>OX459042.1:23913891-25113891 GCA_949775005.1 Orthosia gothica
TGTTGGGATAGCAGCTAGTTTTATTGGTATTAAGAGTTTCCTTGATTTGAGTGTTTATATTAGTGTGAATTTCAAACGAGATTTTTCTTGGTGTTTGTGTTCTAACATCCAGGGTTTGTATTAACCTATTCCTTTAATAGATTTAATTTTTGTTTTAACCGGTATCCACCATGTATAACAAGAAACCCCCTGTTCCTCCCGATCCCTTTGATTACAGTCCGTTTCTAACCATAACTCTCCCCGATGACAAAATAGATAACGCTATGGACTCCGAATCTGCTCAAAGAAAAAGACCCGCATGCTCTCCCCCCGCTACTCCGATCAATCCTCCCAAGGTAAATGTGAATGCGTCTCTATGAACCACCAAACAGCATCGGATGATCTTTTGGACAGACCATTTACATTGGATGAACTTAAATCTGTCCTTGCCCATGTAAAGGACTCTGCGCCTGGGGTGGATGGATTTCCCATATTCCTTCATATCTGGGGATCCTATCCCCAGCTTTGCCACCAGTATTACCTGGACTTGGCCAATTACTGCTTTTACTCTGGATACATTCCTCCTGATTGGAAGGTTCAAATTATTATTCCAATATTAAAACCTGGTAAAGATCCTAGTGATCATTGTTCCTACAGACCAATTGCTCTATCGTCCATACTCATTAAACTCTTGGAACACCTTATTAAAAACTGTCTGGAACCGTCTGGAATGGTTTGTGGAGAGCAGGAAATTGCTACCAACGACTCAATTTGGCTTTAGGAAAAGTGTGGGTACCGCTGATAGTGTGGGTACCCTTACATCAGAGATCCGGCTGGCCCTTAGTAGGAAGGAGTCTGTGGTAGCCGTTTTCTTAGACTTTCAGCTGCATATGATTGAACTGTCCTCATCCCAGTTCTCAGGCATAAAATGAAAGAGCTGGGCATCCCGCCAAAAATACGTCAGATCATATCCAGTATCTATTCAGACCGTAGTCTTAAATTAAGAATTCCTGGGGAGGAGTCTTCATGAAGGGTAGCTTGGCGGGGCCTTCCTCAGGGTTCCGTTCTTAGTCCCCCTTTATACAATATTTAAACCTGTGATCTACCTTCCTAATTAAATTTTAATTGCAAAATCCTCCAGTATGCTGATGATATTGCGTTATTGGTCTGTGGCAATTCCATCGTGGATGCTGCTCAATCTATGAATGTTTCTTTGTCCTCATTAAACCAATGGCTGTTAGGTCATGGGTTATCTTTAAGTGCTCCAAAAAGTACATCAGTGGTTTTTGCTCGCAGACGTATTATCCCTCAAGTTGACATCAATATTGATTGCCAAGCTATACCAGTCAAGGAGAAAGCTAGGTTTCTGGGAGTTATCCTGGATTCTAAATTTTCGGGTGTACATCACATTAGTTATACAGTTAAAAATGTGAGCGCTCAGTCTCGATTCTTAAGGCTCTGGCAGGTGTCTGGTGGGGGGCTCACCCATACACCTTAAAACTGGTTTACTATGCTCTGGTCAGAAGTATGTTGGATTACTGTAGTTACTTAATTGAGCCATGTAACAAAGAAGCCCTATTTAAACTTGATTTTGTGCAGGCCAAATGTCTTAGAATCGGTATTGGCGCCATGAAATCTTCCCCCATTAACGCACTCCAGGTTGAATGTGCAGATCCCCCCCTTACTCTTTGTAGACAATACTGTCTACGAAGAGTAAGGGGGGGATCTTTCGCCCTTTTCGCCCTTTCATCCCATCCCTTACTTCCCATTTTGGAGCAAATCAACCTTTCTTTTAATGTCTCTTCTTACTGGAATAATAAATGTATTCCATTGATGAATAGGTACAGGGAGCTTAAACAACTCTCTTCGCCTGTTTATCAATACCCTTCTCTTCCAGTATTTGCCTCCGCATATGAGGAGCTCCATTTCAAGCCAAAGATCGTCTTGGGCCTTGGTATCACTAAAAACTCCCAAGACGTAAAAGCGGAGTTTGATCGGGCTACTGAGGAATTCTGGAAGGGTTGGAATTTGTTTTATACGGATGCATCCAAATTATCGTCAACGTGATGTACAGGTGTTTCAACATACTTCTAGAACTCTAAAATAGCTCTTTTATTCCAATGTCCGCCAGAGACTTCAGTTTTTACAGCGGAATGCATCGGTATCCTAGAAGCCATCAATTTTATATTAACGCACAATATCCAAAATTCGGTATTTTCTTCAGATTCGCGTAGAAGCATCCAGGCTCTAGGTCAAAATCAATTAAAATCAAAAATTCATAGCAAGATTATTGTAGATATACGTAATTTACTCTTCTCTTGTTACAACAAAGGTTTAAATATTGAAATAGTTTGGGTGCCCAGCCATTCGGGTTTATGTGGCAACGAGTGTGCTGACTCTCTGGCAACTGACTCTCTGTTTGCTACTTCCAAACCTGTGGATAGAAAACACTATCTGCTTCATAGTTACGACTTGCGCTCAGACACCAAACTTAAGTTATTCAACTCGTGGTCAGCGGAGTGGCAAGCAAGCTCGAAACTCAAAGGTGCGTATTATGCCAACAAACAACCTGCCATCCAGCGGAAACCTCGGTTTTTCAAACGCCCTAAACTGTCTAGAAGAGCTGTTTTATTTACCCTTGCGTAGGCTAAGACTTGGTCACTGCTGTAGTCCAGTATTCCTAAATAAGATCCGTGTTCGTGACACTTCCTTGTGCGAGTGCGGCCTTGATGATGATACATTAGACCATATCTTTTTTTCATGTCCTACGTATTCCCACTCCTTTGACTTGTATCATATGCTTCCCAACATTAAAATGCCCCTTCCTATCAACTTCCATTCCCTTTTGACCAATTTCTCTCCTAAAGTTATCAAACTCCTTTCAAAATTTATAAATGACAATGACATCAAAATGTTTTTTTTTTTTTATCAATATGTATTATTATTATTACCTTAAAGAACAAAGTTCGTCAGCTCATCTCAACGCTCTGGCGCCTCTACATGACATTGGAAGAATAGACAAAGTTCAGGAGTCATTTCCAAAGAAAAAAAAAACAGATAATTGCGCCATGAACTAAAAGTGCAACTGCTGAGCTGAGAGAGAGATCCCGGGTTCGATTCCTAGGTCGGGCAAAAGTATCTTTGGGTTTTTTCACTAGGAATTTCTCAGTGGCAGCCCGGAGTTTGGAATTTAGCAGTGTGAAACGGGGATTAAACCGTTGGTCCTGCACCTGATCTCTCTCTACGGTCGATTCGGATTGCCGTCCATCGGAATATGAGAGTGGGGAAACAGAGAGTGCACCTGTATTTGCGAACTCACTTGTCCACTATAATAATAGGGTAGTTTACTCAGGCCCGCCGCTAACTATTGGAACGCCCGTGTGCAATACAGATTATACCGCCCCTATTTATCTATGACCACTTGTTAACTACAGAAATCGAACTCTTCTCGCCTATAAATTTGCGAAATCTGCTATTTTCTTGTATCCAAGCTGTCTAAAACTTCATGTTTAATTGAAACTATAGCTTAATTAACCTTTGTTGGAGCATTGTTGATCTTAAATAGTTTTGGATAATTTTTAACTTTGAAAAGGTCAACTGAAACCGGCATTATAAATTATAGGTGTCAGCGCCAAAATCCAAATTCGCGATTTTCCATATTATTTATTTTACGAATTCTTTAAAATACACAACATTATTTTTCCTAATTATTATTTTTACAAATTCTTATTTTTCCGAATTCTTATGTTTCTGTATTGTTTATTGCCCTAACACCGAAAATTTCCGAATGGGTACAGTTCGATACAAAAACGAAAATAAACGGATTGCTATATTTTTTTTCATCGGATAATCAAACTTAAAATCAAAACTATTTATTTCAGGGAATAAATGAAAGAAAGAAAAAGAGAGAGGTCTAGAGCAAAATATAAACTATATACTACGTATGTACATGTATAAAAAGATGGGTGAAAACAATTCACTCCCTTTCAAACATTTTCTGAAATAAAAAGGAACCTGATTTTTAGGGTTCCGTACCCAAAGGGTAAAAACGGAACCCTATTACTGAGACTCCGCGGTCCGTCTGTCTGTCTGTCTGTCTGTCTGTCTGTCTGTCGGTCTGTCTGTCTGTCACCAGGCTGTATCTCATGAACCGTGATAGCTAGACAGTTGAAATTTTCACAGATGATGTATTCCTGTTGCCGCTATACCAACAAATACTAAAAACAGAATAAAATAAATATTTAAGTGGGGCTCCCATACAACAAATGTGATTTTTTCGCCGTTTTTTTACGATAATGGTACGGAACCCTTTGTGCGCGAGTCCGACTCGCACTTGCCCGGTTTTTTTAAAGTGTTGTGGTTCACTTATCAATACTGTTACTTGAACCAACATGTTATAATAAACATTATTCAGGTGATATTGCGCTTTTAAAAAAATCATTAATTAAGGTTTTGCTCCGTATGTATTTGGCAATTATAAATTATCTTTTCATAATATAAAGGCCTCTGCCCAGCAGTGGGACAGTATAGGCTAATAAAAAAAATATGTTGCCTCTTTTTCCAGAAAATGTTTTAAAAAGAATAAATAACTTCTTCTTACCTTTTTATTTAAACGGAAGTGCCAAACTTCTAATGCGTTGGTTGTCCTATGGCGTTCACTAGAACAACTCCACAAATCAAAGCAGATTTTGGTCATCCACAAGTTGAATTGTGTGTGGAACAAAATCTGTTACAAAGTTTTTATTGTGACTGTTCATAAATGTGGCAAATACAGAATGTGGAATAAAATGGAACATGTAATAATGAGAAAGTGTAAATAAATGAATATGAAAAATTAGGAAAATGTAAAAATAAGAATTCGGAAAAATAAGAATATGAATCATTAAGAAATTGGACAATTTAGACTTCGGAAAGCATCGCCGACATCAAATTATATTCTAAACGCTAAATTTGCTGTGTTCGGAAAAGTTGAAATCAAGTCATTAGTAAAAACATATTGCAATAGGGTTTGTGGATCATTAGACTGGTTTTCTGGACAATTCTAGTCAATGTCTGCTTAAGCTTCAGATGTAAATCTTTACAATGTTTTAATAATTCATCATTGGAGTAATTCAATAAGTTATTGCTGAAAAAGCTAAATACGTCGGTAAATGTTTTTAACTCCTCGAATCTATCCTTTAAAAAAGTCAATGTCTGATCTAGAATTATAAAAAGAAACTATACTTAGTATTTGATTTTAGAAACTTCATCATAGTGACGTTTCAACACAAGTTCATATTTATTTATTTATTTATTAGGATCACCAACGAGTTACACAACATTAACTTATACAAACAATAAATAATTTGATACCCTTCTTGTTATGCACACTCAATTATAGGTGACCACAACTTACACATGTTCGAGTTTGCACGCTCTATATAAACATAATCAATAACATTACAATAAAATTTAAAAATACAAAATTTAAATAATAGAAAAATATCTGAATTTATACAAACAATTATAAAGATTAAATTATGCCATCTATGTAAATCAACCTGATCATCATTATTAATACTAAAATACAATTAAAAATGTCAAATCGAAAAACAGTTTACGTCAATTATAATTAAAATATAGAAAATGTCAATTCAAATCAAAAGCACAGGTAATGTCAATTAAATCAAATTAAATTAAACTAAATTAAATTAAATTAAAATTCAACTTTCAAATTCAATTAAAATACAGATATTGTCAATACAATACAATCCAGATTAAATTAAAATCAACACTAACAACAAAATACAGATAAAATATAGATTCAATTAAACATTAAAGACCAAAGCGATATTATATTTATTTATTTATTATTGGAGTGAAAAATCGAAAAGTCAAATGTCCCCCGCCTGAAAGTGCCTATATAACTTCCCTTTGAAAGTGTTAAGTGTGTCGTGATTGATGTCGATGTCAGCTTTGCGGCATACAGCGTTATACAATTTAGTTGCCCTAGCAAGGAGAGAGTTGCTACCTAAGTTGGTCTTGCGTGAAGATGGTCTGAACAAATTGTAGGTGTGGGATCGTGGCAGTCTCCTAGGGACATTGATCAACACTTTTGACAGAAGGTCTGTATTTAGCCTAGATGTCATCAATTTGTGAAGGAAGCAAAGGTCCAGTACCTTCCTACGATTAGTGAGGGTTTGAAACCTAAAGTGATTAACCCGTTCTTTATAAGATTTGAGTTCATTAGCGGTTTTATTTTGAGATGCTAGATGGTACAAGAATCTTCTTTGGATTCTCTCAATTCGCTGTTTATGAACGTTGTAATGTGGGGACCATACCTGTGAGCAGTATTCCAGATTGCTACGAACTAACGTCTCATAAAGGATGATTTTGGTCTTTGGATTCTTGAATGGTTTTGAGGTCCTTAATACAAAGCCTAGCATTTTATTTGCCTTAGAAATTATCTTATCTATATGGTTATTATAGGTCAATTTACTATCCATCAAGACTCCAAGATCCCTGATACTATCCACTTCGTTGAGCGTTTTGCCCGAAATGGCGTGTATTATTGTATCATGAATTCTTTTGTTGCGACCGAAGGTTGCGACAAAATTTTATGTGCAAACATTTATCCAAGTTTAGGCTCATCCTATTATCCTTGCACCACTCAACCAATCTATCCAAGTCGGCCTGCAGCATACGAGAGTCATCTACAGATTTTATAGGCAAGGTCAACTTGAGATCGTCTGCAAACAAGAACGATTGTGCGTGAAATATTGAAATAGTGTTGGTTTTCTTCTTGGACGAATTGTATTTATTGGTGGGAAATGTACTTCTACGTAAATTTATAAAGATGATTCTTGAATGTGTGAATATATACCTTCTTATCAGAACTTTATTGTCCCTATGAATGCTTAAAAATGGCTTCTAGCATTTTTGCTTTGTCAGTGTATACAATATAGTATTTTTTAAATATTCAGCCAGGCATTAACCTCTAAAAACAAGCTGAACAAGCAGTATTAGGTTATGTCTATGTTCATGAGCCACATTGGTAGCTTCTTCTAACACCTGTTCAAAGTGCGATGTGCTTCATCCGTGCGATATTATGTGAAATGATCAATCTATACCAATATTATAAAGAGGAAAGATTTTTTTGTTTGTTTATTTGTTTGTTTGTACCGAATAGGCTCCGAAACAACCAGACTGATTTTAAAAATTCTTTCACCTATGGAAAGCTACATTATTCCCGAGTAACATAGGCTATAACTTTGACGGGAGCGAAGCCGCGGGGGTCAGCTAGTCAACTTATATAACAATCTATGCAGATTTGATTATTCACTGTGGAGTTCTGCATCATTTTGCTCAGAGCATTAATTTCGTTTAAAATGTCAAACCAAATTACGACCGAGCAAATAAATCTGTAATTTTAAATATTCAAAGCAAGCGAATGAGCTTTGTGAGATGTATATACAATCCCTTTCCGACGAATTTTCAGATATTTCCAGCAAAGCATCAAATATTTTTTCGAGATGATACCGTATAATGGTTTAACTATATTGATTCTGCTAGACCATCGCGTGGCACTTAAAGCTTTTCATTTTATTTCTAAATGTTTGCAAATTATCGACCACCTTTTTGTAGGTGATGAAAAGAAAACGAAAATTACTTGAATTATATTAAAGAAATTCACAGTTTCGAGCGTGATATTTGCTGCATCATTTGCTTTGAGAAAATTACCATATAGAATCCCTAGATTTGCCGCCCCCTGGACGTGCCGCCCGCGTGCGTTGCACGCCTTGCACGCCCGCTTACAGCGGGCCTTAGTTTACTGAAAATTAGTTTTTGACCATCAGGTAAATTAAAAAAAATATTGGACAAATATTTTTTCTTTTGACACGTAAACATAAAGTGACGACGATATATTGCGTTGTAATATCGTGAAACGTCACACCGCTAGTACACTTTATACTGCCTTAGTGATGTCACAAGCCCCCACTCCTGAACTTTGATGCACTTTAACTTTGTAATTTTTTATTGATTTGGTAGAGCAAAAAATATGTGTCTAATATTATTTGATAATGTCACTGACGAGCTAAATAGAATTAACATTTTTCAACCTGGAAACTATTATCTCCCGCGCCGTTGCCTAGTACTAAATAAAACATGTAGATTCTTATAAAGACACATTTAATAACATTCAATTTAAAGCACATAAAGCCATTTATCCTTTAAAACGACAAAGACATCAGGCTCAAAACAAACAACGTTGTGAGAAGGCGTTGTTTTACATTTAATTGCATACGTAATTAAAAACAATATACAGATGCGTACAAGTAATTATTAAAATAATACTTATAACGAGACTACCAGGAATAAATTTAAATACCTTTGAGAATCGTAAATGTTAATATAACAATTATAAGGTAACACAGAACTTGTCCATAGAACTCGTAGTTAGCTTAACTTTGTCCTTATTACCTTCAACACAGTCTTTGTTGACGTTGAGGACTCACTTCATACACTCGCAAGAAATAAACTGGAATCACTTCATCACGCGTTGCTCAATTATTATTTTTTAATTTCTGTGCAATGAACAAAAAAGATTTAAAGTAAAAGTTAATAAAACCGTTCGATGGATTCCACATAGAACTACTTCACACCATCTATAACGCCTTACCTACTGTATCTACTTGAAGTTTGGGGCAGTGCGGCCAAGACGAAGCTAGCAAGTCTCCAAGTTGCACAAAACAAATAAACATGCATATTTAAATTATCCATATTTAACATCAACGTGCATTTATGAAGAAACCAAAATAATGTACATAAGACAGTTAGGTATATATTTACAATTCATGAATTTTTATTCATAAGGCACTCAACAGAAGTATACCTACAGATTATGTAGCAGTCGCCGAGCTAGTTTTCTGATTTTACCGAAGATGAAAACAAAGTTCGGCAAAAAAAAAACTTTTGAAGGAGCAACAATTAAATAAAAAAAATACCCTCATGTATAAAAAGCTTGCACTCAATCAATGCATTCAAAACTCAATTACCTGCATATTTAATCACAAATAACACCCTTCCAATAAAGGATGCATTGGATGGGTGCGTCATAATTGCTGCCGTGACGTCTGTGACGAAGTTTACATAATTTTCCATTATGCAGTGTTCTCATGTGTGCACTTTGTGTCTTTTTTGAGAATAAATATCTTTAAAACTACGATTTTAGGGCTTTTCATAAGCAGTTGGGTTTTTTTTTTGTTTTATTAACTTTTTTTATTTAAGTAGGTACAACTTTTTAGTTATGTACCTACTTATCTTTTTTGGAATTACTTTTGAACACGTGTGTGGTATATATTTTTGTAATCACCACTAAACTCCCTTCGTTTTGATACCCCACACGATGAGAATGGAAGAAAAAAAAATTGGGACCTGCACAATATGGCACCTAAAAGCCTTGTTTTTTAACGACACTTATCTAAGAACACTTGGGCGGTCAAGACCTATCTAACGATGTCTTAATTATATAAATCCGTATAGTGGTTTGAAAGGTATGAGGTAATAAAGAATATTACATACATACAAACAAGAACTTTTTAATTTGGACACCCGTAAGGCGTTTCGGCTTGAGCTACGCAATCGGTTTTCTGAACTGGACGATGCTGCGGACTCAGTGGACGAGGAGTGGAGCCGTATTAGAAAGGCCTATACAGAAACCAGCTCCGTGGTCCTTGGGCATAAATCAACTAATGCGCGCGAGGACTGGATGTCACTTCACACGTGAAGCCTCATTGAGGATAAAAGGAAGTTGCACCTCAAACTGCTTGAGACGCGTGATGATGCCGAACGAGCCGACCTCAATGCCCAATTCCGCCAGAAGCGCAAGGCGATTTATCGCAGTACGCATGCAGACAGAAGGCGTTGGGCTGATGATATTGCTGATCGTGCTCAACAGGCTGCGAACACTGGCAACTTGAAAGAGCTGTATAAAGCCACGAAGACCTTGGCAGGAAACAGAAGGCTCATGAAGAAGAAGCCGCTTAAATCCAGAGAGGGACAGCTTATTGTGACAACGATGGGGCGCTGGCACCAGCACTTTGAGGAGGTCTTCCGATTGTCGGCATCTCTGACGCCTGACGCGCTGCAGGTTAGTTCTACTCCACCTCGACCTCTTGACATCGACACGGAACCACCGTCAGCCTCTGAAGTGACTGAAGCGATCCTCTCTTTGAAGGCAGGCAAAGCACCTGGACTCGACCTGATAACTGCGGCAATGTTACAAGCCGACTTAGCATCCGCCGTCGACGTTCTGACGCCTTTAATTGAAAGGATATGGATTTCTGAAGAACTCCCGGATGACTGGAACAAGGGACTTTTAATTACCGTGCCCAAGAAAGGTGGTCTCAGCAGTTATGATAACTGGAGAGGCATTACGTTGCTGTCGACTCCCTCTAAGGTCTTCTGTAAGGTACTACTTGATAGGCTGTCGAGGGCCGTTGAGCCTCTTCTGCGCGGGGAACAGGCGGGTTTCCGTTCGAGCCGCTCATGCACGGACCAGATCAACACTCTTCGTATCATTCTCGAGCAGGCAGCAGAATGGCAAAGGGAAATTTATCTCACTTTTTTCGAAAAGGCCTTTGATACGCTGAAGTGTTGCAGCATCTGGTTCCGCCTGTTAGACATAGGAGTGCCGCCAAAAATAGTCCGCCTGTTGGAGGGCATTTATAGGAAATATTCCTGTAAGGTGACTCACGAAGGCCTCATTTCGGAGGACATCGCAGTGCACGCTGGTGTCCGCCAGGGCTGTCTTCTTTCGCCCCTCCTTTTTATAATCGTTCTCGACGGAGTCATGTTGCGCATTAACGAAAGCATGCGTCGCGGTATTGAGTGGGGATTGACCAACGTCTTGGAAGACCTGGACTATGCTGATGATCTATGCCTGCTGAGTCATACACATGTCGACATGCAAGCGAAACTGGACGACCTGCGCCAGGAGGCGGCGAAAAATGGGCTCAAAATTAACATCCGGAAGACCCAGGAGATGCGTACAGGTGTGAAGAATTCGTCTCCGATGTTAATCGGCACAGAGGTTGTGGAACGCGTCCACAAATTCACGTACCTCGGGAGCGTCGTGTCAGAGACTGGAGGAACTGAAGAGGACATCACTTCACGGATCGCCAAAGCGCGAGCAACCTTCGCACAGCTGAGACCTGTGTGGCAATCGCGGAAACTGACCCGAAGGGTTAAACTCAAAATCTTCGGGTCCCATGTCAAATCCATGCTGCTCTACGGGTGCGAAACGTGGAAGGTAACAAAGGACCTCTCGCGCCAAATCCATGTCTTCGTCAACCGATGTCTTCGTCGCATCCTCGGCATTTACTGGCCCGAGATCATCTCTAATGTAGAGCTGTTGGAAAGATGCCACGAGACCCCGATCGACCGCCAGATCAAGCGGCGTAAATGGTGTTGGATTGGTCACACGCTCCGGAGGAATTACGATCACATTCCTAAACAGGCTTTAGATTGGAATCCTCAAGGAAAAAGGAAGCGAGGCCGTCCCCGTCAAACCTGGCGACGCACCATATTAGCTGAAGCGACGAGTATCGGAATGGCGTGGAGTGAGGTGAAGCGCGAAGCTCAAGACCGGTCTCGATGGAGGACTACTGTGGAAGCCCTCTGCCCCAGCTAGGGGTCATAGGATCTTAAGTCAAGTCACAAACAAGAACAACAACATACCTATGTAATAAGATACGCGCGAAAAACTTAACCATTTTCTTGCAGTCGGGTAAAAAAACATGACCCTTTCCTTGCAGTCAGGTATATAATTTAATGTTCTACCTAAATTTAGGGCAATAGGTAAAATTATTGCAATAGCTCGAAGTTGTGGACGACTCAATGAATATGAAGTAATATGTAAAGATAAAAAATATGTTTACAATTTATGTTTACCCTTCAATAGATTGTATTGGCCCTGGCTCTAATGACTGTCTGTAAACGGTTTTATTGACCGAATGAGTTTCCTGATAGAATCCTGTCACTCTTCACCTAAAGCAGTTTTCAGGACTTCTATCAACGCCGGAACTGAACACCTTTTCAGCTCGTCCCATATTTATGTTCAATCAGATTCATAAGAATTCGGCAAGGCAAAGAATATGGAAAATTGACCAATCACGCAATAAAGCTGCAGGACTGTGCTCCATTGCTCCATATCCCAATCACAAACTGAAGCCGTCGGCGGACTGGAGAAATGTGGGTCCCATGGGCTTTTTGGGGTCAAGTTCGCTTCTTTGAGTTAACCTTATTCCACTCGCTGACAGCCTTCCCTCGAACTTCTCTGAGTTGCTGCTGGACGTCCACGCCGATCAGTTATCGATTTCGGAGAAAAGAAGTGACAATACATCGGGCATCTCACACCGAAGTGCTTGGCTGTCGTCCCGATCCTGGTCTCCGGTACGTACATACAGAGGTTGAAAGCTAAAAAAATACCTTTCGAATGATATCCATAGTTCATTGTAGAAATTGTTTTGTGCAACGCGCGATGAAGTCATTCCAGTTTATTGCTGGCGAGTGTAGATGAAGGTTCATACACACACTTTAGTCGTATCATCACCAAGTCGAAAAATCAGTCAGGTCAAGGTTAGGATGGAGGAGATACTATTATCGGCTACATGTTTGTTTTTTTTTTTTTGTGATGGAACTGATCGGTGACTTCAAAAGTTCTACTCGTATAGAAAATTTGAATTAAACATCTGCTAATTAGTCGCAAAACAGTGTCGCGATAAGGGTTATTGTGCGTGTGTGTGAACCTTTAATGGTTCGCTTTATAGTTCCGTTAATGAACGAGTATTTACCTACAATATTGTTAAACACTTTTACGATTCGTATAAATCAACGGTTTACAACCAATTTGTACCTGACCATGAGTACCATGACCAATAAAATTGCTGCTTATTAAATGACGAGATGACTAATCTACCTTTAAGCACAGGCTCCAGTTATTAGGAAGTGATCGATGAAATGATGACAGCTTTTTAACAGAAGATTTTTTTTAATAAATCTTTTAGGACACTCACTAGCCCCTTATAAACGAACATGCAGTTTTTCTGATACATTACCAAAAAAATATATAACAAAGTAATTTCTTGCGAAGGGTTTTAAGGTTCAAACATTTCGAAGAAAAGACATATTAAGAGTGTTAATTGATTTTCGTTGCTGACTTTACATTTAAATTACTTGGTAGTTGGTAGCGGTAGATCAGGGCGATTTGTATCGGTGACGAACTGAAGAAGTATGATCAAGGACGTATACACTCCTTGTTTGCACTGAAACAAGAAAGACTTTGATACACACTTAATAAGTTTTTCCCAATATAGGGAAAGTTCCAGGATATCATCTCTCCGTAAGATTACGCCTCTCCTCTTCTTTATGGGAAGAACTTTTTAATTTAAAGGATCTTGAACGTACTTCCGGGATTACATAGTTGGTTTCAGCCTCTGGTACGCCTTTCAAAGGTCCGGGACCTTAGGATCCCGAGAATCTCAAAGATATATAAAAAATATTTATATAATAATAAAAATATAAAGAAAATTTTGTTTTGTCTCCATATTCTGCAATAGTCCTGCACCAGCCTTGTCCTTAAGTACCTTTTCACGCCTAAACTACTAAACGGATTTCAATGCAATTCGGCAAGGAGATAGAATCTAATGGCATCCTGGGGAAGGTCATAGGCTAATATTTGATGAAAGAAAAAATATTGGTAGGTAGTTAGATAGGGTAGGGTAGGTAGGTGGGTCGCGGATAAATTTGAAAGAGAGTTACCGCGGCCCTGGCACAAGCAACTGAAGAAACATGGGTGGGTATTAGTCAGTAAAAGTCTGACATCACCCGCCTCACCCACAGCGGGCAGTCATTGGATGATGTCCCATAAAAAACAAAAAAAAAATGTAGGCAGGTGGGTACATGGATAGGTTGGTAGAGTAGGGTAGGGTAGGTAGGTAGAGTAGGATAGAGTAGGGTAGAGTAGGGTAGGTAGGTAGGATAGGATAATTAGGTAGCTAGGGTAGGTAGGCAGGATAGGGTAGGTAGGTAGGAAGCCAGTTGACGGGAGCGAAGCCGCGGGGGCAGCTAGTAGATTATATTTCAAACCGCTACTATTATTTACTTTTGAGATAAAAGGTATCTGACGTTTGAAAATAGGCCCCTAGCCAAATAAAGACCTCGGTCTTTTTTATTCTTACAGAAGATCCAACTCGTGAAGCACACACACACATAAATTAAAGAGCTTAATTCCTTAAAGTGCCTGCATTCAAAAAGTCGATAGGACTATACTGCTTCGCATCGGTGACAAACTGCAGAAGTATAATCAGGTAAGTGGACACTGAACGCGATAACTGAAACAAGAAATATGTAATTATAGCTTTACCTAAGGCTCAATTTACATTATCACGAATGGCAATCGATTTCTTTAACTAAATTGTATGCAATATGTCCGGATTTGTAGTGATAAAACTTTAAGGCTGTAAAATACACCTAATTTTATCGATAAAAACACCCCACATAAGGGATGTAATCACCACACCTTCAAAGATAGAGCAATTTTAGTACCTGCCTTACTAATTTCAATATCCACATAGTCTATCAACCATAACTTTCGACCAAGTCTCGTAGAAGCGTACATTTAATGATATTTACGGCCATAGCATAGAGAATTTAAAAAATATATTCAAATAACATACAAATGGAAAGACATTTTTGTATTGAGCCACAAAAGTCAATCTTTAAACATAATTTCACACAAATTTTATTACATTTCCTAAAAAACACATGTATTTTAACCCCCGCCGGAAAAAGAGGGGTGTTATAAGTTTCACGTGTGTTGCTGTGTATCTGTGGTCTGTCCGTGGCATCATAGCGCTTAAACGGATGAACGGATTTCGATTTAGTTTTTTTTTGTTTGAAAGGTAATTTTGTCGAGAGTGTTCTTAGCTATGTTTGAATAAAATCGGTTCCGCCGTTCATAAGTTATAGGCGTTTTACTGTTTGAATCGGGGTGTTTTCGCAAGATAAATGGGTCGGGGGTTTTTTAAATTTTGAAATTTTACTTGTTGTACTTATATGGCTATTTTGTTAGTATTTGAGTTGTTCTACACACTGACATAAGAATCACAGCTCTAAGGCAATTACTTTTAATTTTATTGTTGCCTTAAAATAATCACTACGCCTTTATGGCTCATATTTTTGGAGAACTTTAGGAAATGTAATAAAATCATGTGGGCGTGGATAATTATTCTACACACTGACATAAGAATCACAGCTCTAAGCCAATTACTTTTAATTTTATTGTTGCCTTAAAAGAATCACTGCGCATTATGCCTTATATTTTTTGCAGAACCATAGGAAATGCAATAAAATCGTGTGGGGCTCCCATGTGGAGCCCCCTAATTGGAGTGTTTGTTATCGATAAAATTAAGTGTATAATAGTGGCCTTAACGTTTATTCTCAAGTATTTATTCGGGGTCGGAGGAACATATCTTCTTCCATACTCCTCTTTTACTTGTCATCTCAGCATCCAACCCTTATAAAACATTAATTATCATTTTTCACACAGTCGATACATCGTATTGACTATGTGAATGTATCGTTCTGTGGTATCGTTATGTTATATATAGGTATGTTTTTTTCCTACTCCTTCGTTATACATTTCTGGTATAAAAGAAAAAAATATAATATAATATACATAATGTACTCTTCCATATTCAAATGGATTCAAACGGAACTTGACGCCCTGGTTAGGCGGGTCCGTACACTGCTGACTGCATATCGAATGCATCACCAACGATCGTCGGTAATGAGATTGTATAACCCGCGGAATTGTCCAGGCCGAGGCTTTTTAAATGCCAAAAACCTCCACAACCGCGAGATATGCAATCTCAGGGAATGTTTTCTACACACCGACGATGTGGATATGCTTCGAGATGTAGTAGTAGTGAACAAGGGACTCAGCCCGCTCTCCATATCAAATGAGAACTGGCGCAAGCCTGTAGTGCTTGACACTAACGACCGCAGAGAGATATGGCAGAGTCAAAAAAACAAAAAAAGTTTATTTTTGTTTTTTTGTGGGTCCAAGACACAAATTCATTGGAATTGATTGTCCAATTAAAAAAGTCGATGAGTACAAATCGTTTCTTTCGTCAACAACTTATCAGTCACCGGAGCAACTTTCGAGCCAAAAACAGGTGCCGCATTTTCGGAGAATTCTCAATCTTTAGGAAATCCCGGAACTAAGAGCTCGTATTTACACTTGCGGTTGCGTGTTCATCATGTTACGTACATTTTCGTTACAAACACATGATTCCATTCCGTTCCATGGCAATGTAAATTTAGCCATAGGTACATTTATTAACTTAGTGTAGTTTGTTTTGTATGTGATGTGCGACAGCGGTGGGACCAACATATTTCAAATCTAGATTAAGATGTGAGTGGCATAGCAATGAGGCGAATGTCCAATAAAACAAACCAGTAGGTACCACAAAGTACTGCGGCGACTCATGTAGGGTTGCCAGGCCCAACAACCGACTTTGGTGGAATTCATTAAGACGGCCGGATAGCTAAACTTATTCCTGATTTTGGACCTTATACCTTACCTTACCTTATGGTACTTCCTTATTATTGTTTATTTTTTTTATAAGATAGAGAAAGCGACCATTTTTCAGTTTTCTCGATCTTTTAGTGTCGTAATTTCTTATTCACAAATTAGTTAGACTTCTTTAACTAGTATTCTTAGTGAAAATAAAAGACTGAGAGGCCAGACACTACATAACTTGGCTGGACAATTGGACATGCATCCAAAAAGCCTTAGTATGGCCGGCTTTATCTGAAGCCCTAGCAACCCTAGCTGGCTTTCCTACAGTGAAAAACAAGCTTTTATAGTAAAAATTGCATTGTCACGAGAAACAAATGATTGTGCAAAATTTCAGCTCCATGGAACGCCGGGAAGTGGGTAAAATTTAACTTGGAAGCTTTGGTGACACACGAACACCGGGAGAGGTGAAACTAAATAAGAGCTTGTAAAAAATAACCTGGATTTACTTACCTGGTACAATAAAGGATAATTTAGTTCGTAGAGTCCACGAGCCGTAAATATTGGTCTCTGGTGTAAAGCTTGTATCGATAGCTGCATCGCCTAAAAATACAAGTATCGATTAACAGTAAGACACATATATCAACACGCATATATTCCCCGACGGGTTAGGCAGAGGTATTAATCAGGATGTCAGGAACATGTCAGTAGGTAAAAGTATTCCTTGTCCTAAGTTCATATACTATCCGTGTGAATTTCATCAAAATCCGTTCGGCGGTATAGACGTTAAAATGTAACAGACAGACAAACTTTCGCATTAATTTGTAATATTAGTACCTAAGTATTTTGCCATTCAAAATCCGTTTTCTGTTTGTAGTTCTGTATTAAGTGTATTAACAAAACATAATAAATCCAATCTATAGGTAGACCTACCGACACCTCCCTACTATCATTTAAATTTTAAATCCTTACTTAGAACATAATATTATATTTAAGGGCGTTGACAGTCATTATTTAGATTTAGAATTCTCCCTTGATATCTCGAAGGCTTTCGACAGGGTCTGGCACGAAAGCCTTATTGGTAAGCCTCCTTCCTTCAGTGTGCCTAGTGATATGTGTGACTGGATTGCAGACTTCCTAAGGGCTCGGTCCATCCGTGTGGTTATCGATGGCTCCTCGCCCAGTCAGTTAGGTATTTACGCCGGCGTCCCTCAGGGGTCTGTGCTCTCGGCAACATTGTTCTTAATACATATTAATGACCTACTAAAACTAGGTTGTGGAGGTCAGGCGGTCGCTCCATGTAAAATACTGGTAATCAACTCCATTCAGGTAGACTGAAGCCAAACCCAACATGTTTGGGAAAAGGTTAAGCAGATTGATTGACATAAATACTAGGCCACCCAAGCAAAACCTAATCCCGTTAACAGAATAAAAGTGTATTAATAAGCAGTTTAAAGCTTTATTATATAGTTAACAGTTTGGCTGCCAGACAATAAACACAATAGAAAATGTATTGTTTGAGGGTCACCGGTGACCGATGTGGCAGTCAACCTGTTAATAAATCTTACGAGACAGACATATGCTGTATTGAATGGTGTTTGGCCTTTTATTACTTTTTCAGCTTAATAATTAAAATCTCAATATTAATAATTCCGAAAAGTGGTAAAATAAAATCAAGGTTTTTTTTTCGGGTACCTCAGTGGGGATGTTTTTTAGGGTTTCCATACCCAAAGGGTAAAAACGGGATCCTATTACTAAGACTCCGCGGTCCATCTGTCTGTCTGTCTGCCGATTACGACGGACCGTCGTTTTTTGCGATAATGGTACGGAACCCTTTGTGCTGTTCGGAAGCCTATGACACTCAGGAATAATGGAGCTTTCTACTGCTGAAAGAATTTTCTAAATCGGTTCAGTAGATCCAGAGATTACCCCTTACAACGTCACAAACTTTACCTCTTTATAATATCAGTATAGATTATTCGGCCCATCGTGTTGCTTGGACGGTAACTTACCTCTGCATTAACTGCTGCACTGAAATCGCTGTTCATGATTTCATGTACGATGAACGATGTATTTTTGGCCTGAAACATTTAAATACTTTTAATTTACGTTAGATACTACTAAATAGGTTTGTATTATTTTAAATACATACTATAGGTCGTTTAGTCAGTTTGGCTTACCGCGTACACAGCGCGTTCAGACACAAACACTATCAAAAATATTATGCAGATTCCATAACCAATTTGCCATCCAACGTAAATGAGGAATACAATATATTTTTCAACATCGTGGAACAAGCCGGCTGCTGTCGCCTCCATGAGGTAAAACATGTAGATAATAATGTAACTGAGGCTAACAAATATGGTCACAATCAAGATGGCCCCAAAAACACTGTTGGTAGCGTCAACCACTTTGTACAGCATCCCGTACATCTTCGCACAAGCCTTTATTTTCTCACACACGTACTTATCTTGAAGGCCAATTGGTTTATGAACGTTACCCACCACACTAATTCGACTAAACAATTTATATTCCCAAGATTTGTGATTTTTTATCTCCTCAAGCACTTTGTTAATACGCTCATATCTGCCTCTCACAACTTTTAGGAAAAAACAATAATGAGCTGTAGCAATGAACGCAAGAGCATCGGAGTATATGACTTGATATAGCCTCTCTGTTGGTATCGGCACGTTCAAACGGCTAAGTGATGTCCAAATGGTGAGTAACCGAAATAAATAGATAAATAGCTGAAAAATTGTCATTTTAAGTGCCAGATGTGCATCTTGAGTATAGTCTACATCTTCACCGAGTTCCTCTAGAGCTCTGTCCACTTTCACCACGAACTCCATAAAGTGGTTGTTAGTATTCAAACTGTAAGGTATCTTCCACAAGGCGAATATGACGTACATTGTCGAAGATATTCTTTCGTAATCATCGCCATATCGTTGCACTTTTGTGTTGTATAAAATTCGCAAGACAGTTTGGTCTTCAACATGAGCTTTGTAAGTGCAATAAAAATAGAAAGCACACCATAGCAGGAAGCATATAAAGCCGAACAAGCTGAACTTCCTAGTGATACGGTTGTCCGAGGTGAATTTTAAAACAAATATTGATATTCCGCTTAGCTTTCTTACAATACTCGATAGCTCTAATGCTTCGACGATGTTTTTGTATTTGTGCTTTTTCATTGTCGTCTTGAAATACTTGTTCAAGGGGAACACTTTCATTTTGTGGTAATCGCACGAGAATATGAATTCACTATAACGTCTGACCCAAGTGGAACCACCCAAACGCCGAATGAAATTCGTAAAATTATTCAATCAACTTACACAAATTACGGTTTATTACCAATTTTAGAAATTGGTAAATTAAATTTACTAAGGTTTACACATTTAATATTGACATACTGTATTATGGATGAAGGTTCGATAAAAAGCCTCTTCTATACATCAGAACTGTATTTTTAAGTAATGAAGGGATGTTTCCTGGGTAGAATGGTTACTATTTAGTCCGTCAGTGAGATTATCAAATAATATTGGACCCGTATTTTGTGCTTTATCAAATAAATAAAAATTTACAAAGATAAAGCGCATCAAAGTTCAGGAGTGGGGGCTTGTGACGTCACTTTGTCAGTATAAAGTGTAGCACACCGTGACGTCACACGAAATTTCAACGCACTGTATCATCGTAATTTTTGTTTACGTGGCAAAAGAAAAATTCGTGTCCAATATTTTTAGGTTATCTAAATGACGGACTAAATAGATATTTTTGTCAACTACCCTATTTACTAAGATGTATCTAACTTTAACAAGAAATAAGCATTATCCATTGGAACGACAATCTAAAGAGAATGCCCAGGTTACGTACTACCCGTTTACTCAAAATTACATTTACTTCACCCTTCATTTCGGTAAACAAATTATTAGATAGGTACCTTACTTAATTTTAATCGTGGTCTATGACGCATCATAACTAATACGTAACACGCCTACACTAATCAAAATAAGTGTTATAAAATTGGAAAGTAAATAAAACAAAATATTGGTATTCGCAGTATATCCACCGGATATTTAGTAATTTATTTCTCCTGAACGTTCACATTTAGTGATAATCTACATTATGAACATCGTAGGCATTATATTGTCATAAACAATAAAGGAATATAGGCATATTATGTACAAAGGGATATCAAGGTCGACGAAAATTATTTTTGGAACTATTTATAAGCACTATACAATTTTACATGATGAGAAATTACAAGCACATTGGTATACCACTATTAAAGTATGTAGCTTCGCTGCGTCGGCGATTATAGATCTATGTAATAGCTATATTTTGATAAATAGCTAACTAATAATATACACAAAAAATAAATTGTGCTCTGTCGTAACCCTTAGAACGTATATTATATAATATAGGGAATATTGAGAGCTTACTTATCCTCCGTACCTATCCTACAAAACACCGTTGATTTTCGATAGCAATTTCTTGAGAAGCATTCTAAAACAAATCTTCAGATCTAGCAACTAAACTATCGTATCGTATCGTAATTGTGGAAATATAGGTAGAGATTAAAAACAAAGTCACTGCATCAGTAACAAGTTATTTTTAGGCATATTTATGTTATTATATGGCACTAATATAGGTTTTTTTTACGGTAACATTGATGTACAAATATATTTTTATAATTTGCGTCCCGTTACAATTGAAAGCTTATTTTCTGGTACATTTACATTCTTTGTTTTGTAGACACGAGCAGTGGTTTCATTATTATAAATTCAGTTTAAAAATTCACTGAACTATTTGAAGCAAGAACTATTTCATCCTCAGTGCCGCCAAATGAAAGCCTCAATATTTTTCTTATTTGTATGATTATGCCAATATTCCATAATACAAACAATTCACACAGGTTTCCAGTAAGGAGAACATTACCATTTTAAGACATTCGTACTTCAGAAAAGAATACCAATAAAATAGAAACTTTGATTTTGAGATCAAGAGGTATACGTTAGTAATGTTAATGAGAAGGTACCACTCGTGGCTTATATGTGACTTAAAAATAGTGTTTAAATTGTAAAAAAAAATCCAACGTAACAAAATATAAAGCTGCCTCTGTCAACTTAAATGAACTGTGATTTAATACTTATTTTACATTGTGACCACTCAAGGCAGTCCAAAATACTCTCTCTATTTTACCTTGGCCAGACCTGAACACGCACATTCACCTTCTAAAGAAATATAATTCTTATAAAACACATTTACACACAATAATGGAGTGTTGCAGTTTCAGTTCATCTGGACAAGGTCTCTGGATATTGCTAAATTGGCATTGAAGAATGCTGCCTTCTTAACAGTTTACAAAAATAATACCCTACGGAATTACGCTTGCTATTATTAAAATGCCTATTTAACTTTATATGTATTGCAACTTTGTACCTACTCCATACAGTGGTTCATTAGCTTAAAAGACTGGCGTTTTCACATGGTTGCCATATCATACAAACTATAAATTAAAAAGTGTAATAGTCGATACCATTTGAAATAGGAACGCGTGAGCTTTATTTTATTTATCGAGCTGTTAAACGCGGCTGGGGTCATAAACCCCGCCCACTTTACTCCTGCGCACGATTAGTCTACGAAAATGCCCAAGTTAACGTATAGAGTAAGATATAGATTGACGGTGGTAAAAGTATTCGATATCGTAAAGTCTTTATTATAGAGTAGCTTTTCCTTTAAAATGTTTTAATCATAAATCCCTTAGACGAAAGTACTGCGTAAAGCTATAAGAATTAACTTTCTACGAACTGGGATTGGACTAACTATTCTTGCGTAGCAGAATATGAAACTTTAGGTAGGTTTAATATGTTTTTTTTTAATTCAATTATTTTAAAACTACGGACAATCGGTTTATTCCAGAAATCCCCACCGACATATCCCCACCAGTGGGGATCGTTACTTTTTTTCCAGAAATCCCCACTGGATAAATAAACTCAGCCTAGTGAGGATTTTTGGAAAAATAAGTGCCAATCCCCACCACGTGTTGTTTCTAAATTATTAAACAAAAATTATTAAATTATTATAACAACTTTCATTATAAATTGGTTGCATTGAAACGAAAATCAAACATATTTACAACTATTAATTAGATTCAAACCAAAGTTATTTAAACATTATAGGATAACATAAATTTATCTCATCATGCTGCCATGCATTAGCTCTAGTTGAGCATCTAAGATAAACTGGTCTTTTTCTTTGCTTCTTTGTGATTTCTTTTTTCTTTCTTATTTTCTTCTTTGCAGGTTCCGACGGTGACTTTCGTTAGCACTTTTTTCATAAAACAAAGCATCTTCATGCAAAAAATGTAGGAGTTTCAGTAAACTTGGTTTTTTCTTCGATATAGCTGCATTAAGCTTATTATGCCAGCCTTCCAAAAAGTGGTTCTGTGCCTCTCTCCGTAAACACATAATACTTTTATGAAATCTTCTTTTATCCATTGACTTAACATATACCGGCGAAAACGGTCAATGTTATGAGTGTCTGGGCTTTGGCGGGCAACATAGAACCAGCCTTCCATTAATAGATTTTCCGGTAAAAGTGGTAGTACTGCAGCAAGTTCAATTTGCCTCTTCAAAATTTTGGATTTCGTCAGATTCAATGCCCGCCCTTTTTTACTCTGGTAAACCGAGTAGGTTGTGTACCTACGATAAGGTTTATACAGTACCCACAATATATATTTAATTTAAGTACCCTGAAGTAACAAATATTTTGTCTAACTACCCTACACGCGACTGTTACCAGCAATAAAAAATTAACAGTAGAACTAGGCATTAAAATCTATTCTCCTTCTTTTCAGTGGTGTATATTGTTTATCTCTGGATGCATATTGCATTTATGATAAACCAGATTTCCGGTGACTGAAGTTTTGCAATATTTACTGTGCAACTAATTTTATAATTAATTCTGAAATAATTAAATTGTTTATCGCATTATTTGTTTAATAATTTAGAAACAACACCTGGTGGGGATTGTTACTTATTTTTCCAAAAATCCCCACTAGGTTGAGTTTAATTATCCAGTGGGGATTTCTGGAAAAAAAAGTAACGATCCCCACTGGTGGGGATATGTCGGTGGGGATTTCTGGAATAAACCGGACAATCTATTAAAAATATCTAGGCATTTTTAAATTTATTATCAAATAAAATAATGTATTGGTAATAATAAAATCATGGTGACATAATGGTATAACTTTTAATACAGGGTGAATTTACTATTTAGAGACGGGCTTGTTATTTTTTATTCGATTTTAGAAATCGAATTTAAATACCCAAAATCAATTGATGAGAAAGTAAAACTGATTTTCATAATTTTTATTCGAGATTTTAACGCAATGCTTATTTATAGTTTAAAAACCGAGACAATCACAAACCGTGCCTTAGGAATCTTTTATAATATACTTCCTTTATGCTTGTCTAATTTAAAGCTGCCTTTAAATTCACCTATTCTATTATAGTAACTTTTATTTGACATATCTTTCATTTGAGTAGAAAAGTAACTCTACTACCTAGGTGCAAGGGCGGATTTAAGGGAGGAGGGGCACGGGGGCGCGTTCCCCTCTCCCCAGACGGTTTTTTGTGTACTGTGGACATTCCATCACAGTACATACTTAGAAGCAAATCAAATTATCAGAGTTGTTAAAATATATGAATAAAATAAGAGAGAGAACATGAGTGAAACTCTTGTCTTTCATAAACCTTCCTATACATACTTGAACTTGTAGAAATAGACTTGAAGTATGATACTTCAATTTTATTTCTAACAGTTAGTTTTTTTTTCCCCTTTCGCCCCTTGTGCCCCTCCCAGAAAAAAATCCTGGTTCCGCCCTTGCCTAGGTGGAGATAATTTGTATGCCTTCACTCGTGGTATATTAGGTAACAGTTATATGAAGGCATGGATTTAATAAATCTTCACTAAGTAGAGTACCTTCAGTAATATTTGAGAATCTGTACCAACTTATACTATTTTTAACTTACATAGCGAAAAATAAATGCGTATTGTGGTTGTAATTTGGTAATGTAAATTATACTTCAACAAATGTTTATTAACTTAGAAGGTAATGTTTGTGATGATACATTCTATTTGCCTAATAATACCACTAAAATATTTCATAATAAAGTATTAAAATTGATGGTTTTTAATGGAACTGGTATAACACTAGTTGCGTGATGTATGTTTAATAAATAACGTGTCTAAGCTTTCATGCGAAGTGCCGTTGGAATCAGTTATTTTAAACTATTCTATTAGATTAATTGAGATGTGTTAATTTCATTATACGAACCTTGTGCTCACCACTCAGCTTTATAAATATTTTCCTCTAATATATTTTAATTATTTAGTTGCCGTAAAATATTTAATTTATTTTTTATTATTGTAAAATGTTTCGAGTAAATATCACTTTTGGTTAAATTTTTATTTCTTAATTTCCATTATACCGAATAAAGCACAAGTCTAAACTGGCACTGTCCAGTCAGTAGGCAGTGTAAGTATTATATTTGAGGGTAGTGAACACACGGTTCATAGTTTTATTTATTAGGGGCGCTTCTCCTAGTTTGCAGAGCACCATAATATTTAGTTACAATTCAAAGTTCATCAACATTTTGCAAATAATACAAAGTAATCGTTCTCTCTCCCACACTAAACAATATTCGTAATTCATAACTAATAAAAACAATCACGCTGCGCACCAACAACAAATCGTTCAAAACACATTGCCAATACATTTTTGTAAAGCTCAAGTCTAATATAATTAAAATCACATCTCATTAAATATCTTTGGGTCCAACCAAATAAAATTATTCATTTATAGCGTACAAAAATACAAAAAATATACAAGAATGTCAAATATACGTAATTATAAGGGAAGTTGGGGAGCGTACCATATTTAATCGACCGATGGGTCGATAGAGCGCACAGACTAGACACATTGTTTGCAGGGATATGGTACACATAGAGGTCCTTGACATGGGCACACTCACTCATCAGCTGCCGGGTAGTGTTCGTGACTAGTGAACGTTCCCTAGAAGTCCGTCAGCCTCTCGGAAGCGACGTTATTGTTACAGTAGCTGAGATTCATAGGTCACAGAAGATCTTGGACGTGAGATGTGTCCAGGTTGGTGATCAGGGACTTGAGGAAGGTCATCTCTTTTCTGGCGTTCTCGAGGATGACGCGCGGGTCCTGGGACGTGCAGCGGAGACAGTTGGGCGCGAACACCATTGCAAGGTTCGCTGAGTCCATTTTGGTTTGACTTACCACTTCGGGCGCGGTGAATTGTTGAAGGAAACTTATGAGATAGGTGAGTACCTGAAATAAATTAGGCATAATGATCATTGGGCTCTTGTAAAGGCTGGATGAGAGTTATAAATCTATATTATAAATAAGTTACAAATGCTTTCGAACATCAGAACCGTAAAACCTTAAAGGTCTATCCACACATATCATATCGTGACAGGGCCGGGCCCAGGCATTGAAGCTTCGTCACTGGCCCGTGCACAGCCTGTGCACGGGCGTGTGTGAACGAGTTCATATAAAATGTACACACCGATAATTTTTTGAGCCCCTGACGGGGCACGGTCCGTCCACGTCCCGGGCACGGCCCAGATATGTGTGAATAGACCTTAATAGTCCTTGTGAAGAAGCCTTTTTGTTCTGTACTGCTCCAAATTTTACTGCTTGAAGGGTGAAATTGACGATATTTTTTTTTCATACATGGTATTTCTTTGTCGCTGTGGTCTGCAGGCGTTTAGGTGACAAGACCACCGCTTTCTATTAGATTTCTGGGGAAGACTTAACTTGCTGGTACATCTATGCAAGTTACAGTAATACTGACCAGTCGATTGATAGGCGGCAGGCGGTGCAAGGCGCGAGTGCAGGCTGCGAAGTCAGTGCCGGCCGCCACGCACGCCGCGTACAGAGCGTCCGGGATCAGGGGCTCGTACAGTTCGCGGTACCATAGCTTTAGTAGGCTGGCTGGGGCGTGGGCGTCTGTATAAAACAAATACACATATTGATAATTACGTTTTTAGGTTTATGATAGCCTAACCCTCAGTTTCCCAGCTTAAAATTATCGGAGAATTAATGTGACAAATTGTCAAACACGCGTTATCTGCTGTGATTGGTTGAATGAATTTTCAACTGCCAATCACAGCAGATAACGCGTGCTTGACAATTTGTCACATTAAGTCTCCGATAATTTTGAGCTGGAAAACTGAGGGTTAGGCCCCGTAAACACGCGAAGTACATTCGTTCTCGGCCAAAAAGTTGGGTATCACACGTCAACAGCCCAATGATTTTTTTTAACTAATACAAGCAGTGCAATTGTAAAAAAACATTTTATTTTGCAAAAGGATTAGCCTAGGTTACATCAGTGTTTTCATTACAGAAAAAAAACATCATCGCCATGTTAACGTGGGCAAATTTTTTCATGTTTAATCCAATCTCAAATCAAATAGAATTTCAATCTCAAATCAAGCATTCGCGAGAATAAAATCCGCGCGGCTGAAAACCAGCGTGCGTGCTAAACCTTAAAATTCTTTACATTAAACTATAGGCAATTGCTCTTACATATTGCATTTACATTCTCTGTGACATAATAGATAGCACAGACAGTAGAGACAGAAGACATGACTTTAGACTGCAAGGTATGCCAGTTCATATATCAGCAGCACTCACCAGTCAAAGTAGAAGCATCAGGCAGCTCCCAATTATCGATCTTCGCCTTCAAAGCATTAACTTCATCGACATCAGCAGACACGCGGAAGATTCCCTCCGTCTCCCTTCCATTGAGGGCCAGCACTTGCTGCGAGAGAGCCACTTGTACCCAGGGCAGCTGACGGTTGGGGAAGCGTTCCTTCTGCAAAGTCATCACCTCGGATAGCGTGTTGCCGAACATCGATTGTCGGAATATTTGTATCTGTGGAGAATAATGATTTATGAGTTTTGTGCGTGATTTTCTTTATTGGGTCCTTGACCGAGTTTTTTGGGACTGTCGTGGAAAAGGCACGTGTAAGTTGCATCGCATGGACGATGTCGAATCTCTTGAAAACGCTGCGAATTCGTAACGTAACGCTGATTGTTTAACTAAAACGTACTAAACTGTAGCAGCATCCACATACAAACTAATGACCTGACGTCACACAAAATCCTGCATCGCGCAAGCAGAGTTTTGGGAGCGATTTGAACACAGACTATAGTCCGCAAACAACTGTCTGAAAGTTGCCCGGACCAGACTCGACACCAGTCTGGTTTCTGTTTCAATGGAGGTTACACGACACCCGGTTACCCAGTTCTGCTAACCTCCAAAAATCTTATCTAATAATTCGCATGCTCAATATTGTGGCTATACTCGGTTAAATATATCAACTTTTTATAGGTATCGTTCGAAATTTTGGAGACGTCGAATCACAGTAATCTTACCACAAACTGTGCTTTTGTCAGTTTGTAAGGGACTATTCAGCCAGTCTGAATATCAAGATCGCGATTGATTTGTCCTGATTACTAGGTGGCGAAGGAAAGTACTATGGCGGAATAAAAAGGTCCCATTACAAAGACTTATTTAGCTATAACGACGCTCGCTTCAATGTCGTTTTAGTCAGTATTGACTATTAAATTAAATTTTACTAAACTTATACTGCTTGTCTGGCCAAACCATATAAAATATGCTCTGTTGTCAACCACACCACTAACACTTCTTAGTTTCCGTAGTAAAACGAATTTAGATTTGTCTCTTACCCTAGCCTGGTCGATGTCATCAGTTGTAGGTTTCCTGGGTTGCCTCTTGCCTCCGAAGCCGATCCTCTCCAGCCGCTTGCACGCCACTCCCGCGTAATGTGATACTTGCACGTGTATAGGCCATTTGCCCACCTAAAACAATTTCATAAATTAATTTTAAGACAACTTCTTTTCCAGAAGAATAAATTCACGGAAGACCGATACAAAAATCTACGAATGGAAACTCGAAAAAGTATTTTATTGATACTGCACGCATGGCATGTCGGTTAATATGGTCCGTCGGTTGTAAAGACTTACTGAAGAGAAGAGAGAAGAAGAGTTTACTGTAATTCGTTGCAGCAATAGCTATAGCGTCGTCTATTGGCAGCGAATCCAACTTTTAACACATTTATTTAAATTTACCATCGTGGTGAAAGAATTGGTCAGCTAGAGTCTGAATTACCGAGTGCTAGCTGTCCAGGTTGCGTCGGGCATTTGGAATCGTAGTACGATTAAGATTAACGCCACTCGGGGAGGCTCCTTAGATACCCAATGTCAATGCGGTGCCCCTGTGCCGAAGATGACACACATGCTAGAGTGGCCAAGTGTCCATAGACCTGCACTTTAGAAGATCTTATGAACACCACTGAGGCTGCTATTGGTGTGGCCACCTACTGGGCCCAATCATCGACTTGAAAAGAAGAAGATTACGTTTATTTTTGCTTTTGTCCTGCAGTGGGACAATACATACTAGATTAGGGATGGCGAACCAACGGCACGAAATAAGAAATAATTGGGAGACGCCAAATTAACGATAAATGAGTCCAGTTCAGCTTGCAAACTGTGTAAAGTAACAAATTAGGAGCCTACTGTCTATAAGACATTTAGCATCTAATTTGCAGCTGCAGAAATTACATATTCTTTTTTTAATATTATGTTTTGTCTATTAAATCTTAACTAAGATTCTTTGATGGCATGCCATGGCCACAATAATATCTTATTTTTAGGTTTCCGTAGCCAAATGGCAAAAAACGGAACCCTTATGGATTCGTCATGTCTGTCTGTCTGTCCGTCCGTATGTCACAGCCACTTTTTGCCGAAACTATAAGAACTATGCTGTTAAAACTTGGTAAATAGATGTATTCTGTGAACCGCATTAAGATTTTCACACAAAAATTGAAAAAAAAACAATAACCAATAAAGGTTCGCGATCCCTGCATTATTTAGATTAAATGATTCTTCTTTCTTAGTAAAACCATTGTTAGTGGCCAATGTCTGACAGTCAAAAGCCTAGGTTCGGGCTTTTCATTAATTAAACTTCATGTACAATAATGATACATGTATCATTATTGTACATGAAGTATTGTACATGTACAATAATGATACATGTATCATTATTGTACATATATAGGCGGATTTTGTGTTACAACTAAGAATAACCCTCACCTCAGGAAAGGCATCCGCGAAGGCAGGGTCTCGATGCCTGTTGACATAGTTGGTGAGTGCCGGCTGGAAGGCAGACGAGGGCGGCACGAACGCCAAGCATACGGCTAGCAGCTCCCAGCCGCGCAGCAGTGAGTCGCGCAGTGGGTTCTCTGTCGTTTGTCTGCATAGCTGAACGTATAGTTCGTCGCGTAGTCTACAAACAAACAAAAACATTTGAAATTTACTCTGAATATCTCCTCTAGGTAATGGGATTGGTGTAACTAAGTCTTTTGAATACTTTTACTATGCGTAAGCTAAGGAGTGGAATGCCCTGCCGGAGTCTGTTTCCCGATAGGTACAACCTAGGGGGCTTTAAGTCAATAGTGAATAGGCTTCGTCTAGGCAAGCGTGCTTCACCGTCGACCACATCATCGCTTACCATCAGGTGAGATAGGGGTCAAGCACGCGATTATAATCAATAAATAAAAAAGTGACTCCGGCTTTTCTTTTCTTTTTTTTTAGCTTAAGATAACCGGGCCATAATAACGAATCGATTGACACCTTATTCAACAAAAGCGGATGAATAGTTTAGGCACTACGCAGGAACATACGTAAATACAAACATACATACAGTTTTAGCAATCTATGACTTCGCCTTAGCCGGGTAAAAAAAAACTAGATTTCAATTGTACATAAAAAAGGAGCAGGAGACATGCGTGTTAAGGAGGTATAATGCAAAAATCTTATGTGACATTACATTTTCTCCCAAATCACGGAAGGAACTTCGTTCCAAAAACTTTTTGCTTTTTATAATGCAGTCAAATGCCTAAATCATTGTTCCATTTTGAATAAGTGGGATCAAACCCTGGATCCAGGATCTTCAATACTCACTTTTCATTAGCAAATGTAGCGTGCAAGATATCCTGCGCTACAGAGTTGAGCGTCATGCCGGGCCTTGCCTTGCGGTCGCCCATGTATATCTGGACCAGTCGGAACAGGTCTATAGCTGCCTTCTTATGTGCCTTGTCCCATTCAGCTCCTACCATAGGTGCACTGATTGATGATGAAGTCCACGAGAGTAAGTCGCGGACTGATGCCTGTAAGAAATAAAAAAATTGTGAATGTTTAAGAAATTTATAGCAGGTCTATATTGGGCCTTGGGTCGCTCACAGTGGGCCTTATCAGAAAGCTTAGAGTCACCCAAAGGGCAATGGAGTAAAATGGTGGTGAATGCTAAGAGTTTTCTTGCGTGATAGCATCAGAAATGAGGATATCCGCAAGAGAACCAAGGTTACCGTCATAGCCCGAAGAATTGCGAAACTTAAGTGGCTGTGGGCAGTGCACATTGCTTGCAGAACGGATGACCGATGGAGTCGAAAATTTCTGGAATAGCGACCGCGAACCAGAAGACGATGCGTTGGAAGGCCTCCCATTAGGTGGACCGATGACCTGGTTTAAGGTACGGGAATGCGCTGGATACGAGATGTACGGGATCGGTCAATGTGGCGACGTCTAGGGGAGACCTATGTCCAGCAGTGGGCGTTTTTCGGCTGAAAGGATGATGATATTGGACCTTATTGTATCATCATCTGCCTAGTCTTTTCGCAACTATTGTGGAAATCACTTTCAGAACGATCAAGTGCTCAACTGACCTTCCCAACACGCTAGTTAACAGATATTTCGGCTGTAAGATGTGCTTTAGATCATGTTGCACCTTAGCAGGCGTACAAGTTGCATTACATTGTGGACTACGAGGTACCTATAATTTGGTGTATTTTATTTTTAGCGATAATGAGATCAATTTTTCGATCGGGCTACGCAATGTGGTTTTTGCATGCAAGTTGCTTGCACCTGCAAGGAAAACGGTGCCTTAGTTTACCAGTAGCGACATTTCAAGATCAATGATAGGTGGTGATTACGGGTTGACGTTCCGAATGAAACTACTGACCTTTCTCCGGAAGATCCCTTTGTTAAAGTTGAGGTTGTCCTTAGCGAAGATCTCGATGTCTTGCTCCACGGGCGGGCGCGGCGCATGCTGGCGCACGGGGCTGTACAGTGCGCCCGCGCCGTCCGGCTCCGGCGCCGCGCAGCCGGCCGCGCAGCCGCCGCCGCCAAGAGATGATGTCTGGAAGGATACTTGTGTTATTAGAAAGATAGTCAAGCCCATAGAGCGATAGCCCACTACATTTTTTTTTGTCGTTTCAAGTGTAAGTTCCTTAGGGACATTTGCACGTCGGGCATAAGTCGACTATTAAAAATGCCTAACTTTTGAATGCCTGATAATATCAATTTGTTAAAAAAAAGATAATAATTAGTCTAAATTAACTGTTCCGTAAAAGTTCATGACAGATCACAAGACGAGATCAGAAGTGAAAGGTTCATAGTATGTATCTTCGAATCCGCCTATGTTCCTTTAGGAAAGATTTGCTAGTAAAATCTGCAAAAGTTAACACACACAACACAATTCAACATTAAATACTCACTCTATGAATCCCCGGCGAGGGCTGCCGATCTCGATCAAACCCAACAAACGTGTTATAATACGACACGCCATGGTTCATATACTCCACGTCCACCGGGCGGTGCGCGTACGCATGCGGCAGGTACACGCCCGAGCCATCGTCATCGTCCGGCGTGCGCGCGCCGCCGTCTGACGACTCGTTGTCCGGTTCGTGACCGGACAACGAACGGGATTCGGAACCGGAGCGGGAGTGGGATCGTGATGAGCCTGACTCGCCGTCCGAGCCGGATCCACCACCATAGCGGGCACGACCTGGTGGTAAAGGATAAAGGTTATGGTAAAAGATGAAAACTAGAAATTGTCCCATGACATTTGTTGCTGTTGACATTGTTAGCGAAAACGGATAGAAAAATCTCGGTATTAGGCAGAGATAAATAAACATTACTTAGCACGTGCTTAAACTATACTCCGACTTTTTAATTTGCTGGATCAAAATTACAAATCAAATCAAATTGTTTATTTGTGATACATGGGTTACATGCAGGTGTTCATTACATAATTACATACTTATAATGTTCAAGCCATGATCAGCCACTTAGGCATACAAATTATTAAATAACATAATGAAAATATGATTGTAAAATTCTAATTCCATGTCAGATTAAATACAAATTACATTATTACGATTATACATGACATACACAACACAATCAACAAAAACAAATTATCGTCAAGCGAAATGAAACATTTAAAAAGTTCTCGTCGATAAAAAATCATCCACGGAGTAAAAACACTTTTCCATAAGAAATTGGAACAATTTATTTTTAAAGACATTAATATTGCTACTATCTTTTATGTTATTAGGAATTTGATCGTAGATCTTCGTGGCCATAGCAAAGACACTTTTCCCAAAGAGGGTAGTTCTATATTGACTGGATAGGTTATTACACAAACGACTTCTATTTCGCGATCTGAGCTCTAATGTAAATAGTGATGGATGATGTCTAATAAAAAAGGCCATTTCAAAAATATATAAAGATGGCACGGTAAGTATTTTTAATTTTTTAAAGTATTCCTTGCAGCTGTCAGTTCTGTTGAGACCACACATTGCTCGCAGGCACCTTTTTTGACATTTAAAAACTTTATCCCTGTTTGTAGTATTGCCCCAGAATATGATTGCATATCTGAGTCTAGAAGCAACATTACTATGATAAGCTACGAGCAATGTGTTTGATTGAATTGAGATTGACCTTTTTCGCTAGCATGCATAAGCTATAAGATGACTGTGACACTTTTTTGCAAACAAACTCTATATGACTTTGCCATTTCAAATTTTCATCTATGTGAACGCCGAGAAATTTAGTTGTAGACGTCAATTCAACATTATCGCCGTTAACTTCAATTCGAGTACATATGTATAGTTTTTTTTGTTTTCTGTTTAAATTGCATTAATTTAGTTTTATCGATATTAATTAATAACTTATTATTTTGTAACCATTGAATTATTGAATTTAAACTACTATTAATAATGTTTTCTTCATTGTATACAACAGTGCAGTCATCAGCAAATAGTACCATACGATCTGTAGTAGATTTTGGCAGGTCATTGATATAGATAATAAAAAGTGGTGGGCCCAAAACACTACCCTGTGGAACTCCACATTCCATTTTTTTGCTCTTGGACATATAACTTATTTCGCATTTTGTATTAGGACAAATTTTGACAATACTCGTAGTCTGAGTTCTATTTTTTAAGATTTCAGTAAGTCTAAAGTGTTGCCCCTAACACCGTACGATTCCAGCTAACTCAGTAGTATATCATGATCCACGCAGTCAAAGGCCTTTGACATATCCAATTATTATATATCAATATCCATACAATTGGTGGGTTGCCACTTTATGGTAACATAAAAACCGTCTCGTCATCTTTTTGTGATTTTAAAGTTGTTTGACAGTAACTGAGCTACTGCTTAGCCTCAGCATGTACTAGTTATTATCCCCGGCACGTAAGTTGGCAAGAGTCGTTAGATGCGCAGAAGTAGTTTTTTAGGTATCTTTGTAAGCAAAGCGGGGCGAAGGGAACGTTTAGGTCCGTTCCGAGCGCGCGATTGGTTGGTCAGTTGACACAAGGATCGACTGACCAATCGTGTCGCATCCACGTTCCGTTCGCTCTTTATGGTGGTTGGTCAGTTCACCGAATATCCGCGAACTTACCCCCACTACGCCAAAACCTTGCCAACTTACGTGTCGGGCACTATACGTCTATTTATATCGGCCTTTATTATTGTAGGCGGATAGAATTTATACTTAAATAGTGGCAATGAACGAATAAATCCACTAAAGTTTGTAAGGTGTTTTCTAGCTGGCTTTTCGCTGCTAAAGATAGATTATAAAAATAAAGTATGTTACAGTAACTCACTGGACAATTTAGCCTGTTGTATGATATAGTCCTGGAGAGGCAGCAGATGCTGCATACCACGTAGATCCCAGTTGCAGTACAGAGGTGAGCTTCCACCTTCGTCCTCCTCTTCCTCGCCATCTATGGGTCCGTCTTCTGGTTCCACGGGCCTCTTGTGTCCTGAAAATAATAAAATTAATGTACAGAGATCTTAGTTTATCTAAGGCCTCGTTTACGGACATGCGAGGCGTCGAGAGATTTAAAATGTGTACTTTATTTCTTCTCAAAAACCAATCATATATCAATTTTAGGTTCTTCTTGTTATCGATTTGAACAATCTTGTATGATTTTTGATAAGATGACATTTGCGTTGCCTGTGAGATTCTTTTTTTCTCAGTGTTGAAAATATCTTTAGGATCTTCAGATGAGTGTAGATAATGGGCGTCGTTTTGGGCTTATCAAGTCAGCTTTTCTAATGAAATAGTTTAACTTACGTCTAGATTTAGTACGATCCCTTGGCGCAGTGGATCTCTCTAATCTTTGATTGTGTTTTTGTAAATTTGGCTCCGTAAGAGGCGGCTCCACCAAGTTAACGCATTTCAACTTGTAGTTAACTGTAAACAAGAGGTTAGTTAATTAATAATTACCAAATAAAATTGGGCATTATATGGCAATGACATTTATTATTATTATCTCTTTAATTCATATTCGTTCTTATTATCTACATTTGTAAATATTTTTATAAAACATACAAAAAAAAAAAACATTTAAATATATAAAAAATATATGAATATTATTATTATATTATTATTTTCAATAATTATTATTATTAGCCTGTTATGTCCCACTGCAGGGCTCCCTTCCGTCTTTCCATTTTTCCCTATCCCTAGCTATATCAGGCCAGTCGTTCAGATAGACGTCTAATTCGTCACGCCATCTCTTTCTGCAATGACATTTATGCTTAATAAATGCAATGTTCATTATTTTTATATATCATATTATATTAGTAAAAATTAAAAACGGACAATCAAAATTGCAGCAAATAAACTAGTGCTGCTGGGACAAGGCCGCATAAGGTCAATAGTGCACTACTGCGGCCAAGCCGCGCGACCCAGCCGTAATGGTCGCGACCAAGCAACGTCACAAAATACTGCAGCTACAATCGTTAGTTGCAAATACAGCGCGGTTCAAAATAGATGTTCAGGAAATAGCAGTGATTGTGTATCTTTCAATCAAACAAAAAGAAAAAAAAATGGATTCATGAAAATATTGGACTCAAAAACATTAACCGTCCTTCTAGTGCGCGCACACTGGTGTTTATCTACATGGCCGCAGCGGCCAGCGACCGACCACGAGCCGCAGATGCGTCACTTCAATCTCGTTGGCCGCCGCGGCTCGGTGGAGCCGCTGGCCGCGTGTGGCCAGGTGCGCGTGCTCCATGGCAATTTCACACTAATGAATCTATCTCACTGGCCGCTGCGACCAGGCCGCTATATTGGCTTAAGGAGAGCGTTCATGTGCCCAGTGCGAGAAAGAGATAGAGCTATACTGAACGAGCTATTCTTATCCCACATAACAATGATGACCTCAACACTTTTCTTATTAGTATCAAAAAAAGTGAAGATGACTTACCAGCTGCAATATTGTCCTGTTCATTGGCTGAAGAAAGCCTCATAAAGTTATGATGTGGTTCATGTGGCGGTGTCCGATGTTTGCTACTGCCGGAAGACACGGATGTTTTGCTTGAAGTATAGCGCTCTGGTTCTGCTTGTTGACGTCTAATGCAAAGAATGTTTTGACTAATATTAATTCAATTTCTGAACATAAAACTGTTTACTGTGAAATCTGTATAGTCAATGTAGTTGTGCAATGGTGTCAGTGAAGTCCCATTGGGCGCCAAATACAAAATAAAACATTATAATGTTTAAAGATACACCACTTTCTTATAAAAATACTGTCAATGCAGATAAGACTAGAAAGTCCATGGATATATTAATTTTAATTAGTATTTAGAAAAAACAACGCGTACGGAGTCAAGTCCCATAGTGGGCGCCATTTAAGTGCACATAGTATTATAGTATACAAATGACTCTTTGGCACACACAGATTTTCAAAAGTATTCAAAACATAAGCACACGGATTTACCGACATGAAAATCAAATAAAGTTAGCAGTGAAAGTTTTGAGTCCCATGTTGGGCGCCAATTTGGATTTGACAACTATTTATTCAATTGAACGTCACGATTGTCTGATAGTCTAAATATCATTCCTGGCAATTACATCTGCCTACCCACTTTTAATTAAAGTTTCGCATCACAAAGCTTACCTAGTAAAGTCCCGTGCTGGGTGCCAGTTAGCAGAAGCAGCATTGTGACGTAGATCAAGGCTAGTCTGTCTGAAAGGCTTGTCGACGCTGTACACCGCTTGCTTCTCCGGGTACCTGTCCATGCGCTCCAATTCAGCTAACCGGTCTTTGTCTAAATGCCTAGAAAGAATTTTAAAAATTGTTAGCAGTCTAAATTCTGTGTAATTATGAAATACACTTATACTGTCACTGGCACGGTTAAAGCTGCCTTGTTAGTGTCGTAAAACATGCGGCAATTACGCGACGAATTGATATGTTTCACCTGCAATGCTTTTTAGATCACCTCAGCCCAAAATTATGTTAAACAAAAACAAGAGGTATTTGCCGTCGCGTTTATTCCGTAGATGTGTCGCAAACTCGCAACAGAAAGTCAAGGTAATATTTATGGTAAACATCCCATTAATATCCGTTTTCACTAACACAAAGATCACTCTTAATATTGTTGCACTGTTTTTCAATCTCGACGTTGAGCATATACTTAGAATTCCAACAATGCGTTTTTATTTAGACAATCATTTAGGTAGACTAAGTTTTTAGTGTAAACTGGCACTAGGGTTTCATCTTATCAAAAATGGGTAGTTCAGCAAAGAAAACTAGCACTTGTTAACCTTTTTCAGCCCAATACCGGGTAAAAGTAGAACCTTACCTATCAGAGAATCGTTCCCTCGCATGCCTGGATAGCTGGTGCGGCCTCTCCAGACTGTGCATGACGCGCGACGCGACGCTGGCCGCCGCGTCCGTTGCTAGAGATATGGAAGATACCAGCGATGGTCGAGCTGCAGTTGTCTGTTAAGAAATATGTTATAAATATTGATCAATCCCCATCATCATAATATTCGCTCTATCACATTGTGTAGGTCGAGGGAGAAGATTCTGAGACGATTCTATCTCAATGAATTTTGGCGTAATTTTGACAAGTCGAATCTTTAGTTTACGCTAAGCCTGCCTGTGTGTTATTCCCAAGACCTACATGTTACAGAGGATTATTAAATAAGTTTTGTCATAGAGGATCCGAATATATCAGAAAGCACAAGAATAAACAAAAATAGGAAACTAGTAAATTTTTAGAGTATGGAACCCCAAAGGGTCCAAACGGGGCTCCGTTCTATTGTTGTCACTCACGTGTCCGTCTGTCTGTCCGTCGTCTGACACACAATTTTGTTCCGAAGAATTTTGTAACTTACCATTGACCTATGAATTTGAAATTTGGTGATAATGTTTATTATGACGTATATTTAACTAACTTTCTTTTTTCTTTGGTACGGAACCCCAAATGAACGAAGTCCGACACGCACTTGGCCAGCTTATTTTCAATTTTTTTAATTTAACCCTTTAACCGCTTGGCTAAATATCAATTGTCGTGCCCCTAGCGCGAGCCTACAAATCGACAAAATAATACCTACAATAAATAAGGAGGGGCAATCGTTGTATCGATAAAAAAAAGTCAAAGAATTTTTTATGTTTTTATTTTAAATCAGCCTTATGGCTTCTACAAACAGGCGCGACACAAAGAAACCGCTCATGTTTTTGTGTCGCGTGTCGCGCCTGTTTGTAGGACCTTTAAATTAACCACCCTAATCACTTTCTTCGTATCACAATCGTTCATCTTTAAGCTAATAAGTAAATGTTTTTAACAGTTACTAATTGTTTAACCTTACTAAATTCGAATTGTTTACATCACAATAATCTCTTATTAATCGACTAGGTACTTTTTTTCTTTTCTTATAAATCTACCTACAACAGCAATGGCTAAATCTTTGTATCACAATTGTTTAATCTTATTATCTAAATTTTAATTACTTACATCAAAATAATCTCTTATTATTCGACTTTTTCCTTTTCCAACGAACAACATTAATGGAACTTTCCATTCGTTTGATCCGCTTGTGACGTAGGCAGTGGTCGTATTAATGTGACAGCCGCGCTAGACTAACTAGAGAAATATGTTGCAAGCATAGGAGTCAAGGGATGGGAACTAACGTCAAATGTTGGCATTATACAAAGATCGTGAGGGATATTTTTCTTATGAATAATAAGGAAAAGAATTAATAACACAAGGCAATATGTTAAATTTAACTTTATTTGGTATGACACCGTTTATTTTATGCTGAATGATGCATTATACCTGATTATTTAACTGTTTGTTATTTCGTTTTTAAAATGCGCATTGCATTGTATCCCATCCCTATGGTCATATTTATGCGACGCGCGCGATAGACGCCGAAGAAAATTTCAAGCTGCCAATTACTTATTTTTGTTTAAGTTTTTTGAATGCTTAGAGTTATGACACATAATTTTAAGTAATTGTTGTAAATAATAGCTCTATTTAATAATAGTTTTAGTTGTACCACGCAATTAATAGGACGAAAATAGAACGAAAAAATCATGCATGTTCTCTGTCGCAGAAATACGACACGCGCGGTAGGGACACGGAAATATTTGTCGCATATATGCGACACGCGCGGTTAAAGGGTTAAATGTGAAAACACATTCAACAATGTAGGCCCGGTTTTCTTCAAATCCGGCTAAAGATTGGCCAATTGAATCAATTCTTTGCTTAAAATAATACTCCTTCTCCCTTCTTTACTTAAAACAGACTTCCAAGCGAAAATAATAACAAGAATCTTTAATTCCCTTTAATTACAGCGACAGTTTGATTTAAATACAAGGGCACAATATTCAAGCTCAGTTCCTCAATGTCAATCTTAACTGTGTCAAATGCTCAATGCTTCCAAACGTGTCAAGGTTACCTTCACAATAGCCAGAACTGCTAAATTGGGTCGCGGTCGTTACGCTAATAAACGTTGACGTTCAAATAGCTGGTTAAATGAACTGTTACAAACAAGGTATTTACACTCCCAAACCCTTAGAAGTTACTAATTATCCTTTGTCTTAGAAGTCTTTGCAAGCGATCTCCCAAGGTCAAACGTTTTTGAAAACGGTCAGGATTCGCATTTTGCGGGAGTCGGTATTAATAGATTTTATGACTCAATTTGAACCCGGAACTATAGGTAATAAAATTAATTGAAAAAGTAGGTCAGGCAAGTCTTAAAGCTAGAAAATGATCTCGAAATAGTTTTGTAATGCTGGGAATGGCCCGGTCTGAGAAAAGCCAGGCTGTGGGAAAAATATTTGCCAGTTAGCACGAGAGCAAGCTTAAGATGAGTTCGACGTTCATTTGTTTGCATTTGAAAAATGGACTCCTCCAGAGTCCATTTTTCAAATGGAGCCCTATTTTTGTCACTCTCATGTCCGTCTGTCTGTTACAAAATTTTGTCCTGAAGAATTTTATAACTTCCCATTGAACTATGAACTTGAAATTTGGTGATAATGTTTATTACCTACGTATATTTTACCAATCAATCTGCCTAGCCTTTCACCAACTATGTTGGGGTCGGCTTCCAGTCTAACCGGATTCAGCTGAGTACCAGTGTTTTACATGGGGCGACTGCCTATCTGACCTCCACAACCCAGTAACTGGGTATCAGGTACCCCTTGGCTAGACTGGTGTCAGATCTCAAGTTTCTGACTACCCGTAACGACTGTCAAAGATCTTCAAATGACAGCCGGACCATCGGCTTAACGTGCTTTCCGAGGCACGGACGAAACTCGGTATATGCTAAAAATTTTACCAATCTATACCAATATTTTAAGGAGGAAAGATTTTTTTGTTTCTTTGTTAGTACCGATTAGGCTCCGAAACTACTGGACCGATTTAAAAATCTTTCACCTCTGGAAAGCTACATTATTCTCGAGTAACATAGGCTATAATTTTGACGGGAGCGAAGCCGCGGGGGTCAGCTAGTATATTGATAAATTGGTACGGAAACCTAAATGTGCGAAGTCCGACACGCACTTGGGCGGTTTTTGTTATATCTTGAGTTATAAACAGTCGTTTTGTTTTGATATTGACTTGCACTTCTCTAATCTCTGATAGGTATTAAACAAAGACGATGTCTGCCACTGCCTGTTTATCCACTTACTACTACTAAACCACGCATCGTATTTTGATACTGTCTTCTCTAATAGAAAGAGCGAAAAACTAGAAAGATTTGTATTTTGTAATTGTCTCCCTGCGAAGCCGGGGCGGGACGCTAGTTATAATTAAAAATGACGTAAACACAAACCTGTAAGAATGGAGTAGGCTGTGGTTTCTGTAAGGGACTGCTCGGACTTTGCGGCGACGCCGAGTCACAGGACGATCCTCCCGCTGATTGCTGTTTTAACTGGAAACATTAGTATCAATCTATACGACCTATACTACTGCTAGTACTACCACACCTACTCACTACAGTGGCTCACGTTTAAGGACACATTGTCTTATCTTAAGTCAACTGGTTTCTATGCCAAACCAGTTTTCTTTTGATTTGTCAAGCATCGCTTCCACTTATTTCACAGATAAGTTAGTAGAATAATATGTTCTTTCGACGTTTTTATAGATTCAACACTTATCACCAGTGATCGGAATAGGTAGAGCTAATGTACCTAAAGTTCAAAGAACAGAGACGAAAAGTGGAGACTGCCTAATTACGAAAAAAAAAAAACGGGATATTTGTTCCGTTTTTCGGAACATATATCCCGTCCCATATTAACTAAAATACAACTTAACTTAACTTTCTTAACTTAACTACAACTAAAATTAATAAAATACGGAAACAGGAAATGAATTCGATCGTTGTTTTACTTTATTAATTTTAGTTGTAGTTAAATAATGTGCCGAAATTCAGAACAAATATTCCGAAAAAAAAAATTGTCGTAGAGCAGTCTCTACTTTTCGTCTCTGCTGTTTGAATTTTAGGTACATAAGCTCTACCTATTCCGATTTTAACCATACATATAATACAGTTTACATTGTTTTAAGTTACATAGAAGGCTTCAAGCAAGAGATTTGTCATCTCCCAAGCAATCATCATAATACATAAAGCAAGCAACAGCATTATCAAAATATAAAGTACCTTTCTTCTAGTCAATGGTGTGCTCTCAACAGATTTGAAATACTTTTCGTGCATCGAATCATCTGACGCATCTTTCCTTGGTGATATAAAGCTGCCACTGCGGTTTAGAGCTGTAAGAATAACATAATATTAACCTGAGTTGCCCAGATAGAATAGCTTATTACAAATTAAATTCCATGGGGGAAAGCTTATTAAATTAATCCTGCAAGTATGTGCAAGTATCTGCGAATATTTCCCGAAAGCTTAGGCAGATTCTATATATATATATATTTTTTAGTTATATTTAAATCCTATGTTATAATCTTAGCGAAAAAGTTGACAACCTAACAAGAGATAGTGAACAAAACTTTTAATTAGGTTTGCAAGTCTCACGTTATTTTTTGTGACGTCAAATATTCCCCGAAAGCTTTGGTAGAGGATTATAGTACACACTTATTTCGTCAGTTATATTTAAGTTCTATGTTAAAATCTTTGCGAAAAAGTTGACAACCTAACAAGACATAGCGAACATTACTTTTAATTAGGCTTGCAAGTCTCACGTTCTATTCTATGACGTCACACTAATCCGAGCCCTAATTAACAAATTATAGTTCGCCACGCTTTCGCTCTTTGACGAAATACTGTTATATGATTAAAAAGTAGGTTGGTAATTATTTTTACCTGCATGGGGAGACCATTTCTCAGTTTCGTGCGCTGGTACCGCACTGCTTCGTTTCCTAAGTTGCGGAGTACATACGGGAGGATTACATACTACTGCTGCACTAAGTTCCTGAAAACAAACAAAGTTCAATCAATTACTTAAGCACATTAAGTTGCTATATGATTTATGACCTGAAACGCTACAATCTGAGAGCTCAAAGAGTCTGGGCGTTTAAAAAAGCCGTTTAGCACAACATAAATATCATTGATAAAGTAGCTGTCTATCTTCTTCTATTGTTTATGTACGGTACCTGTTTCCTCCTCTGCTGCGCGCTACTGATGCTACTATCTGAGGATCGGCCGGAGTCTGTGTGTCGACATAGCTGGGTGGATCCATCTTCACTCAGCCTCCCGCGTCTGCTGTCACCACTGTTCCTGTATTCAGGATCATAATATATGATATAGAGCTTATATTTCAGCATGATGGACCCCTAGCCTAAGTGCTGCGTCAACTGATAATTAAATTCTCTAATTATGACAGCTTATCAGTAATTAACAACTAATCTTTTAAGATTTGAATAATGTCTCACAACACCTGTATCTGGAGAATACACGTTAAGTGGCACGACGTCGGTAGACTACGCAAGACAAATCTGACGACACCAAAAACAAGGATGATATTCACGCGTGACAAAATGTCTGGTGTCATCTCGCTGTGTGTCTGAAGTCACGTGTAAGCAACAAAGGAATATAATCCTTGTGATCCATGATCTCAAAACAAAAACAAACAATAGTTACATTCACATTCAGGATGATAATGAGTTCATGATAATACATTATCATCGTCAATTAACAACACACCTTTATCACTACAAACAATGAAATCATTCATAAACTTGTACAGACAACAAAAGTGTTAGGTAATCAGGCAACAAAAGAAGATTGGCTGGTAGATATCATTATGTTATTGAGCCAGCTTTATGTATTTCCATAAGCTTTAGGTAGGTATACAGGCAGTAATAATCATCTTTGCACAATGCTGACAGTATTATTCTACCTTCTATATCCACCATTATTGTCTGAGTCAAAAACTATTTAAACTTAATAGCCACTAAGAAGACCGATGTAGAATACTGGACTACACAGAACATGAGCAACATAGATTAAAAGTAAAACTAAGTAGGTTAACTACCTGTACACTGATCTATTTTGTAAACTGTACAACAGCTGAATAGCAATACAGTGTGAATTGACACCTTACACAGTCGCCATGAATATTCACACATAATTCACAATACAATAGTGAAATTATTTGATTGTTTTGTCACCTGTGATGGTAATGCGACCTCCTCGTTCGCACGGGACTCGTTTGCGTGAGAGTGACGGTTTTTGCGTTGCCAGGCGACAGCTTGCTGACGCTTGCGACTGTGCTGTTGCCATTGCTGCTAATGGGGTCTAGTATTGGTGGCACCTGATAATAAAGGAAAGTTGGTTTTAGTGTCACATGTTAGGCAAGAATCTAGTCATCATCATCATTGATTCAGCCGCAAGATGTCCGCAACTCGATACAGGCCTGGATCAATAATCGCCACATCAGAAAAAAATCATTGTTAATATGATAGCATTTAAGTGCTACAATAATTTTGTCTTCTTCAATGGCATAATTGATGTAGGAATAGAATAGTATAAAACAAATTAACATGCCAAAGCGATAGGTCCAATGTTTTGTAACAATATTAAAAGACATAATAGTAGTCACAGCAGATCTTTGTGTCTCTGAAGTTGGCTCTGCAAACCATTGCGCAAGAAACAGTTTGTCATTGAGTATACTGCATAGAGTAGGCGCGAAAGAACGATGCGACAATCGTAAGCGAGTGAAAGAGGCAGTCATACAATGCTATCTTCACCTTCAACATTGACTCAAAAATAGCTACTGCGCAGGGTCTTGCAGTCATCTTCAGAAACACAAAGATCCGCTGTGAGTATTATACATAGGTTATTCTTCATCTCCAGATGTAGGTATAAAGAACAATAAAGAAGCCTCATTTTAATATCAATGACTGTTTCTTGCACAATAATATAACATGCCCATTGTTTTAACCACTACCTTCTAACGAGCTATATATGTCAAAACAGATAAAAAGTTACTATACTTGCTCTAAAATATTATCAAACATATTATTTTATTATTAACTATGTAAAAATTAAAATATTAATTGTGTCACTAACATTTTATACCTAAGTTTATGACCAAATTTTAAGAGAGCTGTTTGGTATCTATGCAACTAAAGCTCTATAATATGACACTGAAAAGTTTTTGATATTGAAAAGCCTTCATAGATAATATAAATCATCATGATAAAAAATGTCTATATAACTTTTATTCACAGGTAAAATCTGGACAGACAGAAATAGAAGAAATGAAAAATCAATGCATTACAGTTTTTTCTTTCTACAAATTGTCAAATAATAAACCACATAATAACGATAAAAACCAAACATTAAAGGATGCAGTCTACTAAAATACAATGTAACCTAGTTTTCTCACTCATAAAACTGGAATTCGTAAGCTTAGCTTTCTTAGTGTTGCTATGAGAGATCAAAATAGATATGACCCCAATTCCCGGTTGGTTACTCCCACAAAAATCAATTGGGGTACCTCAATGTAGATGTTATAGTATCCTCTGATTGAATAGACTATGTGATAAAATACATTATTGAGACTAATGGCTTTTTAGCTGTGGTATCATGTTCAATAACTGAACATATTGTCATTTGTTTAATTATCTGGAGAGGCAAGGATAGTAGCAAGGCTATCAAGGAACATAATATCTAATACCTTTAAACAAGCAATTCTTGTATATATATATATAATCTGAATCTCAGAAACGGCTTCAAAGATTTTCATAGAATTTTGAATGCAGGGAGTTTCAGGGGCGATAAATCAGTCTAGTTAGGTTTCATTTTTAGAAAACATTGTTTTCTTTATTTTCACACGAGCAGAGCTCAGTCGCCCAGGTACTCAATATTAAATGAAGTAAAAAGTGTATGTAAAGATTGTAGCACGAGGCATTCTGTAGTTTCTGCCTAGATGATGATGATCACATCTTAGTATGTTTCCCAATTTCTAGTTACCGTTTGATTAGCCATGTAATTTTGCTACTTATGATTTACGTAGCTGTCTCTTGCAAACATAACAAATACTCATAGTGCAACAGAGTTGTCATAATTTTGGTGTTATCTAATCCTTATTAACGTTTATAAAGTAAAAAACTGACTCACCTGAGGTGCAGGTTGGTTAGTCTGTGTGGCACTCTCCCTCCTTTTCTGTGGGTCTGTATTTTGTTTCAATGTTTGTAATTTTGCTAGCGGTATGATGTCACAGTCGGTAGGCCTATGCCATACAGTTGTCTAAAACAATACAAGCCATCATAAGGAATTGCTCAATGAGTGTGTCACGAATTTTGTTTCTTATTATGTCATAATAATTACCTGTGTGGAAGCATTGTAATAGTAAAACCTATGTGTGTTGATATCAAAAAGTTCCCACCATTGTGATGAGTCTGTGCGTTTGACTTTTACACCCTGTATCAAAAAGAAAACATTGCATGAACAAGCATAGTACAAATAATAATTATGATTGTATTGCTTTTAATAAATTCAATTAAACATTGAATACTGGTTTGTTCTGATCCAATAAACACTAAAACAGGCTGTAGCTGAAGTTGATGAAGTTAGCTGACATGTGATTCAATTATGTTTCATAATGGGAAAGAACTGAAACTTTAGATAGAAGAATACATTGAATGTCAGAATGCAGTATTTATACAGGTCATAAAATTTATCTATAATCTTTAAAACCACAGTATTTCAAATAATAATGACTCCAGAAAAGAGAAAATATGAAAGTGAGTTATAAATCTAGAATACCCCTAGTATTTGCAAGTTAGTTAAGTCATTTATAGCTGCAGTCTTAGATAATTTTATAGCTGTGTTACAGATAAAGTATTTTATAAGATCGAATTGTAACTTAGGAAACCAAAAAGAGTAATCACTTGCTGAAAAATTTCAACCGGCACTTATGCACGGAAGTAAATGAAACTTTGAACGAAGTGTACCTCAGGAGGATCCCAGACGCATTCGCCAGTTGTTAGGTTAGCATACATATGCTCCTTTGTCTTCGGCTCGATTATCTCCACCCATTCCACCCTAGAATAAAACATCACCAACGTCTCAACTTTACTACCACTATACTACCACACATCAACAATTTGACTACGAATTCAGGGCGTGACATTAGCGATTTCCGCGTACTTTATTGATTTTGCAACTTTCAACTACGGATATCGGAAGCAATTTGTCAACATTTTATGGAACACCTAAATCTAACATATTACCTTTCTGACGACATTTTCACTAAATAACAATTACTTTTCTAAACTTCACTTAAACATCCTAAACAAATTATTTGACCTAAAATACGGATGAGAATAATCGGAAACCATCCATGTTGAATGTTTACTTCATTGATGGTTGCGTTTGTGGTAGGGCCACAAATGTCAATTTGCATTTCTTTCCGTGTAACGGAAACGAAAATATTAAAACGCAATAAATAAATAAATTTGGTTACTATGTAGACGAAACTTTGACCAGAGCCAAATGTATATTTTACTTGAAAAAATACAATAAGCAGTGTAGGCACAGGGACACAACAGTATCATAAATTATATAATGTGAAGGATTGAAAGAAACGAAACGCAAATTAAAGCTACCAATACACTATCTACATGTCGCGCCCCGCTACCTTATTTGATATAGCATGACATAGGAAAATGTTAAAATTAAATAATGCAAATTAGAAATTAATTAATTAAATAATAAAAATAAAAGGAAGGGTTCCCTTTTAATCTGTTGGAAGTGGTATCCTGACATCTGAATTGAATATGAATCTGCTTTTGAGTTTTGACATGGCTTTTGATGACATCACCAAACGTGACTACTTGACAGCTAAGGAGCATTTACGAAGATTGGTATAAATAATATTGAAATTGATTTATTTTCATGTCAATCAGTCACTATTCAGCCTGCCATCTCAGTTTTTGTACCAGTTTTATTTTTAAACTTATATTTCACATTGTCTTCGCTATAAATCCTTTTCCGAATTTCCACAAATTTATGAATGTGGCTATTGATTTATTTCAGCTTATGCTTGAGTGATAGATAGCTATCTTTAAAACGCGATCTAAAACATTGATCACATCTCATTGATAAAATTTTGGAAAAGGTTTTTGAGAATTTTCTAAACTATATAAATCCCAGTAAGTAAAACTATATTTAATCTTTATTAAATATATTTTACGTTTTCAGTTTCCTATATTTTATAATCAATGTTGCGGACTCTGGCTATTAACCTTATAAAATGCCGGCGGTCTATTACTGCTGATTCATTTATTTGTAAACAGTGCAGAGGCACGTCGACTTTTGGTATTAATTCAACGCAGGCACCTAAAATAGTTAAGGGTCAGTAACTACATCAAAATTTATATATAAACTTAGTGTTCATTAGATATATTTTTTATTTTATTTATAATTTTTGGTATACTTATTATCTGTTATGTATCTTGTTTTGAACTGGCATAACTTTTTATTTTTAGCGATGGCTGAAGACAAATCACACTTTCTGCTGCCTAACAACCAGAAATTTGTAGAACTAGACAGTTCTCAGGCATTTGCTAAGCTAACGGACAAAGAAAGACTTTATGCACATTATTTGAGTGAGGTTAGTTGGTGGTTTTGCTTAATTATTATTGATTGCTTAGCAACTGCTAATGTGGGATATTTTGTTAGCAGTTTGTTTCTTTTTTTTTATATTGTCATGAAAATTACAAGTGAAGAGCTATGACATTCGGTATTATACCAATATCCTTTTTTTTGGGAACATATTGATTAGTATTCATCAGTTTAATGTATTTTTTTTACTTTAAAGTGAAAAGATTTATATTTTTGTTTGTATTGATTAAACTCAAAAACTACAGGACTGTTTAAAAAAAAACTTTTACCAGTAACTAGAATGCTAATTATATCACTGAGTAACATAAGCTAGGTACTTATATCAATAAATTTAGGGACCCCTATTATAACTTCAATAATGTAAACCAAGGCGTGAAAAGTGACCTTTTAAATTTCTTAAATCGAATGTGCAGCAAAAACTATGATGATAGAAGAAAAAATATATATCTACAAAAAAAATTGCTTTCATTAATTCATTTATTTCAGGCGACAGGGCCCAGATAAAATAACTTAAACCTAAACATACATAATAATAATGGTGTTAGTAACCATACAAACTTATACCTATGTTAGTAGCACAAAAACAAAAGATACAATTTGAACATAATTTAAAAAATTACGTAGATTCAATGATCATTGCTTTAGCATTCCAGCTAAAATACTTGAGCAACGATTCATATGAACACAGTCCAGCCTGTCAGCAATCATGGCCAGGATGCCATTGGAGCTGGCCCGCATCCTGCACACCAAGGATGCACATCTTTTACGCATCAGTGCATAAAAGCAATCGACGCGCATTTCTGCAAACATCCCTGATGCGCTACAGAAGCGAGGCAGCCCCATCAGCACCCTGAAGGCATTATTATACTAAACCCACCTATACCTATGTTCAAAGAGTTAGTAGAAATGCTGGTAGAAACTAGATTATTCATACCTTGATATTACCACATTATTAGACCAACAAGACCACATTATTCATACCTTGATATTAATCCTTATTTGTTAATTTAGAAATATTCAAAACAGTCAGTCCATTCAAAATATATCTTCAATTTAAAGTTTTATGAAAACAAACACTTAAAAAATAAGTTTGTAAGATGTATTTCACCATCACCTCAAACATCTAAAAATAGAACCTTGAATTTTGTAGTTTCATAGGGACATACGACGTGGAGTTGTGGACATGAGCCCGACATACCTACATACAAACATAGTTTCATACATAGATGCATATTTAAAAAGGATTTGCGAAAATCAACCATAGAAAGAGTGATGTAAAGGGGGGGGAATTGTTTGTATGACAAATCTCATTTCTTTGATAGAGAAACTATTACGAGATAAGTTTTCCAGAACTATCCTTGAAATGGATTGCATTATAAAGCAATTTTTCCAGAAGTACACAATAAGGCTGCTGAGCTGATGTAATAAATATGATAATTATGTAACAAAAAGAACATTACTGTATACATTTTCAGGCGGCATGGAATGGTGGACTCATAGTTCTAATGCAGACGAGTCCAGAGTCTCCAAAGATCTTTGCCTTGCTGCACAGGATCTTTTCCATGGAACCATTGGCGAATCTTAAAGATGCTTGCCGTGAACAGGGTGTTAGTGATGATGATTATCAGGTATGACCTCGTTTGAATTCTTCTTTGTTGTTCCCTCATCTTGTTTCTAACAACAAGCAACATGGGACAAAGGCAGGCAGACGATTTGTTGTTTTCTAAGATATGGTGTATTACATCATCATCATCAAATTCCTGCCCTTATCCTATCTAACATAGGATCGGTGCAACATGTTTTCTTCTGCCATACCGTCCTGTCCCCTGTCATGCTTTCACTGACTCCCTTTCTTTTCATATCACTCCTCACCACAGACATAAATCTAACTAGATACCGCAAGTCCTAGTCCTAGATACAGATAGAGTCTGTATGAAAACCAATGAAAGAAAACATTTCCAATGCCTCGGCCAACCTTTTCTACAGTCTTTACAGCTCAATATGGCATCATTATTTTTCTAGATTTCTCTGGGGTTCCGGTGCCGATAGTGCTGAAAAGCTCAAAGTACAATCATTGATCGTAATTTTACTCAGTTTTTTGACACGCAAAGTACATACAATCGCGTCATCTGGTTAGATTTATGTATATCTGTGCTCCTCACACAGTCCATTCATCCATCTTTTCTTTGGCTCTCCCCTCCCTCTCCATCCATCTACATTTATATTCATAACTCTTTTAGTAACATGCGTTTTATCCCTCCTCATCACAGTCATGACCATACCAGGACATGAGTCCCCTGTCACTCTATCACTGACACCCTTTTATTTTTTATCACTCCTCACACAGTGTATTCATGAAAGCTGTACATACCTACTATAATATTTTCCAATAACATTATATTGAGTAATATAATTATGTTAAACACAACACAAAATTTAAATAAAATAGGTTGTTATATTTTATTTTGAGTAATTGCATTTTCTAGTAAATTCTATTTAAATGACTTAAATTATGTTAATTTTTTTATCACTATAATGTATTTTTTTTACTTAATTTTCCCATTAACAAAATAGAACTGATAACTTCACCACATCCTATAACCCAAAAAAAAAATCCATTTACTATTTTGTGGTTGAAAAACATCCTATGATTATAAAATTATTATTTTGTGGTTTTCAGGCATTTTTGGTATATGCTGGTGGTATATTTGCCAACAGTGGTAACTACAAAGGTTTTGGTGATACAAAGTTCATTCCGAATTTACCTAAAAACTCTTTTGAGCTTATTGTGAAAGGTTCTAAAGCTTTCGCAGATGATCCTCAGCACATTTTGAAGCTTTGGCAACAAACGGAGAAACAAATGTATAGCATTGCTCCAAGACTCACCCGTCTTGGCTTATCTCCAGAGGTCAGTAAATTGGGTCTTTGGGCCTTACTTATAAAAATCTTGTCGCTTTTTCGATCCCGAGTTAGGAAAGAAAGAACGAGAAGAAATGTCCTGAGATTTTTATAAATTAGTTGTTTATCAAAACGTCCTATTCGCAAATCGCATATTATATATTTAAAATAAATTGTATAATGAGCCTTGACAAAAAATCGGAAGTAATTTTTCTATATAACTGAACTTTGACAGTAGGATGTTCTGCTAATAGAACGATTAGCTAATAGGTCGTTTTGCGAATAGGACGTTTTGATACAGAGTCGTTTGTTTGTGTTGTTGTCTTTTTGTTTAGCTGTTTCACCAATAATATTAGATAGTAGCTCAATCTATAACGGTTTCTCTGTGCAAATATTTCTTTTGTATATTTTTTTAGTAAAATCAATTTTAAATAAACGACTGGAGTCCAACTTGGTATATATGGCAATTTGATAAAGTCTAACCAATGTCTCAGTCAATATAATACAGCCTATACATTATTTCTAGGGTGTGACCACTTACTTCTCCAGTAACATGACAGAAGAAGATTCAAACTTAGTAAACAATTGGATGAAAACTAAACTAATGGAAGCATACATCTGCCGGACATTCAAAACGACGGCTGAAAATGGATGTAAGTACAGAAGAATAAAATTAATAATGTTATAATTTTTATGTTCATTGGAAATATACCCCTAATCTCTTAATTAGAAATTTAAAGTTGAGTAGGTACTGATCGAACTCCACTTTATCCAAATTCTTCTTCTTTCATCATTATTATCATCATTTCAACCGAACGACGTCCTCTGCTGGACATAGGCCTCCCCCAAGCGTCGCCACACTGATCGGTCCTGTCCGTTTCGCATCCACCGGTCTCCCGCAGCCTTGACCAGATTTTCGCTCCATCTAGATGGAGGTCTTCCGACGCTGCGTCATCCGGTACGCGGTCGCCACTCTAGAACTTTTCGACCCCAACGGGCATCCGTTCTGCGAGCAATATGCCCTGCCCACTGCCACTTAAGTTTGGCAATTCTTCGGGCTATGTCGGTAACCTTGGTTCCCATGCGGAAGTCTTCATTTCCGATTCGATCATACTAAGAAACGCCGAGCATAGCCCTCTCAATTGCCCTTTGGGCGACTTTAAGCCTTCTGATGAGGCCCATTGAGAGCGACCACGTCTATGTCCCGTAAGTAATCGCTGGCATCACACACTGATCATAGACTTTCGTCTTGAGACACTGAGTCCAACTTACGGACGAGAAGATACCGCAATTACGAATTCTTCCGAAATTATTCCGCAATGCCGAAAGATACCGAATTTTTATTAACTCATTATACTCCAACTATTCACATTTTCTCCAACCAGTAATAGCTATTTGGACAGCTCTGTCGTTTGCCACATTCAAATTCTGAAAGGTTCAGGTGTTTGGGCATGAAATGCAGATGAGGAGGTCGGACATATCCTGCGAAGGGACTCTACACCGGCATTGTTCGGCAGTTTCGTTTTTAAGAACTCGGGCCATAATATAAGAACAAGTCATTGTCTCCAAAAGTCAAACTTCTGAATCTAGAAACCGGACCCCACAGGAACAAAAGAATTAAAGTGTTATCATTTTTATGTTCAATAGAAAACTAGAAGAACAAAAGAATTGAACTGTGGTAATTTGTATGGTCATTAGAAATCTAATCTACCTAAAATTACACTCATAACTCAAAATTTAACTATAATAATTACATTTACATACAATATTCTTATTATGTATATAATTTCATTTAGTAAAAGGTCTTAACATCTTTAAATAAATCTTCATACCTTTCTGAGCTCACAATGTGGTTTATTTATAAAAATGTCTGTTAACAACTGATTATCAGATTCTTAATACTAATTTGAATTGAGCACCTGCCAATCAAATACTACATAGCGTCGATTTTTTTATAAATAAGGGTAAATATGAATGCTCATCATTCGGCGGGTTATATTTAAATAAGGGTAAATATAAATGCTCTCGCTGGTACACCATACCGATCTGCTCCGACTTGCGGTACCTAGGCCTAGGGACGCTTGTCCAAGGGGATGGCAAGGTAGACCGAGACTTAACGCACAGGATCAACTCGGAAGAATGATATGGCGACAGGTCCCTAAAACAAATTGCGACCCACGGATGCCTCTCAAGTTAAAGGGGAAAAGTCCGTGATTAGACCTGTCGTACTGTATGGATTAGAATGTTGGGCTATGAAAAAGATGGATGAAAAAGATTGCATGTAGCATTGATGAGAATGTTGTGATGGATGTGCGGAGTGACGGGAAAGGATAAAGTGAGAAATGAGTATATTAGAGGATGTTTCAAAGTGGCGCCAGTGACAGAAAAGTTGAAAGGAAAGTTTGTCCTGGTATGGTCATGTGATGAGGAGGGATGAAAGGCATTTTAATAATATAATTATGAATATAAATGTGGATGGATGTAGAGGGAGGGAATGGCCAAAGAAAAATAGATTGACTGTGTGAGGAGTGATATGAAAGAAAAGGGAGTCAGTGATAGCGTGACGGGGGACTGGACGGTATGGAAGAAGAAAACGTGTTGCGCCGACCTCAAGTAACATGGAACAAGGGCAGGAAAATGATGATGAATGCTCTTCATTAGATGAATTAGAAATCTTTCTAGGTGAATCTTTCATCAACCTTTTTTTCCACAGTACCATTATACACCATCCACTTGGCCAGTGTAGAAAAGACACCAGCACCAGGCATTACCATGGCCATGGAGAAATACAAGGGAGCGTACTTCCAAGTCACAAGGGGAGACTATTCCCCTATCTTGAAGCGTGTCAATGAAAACCTGACGAAGGCGCGGGAGTATGCAGCCAATGACAACCAAAGGAATATGTTGGAACGTTACATCAACAGTTTCAAGGAAGGCAACTTAAATGAGCATAAAGAAGGAAGCCGGTTCTGGACGCAGGATAAGGGGCCGATCATTGAAACGTAAGACTTTTTATTTATTTTTATTGATAAGCTCGCGTTTGACCACTTTCTTATTTGACGATGATGATCTTTTTTTACATGTTTATAATGTATAGTTAGTTATCAATGATGTAGTTGATAATGGCCACTTTGTTTTGTAAAGTTCTAGCCAATTCAAAAAATAAACATTGTCACTGTTGTAAGGTTTAATCGGGGTTTTTTTTTTTTGGACTAATAAACGCTGCTGCCAACCGTTTTAGAATTGGGGGCTCTTTTATTATTGGTTCGAAATTGCATCATTCATCTGTAGCGGCGTACGAAGTTTTTAAGACATACAACAGGTAGACAACAACCATCGAGTTGCCCACCAGACCCGACACCCGTCCGGCCGGCGGATCATCTCTTTCTAATGGAGGCTGCGGGTCTTTACACCCTGTTCCGCATACCTCTATACATCAACGCCAAAACATGTCCTATGAAGCACTTTTCCTCATCCAGATATCAAGGCTTCATCGAGACCTACCGTGACCCCAGCGGACAGCGGGGAGAATTCGAAGGCTTCGTAGCCATGGTCAACAAGGAAATGTCCAAGAAATTCGGCGAGCTCGTCAATGGAGCTGAAAGATTCATCAAGTACTTGCCCTGGGGCGAGGATTTGGAGAAGGACACCTTCCTTAGACCTGATTTTACTAGTTTGGATGTCATGACTTTCTCTGGTAGTGGCATCCCTGCTGGCATCAACATTCCTAACTGTATGTATTCTTGTTCTCACAGCTTTATTGGCCAGCGAATACTTGGCAAAGCGAATGCCATTTAATTTTCCTTTCATATAAAACAAAAAAAAAAAACAGGATAAGATCTTTACTAGCAAAACTGTTGCTATCCAACTTAGTGTTTTTTGTGGGTTGGGTTTCTGGCTAAATTAAGCATTTTAACAAAAGTCAAGCTTATGATGATATTCCTTTGATCACTTTTCTATATTTTTTATCAGAGGTTCCTTAATCCTCCTGAAAGACCCTGTCAAAAATTCTCTCTGTACTTGAAAGTCTAGAAACTAAAAAAAAATACAACCAACGTCCAAATAAAAACAACAAAAGGAAAAATAACATCAATTTCGGAAGTTGGTGTTTCTGTTTTTGTTTCTTCCTCTTTTGACACAGACTTCCGAAATTGAAGTAGCTGTATATTTTTGTAAAAATGTTTTTATTTTCCCCTTTTTGCCAGAATAGATTACCCAAATAATATGCAATTGAACATAACTTTTGTAATGAGAATTTACCAAAGTGAACGGTTCACATCTGCGTACCCCTTTAGAGCGTACCGGCGGGATTTTATGTTATGAAATGGTAAACAAAATAAACAAACATGCGATTGCATCAATCGCAAGAGATTTTCCGTCATTTATTGAAGAGTTCTGCTTCTGTTGTATATCTTCGAAGTTCTTTATCAGATCTTCGCCAATTTTAAATGGGAACAATTCGAGAACCTATTCTTACAAACAAAAAATAATCATCAAAATCAATTCATAATTGGCGGAGTAATCGCTTAACAAACATACAGTCGAATTGAGAACCTCCTCTTTTTTTGAAGTCGGTTGAAAATATTTACGAAATTGTATTTTACAGATGACGAGATTCGTCAGAACTTCGGCTTCAAGAACGTGTCTCTTGGCAACGTGATCCCGGCTGCCTACAAGGAGTCTGTCATTCCATTCTTGGCCGATAGCGACAAGGTGCTCTTGGAGAAATACAGGGTGGCTGCTTTTGAAGTAAGGATTATGGATATGATACACTGCAATAAAGAATATTCTTAAATATTGTCAGGTTTAGGCTCCCGATTAGTTTCCTGATCAAAATTAGCTTAACCTGGCTTTATTTATATTTGTTTATTTAATCTTATAAATTGACCTTAAAAAGTAATTTCGCAAAACAAATCTCTCCTCGATTTCCACATTCAACTTTGACCAGTCTTGTTTGGCTGGTTACACCAAAAAAAAACGATATGTATGGCTCAAAAAAAAATACCTGGCAAGATTTGGGGGAGGCCTTTAGGCCCAACAGTGGGACAGTGTAGGCTAACATTAAAAAAATGTAAAGCCGTCCCTGTGTCAGTTCTGTCCCTGTCACTCAAGCCTGTGTAACAGTCTCTTAACCTCAATTTGTCATATGAACCCTATATTTATGTACTACCTAACAGGTGCAAGTAGGTCTACACGAGTTGCTCGGCCACGGCAGCGGTAAACTGTTGCAGCAGAAAACTGACGGCACTTTCAACTTTGACAAAGAGAAGGTCAAGAACCCGCTCACTGGTAAGATTGATTGTTTCTCCGCCTATTTTAACATCAATTCAAAAAATCCTATTCGCTAGAGCAAAAAATAAAAGGAAAAACAAACCATAGAAAAGGTTTTGACAGTGTCTTCTTTACTGTCACTTAAATCAAAAATATCATAAGATGTTTATTTCATACAACAACCAAAAAATCATATGCACAAAAATGTCAAACATTTAAATTATTATTTTCTTATCTGTATTTTACAACAATATCAATATGTTTAATGTCCATACAAATAAATTGGTATTATTAAAACCAATAGCCGACATTAAAAAGCATCTCGAAAGCCTGGAGTTCGAAACTATTATATTATTATAACAAATTAAAGAGTGCTACAAAAGTAACCATTTTACGCTTAAAGTTGTACTTTTATAATTAGTCGTATTATATCCAGGCGCGGACCCAGCCCTCAGGAAATGTTGTGGTCACAGCCACCTGTAAATCTGTCAAGTGCTAGTCGGAGTATGAACTCGCTCATGAACGATAATTCGGAATAGTGTATTCGTACAAAGGAGATGATTACAATAGTATATTATGCAACTAGTGAATAAAGGACGGATTTAAAGCGAGGGCCATAGATGAATCACGAGCAAGTGAATGATTCTAACGACTGAATCACGACCGTAGGGAGTGATTCATGATGATTGAATCACGAGCATAGCGAGTGATTCAAGTGTTAGAATCATGAGCGACGCGAGTGATTCATGGCCCTCGATAGAAATCCGTTTTATTCAAGAGTTGCATACTATATTTTATACCATGACTACGAGAAAAAGAAAGATATAAGCGAAAAGCACAAGGAATATTACGAGTAATAAATAAATAAATAGTTTATAACCTTCAAAATTCGCAAAAAATGTGAAATCCTGACCCCTGAGCTAAGTAACAGCACCTGTGTTTCAGAGTCCAGTGATCACCTCCGTTACGTAACATAATTATAATTAATTAAACACCATTGCAATTAATATTAGAATTACAATCCAAATAAGTATTCAATTAATATATCAATAATTATTAAAATCCTAAATATAAAAAAACTCAAAATTAAAATCAAGAAAGTAGTTTGAAAATCGAGTACTCTCTGCACAAGAAGTTTGTATCGAAAAAAATTTGTACAAGGAGGTTATGTAGCATTGAGATGGAGTTCGAATACATAGGTGTGTTCCAAATTCAAACACCAAAACAGAGAGTAAAAGTGCTTTTTATTCACTGTTCTCAGTGAATAAAATAAGCTTTTTAGAGGGGGAATGGTATAAAATATATGACGCCCTGATCTCGATTTTGTTATTTTATTAAGGCACTGGATATACTTAAAATCATCAGCCTATCGGCCTCAATAGACCGTGACAGTGTGATGGCCACAGAACATTTTTACTCTAGCGAGGTGATGTCACAAGTCTATTAGAGTTGTGGGCATGCCCATCGTTCCCACAACGGTGGATCCGCGCTTGATTATAACCGTTTGATGTTTGTTTGTTTTCCTTAATTTTTTTGCTCCAGCGAATAGAGTATAGCTACCTCTGTCTTTCACATAATTATGCAAAAAGAATAGCAAACGTAACTTCTTTTTTTTGTTTACTGGGGATACCTTCAAAAGGCGCCTGGCTTTTTGGGGCAAAGACCAGGGAGTGTGGGATTTTTACCTCACTAAAACCACCCCGGTGATCATCATCAGCACGTAGAAGGGACCCCGTGACCTCTGAAAAGACCACCCCGGAACCCCCTCTGTGCAACGCCTGTTAGGGCACATCCCTGGGTAGATTAATATTGCACCTCCCCTAAGCCTCGCTGTGCGCGGCAGCACTTGACCACCGTGCCACCGTCTTTCCTGGAGTCACTTAATGGGCGAACAGAGTCCCCAATCTGACCGCCCATGACTTCGGAGTCCCGCCTGCCTATGGAGCACGCGGGGTTTCGGCGTTTTAGGCATCCCGTACAGACAACATCAGCCTAATTGCGTAAGTGAATTTGGCAAGGCAAAGGGTTTTGACGCCATCAATCGACCAATCTCGTGCGAGATGAAAGACGCGATGTGAATTTCCGTCTATGTGATTGGTTGATTGATGGCGGCAAAACCCTTTGCCTTGCTGAATTCACTTACGCAATTTGGCTGGATTGATCTGCACATGTAGAGCGTACTTTAGATCGTTTCGTGATTAGCTTACCTACATAACTCAGCTAACTCTGTTTGACAGGCAAGGAGATTGAGAAATGGTACAAGCCTGGTGAGACTTACGATGGTACGTTCACGACGCTCGGCTCTGCGTTCGAAGAGTGCCGCGCTGAGGCCGTCGGATTGTACCTCTCGTTGGTGCCAGAGATACTGAAGTGAGTATGGATTCTGAGACGGTACACAATGGTTGACAACAAGCATTGTTAGTCGGAAAATGTGTACCTAAAGTTAAAACAGTAGGTAAATTTCGTTATCGTGTTTATAAAGTATGTCATTATAAACTCATTTTGAAGTTTATAATTCGAATATTACGATATGAGAGTCGATAAAACATTTATATGTTGGTTGAATGAATTTAAAAAAACAGCCAATCACAGCAGATAACGCGTGCTTGACATTTGTTACATTAAAGGTCCGACCGCACTAGGCGTAACTACGCGACGCGACACGACGTGACAAAATATATTTTGTATGAAATTGTATGAGATAAAGTGTTGCGTCGCGTCGCGTAGTGCGGTTTATCTCATACAATTTCATAAAAAGTATATTTGGTCGTGTCGCGTCGCGTCGCTCCGCTGACGCGTAGTGCGTACTGACCTTAATTCCGCGATAATTTTGAGGTGAGAAACTCAGGGTAAGGATTGCATTTATGGTTGAATTTGCATTCATGTATATTTATTTCAACTAGAATTCTTAGAATTACGTAAACACAATGGCGACAGATTTAAAGATAAGTTTTGTATGGGATTGTGTATCTAGTGTATTATTGATCGAAGCTCGCACCCAATACTTGGAATTTAAACATAACTGGTGAAATATGGTTGTAATATACTTTTCGACTACCCCTTTAGTTCAGAGTACACAGGCTTGCCGCTACGTTGTCTATGCTAATATTGTTTCTTTTCATCCAGAATCTTCGGTTACGAGGGCAAGGAAGCAGAGGACGTGATATACGTGAACTGGCTGAGTCTGCTGTGGAACGGAGCCGCTAAGGCTACGGAGATGTACCAGCCTGCCACCAAGACCTGGCTGCAGGTACGGGTTCATTGTCTTCTTAGATACAGAATAGTTATGTATGGTCATCTATACTAATATTATAAAGAGGTAAAGTTTGTGAGTTTGTGACGTTGTAAGGGGTAATCTCTGGATCTTATGAACCGATATTGAAAATTTTCACTAGTAGAAAGCTACGTTACTCCTGAGTGTCATAGGCTAAAATATACATCTTTGGCGTGCGCTGAGAAAACTATTGATGATAGATAAAAATTAGTAGGTAGGTAGGCAGGGTAAGCAGGAGAGGCAGGGCAGGCAAAGTAGGCAGCGTAGGGTAGGTAGGTTAGGCAGGGTAGGCAGCGTTCACAGGGTAAGCAGGGTAGTCTGGGCAGGCAAAGTAGGCAGGGTAGGTAGAGTAGGCAGATTAGGCAGGGTAAGCAGGGTAGGCAGGTTAGGCAGCGTGGACAGGGTAGGCAGGGTAGTCAGGGCAGGCAAAGTAGGCAAGGAAGGCAGAGTAGGCAGGGCAGGGTAGGTAGGTAGGTAGCCAGTTGACGGGTGCGAAGCCCCGAGGGCCAGCTAGTAGATAATATAACACTAGCATACAGATGCCTCATCCCATACAGACACCGTGCCGATGTAGCGTTTTTCGTCTGATTAAACTGATTATTTTATTAAGAACATCGATCGCGTTCGGTTCCATCCACTGATATAGACGGTGTTAGCTGCTAAGACTTGCAATTAAGGTTTCATTGTACCAAAATGTGTTACAAAACAAATTAAAAATTTCGAGTGGATGCCGCAGAAATTTAAAACCGCGCCATCTATCGGAATCAATTTTAAATGATTTGTCCAAATAATCTTTGAAATGTGAATCAAGAGCCCAATATTCCTTAATTTTGTGCTTAGTAGAGTTAACAAAAACTTTATTTTAAACTCTCTTCTCTAGATCATATATTTCACAAAAAACAATATCAAATCGAAGCTTAACACGCCATCTAGTGCAATTTATTTGAAACAAATTTTCTTTCTTCGCGTTGGGTGCCGGTGGTATGGTTAAGACTAGCCTGTGGTTTAACTTGACTCCCGTTACATACTAACACTAGACACTACTAGTGTTAGTATGTAACGGGAGTCAAGTTAAACCACAGGCTACTAAAAGAACACTGTTTTTTGCATGGACACGGGGATAAAATGGAAGATCTACAATTTTTACTCTTTTGAACATAATATAAGCCGCGTACGTGAAACGCCGAGAGGGACCTTATTGGTGACACGGATCTTATTGGTAAGGGTGTTCAGGGCTTCGGCTTCGGCATCACCTGCGTGGATATCGGCAATTATACTAAAATAACACAGGATAAAATGTATTCTATGTCTTAATCCACGACATGGTCTAGCCGTTTGCCAAGTTATGTCATTAAAATCCGTTCAACCGTTGCCGTTGGAAATGAAAGGGTTACAAGCAGAGTTAATTTCGCATTTATAATATTAGTATGGATTGAGTGGTGATAAATATACTTGTTAAGTCTAATCTATACGTATAATGTGTTGGAGTTTAACATAAATAAATCTATACTACTCAACACTATAGCCTTCTGTGTCTAGCCATAAACTATAAAGTGTATGAGTTGAGACAACGCAACACTCTTGTCAACACTTGAAACTGAAATTGCTAGCTGGTCACGGTACTCCGTGAACCATAGTAAGGACCACATGTCCCACACACACCTTTCCGATATATAAAACAAAGGGTAATTAAACTGTTATTATTCAAACCCTTCAACCGTTCTTTTCTTCGGTGTCGACCTTATTAATCATAATGTGAGATCTTCATTAATTAACAATTGTTAAGTAGCCTATTAATTCCCAAAATGTTCGTCCTAGGCGCACGCCCGTGCCCGCTTCGTACTTATGCGACTCCTGGAGCTGGAGGGAGAGGGTATGCTCACCATCACGGAAACAGAGCCTGGCAAGAACCTGTTACTCACTCTGCAGCGGGAACACCTCGCCACTAGGGGCAAGAAGATCATTGGTATGTGCAGACTTAACGTTACATGGTCTGCCCCTTAAATTTTGCATCGAGATACCGCTTCAAATGTCTTATTTTCATGAATACTCACCCATTTATATCAAGCTGTTTGCCAGAGTAAAGCTTCCACCAATATTGTGAAGCAAAGCAGTGAGCGAATGAATTTTTGTGCAAATTAAAGCATTTTTTTTTGTTTTTGCGCGCATACCGCTCCTTTTTAACCCCCGACGGCAAATGAGGGACACCCCTCAATACGTTTGAAATATGTACCTGTGTGTTTGTGTATAAGTGTACATCTGCCTGTGGCATCATAGCTCCTAAACAGATGAACCGATTTTGATTTTTGTTTGAAAGGTGACATTATCGCGAGTGTTCTTAGCTATGTTTGATGAAAATCGGTTCAGCCCTTGAAAAGTTAAGGTCGTTTTACTTGAATCGGGGTACTTTCGCAAGATGTCATAATTACGTGTTCGATAGATTCTTGATCGAATCGTGTCTACTACTAGATAAATTATGTAGCGTAAAAAATATGAACTAAAAAAAACTGTCGGAAGTTTTGGAAGTTACTTGGTAGAATAAACATCGCCATACCCAACAAAATTTAAATATCTCATCAATTTTCCAGGTGATTTCCTAGTGAAACTGCAGGCAATAAAGGCTACAGCCGACTTCGAAGCCGGAGACAAACTATTCGAGAAGTACAGCCGGCTGGACGAGCCGTGGAACCGTTGGCGCGATATCGTACTGATGCACAAGCAACCGCGCAATATCTTCGTACAGCCTAACACTATCGTTTTCGACAGCAACAAAGGTAAGTTCAGATTTTAAGCTTATGATCTAGAATCGATGTGGCTTATTATCAGAGATTCATACTAGTCACCGCCAGATATAGTAAAATATTTGTGTTACATGCAAGAAAAATAAACTTGTTTCGCTTAGTTGTAAGTATTGAAACTCCAATCGTCAGTCCCCAGATTTAAAGTCATGATTATTATGCCGGGTTTTCAAAGGAGTTTTTGGCGGGATTTTTTCGAGTGAAGTTCAGCGGCTGTTAATATTATTTGCAAATTGATTCCTAGTGGATATTGTGATATAAAATTGGTGTAGTTTTGTGTCTCAACTGTCTACGCAACTGGACAATATGTGAAATCATTGACAGAAGCGATCTCAGGATAGTGGAGCGGAGAATTTTATTGTAGTATTGACTACCTCCGCAAAGCTTACTGGGAAGGCTGACTCGATACAATTTGCTGCCAAACACTCCATAAACCATTAGAATCTGTTACACCCGTATTCTAATGCATACTAAAGAATGTTAAAATTGCACTGAAGACGAGGCGGTATGGTTCAAGACCTTAGCCTGCCCGAAAGGGCGAACAAAAAGAAAAAAAAAAAAAGGGTTTTCAAAGGAGGTATTATCCACTCTATGTAACTTACGTTTTTGAAGTTTAGGTAAATATGCTCTGCCTATTCTGATCCTTGCTTATGATAGCGAGAAACCCCGATAGGATTACTCATGGGGAAAATGATCACGTCTATTAGGACGACGCGTTAGGATCAGCGCTCACTGACGGCATGGCACGGCAAAGGACTTTTTCAGGGACAAATGATTTTCGACCTTATCTCAATGTATTTAGCGCTGAAATTCCTTTATTTCTACACGAATGCCGCATCATGCAGCGGCAGAATGATTTGGTATGCTGAAAAAAAGTGCCGTTCTGTGCCGCAGCAAGTTCGAAAATCATATGTCCACGAAAATTAGTTATTTATGCTACAAGTGCGGAAGGTAGGTGATTTCCGATGAGTGGCATTTTTATTCACGAGCGAGCGAAGCGAGTGAGTGGATAAATCGACACGAGTCGGAAATCATCTTAATACGTACGTGTATCATACAACATTTTACTATGCATTGTGCGAGGAAATAAATAAATTAATAAAATGAAATTAATTAAATGGCGGGCTTATTCAAGCACGTTCAGCATATCCACAGATTAACTAATAGTTCCTCGGGCATATCTACTGCGCATGTGCGAATAGCTGTCACATCGTAACGCAATAAGGCACGAGCAAAATATACGTTCTGCCAAACATATTTAATAAATATTTAAAATTAATTTATTGATCATAATCTAAATCTAGAGTAATTAAAAACGCCTACAATAAAGTATTAGTTTTATTTTACCTTTTATATGAATGATAATCTGTACATAACTAATTTTAAAACTTTTCTCAAATAATAAAAAACTCTATGCGTCTGGCTGACGTTGGAGTTAAAAATTAAAAAAGTACAGGAAAGTAAAAAGCACTAGTGAAAAAATGTGACACTTCCGCACAGTTTGTCTGCTTGGAAAACCGCTCTTTTCGAGGACATGCATTGTAAAGTTATTTATTTATTTATCTTACGTACGTGTATCATACAACATTTTACTATGCATTGTGCGAGAAAATAAATAATAATAAAATGAAATTAATAAAATGGCGGGCTTATTCAAGCGCGTTCAGCATATCCACAGATTAACTAATAGTTCCTCGGGCATATCTACTGCGCATGTGCAAATAGTTGTCACATCGTAACGCAATAAGGCACGAGCAAAATAAACGTTCTGCCAAACATATTTAATGAATATTTAAAATTAATTTATTGATCAAAATCTAAATCTAGAGAAATTAAAAACGCCTAAAATAAAGTATTAGTTTTATTTTACCTTTTATATGAATGATAATCTGTACATAACTAATTTTTAAAACTTTTCTCAAATAATAAAAACTCTATGCGTCGGGCTGACGTTGGAGTTAAAATTAAAAAAAAATACAGGAAAGTAAAAAGCACTAGTGAAAAAAAGTGACACTTTCCGCACAGTTTGGCTGCTTGGAAAACCGCTCTTTTCGAGGACATGCCTAGTAAAATCCTTTGCCGTGCCATGCCGTCAGTCAGTGCCGGCTCTTAGGCTCCGACATTTGATTTTCAACATAATAAAAAAAATACCAGTCGGTAACTGTCCCATTGCAACAAGGCCTCTTCTCAAATAGATAAGGCATGAGCATTGATTACCACGCTTGCTCAATGCGTGTTGACGATTTCATAAGTTCAGGTTTCCTCACGATGTTTTCCATCACCGTTGTCAGCGAGCCAAGATAAAAAAGTACGTATGGATTTGAAAAAGTCACATTGGTACTTGCCCGAATTTGAACTCACGACTTCAAACACGAGAGGCGAAGTCTCAGCCACTGGAGCTGGACAGTTTTAACATACTGTTGTAAAACTGTAATTAAATACTTGAATCCTTTGTTTTCCAGGTTCGGAAGTAGAAATGAAGAAATACCCAGCGACGGCCGAAGGTATGATCTTATCGTGGGTAGACCGTTTCCCCCAAAGAGACATCGATGACGCCCTCGAACTCCTGGCAGATAGAGACAGCAAATATTTCGAAGAACTCCAAGATATCGTCGCTTAAAAGTCACAAACAATAATGACTACAGTTGTTGCATTTCACGAGCGCACTTTAACCATAGACTCTTATATTATTATCATACAATAATAATATTATCATGATGTTTTAGCATTTTTTTCGAGCCTCACTTGAGAATCGTTCCTTTACTTTTCTTTGTTTCTAATGCCATAAAATGTTCCAGTATGACATAATGAATTGTAAAATTGTACTGAGATATGTTCTCTGTTCCTGGGGCAGGTCCCGTTTAACCCTTATGTCAATGTCAAGATGAGCTCGTGATTTGCATCAACTATACTTCATAGACCTACTGGTACTAAATTTAAATATCAATCTTAATATCATATTATACTGTCGTATTTAATAAATACCAAATGTATACTGATTCTTTTTATTACTAATATACGTGTACTTTAGAAGTACTTAAATTTCAACGTACTATCATAATAAAGATCAAATGTATGATTCTGAGTTTTATTTGTCAGTTTGAAGAACTAAATTTATTGTCTTTGATGTCTTTCACAACTGTTTCAGCTTCACCGTAGAGATGGAGACAGAGTATATAGTATAGCTAAATGTAAATAAATCACTAAATAATCTTGATCAGAATGACACATTAGAGTTGTTAACTATAGACAGGCCCTCTTCAACCATAGGATTGCTATGGAGTGACTGCCAAAGAGTAAGGCGTACACTGACAGCGAAAATAGTAGAAAGAGTGAACCCTTTTAGGGTTAAAGCTCACCGAGACAGATTCGAAGGGAAGCATCGAATCACTTTAAATTCATGTAACTTTTGATAGAGTGAACCGATTAGGATGAAACACACTAGACACACTTCAAGTTACGGAAAATTTTTATGTATAACCGTACATTTTACGTGATGCGTGCACAAATAAACAAACAGACAAAAATTCCAAAAATGTGTTCTGTTGGTTCTCCTTTAACACACTGGCAATTTTTTTTGGACATATTTTAGATGTACAAAAACGACTTTTATAAAGATTTATTATGTATTAATGACAATGCATTGTTAACTAAGTGACGTCATTCTAAATCAAATATGGCGGACGGTCCAAGATAGCGAACTAGCTATCTTTTGTGCACTGCCACGTTATGTGTATCAAATGAAAGGGTTTGCTGAGAAGAATACTAAAAAAAGCTTGTTTTAAGAAAGATGTTTAATGAATAATTTTATTTGTTTATCTTGAAAATGTGTGCATTACCTACATGGTGGAAGTAGAGGTCTCCATTACAATTTATTTATCACACTTCGGTACAACAAAAACTCGGTGCTGCCCCGGCTCCTGTACTAGGAAACCCTGTGTCACAAGAGGTAAACAAGCTTAGCTTCGACTCTGTGGCACTCTCTATGTTTTGGCCCTAAGAGTGTCATGATATTCGCCCTGTTTTCTTTTCCTTTGCTAATGCAAGATCTATATTACTTTTTCTATGGCTTGAGAGAACGGGATGACAATATAAATAAATAATAAAACACATTTTTAACTATATAATTTATTCACATTCAATACAAAACGTGTGTGATAGCAAATTTAATATCAATCGTAAGAATCACAGTTCCAATGTCACCGCGGTAACTATGACAAAAAGAGAAACATTAAAAATCACCACACACCAATAAATAATTTTCAATTCTAATAAAAATTAATAAATACGATTCGAAATTACGAAGATGAACGGATTTGCGTAAAATTATTGCTTTTTTAACAGTTAACACCACTGATATTCAATTAGCCGCTTCCTGACGTGTACAGCAAAATAATTATGAGACGAGAAGCGCGACAAGTCGACAACCACGCGATCTCGTATACAATACTAGTTGAGTGGAACAAACAGCTTACAATAATACATTTAAAACTGAAAACGCTATTGCTAAAAATATACACGTTTTGTGTGAGTCTATAACAAGTCCGGTCTATAAATAGTTATCTCTAATGAAATCATCTAAGCACCATTCTATTCGATTACTGTTACGTCGTGACTTAGCATTCAATACTATAATGATTATGATAAATATTTAAACTTAAACTGACTTAGGGTCACATAAAAAAATGTAAATTGATAGTAACTAAGAAAAATTATAGTTAATAATGTTGAGTAAAACGTATTTGTGCAAACACACTCTAAAATTTGTGTCATTTTATATGTTTCAATAAAACGGACTATTTCAAATCCAGTCACTTATGTTTTACAAAGGCACATAAGAATCAATTTACAATAAACACTTAACAAAAAGTCCACTCTTTGCAAAATATATTATTACACTTCAATAGTCAATCGTATATTTATTTATAACAGTAACAAAATCTATTCAGCTTAAAAAGCTTCGTCAAATTTGCGGCAGTCGGTCACCGCGATTTGGAGAAAGCCAACAAAGTTCATACAAAACATTTATAAATATGTATTATCAGTTGTAATTTTATGATTCTGTGTGAATCTAGCTACACCTTATTAATAATTAATTTGATTTGATAATCCAAATGCCTAACATTCGGAAATGTTCAAGTTACATTTAATTCTAATTTTTGTATGACTTATAGGGCCGATTTCACCAATGAAATTAATCGCGATAAGTTTAACCAAACTCAGCTTATTCAAATACAGCGTTCTGACTGGGTGAGACCGCTGAGAAACTACCAATCAGAACGCTGTATTTGCATAAACTGAGTTTAGTTGAACTAATCGCGATTAGTTTCATTGGTGAAATCGGCCCAGGGATACTTTGAATTCAGTGAGAGATTCATTGCAATAAGGATTACCTATATTTGCCACTAAAGACAGTCTTCTGTCGGTGATGAGATACTTTTAATTTACATGAAATCTAAAAACACGTGAGTATATGCTACGTTTGGCAAGAGTATCGATACAGCCTCCATTAGATCAACACTAATAAAAGACTATAATGACATTGTAAATAAGTTATAACAAAAACAATGAAAGCATCAAGTTCCGTCAGATACACCTACACCTAGTCCTCGCAATAAGTTCGCAAAGTTAATTGTCAAAAATGCTTATATAAATCACAAAATCAAGTAATATCCTGCACAATCAATAATTCCTCTCAGTCAACTTTCTCAGAGCATTCTGCACCGTCGCCTTCGCGGTCGCCTTTCGGTGAGATATTGGATCTGAAACATTACAACACGTTATGTGGCCGTAGATACACTTCAAGGACGCTGTTCTTCTTCTTGTATTGCTCTGTGATGTGTCAATTATGATGTGCATATTGCGAGTACATTTAAAATATTAATTCTACTGTCATGAATTTGAACGTTAAAATGATGTTGGTAGCTGCAGTGATTCTGTTTTCCAGTTCTCTAAGAGCAATATCATTGTGGACTCATTGAAGTGAGTATTAGAACTACTATCTACATTCGGAGGCATTCTAGTATTTTACATATTTAACAAAACTTCTTCGTTTGCTTATGTATAGGATGTAAAACTTTTTAAAAGCATTAGTGCTATAAACTTTAATTCGGAAGCGTGAAGCGTGCACAGAATAAAATCGTATTATCTTTCACTTTGGTAAAGTTATTTGAAATTATTTACGTGACATGTAAGTACAAAAGTATACACACCTTGGCAGTGTTTCCTTCTCAGCATCGGGTTTCCTGGTCACGCTGATTGATATCTTTTTTCTTTGCCTTATTTTTTCCAATATATTTTCAGGGCTCGGTTCTTTTTCGCTCTCTTTCAAAATTATCGCAGAATTGCGAGTAGTTCTTTTTGGTCTATAAGTAGCATAGTTACCAGGCGAATACATTGATATGGTTCTGTTGTATTTGTGCGGATCTCTCAACGAATTGACAAGACTATTATCCTCAGTTCCATCGGAGCTGTCCAAGAGGGATTTCGTCCTGGAGTACCGGTTGGCACCGTACGAGGACGGTTGGTCGTAATCTAAGTAACTTCTGCTCCCCGGATATTTCCTAAAGTCGTTGCGATCGAGAGATCTATAAGTATCAATTTTATCATTCAGTCCATAGTTTTCAAACCTTAAGTTACTCCTAGTGTTGACAGGCAGGTCGGTTAAAAGAGATCTATAGCGTTCCGTGGACGGCGACAAGTCAGACGAGACGGAGAGCCCTGGAGACAGCGGAGACAGGTCGTACGTGAGCGGCGACGTGGGAGAAACGTCGTACTTAGTGTCCGTCGGCTGCGAGTGTATTCTAGCGACCGGGTCGTACTCAGCCGCTCCAGGGCCCACTAAACTACTCTTTCGTCGTTGTTTCTTTTCGTTGAATCTGGAATAAAAGCTTTTCCTACGTATTCTATCGACAATGTCTTCTTTCTCAGGTGTGGTGGAATCGTGATTGCGGAGGTGTATTGTGGTATTCTCTGAAGGTGAAAGTGGATTTCTATCGGACAATTTATTATCAGCACTAATATCAGACTTCAACTCGGAGTTGGAAATAGTTGACCTACTTCTCGACCGACTGCGATTCTGTGCTTCATTGTTATCGGTATGAGTGCTACTTTCTACAAGTGTGGCATTCTTTTCTGGAATATCTTTCTTTTCAGTCTCACCGTCAACAGAGGAAATATTCATAATTTGAGGTTCTATCACAGGATTAGTAGGAACTATTTTCTTAACTCTTGGCAATCTAGAGAAATCTAATTTTAAACTGTTTCTAATGTTCTTTGATTCGTTTTCCTTTTTGGACGCAGGTTGATCATCGTTATCTCCGGACAATGCAGAGACGCTGTCACTAGAGGTTCTTCCGTATTTATTTTTGCGTCCAAGACCATTTAACAGCAGCGACGTTGGTCGGCGAGGTTTGTCTGTGTCAATACTGTCCGCATTGGCGTCAGGATTAGATTCAGTTTTACAATTACTGTCATTAGGCTGTTCAAGACTTTCAGTGTGCGATTTTTCAACAATGGGTTTTGATCTTTCTTTGGGCTCGAATTTTTTAAACAGTCCTAATACTTTTGATACGGTGGTTTTGTTTTGAGGTGCTTGTTGCGTCTCTAGAGCGGCGACATCAGTCAATGTGACAGCCCTTTTAATGAGATTTGATTCGGTTGTAGGCTCTACGTTGACGGGCACAGATTGCTCTCGTTGTAATCTGCTTAACTTAGAATTATCTTTTTTCGTATCATTCCTTAAACTATTTTCAGCTCCCTTTTCTGGAGAGCTAGATTTATTAGACGCAAACTTTTCTAACTTATGACCTATCGATTGCAAAACAGATTTCTTTTTTGTGACAGTTGTTGATTTCGTACCATCCTCATCGGTAACCTTTTCTTTTACTTTCTTTGTAACTTTCTTCTTTTCAGTTGTTTTAGCATCACTAGTTTCTTGGTTGCTTCCTACATCAGTCTTAGATTTCGATGAAACTTTTCTAATAATCTTTTTCTTTACCGTGCCTTTCTTTTCTGTTTGATCAGTATCAGCGGTTTTTAAAACCGGTTCGTCTTTTTTCGACGGCTGATCCACAGTTGTGTGTTTAGCGTCTCCGTTAGATGTAACTTTCACAATATCAACCGATGGTCCGCCATTCGGAACTGTCATACTATTTTCTGTTTTAACTTCCGAAGTATCAGACTTATCATTGTCTCTGTTTTTGATGACACTATACTTTTTCAAAGACAAACTAGCGTCACTCGATTTAATATCTGATTCTAATTTGGAATCGTTACTTTGTTCGAGTTTTGCATTATTTTTTACTGAATCAGATTTAGTCACTACTTCTGGCTTTTTCTTAGGCAAGGTAATACTGAAACTTACTTCTACATCTGATTTAATTTCAGGATTCTCCTTTTTCAGGACGTCTTCTTTCGGTGAAGTCTCTTTACAATCTTCTATTTTAACGTTACGACTAATATAAACTTTTTCTGGCGATGGACTACTTGCAGGGTAACTTTTCGGTCTTATTAATTTCGACTCCCTCGGCAAAGACCTCTCTTTATCAAATTCTCTACTAAACGAACTTTCAGACAGCACATTTTCACTGGGCTCATCTATAGAATCTAAAGTCTTCACAGGGTAGCTTTTGGGTCGGATCAATCTGGAATCTTTACTAGAGGAGTTTTCATCGATAACTGTTTTTTGTCTTGAGTTTTCTAAATTAACACGTTTCGAGTTCGACGTCGATGCGGACGAATCCACCGTGGTTTCTTTGATTTTATCAAGAATCGGGAAAAATGGAGTGTTGGACCTACTGCGCTCCTTGCTTCCGACGAGCCCAACGGGTGACACACATTTCTTGGGAACGGTAACGTCGTCCCTGAATGCTGGCGGAGCATCGGCTATGTCTATGGGACTCTTCGTGGCCGCCGCCTCTTGCGATTTGTTCCTTTTCTCTCTGATCTCTCGCAAGATTTTCTGTGTTTCCAACTCCCTTTCTTTCCGTTGGCGCTCGTAAAGGTTCTCGTCCGGTGGAGAGTCGAAAAAGTCTGAACGAAGGAACCTGGACACGCGGCGGCGCGGCTGGTCACCGCTCCCCGCGCGCATTGAGTGTCGGCGCAGCCCCACACCCGCCGCGCCGGCTGCTGTGCTGCCGTACGACGACGTGCAGCTGGGCTCCGACGCGCCGCTGCCGCCGTCCGAGCCGTAAGTATCGTCCATTGATAGTGCGCGCTCTGGCGTCAAGTATTTACTCAGCAAGGGACGGTCGCGCGGCCGCGTCGCGAGCGGCTCTCTCATGAGCGAATTAGGCGACGGACACTCCACGTCCACTGCGGCCAGTATAGGAGTCACCTCCCGCGAGCTGGATCGTCTACGCGGTCGCGGCAGAGTTGAGTACTGTGGTGTTGCGGCGTCTATTGGACTTTCTTCCTTCGTTTCTTTAGGATCCTCGGGGGCGGCAGCGGGCGGGGCGGGCTCGTCGGTAGGCGGGGTTGCGTCGACTGCAGCAGCGGATTCAGCGGGTGTGGCGGGCGCGGGTGGGTCCTGCTCGTGGTCGGCGGAGTGCGAGCGCGCGGGCGCGGGCGGGCGCGCGTCGTGCGCGTGCAGCGACAGCGTGCGGCGCAGAGTGCGCGCGGCGGCGGGCGGCAGATGCGCCAGCAGTTGTCGCTGCAGGCGGCGCGACAGCGCGGGCGTGAGGCCCGACAGCGCGCGCATCTCGCGCTCGGAGAACTCGATGGAGCTGAGGTCCAAGTCCGACAGGTCTAGTCCGCTTTCGACGTTCGATTCCGTGTTTTGGGGCCCGGTACGGTGCTTACCGGTTTTCTTACTACTACCTGAAATTTAATCGAAAAACACACGTTTCGATCATGCAGAACGCTCGCTGTTATGAACTATTTACAGTGCCGATATTGCAAATCTATTTTGCGTCCGCTCGGCGATCGAGAACGGAGGGGAACTACGAGCGGAACCTCCTTGTTTGATCTTTAGATAGAGAATCGAGAACAATAAGACTGTGGGCTCTGTGCGCCCGTAGTAAATCCACGAATGATGCAAACATCGATGCGATCAGTTAAAAGTTAATAAATATCTACAAATACTAAATACTGACTAGTCAAATTAGGTCAAACGTTAAGCTTTAAGTATGCGAAAACAAATCACAAAAGAATGCATTAAAATGTTGCTTCTGTAGGATAGTAATTTATCAAATGCTTACTAAATTATGGCTTCAGCGATATATTTCACATAGTAGAGGCATCTCTATCTGACAACAGCCGCGGCGCACGGTGCGGAACACAAAAACACATAAATGAAGAAATAAATATAGTTTAGTACCTATTCTTGTGTGGCGTTTGTGGCGGGTTTGTGGTTGGCGCTGGTGCCGCTGTGAAGTGAAGATTTGGTCGGAGCATGCAGTGTAACGCGCAACCCAACTGCAACCACACCAACACAAGCTCACTACCGCTTCTCACGCGCGAACACCTGCCCCCCCTCACCCCTCCCCTGCCCCCTTGCCCCGTCACCCCGGCGCTAGTCTGGCTGCAGTTGTCGCAGCCCCGCGTAGCGAATGAACTCGTGACATGATCTCTAGTATAGTACTGACATACGTGTCGCCCAACATCGAGTGCTACCACATCCACTAGCTACACAGGTATGCCATGATCACTTGACAAACAAATTAATTAACTGTCACGCTGCATATTATCTTTATTACTCAACTTATACTTTTCACTGAAAATTATTGTCGACAGATCAAAAAAAGAAAAAAGAAATTGATTAATCTACTTTATACAAAATAATAGTACTGCATTGGCACAGGAGATGCGACATTTGAAATGTCCTGTACGTACATTTCATGCAATTCTACTGAAATAACTGAATTTATGATAATCGAGAGCAACGCAACATTTTCCTGCTAGTGTTAGCGGGTAGGAGAAAGTCAACACCTGCACAAAGAATGCAATTTGAATACAATAATACACTACAATGCAAAAAAATGTTAACTTTATTAATTAAAACAATGTTAATGAACTCTAAAAACACAAGATGTATGATAGGCTGTAGGTATGTCGGCCATGTCACTGGCTGTTATATCGATAGTCTATCATACACGACATTGAAGTTAATTGGAAGAAAAAAAAAAAAACGATGTCGACGGTGGAAAACGTCGCGAATATCGAGGCAATGGTTACTGTAGTTCGTTGGTGGCGTATATTTGGGCACTTTATGGAATGGTTTGAGAGTTAATTTATTTGTTTTAGTGAAGCTAGCTTTCTTGTGAGTGTCGTTGACCGTGCGAGGCAGCGCTAACTACTTGCGAGTTGCAGTGCGACGGTGACGCGACGACCTTATTGCGAAGTTTAAGAACCAAATCACATTTGTCAGCATCAATCAGAAAGTTAATCGTTAAAAGTTTATCAGAGGCACATTTGTATCAATCAATCTGCCTAGCCTTTTCCCAACTATGTTGGGGTCGGCTCCTAGTCTAACCGGATTCAGCTGAGTACCAGTGTTTTACATGGAGCGACTGCCTATCTGACCTCCACAACCCAGTAACTGGGTAACACGATTACACGACTGGCACATTTGTATCATCAAACACTAAATGTGTTTAAGGCAAAACACATATAAAACATCATTCTGTCTCTGTCATTTTCAAACGACTGATATAGAGCAAGATCTCAGACGCCCCAGACATTACTAATAGCTTTCCACACAAAATGTGTGGGATTGAGTAGTGTTGGTATGTACTTCGAACGGTAAGTTTGAGCGCTGATATTTATAAGAATTATTTAAAATTAACTACTTACTGTTACTAAAGTTTGAGCGCTGATTTTTATAATGATTATTATGTATCATGACTCGTGTATGACTAGATGTATGAATGTGAGTGAAGCAAAAGAAGTATGTAAGGATCGTAGCAGGTGGCGTTCTGTCGTTTCTGCCTACCCCCATGGGAAAAAGGCGTAAGTTTACGTATGTATCATGACAGAATTTTAATAAACCTATATTTCATAATTAAATAATATTCAACACCTAATTAGTAGTACATAATAATACAATAGTCTAAGAGCTGGTCGCCACCTGTATCTAAGCTGTCAGTAATGTCTGGGGCGTCTCAGGTCTTGGACCAATATAAACAGAACGATATTATTACCAATTCGATAAGCACTAAACTATTTAGTGATTTGTGATGCAAGCAGGACTTATTCTAGTTTTTTATGAAGTTTAAAAACAGTAAATGCAATTTAGAAAGATTTTTCTGAATAAAATAGTGCTTCGATTGCAGCAAGATGGGCATGCTCACGGTGGTTAGCGAGCTAAACCAGGAACCTCCTTACAATGTGTGCCAGATTCTAGACAACTTATGCTTATAATGTGAAGCTCTCTCTATATAACATTTCATTGTTGTGAACTAGACTACTGAACTATGCGTAAACTGATGCATATTGCTGACAAATATGATAAAGCTCTATGGATCTTAATAACATGTCAAGAATTATGAATAACACAAAACATGTTTTACAATCACTTCGAAATTAGGAGTAATGAACTGCTTTTCATGCTGCTAATGCCAAACATGGAGTTTAAATAACATCAAGTGTTTGTACAAAAAATTTGGAATAATTCGACTAAAAAGAAAAATACAATAATATGTGCATAATGCAACAATCAAGAAGTGTATTTTTGTTGAGTAACATTGTGATTTAATTAAATAATTGTATTATTATTTGGATAGTGTCTTTAATTAGAAAAATTGTTTAAATATATACCAATTAATGTTTCAGTCACGTTTCATTTAGAATTTTGTATGTGAAGTATTGCGAAAGCTACAAAAATTGCAAAAAAGAACATCAACTTACAAGTATTTATTTTGCCTAATTTTATAGACAAAGCTTAGGATACAAATTCTAATAAGTATTTGAAAAAAAAAATGCATTTTTGCTTAAAATTTATAGTGAAAGCTCTTAAAACATTTTTTTTTTAAATGTAATGAAAAATACACCAACAAAATCATCACGGTGTGTGTGTCGGTGCATGCCTCAGGCGTGCTCGTGACATTGGCAACGTTTTCCCCGTGCGTGCGCGGTGCGCGGGTAGCAAGCGGTGCAAAGCGCGGGACTCACCTCTGGGCATGTGCTGGCGCGGCTTGAACATCGAGTCGAAGTCTGGCATGTCGCGCGAGCCCCAGCCCTCGCGTCTACAGTTGGAAATACAGATTCAATTATTTGTAATTATAGTGGCTAGTAGGTTCATATGAGGCAAAAGAGAGAAGTGTGCATTTTCAGTAAAGCCGTGTTCAAGTCGATTGCAGACCAAGAAATAAGCTAAGAGTGTGCCACTTGGGAGGAGCTGCTTCGTGCCCTCATCTCAGGAGTAGACAGTCTTAGGCGGCCTGTCGCTACCGGCCGTAGTCGAGCCAATCGTCGGCAGCGAGGAGTCTTGGGACGCGGTGGTATCCTTCTGCGAAACAGTCGTCTCGCAGAAGGATGCTGCGGGAAGGGAGAAGGAGATCTATTCCACTCACCCAGCCCGCAGCAGAGGAGGGAACTGTAGGAGGGGACTGGAAGAGGGCGGATAACGCCTTTTTCCGGTGCCCCTAAATGGCTCCAGGGGCGACGGACTCGGGGACGTTCGTCGACCCGAGGTGGCAGCGCGTAGCGTTCCACGCGCGCCCCTATTAGACGTCGCGGGAGGAGTCAAACATCTCACTCCTCCCCAACCCGAGGCCGGCCGGGCATTGCGGAAGTATCGTATGTTTCCGCGACCCTCGGCGTAGGTGTGAGATAGAACACCGGGCTGGATTTTAGTCAGTAGGAGTCTGACAAACCCCTCCACCCCTCCCAGAGCGGAAGACATCCAATGAGGACTTTCCAACCCGGAACATAACAAAAACAAGCTTTAAGTATGAAAAAATACTTCATCTTTGCAATAGATGAAGTATTTTTCATCCTTATACACAACTTAGTTTAGTGTGCGGTCTGCAGAAAAGTATTATAAATTAACCTTGGTAATGTAGGCTAAGTTGAATAATCAATCACAGCTGCTGTTTGGTAAATTTTATTTTCATAAAAGGCTACAAATACGATACGTAAGATGCACATTTATCTCTTTTGCGCTATGATTAAGGTAGTGCAGGAGTGTGGTGTCAAAATATCATTGGAAAACGCCAAGGTCTACAAAAAAATAAGAATTTAATATTTATTAGGGAACTACCTCACTCCTGCACTGGGATAGCATATTTCATATTGTGACAGAAGAATTTGTTCTAATTGTTCATTCCTGCCTATGGATTAAATTTTCAGCGTACAAACATTGAGGTAATAATGTACTAGTACATATTATCTCAATGCGTACAAATACTGATAGTGTAATTTCAAGTGTAAAGTATAATTTTGATCCAAGTAGTTACCCTGGCATGTAAGTTGGCAAGGTTTTGACGTAGTGGGGATAAGTTCACGCATATTGCGCGAACTGACCAACAACCACATAGAGCGAATGGAACGTCGATCCTTATGTCAACTGACCAACCAATCGCGCGCTCGGAACATTCCGCGCGCCCGTTTCACTACCAAAGTTTACCAAGCGCATTTAACAACTCTTGCCAACTTACTTGCCGGGGATTAAATGTATTGTAAACTTACGTTTCAGAAACACTTCGTTTACTTTCCACATATCTATGAGTGCTGCTTGTAATCATAATAAAACGTGTTATAATGTCATTTAAACATTAATATTAGATATTAAAATATGATAGAGTTATTGTAATGTGTAATTGCAAATTGATGAAAGTATACTCACAATAAGTTTCTCCTTGGTAAGTGGGGGCTGCATGCATAAAATTAAAATTATTTTAGTCGGAAACACAGTAAAAGTAAGATGTTAATCTTTATTCACTTGTATTCATTAAAGTATTGATTATATTTGCGAAATGAAAACGTTAAGCATGATTGTTAAATTATTAAGTTGTGTCTTGTTATAATCAAACTTTTTGAATAGAAATGTTATCAATTTAATCATTCATTTGAATTCTTAAGTTTTCTTGAAATAATGAAATTTAACTCCAATTTTCAAGAAAGCATTATTTAGATGTGGTTGAAAATCGCAAGTAGATACAAACTAACGATTTTTAACTTTATATAAATTAATTTAAATAATATTGCATTTTTTTAAGACAAATAATTTCTAACTATAATTTTGTGTAAAGTAAAGTTGCCTACAAAATAAAAATTAAAATGAAAAAAATATTAAAAAATTAAGTTATTATCATTTAAAAGATACACCCTGCTATATCAGGTATTGATCTTCAATCATTTATTTATTTATTACAGATATTATATTTAATCTAGTTATTGTATAGCTAAGCCATACATAATATGAGTTGGAAAATGTATATACCTGTTGAAGAACGGCGACTGTAGGTTGTTGAAGAGTGAGTGCTGACTAAATCCGGGACCTTCCTCGCCATTCAGGCGGTTCGTCAGTGCACGCACCTGAAATGCACGAGAAAAATAAAATGAAGAATGTTAAGTAAATATAAAATAACAGTCTTTCAAGCCTTAGGCCGTTTGTTCACGACGCGACACACGACCCGATAAAATGTGGTCACGATTCAGAGCTCCATATATTTGTATGGACCGTTTGTACATTGCATGACACCGCACCACACGCGACACGATTTACAAACGGATTTCGGCTATGTCGTCGCGTTTTTTTGGCAGTGACTATTTAGCGGCTGTATGCCCTTGTCGACGACACGACACGAGAAACTCACGATACACGGTTCGTCACTCATGCGCTTATATAACATTACAAGTGCACTGCAGAGTCGTTGCAGAATCGTGTCTAGTGAACAACCGAACAGAGGCCTTAGTGCGAGTTTCTTACTCGTGCTCATTCGCGTTAACGTAAACGTCAATTGGTATTGAAACTGGATAAGCGCCGTCTGGGGACGGTAAGGAGAAACCTCTTTTTTTGTATACATTTTGACATAAGAGATCGTTTACGTAACACGAGTGAGCGTGAGTCACGCGTGAGTAAAAACTCGCATTAAGGCCTCAGACGACAGACCGTCTGCAGTACGTCGTGTGTTAGAAATCGTGACCGGATATCTAAACCCATTTATCACGAAGGGACACACGACACGATTTAATGTGGTCACGATTCAGAGCTCCATATATTTGTATGGACCGTTTGTTCATAGCACGACACCGCACCACAAGAGACACGATTTACAAACAGATTTCGGATTTGTTGTCGCGACTTTTTTGCAGTGACGATTTAGCAGCTTTACAAAGCAAGAATGTGCTTGTTGACGACACGACACAGCGCACCGCACGGCTCACGCGTGGTTCGTCACTCACGCACATATAAAACAATACGACGACAGATCGTCTGCAGTGTTGTGTGCTAAAAATCGTGACCGCAAATCGTGTCGTGCGGTGCCTCGTGATCGTGAGCAACCAAGCTTAGAGAAATGATTTATGGAATGAGCCATTTGTGTAATCCATGTTAAATACCAGGCCCCTCAGAAAGTATTGCGAAAAAAAGTTTTTATATATGGGAGACTGGCCAGTTATAATGTTTTTCGAAAATATGATTATTTATAAGTAAAAATAAGTAAGTTCCAATTTCAAAATTTCCCTCCACATTTTTTGCGAGTTAATTCAAAGTATTGTGTCTCACTGAAATATGGATCTGCGCCGGGAACATTTTAGAGCTATGATTTTATACGATTTCAAGTGTCGCCTGAAACCGGATGAATCGTACGATAGACTTCAAATGGCATTCATGGATGAAGGCCCTTCCAAGGCAACCGTGTATCGTTGGTATAACGAATTCAAGCGCGGTCGACCAACTTTGGGGGATGACGAAAGAAGCGGTCGCCCTTTGACGGCTGTTACCGAAGAAAACGTGCTAGCAGTGAAAAATTTAATCCAAGACAATAGGCGAATTACATATCAGGAGATTCAACACATATTGAAGATTGGATCGGGAAGCGTTCACGAGATTCTACACAGCCATCTTCGCGTGAGGAGGATAGTATCACGCTGGGTGCCGCACAACCTCACCGATGCTCAGAAGCAGGCCCGGGTGGAATGGTGCCGTGATATGCTTAACAAATTTGAAGCAGGCTCGTCTCGGCGTGTTTACGACATCGTTACAGGTGATGAGTCCTGGATTTATCAATACGACCCAGAAACCAAGCGCCAGTCGACTGTTTGGGTGTTTCAAAATGAGCCAACGCCTACCAAAGTGAAGCGATCTAGAAGCGGGGGTAAGATTTTGATCGCTAGCTTTTTTAATTTGACTGGCCACTTGGTATCAATTCCCTTACGGGATCAAAGAAGCATTAATGCCGAATGGTATACTACCAAATGTTTGCCAGAAGTTTTCTCTGTTATAAGCAACAAGCGACCAAACACAGGGCTCCGCGGGCTACTGCTCCACCACGACAATGCACCTGCGCACACCGCACTCAAAACGAGGGACTTCCTGGACAGCACGCCAGTCAAACTCCTGGGTCACCCTCCTTACAGCCCTGATCTAGCACCGTGTGACTTCTTTTTATTCCCAAAAATAAAAAATCAGCTCAAAGGGATACAATTTTCGTCGCCGGAAGATGCGCTGGCTGCGTTCGAGCAGGCTGTAAACGAGGTGTCTGCGGCGGACTGGAAAAAGTGTTTTGAAAACTGGTTTAGGCGCATGAATCTTTGTATAGAGGCTGGTGGAAAGTACTTTGAAAAGATTTAATAAAAATATATGTACGTATAGAACAATTTTTTTTAGTTTCGCAAAACTTTCTGAGTGTCCCACGTAATTGTATAAGAATGTCTTCAGCGTTCATTTCATCTGTCAAGGTCCTGCTTAGGTTCCATATTCAAGCATATAAGAATATTTATATTTCATACATATTTTTGATACATAAAGGCAGCGTTATCGTAAAAAGTCTTTCAGAATAACTAATCAAATTAATTTTAAACGTATACTGCTTCAACTTCAGCGACAAAAACCAGAATACGAGACACCTTTTTTATTTATTTATTAAAAACTATATGCAACATAAAGGTGCATAGGCGGATGCCTGAGGGATTCTCTACCAGTCAACCAAGGGTGGTGGAGAGATAACATGGAAAGGGCATAAAAAAAAAAAAACAGTTGCTGTCATATTGAGAATATCTCTGTATCCGCCGCTGTGTCTCCTGTATAGGAAATAGGGCTGTATATTTCTGTCTCTGTACTCCAACTCACCCGGTGCAGCAGCGTAGAGAAGAGGTTCTCAGCAGTGAGCAGATGGAAGCCCTCATCCTCCTCATCATCCTCCCCGGAGCTGACGGACTCGGCGCGGGCGGCGCGGCTCGGCCGCAGCCGGTGCATGTGTGCGTCTTCTTCTTCTTCTGATTCTCCGCCGCTTACTAGGCTGCTGGGAAAGAGAAATAAGTCAGCATGTTAAAAACGGTTAGTGATTAGTGAAGAATAAGTTTTCTGTCGACAATTATGTCACATTAAGGTTGAACTAGTCGACGGCACGAACTATTTTGTGCGCGGGGTTAAAATGTATGTTATCTTATGCGACAACACGTGCGAAAGAAATAGATGCTGTCATGAGCAGTAAGAAGCTAGTTCGGGTACGAATTAGCACTTTTGCAAGTTTGTAGCGAAATGTGTGATGATTTAGGATGAAAACGAGCGCGCGATTTTTTATAAACAGACCTTTGGGAGTCTAGATATCATGAAAAAACGACAAAATGTATATTTTCAAAATAAAATTATTTGCATTGTTGAATTACTAATCTATCCCTGTATGGAGGCTGTTTTGCAATTTTCCGACTTCTTATGGTATTTAATTCCGCCCAAAGATGCGTTAAAATTAGTGTTGAAATATGGAACTTTCGACGCTCATAACTTTCAAAAATATTTTTTTTTCACATTTTTGTTTCCATACAGGACTAGATAATGATGAGACAAATTGATATAATTTTTTATTTTGAACGTACATGGTCAAACAGTGGAGTAATCTCTAGACTACGTTTGTATGGAAGAATTTTCGACTAGTGTAACCTTAAAGGCTGTATTCAATATGCAAAGTTTATTATTGTGTTGTGGCTCTACAGTAAAGCTTAGTTTAGCTCTCACCGAGACGCGTGTTACAACATTACTATTTACTAAAATACTCTCTCAGCAAATACATAAAATTGAATATATTTCAATGAGATCATTTGTATACTCGTAATATGGCACGTAGCTTCACGTTGCGCCTCGAGACGTTGCTTCTAATAATAATAAAAAATACCCGACTTCTTAAGAAGCGAACTAAAAAGACGTAAACAAGAAGAAAATCAAGGTGTGCAGTCGGAGGATACATAATATTCGCGAGCTGGCTGACCAATACCAGATCAGCCAGCTCGCCATTTTTCCATTATCCACTTTTAATGTAGCCAGTGACACTCGCAAGGTTAAAACGAATTGATTGACGTAAGAATCATCAAGAACGCCACATAGGAACAAACATACATTCATAGACTGATTAACACATTACCCTCCTTCGGCAGTCGAGTAAAAAGCAAAGTTCACGGGCGTAAGTTATCCATAGGCAACAGCGGAACGGGGCGCCTTTATTCTATGGTCGTGAGGTACGCTCGGTGATCATGAGCAAAACCGAACTTTAAACCTTAGTGCATATTAATCTGACTAAGCCCACACAAACTAGGAAGTAGGTATAAGTAAGTACCTGATGCGCCTAGGCTTGGTGGTGCGATGGTGTCGCACGGAGGGCACGTGGGCTGTGGCCGCAGCCTCCGGCTCCAGGGAGCGCTGCCTGGGCGTGACGTAGCCCTTGCCTTCCACGGCGATGGGGATGATGAACTCGCGCGCTGACTTCTTGATGGGCTCGCCGGGGCTGCTGCATGCTTCGCTCGCGCTGCCGGATTCAGTTGATGCCAGCCGTCTGGGTGAAATGAAAATATTACCGTCACTTTTATGTGTTTATTGAAAGTATTTATGCATATAGCATAAGACACTCCCACAAGGAGATGTGATATTGCCCTGTGATTGTTACCTGTGCTAAATACCTATAGTTGATGAAGAAAAAAAAAAATGTAGAATTCCGAATCTATCAAGCTACTTCAGCTAGACTAGAATAGATATCCAATATTGACTCTGTATAATTTTTAATACGAATTGTTATTACTATGGATTTTTTAAGGTTAATACAATGAAAAGGTACCTGCGCATTGTACTAAACTGCAACCAAAGAATTTTCACGAAACAATTTCAATCAATAAACAAAAAACATATATGACATGAGACCTTTCTGAAAATCAGCGGCACATTAAATTCTAACATTCAGAAGCATCAAAATTTGTAAGGACAAAGATAACTTCCGAGTACTAACCTGAGCGGAGTGACCCTAGGAGCAGCAGTGGGCATGGGTTTGGGCGTGACGGGCGTGACAGGAGTACCGGGCGTGGTGGGCGTGAGCGGTGGCGGCGGCATGGCGGGCAGCGGGGGCGGGGACGTGGGGGAGTCCTCTGCCGCCACTGTGATGGGGATGATGCGCTCCACTGACACGCCACGACCACTGGAACAATGACAAATAGTTTCATATGGCAATTTGGGAATCTGTAATAAGTTTTTTTTAAACTTTGTATCCATAGAAAGGAAAATTGGTAACTGTTAAAAAGCTGTTACGATTCTGATGTAAAGATATTCTATCTCTCTAATAGGTAGCAGCCTGGAGTGAGAAAGTAGGCTGAGTGATCTCCCCGTGCCTCTCCACCATGTAGTTGATAGAAATCTGGCACCTCATTACGAACACGGTGTGAAAGCTGACGAGAGACCCCGTACGGACCTCCTGTCTGACCATGAGAATGACTGAAGAAAAAGTGCACACGTTTTTGCGAACACACTTGAGGACTATAACGTTTTCAGGGTCACCATTGAGATTGACCGAAATTAGGCCTGGAGGATATTATCCCATTATTATTTTCCAAAAGGTTCAGTGATAAATAACAGCTGCCAAAGTACTTTTTGGTCATTATCGACCCCCTGGACATGTATGGGTTACCTGTTGGCGTTGCGATGATCCTCCACCCGGTGCTGCGCCTCAGTGCGGAACACGCGCGGCGTGACGCCCGCAGACATGGGCTGCGCGGGCGGCGTGCCGGGCGGGGACACCAGCGACGCCACGCCCGCGGACGACGAGCGCCCGTACGGCATGGGGGGCTTGCCTGGACAGGACACAGGAAACTCATAAACCTTCCAAATTCTTCTTTGAGTGTCGATAAGAAACAATTGTTTTTCCGACTGTAGCCACCTGGATAGCTCTTTCTTTGGCTTCTTTTAGGTCTTTGAAGCTGCAGGTGGTATGCATGCTGGCACTGTGTGATGACTCAAACTCGACCTTCCACATTAATAACTTGTTATTATTCACAGTAAAGTTTTAGTGAGAGATCATCATTTTAATTGTACTTGTGTACAACAAAGTAGCATTTTCCCAATTATCTTGAGGTCAACTCCCAGTCTAACCTATATATATATTACATGGACTAATAACCTATCTGACCTCCAAAACACAGTGACTGGGCAACACGAGACCCCTTCGCAAGAGTTAGATTGCCTGTCTATCCGTAACGACAGTCAAAGATCTACAATTTATACCAAAATATTAACAGCAGAATTTGAAAATGTTGTTTTCGGATACCAAATTTCTACCGCATAGCAGTCTGCAGCTCAAATAACACTGCCACAATAGAATTTATTATGAAACAATAGCTAGTTTTAAGACAGATGTTTATAAAAGGAAGATTGAATAGTCAACGTTATTTTTAGTTTAACAATGACTTAAACTCATCTCTCACTGTCAGTGCCTTCGAAATTCACAAGAAGCAATCGTCAAAAATTACAGAACAAAATATTCAGTTACATACTAAGGAATTGCGTAGGAATTCAACGTCACCTCGTTACTGGCGCGTGTTTACACATTACAAATATTACAGTACATAAAAATATGACGCATTTTCAATGTAAACATAGTTTATAATTATTATTTTCTTACCTGTTCGAATAGCAGAAGATATGATGTCCCTCGCGGCGCGCCTGCGATGCTCTTCCCCGGCTTTCTCCTCAACCAACTTCGCCATAGAGTTTTGTAGACTCCTACGAATTATGTTGTACATTAGTCATATTCAAATAAATAGCTTGGCATCATAGCAGCTGCATTAATCAGTGTGTACAAGAAAACAGCATCCGTCATTGTCACGTACTAACGTATCGCTTTATGTACTTATGTAAAGATGGAATGTGTGTTGGCAAATTCTCGTGATAACTGTAAACTCATTAGGTTACTGCAGTCTTATGTATTTTGCAACATAAAAAATGGTGTTTCGTGAACAACTAAATCAGATTTTAAATTGTCTCAACAAACTTAAATTATATTAGCAACGTAATTAAAATGATGATCATTCAAGTATAATGCAGTTTTTTATACAAATATATAGCAAGACCAAACTAATACAATCGGAGATCAACTATACAACATGAATCAACTTTTTGTTGTAATATAAAAACACCAGAGTTTAAAATTGATAAGAGACCGATTTTAGAATTTATTATTTTGGAATAAACTCTTATTAGGATGATCCCGCTAGATATTTTCTCCAATAAGTCCAGCAAAAACGATCAATGCTTTCACGAAAAATTAACTTCTTTCATGTGAAACACTTATTTTGATTTTTTACGTACGACCAACAGAAAAGCGATGATTCAAAGTCCTGTTACCCGAAGAAATTATTCAACTGTCCTGTGATCTCAAACATACAGATTTTTAACTGACCTCCTTGCATCTTGCAACAGCACAGCCGGATCTACTGAAGTGGAGCTGTGTGAAGGCTCGCTCTCCGTCTTCTTGACGCCACTGCGGAGGTTCGATTCCCGTTCCGCTTCAGTGTGGCTCTGCGACAAATACATGCACGATGTATAGTATATAACCTTACGAAACTTTGTCATCAAAACCATGGCGACAGGCGACAATTGATAAGGTTTTGTATAAAAAAAAATATCCGCGAGAGTTAAGAACCTCCCCTTTTTCAGAACTTGATCAAAAAGAGCTACGATTTCATCACTAAAACTTCAGTATTCATAATGAATACCGAAGTTAGTGGTCGATTGTCTTCTTATAATATTCCCTAAGGTTATGGCCAGACACGACCACCCCAGTTCGAGTCCTACATAAAATGGCTGCTGGCGCCAAAACCACGGTGTCTTTCGCGCACGGTCGTAGGCGCATGCACGTGTTTTGTTTATATTTGAAAGCGTTACTAAGTTTGTCTGGCACGTCATTATCGGGAAATAGGCGTGTCTGTGGTAACTGGAAGCGAGTCGTTAGTGTTGCTACACGATCCCACCTAGTAGATAGATATATTCGTAGGGGTAGTTAGTAATGGCTGGACGAGAGTGAATCAGGATCGAGCTCAGTGGCATATGGAGTGACCCATTTCCACCGCCGAGCAATAAGTTGCAATTGACCAAAGTCACTGAAAATTCCTTTAATATTTAGAGCTAAATTCTACTCTGGTTTTAAAATTGACGACTTTTTTAGGGTTCCGTACCCGTAGGGTCCAATTGTTGTATGTTTGTTGTCACTCACGTGTACGTCTGTCAGTGCGTCGTCTATCATCAATTTTGCTCCGAAGCATTGTTTTAACTTCCCATTGACCTATGAACTTGAAATTTGGTGATAATATTTATATAATAGTATATAGTGATAATAATTATATTTTTACCTATAAGTTACAAAAAAAGCAATATATTGATAAATCACATTTTTTCTTTGGTAATATGTGCGAAAATGTGTGGTTTGTCTTAAATGTGCGAAGTCCGACACGCACTTGGCCGATTTTTTGTGGGAATTTCTGATAAACATTAAACAAATAAATATATATTTTTCTGCATCTGCATAGCGCACTCACACATGTTCAGCAGTTCGATCACATGAAACTTGTATTTTTACTATGGGAATGTGGCGACGCTTGGGAAAGGCAGCAGTCCAGCAGTGGACGTCTTTTGGCTAAAATGATGATGATGTGAATGACTGGGGGTTATTTATGATATCATTTCATAATTTTATCTCATTCATAAATTGGAAGCATTGTTGCATTATGCAATATCAAATATACTAGTTATTTTTTTGGGACAATCCCACCGCACTATTTCCAAACCACTGCAACTCCTGAAAGCCAGAATCATCACATCAACACACAGCGCCGAGGCAATGAGGCTCGGCGAATGAATTTAACTTTTTTAGATCCCGCAACGAAATTAATCAGAAAAGAATAACGGAGGAGTAGGAAAAAACTAATTTCCACTGCCCTCTATATCAGAGACATAACAAACAAGGCCAATAGTCACAAAGGGTCGTTTACAACTGGGATAAGCCCAGTTACCTAGCACCACGGATAAAATGTACTAGTTACCCACAAATAAACAATGAATAGATTCAACGTTAATCTATACTAATACTAGCTGACCCGGCAAACTTTGTTTTGCCATAAAAACACTGAACATTTATCTACCCTACCTACCCTACCCTACCCGACCCTACACTACCCTACCCTACACTACCCTACCCTACACTACCCTACCCTACACTACACTACCCTACCCTACACTACCCTACCCTACACTACCCTACCCTACACTACACTACCCTACACTACACTACCCTACCCTACACTACACTACCCTACCCTACACTACACTACCCTACACTACCCTACCCTACACTACCCTACCCTACACTACCCTACCCTGCACTACACTACCCTACACTACCCTACCCTACACTACCCTACCCTACACTACCCTACCCTACACTACCCTACCCTACACTACACTACCCTACCCTACACTACCCTACCCTACACTACCCTACCCTACACTACCCTACCCTACACTACCCTACCCTACACTACCCTACCCTACCCTCTACCCTACACAAAGCAAAAATAGCATATACAATAGCAATAAATTACAAATTGACTACGTTTTAGTTTAGAAAACTTTTGTATGGGAAAAAGAAAAGGGCTGTTTTTATTTTTTCCCGGCAATTATTAGAATTTTTCTCCCCGTAAAAACCATCTTTGAACTTCAACGAACATTTAAAAAAAAGAATTGGCCAAATTGGTCCAGGCGTTGTTGAGTTATGCGCTTACCAACACATTTTGCGATTCATTTTTATATTATAGAAGATTATCAAGCTGAAGAGTTTGTTTGAACGCGCTAATCTCAGGAACTACTGCTTGGAATTGAAAAAATATTTTTGTGTTGGATAGTCCATTTATCGAGGAAGGTTAAATGCAATATAACATCACGCTACGACCAATAGGAGCGGAGCATAAATGAAAAAGGTTGCAAAAACGAGCAAAATTATTCCTTTTTGAGAGCTTCCGTTGCGTGCGCTGCGTAAGCGGTTAAAGTTACGCAACATTCATGTATGTAGGGTAAGATAGGTAGGTAGCCAGTTGACGGGAGCAAAGCCGCGTGGGACAACTAGTAATACAATAAAAGGTGAATCATTCGCTTGTGAACTTCACCTGCCAATTGCCTGTTATGATGAATAAATTATATTATTCTTTGCCTACGTTTGAAGTTATTTGATACTTAAATAGATTATAGCTAAATAAAGTGATACAGTCACCACTTCCATGAATAACCGTGCATCTATTAGTACAAACATTTGCATTTTACGATCGCTGGTGAATCATCTCAACTGTCTCAATATATCACTGTGTTAAGGTTACACTAGTCGAAAATTCTTCCATACAAACGTAGTAGAAATCTAGAGATTTCTCCACTGTTTGACGATGTACGTTCAAAATAAAAAATGATATCAATTTGTCTCATCATTATCTAGTCCTGTGTGGAAACAAAAATTTAAAAAAAATAATATATTTGAAAGTTATGAGCGACGAAAGTTCCATATTTCAACGCATCTTTGTGCGGAAATAAATACCATAAGAAGAAGGAAAATTGCAAAATGGCCTCCATACCATATAGGATAGATTAGTAATTCAACAAAGCAAATCATTTTATTTTGAAAATATACATTTAGTACGTTCTTTCATGATATCTAGACTCCCAAAGGTCTGTTTATAAAAAATCGCGCGCTCCTTTTCGTGCAAAGGTGCTAATTCGTACACGAACTAGCTTCTTACTGCTCATCACAGCATCTATTTCTTTCGCACGTGTTGTCGGATACGATAGCATGCATTTTAACCCCGCGCACAAAATAGTTCGTGCTGTCGACTAGTTCAACCTTAAAGAGTAACTTGGGCCAATAACCAACTCAAGTAATCGTACCCGCAAATAATATAATACCGTCAAATTAGAACAGTTAGGATCCCGGTAGCGTATACATAGAACACTAAAAAGAAATATATAGAAATAAAAAATAAATAAAAATATAGTATATTAAGGAAAAATATATAGAAGCGTATGAACGCCTCCATAATCGCAATTTTATCCTAAAGTTATTTTTTTTTTCTTTTTCGATCTGTTCACACTGCCGCACGATAGTGAATTGCCAGAATTTATACGTAGACAGAGGGTTTTGTTTACCTGTGAAGGCTCAATGCCGATTTGTTGCAGCCGAACTGTTCCGTTGTCAGGCGTCTTGGACTGCAACTCACGGTCTTCACTCTGTGCTTTGGGCTTGGCGATCTTGGACACAACTGTGAACAATAATATAATTCTTAATCCTATTTTCTTAGAGTTCATTTTGAACTGGCATAAAATTGTGAACAATGAGACAGATTTATTTATTAACAATTGCTTGCTGTACTATAAGCATGCACCAAAGCATATAGCAAGCCAGCAATATAACACTTATGTACAAAAAAACTTAATACAAACATTTAACATTGATTTATCAGCGTACATAAATATGTCGACGCCTGGTTCCTGGGCAATTAGGACGTTCAGCAGATTGAGCGTCTGGGACAACCCATGTCGAGCTGTTGGGCACCGCGGGGCACAGGCAATTGAATATTAGCCACTTAATTATTATTAAGATATTAATATTTTACCTGGTTTAGAAATGTTGCGTTTGATTTCAGGTGCTGTTGTAAGAGAAGCTCTTCTCTCGAACTGGTCTTTGAAACTGCCGACATTACCTCCTGGTAGAAAGAAAAAAAAATGGTATAATATTTAATCTGTGTTATTTGGTCACAAACAGTGATCACAGGTGGACCGATGACCTGCAGCCGTATTGCGTAAGTGAATTCGGCAACGCAAATAGTTTTACCGCTATCAATCTCGTCTTTCGGCTGAAATGTTGATGATAAGTGATCACAGTACAATAAGGGCTTCCTTCAATGTCGGTACAAGGCAGTAGGCGTTCTTCCATGGTGATAAACATGAATATATCATGTGGAAGAAGGAAATTTAGTAAAAAGAGTCTTTGCAAGCTTTGAACAACTCGCCTGAACCAATAGTAATTAATTGCCAGTGAATTATCATTTGAAATATACATAAAACTACACCCAAGGGGGGGTTACTTTCAAAGATAAGCAGAGGCGTAAATATCATTCTCATTTTACCAGTGTCGTTAAAAAGAGTATGTATTGTTTATTTTTACTTTATTTAGGATCGCAATTGACCACTATCTCACTTGATGGTAAGCGATGATGTGGTCGACGGTGACGGACGCTTGCCTAGAAATAACCTATTCACTCTTGACTCAAAGACCCCAAGGTAAAAGTATACCCCAACTATAAAAGAGTGTCTGTGGAGTTTCTTGCAAGTTCTTCTCCATAGAGACGCTTACGAATGTGCAACTAGCTTTAGCTGATGACCTTTTAAACGGTTTAATTGAAATAAATGATTTTGAGTTTGAGTCTGTAAAGTAATGAATACAAATTACCTGGTATGGACAGTTTCTTGGGTTTGGGCACCTGGTTGGCGGGCGGTTGTTGTGCTATGGACAGTGACGTCAGCTTGTCTGCCGCTGACGCTACGGCGCTCTGCTTTGTGTCTTCTTGTGGCTGTAGACATACAGATACAGGTTTAAAGTGAATTACTTAACCAAAATTTTTTTGTATACAGGTTTGTTTTTAGAATATTCAATTCTATATATGTTAATAAAGATAAAATATTTTTAATTAACTTTAGTCTATGTATGTTTGTTCCTATGTGGCGTTCTAGAGACCAAACGCGTTGTCCGATTTTGGTGATTCTTACGTCAATCGATTCGTCTTAACGTTGCGATTGTCACTGACAACATAAAAATTAGAAAATAGAAAAATGACTGATTTTGGGCGCCATATTGTGGGGGCACATTTTTCTTTCTTCCAGGCCCATCGTGTGCGGTTTCAAAATAAAGGGTTTAAAGACGTGATTTCAAAAATATATATCACTTAAATGTTTAAATGTAAATAAACCGAAAAAAAAATTACTAAAAAGTTTAAATAAAAAAGAATACATTTGGCTTTGGTCAGCCAGCTCGCGAGTATCTTTCCTCCGATTGCACAGCATGATTATCTTTAGTTCGCTTCTTCAGCAGACGCGTTTTTTTTTTTACATAAAATTTTTTGTTTGATGCCTGATACCGAATATTCGGTACAAAGAGACTTGGTACACAGTTAGTGTAGGTAAAATATACCTATAACCTAAATTTTCAAAATAGGTATACAACAACAATGGGACAGAATTCGTAATACAGAAACTTTTGTAACCATAGTTTTTCATAACCATAACGCTTGAGTGCTAATTAGCAGACACAGCAGTAAAGAAAAGTGATAAAAAAATCAAAAACCCGACTGCTTAAGAAGCGAACTAAAAATACGTAAACAAGAAGAAAATGCATGCTGTGCAGTCGGAGGATACATCTGGTTTTTGTCAGCCAGCTCGTGAATATGTGTACCCTCATTCTGCAGTTGGGTAACAATGGCTTCAAGTGCCATAATGTCCCTTATAGCGCGCAAGCGGTAACAACAGAAAGTCTCATAACGTAAATTACATTGTTACCTTTGCCTCCTCAACTTTCTCCACCGGTTTCTCCTCCACAGTCTTGGTAGGAGACGTCTTCTTCTTGATACCGACGCGCGGCTTGCTCGGCTTCTCGACCGGCTCCTCTTCTTTAGGTGGCTCCTTGACGATGTCCTTTGTAAGGTCTCTTACTAGTTCCAGTGGTGCGGGCTGGATTGTGATCGTCGCTGATGATTTTAGGTTTGGTGTTATTGCCTGGGAAAGAAATTTGGAATATAATCATCTATATTAAAAAAAAAAAGCTATTTCGCTTGGTCACGCCATAACTTGAGAACGACTTAACCGATTTCATTCATCTTTTTTTTTAATTTAAGTTTTCTAATTCTTTGTAGAAAAGAAAAATTAAGAAAATTGCGCAGAAAATAAAAAAAAAACAGAATACCTTCAACTGTCCATTTCCAGACACAATAGAAATTACCATTGTTCTAATCCGATTCGGTCTGATGGACAGATGACCGGATAACATAACGACTATTTAAACTTTGCGTGTAGAATCCTTATTTCCCTTTGTCACGCCATAACTTGAGAACAACTTCATCGATTTCATTCATCTTTTTTTTAAAGTTTTCAATACTTTGTAGAAAGTTCTTACGGAAAAAAAAATAAGAAAAAATGGTAGATAGGTTGGTTATGTTGGATATGTAGGGTAGGATAGGTAGGTTAAGGTAGGTAGGTAGGGTATGGTTGGGTAGATAAGGTAGGTAGGGTAGGTTAGGGTAGAAAGTTGACGGGCGAGCTAGTAGAATTATAAAAATAATGTTAATTAAGTTACAAGTATCCAAAATCAAGCACGAAGACAGTAGGGGGAAGTAACCCTATTAAAGTAAACCTGAATTTGGTTATGATTAACCATTGCGAGATAGAGATAATATGACCAATAGCTAAACCAAACAAATTTAATAAAGAGATAAGAATCACTATCTACAATTACTTACAGAATTTTAAAGGTGGCTAATTATTTCCATCTATTGTCAAATTATGAAGCTCAAGACCGCTTGCGAAGAGGTACTACTGTGGACGACTCTGTCCCGGCTAAGGATCCCATAGGATCTTAAGTCAATTTTATCAAAAGCGAGTGAGTATACACAATAAAAACAATGTAACACTTATTAAACATACAGATTTTGTTATTGTAAATGAATTATTGTTATATAAAACAACAAGATAGTTACCGTGTCATCAGCCAGAGTTGGTTCATCATTGGGCAGTATTTCCGGTGAACTCTCTTCAGGTAACACCGGTGCTTGCGGTGCGATGCTCGCACAACTAAAACAAAACACATCATCACTCTACAGGATAGGATAGATGGGACCCCTTTTCGGCACTTAGACCCCCATTTAGACCGTTGTGCGTGCAGGACACCTCTCTGTGAAAGGAAATGGGCCGTAATCCACCACGCGGGCCCAGTGCGGGTTGGTGGAAGTCACATGTCTTCGATTTTTTGGTTCCAGGACATGCCACTTTCCTCACGATGTTTTCCGGTCATAAAATAATTTGTAAAAAGTAAAGTTCCTGCCTGGAACTCACGACCTACAACTTGTAAGTCGCAGCCGCTACCACTAGGCCACCACTGCTCAATCATCGCGCTATAATAGAACAATTTGTCACATTGAAAACAAAAGTACCAACGTACTACATCAATATAGGATTCAATAACCCGCGACTAAGGCACATCAACACAAATGTAAGGTATTTGCACTACTGTTTGCAGCTGTCTTTAGGGTTCCGTAACCGAAGGGTCCAAACGTAACGCTATTGTTGTCACTCAAGTGTCCATCTGCTTGTCTGTCCGTCGTCTGTCACAAAATTTTGTTCCGAAGAATTTTTTAACTTTCCATTGACTTATCAAGTTGAAATTTGGTAATAATGTTTATTATTACGTATATTTTATTAAAACATACCAATATATTATTCTACATTTGGTACGCTGTCGACATGGCACGGCAAAGGATTTTTTCGTGGAGAAATGATTTTCGACCTTGCCGCGGCACCGCACGGCACTTTTCAGCATACCAAATCATTCTGCCGATGCATGCCGCGGCATTGATGTAGAAATAAATGAAATTCAACGCTAAAGTCATTGAAATAAGGTCGAAAATCATATTATGTCAACGAAACATCAATTGCCATGCCATGCCGTCAGTGAGCGCCGGCCCTAACTGTGCGAAGTCCGACAGTCACTTGGCCGGCATTTTAAAGTCGTAATCTATATTCCACATAGACCTTATCCAGGCTCATATAAAAGGACGAACAGCTGGTAATATGGCATAAGGTATGGCAGAGAAATGCCGTGTGCCTCCGGCGTACTTTTAACCTTGCTTGTGAATATCAGTCACACGCAATCGTTTGACGAAAACTAACTTTAAAACAATCAAACAATGAATACAGCGTACACCCAAATAATTGCTAATATTATCCTCATCTGTATGTTATATTGGTTACAAACCTTGCCACTCTTTCCTTCTTCCTCTGCAGTCCGCTAGCCGACATGGCGAGCTCCAGCTTACGTTTGTTGTCGGTCGCTGACACGATTGTGCGCGTCGGCGACGGCTTTATTGCGTCTTCACCGCCCTCTGAGAATGAAACACATTATTTTCCTTAACAATGCTATTATAACTATAATTTTAATGTGTCGTTGTATTTAAATAAATAGGTTTTTGGACATATGCGGAACAATGCAAATGTAATGTAAAGTCCCACAAACCGCCATTGAAAAGGAAGGATCCTCCGACCAGACGGGTATTGTGTCTAGTCCGGGTAACTAATTTTATTTTACAGTTTTAAGAAAACTTACAGCTAAACAATTTAACACAAATGATAGTAACAAAAATAATGCCAATTAAAAGTTTTCACAGTTAGAAGAGAACTTATAAACAAAAAGGACGACGTGTTTTAAGTGAAAACAGTAACATAATTAAAAAGAAAACTAATATACAACCGAATTGAGAACCTCCTCCTTTTTGAAGTCGGTTAAAAACGTGACTCAAACAGCGTGTATTTTAGTTAATTAGTTTACGTTATCAAAGAAGAGATTACAAAGAGTCCATTTTAGTTTTGATATGCTAGTATTGAAAACACCAATGTCGACGCCACGGCTGATCGCATTATATGTATGAATCGCTCTTATTAAATATGAATTTCGTCTGTAATTCGTTCCTACCACAGGAGTAAGCAATAGACAGGGATTGCGGCGAAAAGTAGAAGGAATCCGCAGTCCAATTTTGAAACTATTAGCGACTCTAAATAAAAACGCCAAGTCTGCAATTCTTCTACGTTTAGAAATGAAGTGGATGGAACCTTTTACAGCGAAGGACATAAGAGGGCGAATAAGTCTGTTGCGTATTCAAATCGCGCTCAAAACTCTGCTTGCATGATGCAGGATTTTGTGTGACGTCATATCGGGTATCATACGGGCGCACGGTTGGCGCAGTGGTTGAGCGATTGACTGCTGCGCTGCGTGTCGCGGGTTCGATTCCCGCCCGGAACAAATATTTGTATGACCTACAGATAGTTGTTCCGGCTCTGGGTGTTGTGTATGTGAGTTTATATGTTTGTTAACGCACCCACGATACAGGAAGAAATTCCTAGTGTGGGGCAACGTTTTTTAAAACAAAACAAAAAAAATAATAATATCATTAGTTCGTACGTGGCGGCATAGATTACAACAGGATTGATCAACCATTAGAAAACGGCTACTCAAAAGATCATAAGAAAAAACCACTGAAGTATTACGCAGTATACTGCGCAGCAGCCCAGTTTCTAGCAGACTAAAGTATTTATAATGTCATTTAGCCATAAGGTGCAAATGCGTACAAAAATATCAAACTGCTCTTCGGGCGCCCTCGAATACACGGGTTTGTTTTGTTTATTTATTATTAATATCTATAAATACTCCTTGCTTTAGTAGACATTGAAGAATTACATTTTAGACGTTGACAGAGAATATCATTATTTATCGTTTTGAACACGCAAAGTACCATAAATGTGTGTATACCTGCAACTAACTCCAAGATCCTCTTTTCGGCAGAGTTGCTGGGCTCAATGTGAGCCATCGACGTTGAGCTTGTGAGGTCTGTGCCGCTCTCCTCTGGACCTAGTTCATTCTGTAGAAAAATTATAGAGTTAATTTAGATCTTGTACAAAAGCACATAAAATCGTCCACAAACGATAAACTTAACTAATATGTTTTAATAAATATATTAAAACGATAGACTAATATACAGACTGTCTAAGCTTATTGTATAATCCATTAGAAATAGCATCAGAAATTTAAACAATCCATTTTAACACCCTGTTCAACCAATTTTGGACTTCTATTGCGTTGGTTACATGACAAATCGCAGTTGTAGTAAACAGTTGGTATTGGTAACAGATTTATGTTTTTATGCCATCCTTATGTCTACGGAATAGAACTCAAAATCGATTGAACAAACTGAAAAAGTTGTTTAAATGTCTAATGTTATTTCAAAAGGAGTATAAATGGTCATCACCAGCCACATTGAACACCAGCTTAGCATGTTTTTACATAGAGGCTTTCAAAGATATCTGAAAAGGAACTACTGTTCTAAATTGGTCAAGAAAATCGTGAAGAAACTGGCATCTTCTAGTCTAGACCCAAACATTCAAAGACATTCTAAAACCAGCAAACGATCCCTCGCGATTGATTTCGAGTGATAACGGTGAACTCCCATCGAGAAAAACTGGTTCCCAGCAACGAAACATTTCAGGATACTTATGATCTATCTCCGAAATACCCACCTCATTGGGCACCATGACGGAGTTAGAGTTAGAGGGCGCTGCGGGCGCCAGCGACAGCAGTAAGTCCAACCGCACCGGCGTCTGCGCAGCTAAGGCTTCCGCCTCCTCCAGGCAAGACGTCTCGCAGCCTGTGTTCACCCATCTGTAGAATATACTGGCTGGTTAATGGACCTTTTTGTTGAAGACAAACATACGGAATATTGTATAAGGCCATTACACACACTACGACCAGTCCTGTGTGAATAGGCGTTCACGGACGGAAGGGGTTTTTCTTTTAACAAAGATTCAATAAGATTGAAGAATTCCTCCTAGTGTTACGGGTTCCGGCTCGAAGGACCAATGTAAAATTCTAAATATACTGCTGCTTATAAGGTCAAATTAAATATATAATCCGGACCAAAGGTTTAGTAATACAAAGGAGCGAGCGAGCACACGCGATGACCGTTAATCGAGTACTCAATGCTCTACTAATATCAATTAGTGAAATGAGATAAAAAAAATGCACGAATAAGCATTAGTGCATTATTATTAGTGTATGGTTTCACCTTACATAGAAAGTATAATAAAGGTCAACATACGGATTATCACAAATGTAGGCGATGTCAGCACGTTTCAACGGGTCCACTGTGAGCATGTCGCGAATCAGAGGTGATGCACCTGAAACATACAACAAACTATCTTAAAAGCAGTCTTAATAACCTACAGAAAAATAATGATCGTATGAAGAGTCCATGGTTTCAGTCTTGAAAATCGTAACAATAATTTCACTTGAGTTCAGCTCTAGAAGATTCAATAGCAGACGATAACAGATACAAGAGTACAGTAGTAAATTCAGAGTGTGTTTTGTGCAAAAACGTTCACGTAGTAGCGAAGGAATATTACTTACTTGACGGGTTTCTAGGTTCATAGTAATCGCCATTACTGATCTGTCGGACTAGACGTTTGAAGTTGGAGCCATCAAATGGCATAGCTCCGTAGACTAGAGTATATAGAAGCACACCCAGTGACCAGCAATCCACCTGGATTAAAAGAAAACATTATAAACTCTACTTCTCTTTTGCCAGAACAAACTAAGGATATTATTCATCATCAGCGTATTGTATTTTGCTGTTGGTAAACCAATAAATAATAAATAAATGAACATAGGCTTGCCCAATGGCACGCCGTCAACTTCGTTTAAATTCCATAAGATTACAAGACACTGATATTGGTAGAAAATTGATTGCATGGAACTCGCTGGACTAAGGCAACCGTTGAAGGCTTTTTTAATCCATAACAAAATCATAAACACACATACATAAACTCACGCCTTTTTCCCATGGGGGTAGGCAGAAAATACAGAACGCGACCTGCTACGATCCTTAGCTGATAGCTGAGACCGAGATAAATAAACGGTATTAAGGACGTGCTGCGTTTTACACATCACACGTCATCAGCCTATTAATGTTCCCACTGCTGAGACACAGGCCTCCTCTCTGTGAGAGGGAATGGGCCCTAACCCACCACGCGGGCCCAATGCGGGTTGGTGGATGTCACATGTCTTCGAAATTTTGGTTCTAGGACATGCCGGTTTCCTCACGATGTTTTCCTTCACCGTTTTGAGAGCAGTGGTGAGGAAATAATTTACAAAAAGTAAAGCGAATGTCTGGGCTCGAACCCACGACCTACAACTGCGCTTGGGCTTAGTCATTTACCGGTCTAAGTATATTACACTCGTAGTTTAAGTTTTGCAACAGTGACTGGAATAATGCATAGCCAACGCACGGTCTAAATCTTCATTTGTCATAAAAGCAAACAAGGAAAATATGACCCTGGAATAGATCATTGACTCATGCATATTATGTAAATCATTATGTCGTACCTCTGGTCCTATGTATGGCGTTCCTTTAACGATTTCCGGAGACGCGTATAAGGGCGAACCGCAAAACGTAGACAGTAACGATGTCTCTTTGAAAACATTTGATAGACCGAAGTCGGCAATCTGGAAACAATATAACATCACTTGAAGAGCGAATACACGGCAAAATATAAATGAAATAGAAGAGATTTTCACCAACCTTAGCACTGCCAGTGTCATCTAATAAAACATTTTCCAATTTTAAATCTCTATGGCAGATTTTATGTATATGGCAATAATAAACAGCAGTTGCGATCTGTCGGAATAACCTGAAACACCATCACAGTCACAGTTAGCTTCAAACCCGTACTAAAAAGACCGAAAAATCTTTCGACTGAAATATCTACCGACCTCCTAGCTTCGTCCTCTTGTAATACTTTCTTTTGACTAAGATAATCGTAGAGCTCGCCGCCCGAGCAATACTCCATAACAAGGATCATCTTTTCACTGTTTTCAAATACTGAAAGACATAAACGATATTTTAGAGTACAATGGTCGCATATTTCACATTCAACTTCTAAAGGAAAATCAACATCATGTCGAATTGTTATAAAGAACAATTCTCAAGCTATAGTTGACAATCATTTATATAGTCCAGTTGCATGCCATGTTGTTTTGAACGACGAACTCAGACGAGCGTTAGTCTATGAAAAGTAACGACAAAAGGGCCAATCCGACATGATTTGGCAACGATTGATATTGTAGTTTATAGTCGTCTTTGTCTTGTTACTGCAGCATTTAGATCGCAATAGTACGATGAAGCATTGGAAATGTCAGAGAAAATGATGTTGGAATTTATAATGAATGCAGTTATGTTGATGATGTCTCATCAGTCATGTTGAAGTTTTGAATACCAGTTAAGGCAAGATTAAACGGAGCAGAAATTGTTTTTGCCGCGAGTTGTAATTTTAAATGTCCAAATTTTAATGGGAAGCCAGAAAATACATCAATCTTGCTGCATACCTTCATAAATATGTACAATATTCGGATGTCTGACAGAAGACATAATCTGCACTTCGCGCCGAATACGTATAAGATCAGCCTCGGACTCAATCTTGCATTTCTTGATAGTTTTGATGGCCACCTCCTGGCCTGTCTTCTTGTTGATGCCCAGCTGCACCTTGCCGTACGTGCCTTGACCTAGTTTTCTTACTATATCGAATCTGTAATACATATTCATTAACCGTAAGTAGGTAAACAGGTTAAATGTCAGGTATGTTGGATAGTCATTTGAAGCTAGTAGGAGATTTAAATTGATTGCTAGATGATGCAAGCTGCAGTTGTAAGCCTACAAGGTCATAACGTTAAATCTCTTTGTTTAATGCCTTGACTTAAAATCATTCGGTCTATATATTTTCTTATAAAATCATGGAGGTCTAATCATAATCTTTTGTGTAGCAATTCGAATAATCATTGTCCAAAAATTAATCGTCAAATACGAAGTCATCACAGGTAAAACGGTTCAATTTACTCAAATGATTAGAGTTCAGGTTTAAAACGATGAAGTAAATCGATGCGTCACGGAAACGCACACAACACTACCGAGAAAAGTACAACAGATATGAGCGAAAGCGTTTATCTCACAGTACTTTACTTTTTTTACATAAATCGTCCTAGGAGTGACGCTAATAATAGAAATACCTATAGTAAAACGTAATGCGTAGAACTACTATTTTAAAAAGTGAATCCGGTCGACTATTTAAAGAGTACTAAATGACTGTTTAAAATGCGGACGAAAGCTATTTTTAGTTCCTAAACCGTTTATCCGACGGGGAACGGAAGAACTATTATATACGTTTGGGAGAAATGTTTAAGTTGCAGGAAGTTAACAAATAGAGAAAAAGATATACTCACTCCTGAAACGAAAATGAAAGTTGGAGTGTTTAGTAAATGCAAAGAAGGCAAATCTCATTATATCCGCAAAAGTGTGGATATTTTTAGATGGCACACATACGAGATCAAACGGGTTCATGTTGTGAGTATGAAAGTGTATAAGAAAAGTATAAAGGTGACCGAAAAAACGATGAATGGATTGTTTGAAAAATTTAATTGGTTAAAAAGGGGGGATATATGCTGACATAGGGAATTGGAGAAGACTTGCGGCGTCAACTCCAAATAAATTTGATATGGCCGGGAGAATGATGACGACATCGACTGGTTGATTATTGCCAAGATATCATTCAAAGAAATTAGAGAAAACGGTACTTGATTGACGTTGTGCAAACCAGCCGTTCTCTTATAACTTGAACTCAAAGGCATCGATCGCTGCCCACGCGCCGACAATGCACGCAATACACGTTTGTTTAGTATTAGTAAGTATAGTAATGCAGAAACATTCAAATGAATCGGCCTCGAAGACATTCACCCGATGTTAGACATTATGTACATATTTTATTCATTATTGAGGAAGTGGCTTTGTTCCAATATGGTAACGGAATGATGAAGAAATTAATAAAAAAATAGTAGGAACTATGATTCACATTTTGATACCAGAAACGCCAAAGCAGCACGTAGTCAACCAAAAATGGTTTATTAGGATTTTTCCGAGTAATTAGTTCGTTCAGAATATCAAAGTAATCTGTTTGATATTGAGCTGACTCTGCCAAGAAGTATTTGATCAGGTGTTTGACCATAGGCTCATAGAGTAAGGTTATTTTGAGTGTGTGTAAGGGACAGATGTATACAATTCATATACATCTGTCCCTTACACACACTCAAAATAACCTTACTCTAAGAGCTTACGGTCACGCCCCAGTTCTAAATATTTCAACAAACTTGTGCTAAACGAATATGGTCAAAGTTAAAAGCAGTGTTTTACGATAATATCCATGAATGCATTGTCTATGGATGGAATGATGTAACGATCAACCTTTACGCCTACGAACTTCCGACGTTTGGCGTGTAGGTGAACAGTAACACCCTAAACCCGGTCATTGGTTGGTGACGAGATGCCACGGCGCGTACAAGTTCCATGTTGTATGCGTTACGTTACTAAAATAATACCAGTGTAAGCATGCATTGACGTAAGGAAGGCGTATGAACTTTACGTTCTTAGATCTCGAACAAACAAGAGTTCGAGTACAGATCGAAAGGGCCAACCGCTTGCGCATTTGCGTCAGTGGCAAAGGGATTATTAGGCTAGACCACAGACGTACATCTAACTAGATAACGCAAGTCCCTCTATCTGTATGAAAACCAAGCGTGACACATTTTCACACACAATTTAAGAACAAATTTATATATCAATGAAAGAAAATATTTCCATTGCCTCGGCCAATATTTTCTGTACAGTTTTTACATCTCAATATGGCATAATTATATGGCATTATTCAAGATTTCGACGTATGTTCGATGCCGATAATGCTAAATGAAACAGCTCAAAGTACGATCATTGTTCGTACTTCTACTCCCCTTTTTTGACACACGGAATACATACAATCGCGTCATCTAGTTAGATTTATATCTGTGGGCTAGCTATGGAAATGCCAGACGATTTTTCAGAGTTTAATTGAATTTGCTAAGAATCAGCGAATTCCATCTTTAATTACAGTTTTATGACCTTTTGAAGTAGGTTATCGTACTGCTACGTGACAATAGGGTTTAAAGTTACTAAGGATAATGCTCACCTTTGCTTGAGCCTCAGCCGGTGGTCGTGCATGCGCACGTCACCGGTGTTCTCAATGCCGTCCATGATGTTGGCGGTGCGCTTGCTCTCGCCCACCACCATTGTGACTGTAACAAACAAATAACTCACTATCACGACCTGTTTAAATACTGTCATTAAAATATACCATGTATCAGACAAACTGCGATACTGGTTTATGTAGTGTACCGCACTTGGCTCGCTATTCCGACACAGATTTGTTGTAACGTACGAAATACTATAATTTCAACAAATAAAACGACTAAGCGTTTAAAAGACAGCCCAGGAAATTGCACGCGAAACTAGTCTTCAAATTAAAATTAGATACATAGGACAAAATAAAAAAGTTATTTTGGCGAAACGTCTAGCTTTTATCTGACGAACCACAACAGGGCATTATTTGGTATAATTTGGGGAAACACCACACAGTCATTTCGGAATTCGGAAGAAAGCTGCGCCCAATTAGCCGTTTGGCGAGTCGTCAGCGCGACTGTAGGTGTCGCCGTGTATCTGCCACGCTTGTTTATAAGCTGGCAAAGAGAGTAGTTTTCCCGTCAGCAGGGACTCCGTGATATATTCATACTGGCAGTCAGTGAATACTAATAAGCCGATCAAATAGGGACGCTAGTAAACTTGTAAGTAAACTTGACCACTACGATCATTGTTCTTAAGAACGTGATTCACGCTACAATCGTTTGCACAGTCCACGCACGTGCGACGGTGGCGCAGCTTTCCACTGGACCAAATGAGAAAGTATTGCACTTTCCTTTCATTATGAAATTAAATATTCAACCTTTTAATATAAGAGAGCAAATGAATTGGTCCTACGACACATTCAAGACCGTTTACGTCGGTAAAAATTGCTCATACAACGTGTTAGTCTATTAGCGTATTTTTCTAAAAACCTACGCATTTCTCCGACATCAAATAAAACGCGGATATATTTAGGTCTATGAGCAAGCAAACTGACATAAATTACAGAGAAGGAAGACTAGATTGAGTCTGTAAGCAGAGTTCGTCGCTTGGATACAGAGAGACGTCTCTCTGCAGCAGTTGTTCATTAATTAAATTATTACTTTGTAAATATCGTTAATGATACGACCAGCATTATAAATAATGTGAGTGTCGCAAAGCCACCTACATATTGGGTTGGGCGACGGAAATATCCTGCCACGTAGGTACTGTAGTAATACCAACTGGTGACTCGAACTTCTTATAATCCGAGGAAATGCCTCTGCGACTGCGATTCTTGGAACAATGCATGTGTTTTGGTTTTACCTAATTTGTTTCTATAATAAGCTCTAAAATTGGTTTCCTGGGCGAGTCAGACATTGAACAACCAAATGCTACAAGGAATTTTAAGACTCCAAAAGACAAATTTTCGACTCGTTTCCAAAGCATTAGCTACTTATTCTAAACTAAAACGATATTCAGTAAGTACCTAGTGGGTTAAGAAATAAGAAGTAGGTACAAAAAGTACAATACGGAAACAAATTAGACGACAAGGCAACAAATTGGTTTCTGGTGTAAAAACGTCTCTGCTCACGTATTGAGGTGGGTGAATGACTTACAGACTACGGACTCCATGAATAACTATAGGAAACTCTACTTCGCTTGCATATACAGAGTGATACTTATTTAAAAGAAAGAATAACGTCACTAGCGCTGCAATACGTGGCCACATAAAAGGTTCAAAGAGTTTTTATGAAACATCGACACGAAATGAAGAAAATAATCACAAATCATACATACATGAACTCTGAAAATAAACTCTTTGGGCTGTCATGTAAAATAAAAAAATCAAGAATCTATCTAGTGTTTCATGTTTGAAGACATGTCACCTTATGTGGAAAGATTCTTAGAAACTGATTTTGAAATTTGTCTCAAGTTCTAATCCACTTTACCAGTGTCGACACGATACAAGTTGGCAGATGGCACAAATCGTGCACGAAATTCGAAAATTGGCTGAGCTTTAACTAAACGGATATGAAATCATGTCAAGGTCTTTCATCGTATTGGGTGCACAACACAACCATACGAATACTTAACAAGCTTACTCAGATTCAAATGTACACCGATGCACACCCTGTTTGGCTCGTACTTTTTTTTTGTAATTGTTGCAAAGAAAACAGTGCCATGCGGTATCGATACGGGATATTGATATCGATAGAAGCCATACTGCAATAAAGTATTAGATACGACGTTCATGGGCGGGGATTAGTTCGCGTGAAAAAAGACGACGAGTGACGGAGGCAGAATAAGCATTCTTCCAACGTACACTGGGCAGTCAGCCATGCTAAGAACATGCTGACTGGTTAATCTCTTTACCTCGCCATAAGCTCATGTTCTCGAAGTAATAAAAGAAGAAAAGAAGGCCACATAATGAGACTATATTACAGTTACGCCAATCTTCTAACAAGTTCTTGATCCTCAGTGTTTTTGGAGTCGAGACCGAAGTCTGAAGGCGGGTGGCTAGGTAGAGACGATCATCGCCGGGTGGCTGGTATCAGCTGGATAAAAGCGTCGATGAGAATCGAGCTTTATGACGTGCGATTCGGGAGGGCTACATCCAACAGCTGCCAGCTTTAGGTTAATCAAGAAGTGGGTACTTTCTGATGATGACAAAGACATTCTGTAATCCTGTATCCCTTTTGCTTATTATAATTGGGTTAAGTAGATGTTAGTGTTGGCTAACACAACTTTTATTAGTGTTGGCTAACACTATTTGTGTACTAACATTATTTGAGCTAGAAGGTACAAATTGCTACAATAAACTTAATTTACGTTAATGTTTGCAGATCTGCTTCAGAGATTTAAACGCCACGATGTCCAAATACACATAACATAGAATATTTAGTTCTGTTGCGTCCAAACCAGAAGTTTTATTTAATAAAGATTTGTTGATAAATAAAGAGGGTGGCGTCAACTACATTAACACATTTGTTTATAATGTTTGACAGAGCGGTTCACCCCTCTGCGTGCTTGTTTTCATTAACAAATACTTCAAGCTCTGTTCACCCCTCTTCACAGGCCTCACATGAAACGGATGACCCAAAATTCTGTTTACAAAAGTCCGACTATAAAACTTGGAAATTCTTGGACCAGTTCATATCGTTTCGACCGAGATAAAACAATTCAATTCTGAAACTATTTGACATTGACTCATCGTTTACATCTCGGACATTTTTTCTATTTCGATCCACCTTGACAATTTTAAATTATTTTAGAGTCTCATCTTTTACTATTCACCTGTTCTTCATATTATTTATTGCTTCAGTCATTCATTACAAATCATTCCTCAATAATTTATGTATCACCGTAAAAAATATATTTGTCGGACTTGAATAGTCTACTCGTAACTGGTGGCAGTTCTATCAAATATCGCGAACTGTCGCAGTCGAGCAGCTGGCTTACAAAGCTCGAAGGGTCTTGAACTGTCATCGCTGTTTGTTTTCACGTGCTACAACGTCATCCTAGCGTTAAACTGTTGGCATATCTAGGCCAGTTACATATAGGTGTCAATGTTTCTCGGTCGGAAACTCCGCGGCCGTGGACGGCATCGGAGTTGTATGAGCGTGAACGGTGACGTCCAGAAAAAATGTGGCGCAAGTAGCCAATTAACATGTGGGATAGTGTGGGGCCGGCGTCTCGGCGCCTCTATAAATATCGCGAACCCTCCCCGCGACCCGGCACGACCGGCAGCCGCAGCCGCGTCGCCGCCGTCTCCGCCCGGCACCGAGGACCGCAATCATAAAGACAACATAAATCCCAATATCAAATCTTGACGTCACAACATGCTGATGCATCGACCCACGTTCAGTTTTATTGCTGATACCTCAGTACTAGAGTTCGAACAAACACGAAACTGACGAAATCCATACAACGTGTCGGTGACTCATGGTATCGAAAAGTACAAGAGAGTTAATTTTAATTTCTATCAGTCCAGAATAATACTTGACTTGCAGTATTCTTGAGTAATTCGAAGACACGTGACATTCTGCAACCCTGTGTCCCAGCAGTGGGCACATTAAAAGACTGATGGTGATGATTCCTGAGTTTAAAGCCGGCCTAGAAAAGTTTCAAAGGCGAAGAATTTAAAACATACGACGCAGTATCAAAAGCCGGCTGTAAATAATAAATAGCGGACACGACTGATGTCAAAGTTGATGAATACTTTACACGCTGGCGATCGAAGACTGGGCCAAATTAGAGTGTCTGTATCCCGGAAGTATTGTCGGCGGTCCCGGGGCGACTTGGAACGTAGTCGGCGTCATCAGGTCGGCGAGCGTGAGCCGAGCGGACACCGAACGGCAAGCGCGGACGCAGCGATCGCGCTATTTTTGTTCACTCAACAGTTGAATAACCTCCAATCAACTATTCGCACTTGCCTATAAGTTCAACTAAAACATGGACAATTGCGCATCTAAATGTGATTTCATGACCTTCAATTTAAAGCTATTTTCAGCGTAGTTTTTATTCAGTGTCTACAGAATTTATGCAAGCATTTTGCGGTCTTATGAAAGTTAATACAGATACAACATTTTGTATGTCAGAACTGTTTAGAACAAACAGTATTTCATGTGTGTATTTCAAACGAGAGAACTTTCTTGTGCACGAACTTTTATCCATGAAGAAAACCTTCAAGACAGTAAAAACGTATTTTCAGAGCAACCAGCTATTTTATATATTTATATATATACTATCTTATGTCTACAAATATCTATGAAAACATTGCTTTTAATATTGTGATGCCGCCGCAGAAACTGCATTTTGTTTTGAACTGTTTGAATTAAAAGTCAATAAATGGATATTGATTGATCGATTGCAAAAAGCTAAAATAGAAATAATGCTTTTTTAATTTGTTTATATTGTCAGGCTCTCTTGTGGGTAAGCGATGATATGATGCACACTTTCCTAAAAGTAATCTATACTCTTAAATTAACTTTAAGATGCGCAGGTTACAGTTATCAGGATCTACAATACACGCACAGGACTTCGGCAGGAGATTCCACTCCTTAGCATTCTTTATTTATCAGCTGTTCTTACTGAAAGACTCGATATCGTTACCGTTAGTAGAGATTGCGGGCACTGTAGGAACAACCTGCCCAAATGGAATATCAGACCCATCCAAAATACAGTGCCAGTGTAGAGCCCCTTTGCAGGATATTGCCCACCTCCTTGTCTGCCCTTCATGCCTGAACAGCTGAACCTTTCAGGATTAGAACGTGTCAAATGACAGAGCTGTTTAAACTGCTATATACTGGTTGGTGAAAATCTGAATAGTTGGAGTATAATATGAGTATAGAATGAAAGAAGAAGAAGAAGGAGTTCGATCAGTACTCAACTTGAAATGCCTAATTCAGTAATTAAGGGTGTTTCTAATGAATATAAAAATTATAACCTGCAACTTTCAGGATTTGAACGTGGCGAATGACAGAGCTGTCCAAGTAGCTACTTACTGGTCGGATAAAATATGAATATTTGAGACTATAATTCTTTGAGTTAATCGACGCGAAAGGAGGAGACTTAAGAGAATTGTCTTGAGGATGCAGTATTGCAGAGGTTGTTTATTTTGGCAACAAATAAAACAACAAACTACAAAACAACACTGAATCGTTGCATTCATGTGTTCTGCGACGAAATTAGTCATAATGTGGCGACATAATTGAACATATTATTTCAACACCTCATTTATTGTTTCAACAAAATGTGAATAGCATTATAATTTATATTACACCGACATTGGAATTAATTCGAAGGCTTATTAAATTATGTTTTGGAAAATTACGGTATTTTAACGAACACAGTTAAGCGTAATAATTAAAATGCCGTTGATGAGGAAAAATGCCAGTTACATGCGTCCACGAAAAATATTCGAGGTTTCAAAATCGATGAAGGCCAGACGAAAGAGCCAATTATATGGTTTTAAGATACTTATGTAGGAAGGTAATAACGCCAATAACGTCTTGTAGTTATTAAGTAACTTGAGTAAATGTCACAATTTCAGACATAACCATTAATTTTGAAATTGGGTTTACGGTAGTTATACAGAATGATTAAAATTAACAAACTTTTCCTGAAAAGATTTGGAGGTCATTGAAACAGCACTGGGTATTTAAAAAAAAAAAAACTGGCTAAGTGCGAGTCGGACTCGCACGCGAAGGGTTCCGTACCATTACCGCAAAAAACGGCTAAAAGTTCACGTTTGTTTTATTGGACCTCCACTTAAATACCTACTTATTTTATGGTGCTTTTATATTTGTTGTTATAGCGGCCAAAGAAATACCTCATCTGTGAAAATTTCAACTGTCTAGTTATCACGGTTCATGAAATAAAGCCTGGTGACAGACAGACAGATGGACAGTGGAGTCTTAGTAATAGGGTCCCGTTTTTACCATGTGGGTACGGAACCCTAAAAAACCGCGGTGGGCTTTTACAGTAAGACATGAATTGACACCACTTGATCCTAAGTCCCAATCACAACGTTAGCTTTTGACCACTTGATCTCTTTTCTGCCCAACTCATAAAACGGAAGCTGAAAAATTGTCTTGTCTTAACAATATACAGAAGCATAAACAACCTACTAAGACAGATGAAATACTATAAAAATGCAAATCAGAGAACAAACTTGGCCAATTTTATTATAAACAGCAAGACTTCACGCCTAGATACGTTGGTAAGTTCCAGACGAATAATTTTGTGGTCATTTGTAACTTCGTAGTAGTCGTACGAACAAAAGAAGGTTTATTACCAGCAGTTAACAGAGCTAATGTTTTCTCGTGACGTTTAACTTCTGGACTGAGGACAAATTCATGTAAACACAATTTTTCCATGAATTAGTAACGCTTCCGATGATTCCATAGACCTATAGAGTCATCATCATCATCTGCTTAACCTTTTCAAGCATTTTATAGCTTTTCTCTGCTTTCAAGTCTACCCGGATACAGCTTTTTCTTATTCTTTTGACTCAATGATAACTCAAATATTTTGGGCCCAGTGGGTGTCAAAGTGGGGTTTCATAGATCCATCTGATACCTATCGCAAGTGCGGTGGCCATGTGCAGAATATGACACTAATGCTAGGGTGCCCCAAGTGTCCATAAACCTGCACTTTTGGAGAAACTGATGAACGCCACTGAAGCACTGACCCTGCAATTAACGCGGCGGGATACAACTGAATTCCAATTTTTACTTGGAGTCACCATCATCATCATCATATCAGCCGAAAAGGCCACAGACCTCCCCCAAGTGACTCCAAGTCTAACTGAAACTCCTATAGTCTTGTTCTGTAATGCAATGTTTATGATTACTCTCAGCCACATGGCTCTATGAATTATCGGACTACATTAGTCGTAAAAGATGAAGTAGGTATGCCAAGGTAGGCAGAATTTAATTGCTGATTGAAACACTACACTGGAAGCTGTCTAGTGATTAATCTGATTACAAACGGTACTGTCCAACTAAAAGAGTTGTTTTCAAACAGTGAACGGAGATGGATATAAGGCCCATGAATCCAGCCTACAATTCATAAGAGGTCTCTGGAAGCCTCTTCTAAGCAGATTGTAAATGCCGTTTAGCAATGCAATCATAATGAAAAACAAGCGCATGTTAGAGCCAAACGATATTACGACTTTGGCTTCCTACTCAATTCCCATCTGGCCAGACAGCTTAGCCCTCCAAGGAGACGTACTTATCTACTGATGCTAGTATTACTCTCCCCATGCATGACTTGACCACTTTAAACCTGCGAGAAACTCAGGACAGACCTTCTTTTCGTGTCGCGGTACATTTTTACCTGACTACGGCGAAGCTAAAAAGAAGGGTTATGATTTTAGCAGTCTATGTCTGTACGTAACGTATGTTTGTTTTTAACTATCTATTCCTCCGTAGCGCCTAAACTATTCATCCGATTTTGATGAATACATTGTCAATTGATTCGTTATTATGGCTCGGGTAAAATAGGCTACTAAAAAAAACCGTAGTCGGGTTACATTTTTTATAAAATTTTTGCTTTGTTAATCATACTGTTTGGGCCCTGTAGGTGGCTGCGTTTATTGCAACGTTGGCGTTGTTTAGGTCATGTAGGGTGCAGATTAACGGACATTTGGGGAACTCCAGCAAATGAGAAATAGTTTGAACAGGATAACCGCATCATTCGCATGGATGTTTGAATATATACCTAATTCCGCACTTCGCCAAAATTTATTTGCAGCAGTCTACTTGGGTGCTCAAGACAGTGAATCTGGATATTTACTACGACACAGCGAACAGGTAATATTATTATTTCTTAATATTTTCCGGGACAAATTCAGCGAACATTTGAAAGTTATAAAAAAAGAAATATTGCTGGTTAAATAAGTTTTATTGGTCGTTTCGTTTTCAGGTTTATCGAGCAACAACAAAGTGAAATGTGGACGGCAAACCATCTTTAGTGTATATATAGAGAGTTGAGATATATTTCGCACTTTTTCAACCTTTTGGAGTAGTTTATTGACATAGAATGCAATGCATGCATGAACTAGGCAGTTATATGACGTCGTAGTGCGAACATATTTTTGTCGTAACTTTATAATTTGGCAAGAGTCTGGAACTAGTACCAATGAATGTAGCAAAAATAGAACATAATTCCATGCGGCTGACTCAACGTTGTTTTGTCTAAAAACAAAGTTATTTTGTGGACTTAAGTGATGTTTATTCAGAGTCTAAGATACCGAAACTAAGAGTTTACTTCTAATTTAAAAAGGTTTATTGCACTTTCAGGCATATCCGGAATCCAGATAATAAATAATCGTCAAAATTTTTATATTTGAAGGTTATTTTTATTCCCAAACCACTGCAACTCCTGAAAGCCAGAATCAACAGTGGCGACCACCACAAAAGCGCCGAAGCAATGAAGCTCGACGGAGTCCCGGAGAATGAATTTAACTATCTTGGATCCCGCAACGAAATTAATCAGAAAAGAATAACGGAGGAGGAGTAGGAAAAAATACAAATTTTCACTTAGCAAAGGTTATTAAACGCCTTAATAGGGACATGTGGTGGACCATCACAAACAGCTTTGCAGAACTTACAGCTCATCGGATTAAAGCTGGAACAAGCTTTGAGAGCTTCCTGCTCCCAAAGCTTGTTCCACCACGGTTACTTATACCGATACCGTCAACATTAACGTAAATACTACCCAGAAACAACAGTTCCTCTAAATTCTACTTCGCGTTGGCGATTTCCCGGCCGTTGCCCCTGGGTACACCCACTCCGGGTAAGAAAAATGTTCATGTGATCTTTACTATGTGCTGAATTAGGTCTCACAAGATACTGAGATGGATTTTCTGGGAGCGATTGCAACCCACACACAAATTATTTTATCCCTAAGGTAAATTAGCCAAAGAAGACAAAATGTATTGGTGCTAAACGGGCGAGATGCTTCCCTGACTCGTAATATAACCGAATTAAGATGCGAAATAACAACGGACTTATCAGAAACGGCGCAGTAAGCCGGCAGAACGAAATCATGACCAGAAATATCTCCACGCTCATAAGATTTGCGTCTGTTCTTCTTGTTAACAGCTTCACGCGTATTCGACTGTACGAACAACTCACTGCACTTGTCTCAATATATCGATCAGGATTTGCAGCATGACGTATATTAGGTATAGTAGTCACAGTGGATCTTTGTGTCTCTGAAGTTGGCTACAAGACCCTGCGCAGTTACTACTTTTGTATCAATTTTGTAGTAGAAGATAGCTTTGTATAATTACCTCTTTCACTCGCTAACATTTGTCGCATCGTTCTATCTCGCTTACTCTATGCAGTATACTCGATGACAAACTGTTTCTTGCGCAATGGTTCGCAGAACCAACTTCAGAGACATAAAGATCTACTGTGACTACTGTACTTTTATGTGAAACGGTCGTGTTGGCTGAAGTCGACGATGGTGCCATTTTGCCTGGAAGTAACCTATACACTCGAGACCTGAAGGCTTCCAAGAATTCCCGGTCACAGTAGCCTATCGCGAAAGTGCCCGGTCAAGCAGTTTTCCCATTATGTCTTTACCATTTCAACATACCGAGTTCCCTCCGTGCCTCGGAAAGCACGTTAAGCCGTTGGTCCCGACTGTAATTTGAAGATGTTTGACAGTCGTTACGGGTAGTCAGAAGCTTGAGATCTGACACCAGTTTTGCCAAGGGGTATAGTGTTACCCAGTTAATGGGTTGTGGAGTTCAGATAGGCAGTCGCTTCATGTAAAACACTGGTAATCGGCTGAATCCGGTTAGACTGGAAGCCGACCCCAACAACAATTGGGAAAAGGCTAGGCAGATGATGAATAACGTTTAAAGTGGAAGACTGGGAACTTTTGTCATAGCTGTTGGGACAGACAATAGTATTTTCCTGGGCAAGCTTGTATATAGGAGCGTCCTCACTGGGAGCATTCTTTCGTGAGCATTTGTAACTATGAACGTTCGAGTCCAACATTCCCTTGCGAGCTTGGAGCATTCGAATACGATCTCGTTAAATGTAATTCATTCGATAATACGATTGACAAAGAAGGTCACAAACACTTAAGATCAAGGAACTGCTCCTTGCTTTAAGGAGCGTCCTCACTGGGAGATTCTTTCGTGAGCATTTGAAAACAAGCAATCGTATGCATCCCAGCGAGTCCAGCATTCAATTTCGAGCAAAACTATGAACGTTCGAGTCGAACATTCCCTTGCGAGCTTGGAGCATTCGAATACGATCTCATCAAATATCATTCATTCCATAATACAATTGACCAAGAAGGTCACAAACACTTAAGATCAAGGAACTGTTCCTTGCTTTACAAGTGGCCAGTAATATTCCTCCTACTCATTGATTTCATTATCTGAGTACCTACTCGCTTTCGAGCGTTTTATTTGCGTGAACATTCGAATGCGAGCCGTTTCCGCGAAAATCGTTGTGACGTCCACAGTCCACACCGGCCGAAGTTCGCCGAGCGTGTAAGCTTTGTAAAGCTCAGCTCAACGTCCACACCACTCGAATATTCGACGTCGAAAGCTGAGTGAGGACGTCCCTTATCACAAATCCTATTTACTTGAAACTTCAAGAATCCCAGTTTAAAGCTATCGAGAAACACAGATACAAGGAGTTCCACTCCTTAGCGTACAATAAACGTGCTTTATCTTAATTATATCTACAGACTTTTCAACAGTTAGTATCGGAAGTATTCGAGACAAGTGAACATGTTGGAAACCCAACACAGTGGATGTTGAACACGAGAATAGAGACAAGGTCAGACGGGCGAAATCGTCTCGATTGTCTGCCGTTGTTCCCATAGGTATTAGATGTATTTTAATTGTTTTTGCATACAATAATTAAGTACATAATTTAAAATACCTACTTAAGCTGGATAATCTTGTTACTGTTAAGATTACCGATTTTAGTAAGTTTTATCGGCCTGACCGATAGTTGAATTTGATAGACTTAGTAACCTAGCCTATAATTATCATTAAATACCAAAGCTCTTGTTTTAATATCGTATGAACTGTGACCTTCAAGGAAACCTTAGTTCGTGACCTTTATTCATTTATTTCTAGAAAGTTAGGTAAGCGTATGTGCCTGCCTACTGAGGCAAGGATCAATGAAGGTTCAAGGTTCACTGAACGACAGCATAAAGGTTTCATCAACACACGATTTTAATTAGTATACAGGTCGATACAATGTTACTTGCAAAATGTAATTTGCCATATCTCTTGAGGCGTTGTATAAGTTACCCTAGTTGACTGTCTAGTTGTCCATAGGGGATGCTAATTTGTACTAGTTAAACTACAACGCGAGGGATACGTTAAATTGTTACTCAGCCAATAATATTCTAGTAAACAGATACGATATACACTCACAAAACAACCGAGAAGTCGGATTGTAAAATTCTGCACGACCGACACCATACGGAACCAACCAAGGGATCATATTTCTTCCGCGCAGCAGCAGCAATTACACATACACACTTCATTCATCTCAAATTTCACTACAAGTCGAAAGGGATGGTTTGATAAAACCAACAAGAAAAAAGAGACAGCTAGTGTTTGTCACTTGCGAAAGAATGTAAACAAACATCATTCTAGCCACCAATGTATTTACCATCTCTTTCTTTTTCTAACCTCCAAATATCAGAATATTAAGAAAAAAATATAGTAAATTGAGGTGTATTGCGAACTTACTTATGGTGTGATCTCCCTTTATGTTCTTTGGTATCATAATTGGTACACTTTCTAAAAACACACGACGGCATTTTTTTTAAATTTTGTTTTTGTTTCAAAAAAGCTTATCCCAATTAGGACGTATTCGAGTCTTCACAATGCGTGCGCTCATAACATATCTGTTTACTAGAATATCATTGTACTCAGCCTATATACCTATCTACAGGTTTTTCTTGTAAGTTGGTTTTTTTATACGGAAAGTACGAAATAGACTGGGCGAATCGTTGAGAGATTTATGAGACACATAGAAAAACTAAAAAAAAAATTGTAACATGGTACCAACTCAAACACGTTATTTTTCTGTAACACACGTGTCTGTTACAGAGAAATTGCTTCAAATACCTACGATGATCGACGAAACCGAAGCCAAGAGTCTTGTCTTGACATCGTACGACACTAGTTCATGACCCTGTCGCTCTTTTGTATTGATACAGACATTACAGACCGTGTGGGTATAACTGCAGCTGTTCAGTATTTTTGCAAATTGACCTTGTGCAGCCGAATAGTCGCAATTTCATGAAATGCGTGACAGTGTCTGGCCACAATTTAAAGCCGGCGCATGGTTCCGTCCAGTAATCACGGCACTACTTCGTAATATATTTATGTTTTATTCAGATGCCTGTATTAAGTTGTATTGTGTACCCACTATCTACCATTTTTGCTTATAAATACTCCAGAAAAGGAGGTCTCTCTCTCATTAATGCAGTTGCCTGTGGGTAGAATAGAACTAGATAGTACCTTGAAGACTTAAGTAGGTACCTACATTGACTTGTTAAATACCCCTTCAACATTACCTACAGACCTCCCACAGAACTAAATAAAATAATAAATTTCGATCGTCTACAATTCTACACCTACAGCACACTACATCAAATCACAACAAATAAAATGTAGTGTCAGTAGTGTCAATTCTCGAAGATAAACACTTTAGCTTGGAAGTTGGCCAGATAAACTCTATACACAGCATGTGGCAATGCCATACATATCAAAAACATTGAATTCATAACTAATAACTGCTTCAGTTGTACACTTACTCATTGAATTCATATTAAGTGTGTTAATTCATGTTCACACCTCACTGTACCATAGATTGTGGTTGAATAAGTCACTTCAATGTATGTGTGCATTAAACCATGCACTATTTGTTTATAATACGGAAGCAAGACTAGACATTAGAATGGATAATTAATAAACTACATTGTAGAACAGAGCTAGTATGGTCAACACACATCAGTGGTAACACTTTGAGCTTGAGCTGGCCTAGCACAGTATGAAGTTTTAATAGAGCACCAGGCCAGCTTATACTGGTTTTATTGCTACAGACGCAGTATGTCTGGCACACTATAAAACCTATAGATATGTTTGATTTGTTTTATCAGTACACTGTCTAGAGTTAAGTGCGTTATCAACTGCACAATACATAGTAATTTAATCTCACTCTATAGTATGGCATTGAAAATGCTTATCAGTTGTATGTAAATAAATAAACACTTGAACATTAAATCAACATGTTGATAAGAATGTAAATAATAACATAAAGAATGTCTTATCAAAATAGTAAGTTCAACTGAGGGAGAATTCATTATGAATCACTGCAATGGCATTTATTTAAAGACTGTTCTTTTGTTAGTCATTTGGAAACATATTATAGGTATGATAGGATATTTATTATAATAGCATCATTAGCTGTTGTTAACAGCCATATGGAAAATATAAAATGTAAGTTGATTAATAAAATCATCCTTAGGTTTCTTCGTTTTCATCCTCCCTCATTCCCGCATGGCAAAAAAGATTTTACAGCAAGTATTTTTCTAACTTGACCAATCCGTATCTGTGTCACAGCTCAGAAAGATGCATACTAAGAAAAAACTACAGACCTAGTTTTGTTGTTATTATTAGAATCCAGAAACTGGACTACAATCGTCCAATGAAAATACAAAGCATGTTTTTGTCACTTGGATTCTAATAAATAAAACTGGCCAGATTGTTGAACAGACACATTCTACTGGGGTTTTAATGATGTCTGGCATTTTTGCTTTTTCTTCTTGCATTTTAATCAAAAGTATTTTAGGATTGAGTTAGTCAATTCATTTATTATTTATATAATGAAATATTGCCTCATCATCAACAATAATTAGGATTATTATTGAGGAAAATAGTATGTACATTACAATAAATAACTAAGGTACATAATTAAAGTGTGTTGCTGGATGGTTCCAAGCACAAAAATGCATAACAATCAGACTTAAATGAATGTAATCTGGCCATCCAAGTCTACTGTCTGTAGACTAAATAAATAATTCATATTTTTCTGCTCTGTATCACACAGAATTCAAATTTCATTTTTATAATAATTTAATAAATTACATAATGCAATAGAGCTGCAAATAAGAATACATGTTGTAAATAAAAGTGAATTAGAATTTAATAATAAACAAACAGTTGGCATGTGGATTTTATCACAAAATAATAAGATTCCTATAGGAATTTATTTTTATTTAACCAGGTAGAAGATTCAACCAACAGTTTTCCTGCTATGTTTGCAGATAAATAAAATTGAAAGCTAAAATGGTCCATTGAAAATAAAATGAATGCTGCTGGAACAGGGGAACTTAAATTATGTGGGTAGGTATATAACTGTTTATAATTTTACTCCACATTCACTGACCTATTTCAAAAACAATATTTTACAATAGATTCCAATAATTTGAACCTTAACACGTTTGTGATAAAATCTGTGGATCGGTCTGATGAATCATGGTTTGCAGCAATGGGTGATGCCTGCTGATGTCATGCAAGCCCCCAATAACCAAAGTAACCAAGTCTGTCCACCCGGCTACCGCCCGACGACTTGCACACCTACCTACTTCACTTCCAAGAACTTTAAAATAACTTAAGCTAGCGACGGAAGAAAGGAATGCTCCTACCACATGAAGAAATCACCAAGTACCATATAAGTTCACATTCTTATGTAATATTCCCAGTTTGGAGACGTTTCTATAAGAATCCTGTTAGTTTAAATTCATATATTAGTAGGACATCACATGGAAATCGAAGAATTATGCGTAGGAGGCATAAATACCTTTATTTTATGTGTAATCCAATATCCAGAAGAAAGTCGCAGTCCTATTTACACACGAGTACACTGTCATTCATGAAAAATAACACACCATCACTATGCAGCACTACACAAATTTTCACTTAAAATTATATTTTTATGTGAAAATATCACATAATGCGCCATTTTCGCAATAAATCCGAAGGACAGCAATCGGCAATCGCTGCCATCTTTTTTGTCAAATGTCTAAAAACTAAATATAGCGCTTGGAACGAACTCTGGTGTTATTTTTAGAAAATACAACGAAACTTTTTTACAAAACTACTAGCGACATCTTTTCAAAGCTACTCAGGTATACCATTCGGCGCTAGATGGCGCCATCAGAGGCTGAAATGGTTCATAAACTTTAACAACAGGTGGCAGCATATGTATTGTAGAATTGTAATTTAATTTAAATAATTTAATTAATTTAATTATTTTGTCGTTGTGACTTTGACATCTAATTTTAATGTATGTCAATTTAAATAATTATATACTATAGATTTAGCCAATTTTACTACTGCTTAGCCTTTTTCTCAACTTTGTTGGAGTCGGATTCCAGTCTAACCGGATTCAGCTGAGTATTATTTTACATGAAGCGACTGCCTATCTGCCCCCATACCATGACTTGTCAAAACTATCATGGTTCGACTGTGTAAGAGACAGGTGTTTACAAGTCCTGTTAATTATGCACACTAGAAATAACCTTGCTCTAAGAGCTTATGGTAACCCCCCTTGACCTCCGCTACCCAATAACTGGGTATCCCTTGGCAAATCCAGACTCTGATTTATGGCTTTTGATAACCGTAACGACAGAGGAGCTCGTGGCTAATTAATAACAGCCGCACGGGTCGATCTTCATGGTTAAGCAACGCTTGCCGAGGTCGGTCCGTGAATGGGTGACCATTTCAACATACCGAGTTTCCTCCGTGCCTCGGAAAGCATGTGAAGCCGTTGGTCCCAGCTGTCATTTGAAGATCTTTGACAGTCGTTACGAGTAGTCAGAGGTGAGATCTGACACCAGTCTTGCCAAGGGGTACCGTGTTACCCAGTTACTGGGTTGTGGAGGTCAGATAGGCAGTCGCTCCGTGTAAAACACTGGTACTCGGCTGAATCCGGTAATACTGGAAGCCGACCCCAACAACAATTGGGAAAAGGCTAGGCAGATGATAACCGTAACGACTGTCAAAGATCTTCAAATGACAGTCAGGACAAACAGCATAACGCGCTTTCCGATGTACGGAGGAGTCTCGGTATCAGAGATTACTCTCGGTATAATATAGTTCTCGCCAAATTTCTGTGCAGCCTAATTGCGCAAGTGTATTCGACAAGGCACAGGGTTTGATCGCCATCAATCGATCAATCAAATAGACGAAAATCCACTTCGCGTCTTTCATCTCACGCAATTAGGCTGGCTGCTGGGCCGCCCTGAAGTTGACTTTCCGATACGCAAGGCACGGATCGGTGTTGTTTTGAGATTTACTACTGCGCAGCCATTGTAGCCAACTTCAGGGCGGCCTAGCAGTTTGGCGTGAAGTATAACCAATGGTCACCCATTCACCGGTTATTATTATTTGGCCACGAGTATTTTACTACTGAAGATTGATTGCTGTCTGTCACCAGGCTGTATCTCATGGACCGTGATAGCTAGACCAGGGGGTTAACCATAAGCTCTTAGAGCAAGGTTATTTTGAGATCGAGTAAGTGACAGATGTATAAAAGTCATATACATCTGTCCCTTACACACACTCAAAATAACCTTACTCTAAGAGCTTATGGTCACCCCCCAGACAGTTGAAATATTCATAGATGGATGTATTTTTGTTGCCGCTATATCAACAAATACTAAAAACAGAATAAAATCATCTGTGAACCTTTAAACGAGAAATTCTTGTATGAATGTACATCTATATTCAGTGTGGAATTTTGTAATGCCACCTGAAGGGAAAGTACTCTTATTACTGTAGATAGAAAATTTTACTCAAAGAAAACATTCCTTTATTTTTGAAAAGAAATAAAACAGCTTTCAAAGATTTTCAAAAATTCGCTTGCCACACCGGAATCGAACCGACTAAAATCTTTAAAAATTACACCCTGTACTTTTATTGCATCGATCGTTAGGATAAATTAAATGAAAGGAAAACCTTGGGCTGGTTTTGATAGGAATGGTAGGATTCTAAGGGTAGGTACCTACTTCTGCGCAATCATTGTCAAACAGGGTGGTAAATTGGAAATGGTGATAGGTAATAAAATATGCGAAGTAGGTTATCAAGATACACCGATTCACCACAAGAACCTACTTATCATCAATTCTTTAATTACCTAACTATAATTTTACAACAGAATCCACTAAACCATTTGTACGAAGTAGGTACCTATCTATGGTACCTTCCTAGCAACACAGGCTGAGCTGAGGTAATTATACCCTTTCTACTCACAACTTTACAACAAGTGTGCCGTTTCAGATCTATATATATAAAAATCAATTGCTGTTCGTTAGTCTCGCTAAAACTCGAGAACGGCTGGACCGATTTGAATAATTCTTTTTTTGTTATGTTCGACAGAATACAGGGAAGGTATAAAAGCAAAAAAAAAAAAAAAAAAAAAAAAAACTTTGGTTGGATAGGGTAGGTAGGTAGAGTAGTGTAGTGTAGGTAGGTAGGTAGGTAGGTTAGGGTAGGGTAGGGTAGGGTAGGGTAGGGTAGGGTAGGGTAGGGTAGCGTAGGGTAGGGTAGGGTAGTGTAGGGTAGTGTTGGGTAGTGTTGGGTAGAGTAGTGTAGGATAGGGTAGTGTAGCGTAGGGTAGGGTAGTGTAGGGTAGGGTAGTGTAGGGTCGGGTAGGGTAGGGTAGGGTAGGTAGGTAGGGTAGGTAGGTAGATAGGGTAGGTAGGTAGAGTAGTGTAGTGCAGGTAGGTAGGTAGGGTAGGGTAGGGTAGGGTAGGGTAGGGTAGGGTAGGGTAGGGTAGGGTAGGGTAGGGTAGGTAGGTAGGGTAGGTAGGTAGAGTAGTGTAGTGTAGGTAGAGTAGTGTAGTGTAGGTAGGTAGGTAGGGTAGGGTAGGGTAGGGTAGGGTAGGGTAGGGTAGGGTAGGGTAGGGTAGGTAGGTAGAGTAGTGTAGGTAGGTAGGTAGGTACGGTAGGGTAGCGTAGGGTAGGGTAGGGTAGGGTAGGGTAGTGTAGGGTAGTGTTGGGTAGAGTAGTGTAGGATAGGGTAGTGTAGGGTAGGGTAGGGTAGTGTAGGGTAGGGTAGGGTAGTGTAGGGTCGGGTAGGGTAGGGTAGGGTAGGTAGGGTAGATAAATGTGTGGTGTTTTTATGGCAAAACAAAGTTTGCCGGGTCAGCTAGTCTATCAATATTTATTACGTGACATAGCGATTGTCTATGTGTGTTTTCCCTATTGAATTAATGTTTTCTCACTCCAAGCCAAGGTAGCCCCCGTATCTTATGCTCGGAGTACTAGTGGCACTCTAGACACCCAGTTATTTTCAAGGTTTTTATAAGGCTTAAATTTTTAGCCTTAAACGTATCTAGATGTTTCGCCTTTCCCCCAGAGTCTCAATCAATAAAACCGCCAGTTCAGTGGTCCACATCTGGGATGTAGCGGAGGTAGTTTTATCGGAACCGAAGGCGGAGTTTTTAAATTTGCTTTATCGGAGTCGGAATCGGAGTCGGAGGCAGGATCAGAAGTGGTGGCATGAGAGAGATTTTTTATTGAAGGACAATTTTTTTTATTTTTTATTATTATCGATAGGCTCGCGATTGACCACTACCTCGCCTGATGGTAAGCGATGATTACAATTATTAAAACATTATTTAGTCAATTTTTTTTCATTTCAATTTTCAATTATAAAATAAAACACGACGATAGAGTGCACGTAGTGGGAGTCGAGGGGATTCCCCGCGCGACATGTATGAACCTGTTCATAACAGTCGACACAGGCCGCCGCCGCCGCTATGTTATGCTTCGACCTCCGATTAAAACCTTCGATTTAAAAGTGTCGGAGCCGAAGTCGGAACCGAAGGGAACCGGAGTCGAAGCTCCGTAACATCCCTGGTTCACACACAAAAACTATATGATTTCTGTTCTTTATTTCGTCTGAAGAAAAGGTAGACACTTTCCAAATCTATCCTTGTTAGTACACAATGTAAGTTTCTCTGGTGACAAAAGAATGTATTTCAAGCTAAACAATATGGCTTCACTTTCGGTTACTCCAGCGTTGATTGTTGAAGGCGGAGATTGTAAAATTGTGTCTCGTTACGTTATGTCCGACCGAAATCCGGGGTGACGTCATTTTAGACATCCTCTTACTTTTTAGTTCAACTGTGTTATGCATACCTTTCTGAGGTCCGTTTGCCTACTTCGGATCAAAGGATTACCTACACAGCTTTTGAGGAGCTTTATATCAGAAGTTGCGTAATGTTTACTAAGCCTTCCGTACAAAGCAATGGTGGTTGAGTCTCTTTCTGCTATCTTGCGTGTTCCGTTGCAGAAGCCTTGTGCTTGGTTTTATTTTGATTATTAACCGATTTTCCAAAAAGGAGGATGTTATCAATTCGACTGTATTTTTTTTTAATAGTTAATGTTACCTCAGAACTTTTTACTGCATGAAGCGATTTTGATGATTCATTATATAATTGAAATGGGAAATTGAGTGGGATTGGAAATGGGTCCCATTTAATTTTAATCAAAATCTGATGAAGAACTTCGGCGATAAACTCTTCAATAAATGACGTCAAATCACTCGGGATAGCTGCAATCGCATTTCTGTTTCATGTAATTGGGTTAATCTATTCTGGTTTCACTTTGGGCGTTATTGGTAACTAGCCTATATAACTGGTACATTAAGTACCACAACTAAAAAGTAAAAAATAAAATAAACTTATTACAAAAAATACAACCGACTTCCAAATAAAAACACTACAAAGTATAAATTAACTTCAATTTCGGAAGTCGGTGTCAAAAAACAAAGAAACGAAAACAAGAACACCGACTTCCGAAATTGAAGTTAGTTATTTTTCACTTTGTAGTGTTTTTATTTGGAAGTCGGTTGTATTTTTTTCAAATACTATTTTTGTCGGTGTGACTAAAGGGGAATACTAGGAATACCATCCAGTCTTGTCAGCAGGTTGACTGCTTCGGCCGTCAAGGAAACCGGGGTTTCGTAACTGGTTTCCATGAAGGCTTTTTTATACCTTCATTCGCCGAGGATAAGGTCTACTTCACTATTTGAACACCGTTTTATCACAAACGGAGATTGACAAATATTGGCAGTCTTCCTTACTCTTTTCTTTTTATCTTATGTTGAGTCCAATACTTACGTATGTACACAGTGATCTTCAAGCCAGGCCGGTTTCGGATGCTTTCCAATTTCGGAGCGTACACGATCCACTAGTTCGTGATAGGTTAGTCTTAGCTTCCCAGCTCTTAACTTCCTACCGCTACTTAGCCGACAACCATCTCAACGGGTACGGAAAGCATTTATCTTTAACCAAGACAGTTAGTCAGGACGTTACAGTATTGAAATGCGTGTTTTGTTAGTGGTAAGTCTGTGGTTGTGCCTAAAGTAGGTATACTTACATGCAGGTATTTAATACAGTTAAGGAAAGGAAGCAGAGCAATCACGAAAAGAAACTCCCTGACTCATATATAGCTTTCTGTTTTGCTTTTATTTTTATTTAAATGGTTTTTGGTAGGTACAGCAAGTGAACTATAACTTGACGTCGACTTAAGTAGATCACAGGGCATTTTTTTGTTGGTCGTTAGGTAAGCCTATTTTTGACCTATGGTCTGTGGCTGTGGGCTACCTAACATTCCTATAACCAAGGGCATAGCCAAACATAGGTCACCACAAACGCAACCCTAGGTCTTTGTCTAAACTATGCCTAAGTTTTACAAAATCAGTTGCCTAACTTTATCAGATCACAGGAATGTGTATGCCTGTAATAGTGTTACCAGTACGCACATCAGTTATTTATCATACAACGTAACCTAACTTTCTTAACCATTCCAGGCGCTCACACAATCGGTCGGTGCTCAATCAATAAATTAATGATTCGATATAAATATATAATTTGTTTGCATGTCTGTGAATTTGCAGTACGATCCTTAGCAGCGACGAATGGATGAAATGTGTCGGTCTGTTCTTCCTTTGCGGGCAATGTTTCTCATAATCCTCAGCTTATTTATAGCCATTTTCAAGATGTTATCTGCTCTATGTCCCAACTTACCATGCTAATCGCTGGTTTTGAAAGACAATTGCCAATTTAATTGTTCATGTCTTCTGCTTTTTTTTGCGGAGGAGCTCGTGGCTAATAATAACAGCCGCACGGGTCGATCTTCAAGGTTAAGCAACGCTTGCCGATGTCGGTCCGTGGATGGGTGACCATTTCAACATAGCGAGGCCGTTGGTCCCGGCTGCGGCTGTCATTTGAAGATCTTTGACAGTCGTTACCGGTAGTCAGAAGCTTGAGATCCGACACCAGTCTTACCAAGGGGTATCGTGTTTGCCAAGGGGTATCGTGTTAACCAGTTATTGGGTTGTGGAGGTCAAAAACAAAAAAAAAAAGATAGGCAGTCGCTCCATGTAAAACACTGGTACTCAGCTGAAACCGGTAAGACTGGAAGCCGACCCCAACAACAATTGGGAAAAGGCTAGGCAGATGATGATGTCTTTTGCTTTTATCTGCCTTTGAAATACTTCTTATTCATCCTGGAAACAGCAGCCTAATTGCGCAAATGAATTCAGAAAGGCGAAGGGTTTGACCACCATCAATCAACCAATCACATATACGGAAATTTTCATCTCGCATGTTCTTATTAAAGGTACCTACTTTTATTTCCTTTAACAAACCACTTCCTGCTACCAGACCAGGATCTTTGCACAGCGGAAATGACCGCAAACAAAGTCACGGGCCATAGCTAGTAGCTAATAAGTGTATAACGTAACGCATGCGTCACGACGTTTGCGCGACGACTTGTTTGCGTGTAGTTAGCGCGCAGGGACCGGTGAAAGTGCTTACGTAACGATGCATCGGGCCTGCGCCTGCGCCTGCGCAGAGTTGCTGCAACTTGAAACTGCTTAGGTAAAAGGCACATAATATTAACACTCATTACCTGTACGCGTTTTGTATTGATCATTCTTGGGTTTTATTGTGGTGATCGGAATGCTTGGCAAATGATGTTGCATCTAGCTTTGTAGATGTGTTTCATTCACTGTGTTGAGAAGTTTACTGTTCGGTAAGGCATTAAACGTCGGTTCAGTAATGAGGTAATTGGAGAAGAGAGCTGTTTTTTTTTCCGATTTTCGTTGCTAACTGTACATACATGCGGATACGGAACATTGTTCCAATAAGGTAGTAATAATACTTCCTGATCTTATTATAATTATCTCGACCTCCTCATTTTTATTTATACAACTGATGAGGAAAGTTAAATTAGGTATAGCACGTACATTTATTTTTAAATCATAAACTGAAATATAGATCTTGCGGATTTACCACAAAGCACGGACAAGCCTAGCGGTTTTCCTCTTTCAGTTCGCCATGAACGCATTCATATGATATTTATTTCCCAGTTTAAAAATAATTAATAAAACGACTACGGGCGGCGACGCCAAAAGAAGGGTATTGTTTCATTTCAGTTATTGTTTGTTTGTAACGTCTACCTATCGCATTTTTAGTTACAATTTCCTGTTCTTTTTTACCGAAAGAATCTTTGAAAAGAGAACAGCTAGTGTTGCACAATCACAGTTCAAGTATCATTTATCTTCTAAACAAAATGCCAACTGTGCCCAAAGCAAATCGGTCATGATGACGAATGTTTTTTTTTACATAAAAGGAGAGTCACATAATATGTACCTACCTACATATTATTATTTTCCGGTTAGCGGAAATATCTATGTAGGTACTAGATTGCTATATTTAAAAAAACCCAATTATATGCTCAAGTTTAATAATGTTACATATTATTAAAACTATATTATTCTACTTTGTTTACATTTGTACCTACATAGTTGGTATAGCGGACGAAAAGACGCTGAATGCTGTATTTTTAACCGACTTCCAAAAAGGAGGAGGGTCTATGTTCGACATACTTTGTTTTTTTTTTATGTTCACCGATATCTCCGTCAATTGTGGACCAATTTTGAGTATAATTTTTTTGTTTCAAAAAGTATGTATCGAAATTGGTCCCATTTTAATTTGGTGAAGATCTGATGAAGAACTTCGAAGATATACAAAGGAACTCTTTAATAAATAACCGCAAATCTCTCGGGATTGCTGCAATCGCATGTCTGTTTATTTTTTATACCATTTCATAACATAGCATCACGCCAGTACGCTCTTAAGGGGTACGCAGATCTCTCATTTCACCGGTTATGTTCAAGTTGCATGATATTCGGGAAATCTATTCTGGCGTGCCTAATAGGCAAGTTGTTTAGTAAGGTATCTAGGTAAAGGTGTCCTTAACGCAAAAAAGGGTACCTACAAAAGACAGACTACCAAAACTAAAGTTATTTTTCACTTTGTAGTTTTTATTTGGAAGTCGGCAGTATTTTTTTGCAAAAAGTTTTTCTATTAAACGTAACAATTTAATTTTGTAAAAAAAAGAAAATAATGTTACAGAATAAGAATGCACGCAATTCATTTTTTAACAGTAACACACAATAATTATATAGTCTAAAATGTGCACGTGCATACCAAAAGTATGAACTGAACACCAGTTAAAAACGAGTTAGCTGTAGTAATAAAACTAATGTTTTTGCTTTCACGGCCTTTGAAGAATAAAACTAGACACACTTTTTGAAGACTAAAACCATTTTTAGGGTTCCGTAGTCAACAAGAAACCCTGATAGTTTCGCCATGTTCGTCTGTCCGTCCGACCGCATCTTAGCTCAGAGACTCTTAGTACTAGACAGCTATAATTTGGCATGGATTATATACATATTAATCACGCCGACAAAATGTAAAATAAAATCAGGAAAAAAAAATATGTACACAAAGTGGTGAATCGTCTATCCCATGGGTATCGTTGGATAGACCATTCAAAAATATAACGGGTCTGTGAAAACCATTTTTCGATTCAGGGATCCGTTTGCCTAAAATTAAGCTTTAAATTCCTAATTTTAGTTAGAGTAATGTGTCCCTTCCCCATGCCAGCTAAATGGTTGCTTTTGGATAGTGAAAAAAATCATGACAGTAGTTTATAACGAAATTAAAAGGCAAACTATCACAGCTAAGTAGGCTTTACAAGTTTACGAGTAATAGTCGACTAACTTATAAAATGTACTTGGAAAAGTAAAAATTTTGTATAATGATGTAAGGGGAGGGGACAACAGTTTTCGAACGGCAATAGTAGATTATTAACCAAGGGGATAAAGCAGTGTCTTCTGTCGCGGGTGACGATTTAAATCGCGAGCGTAACGAAGCACTCGAGGTTTACTCCCGAGCGTAGCGAGGGTGTTAAAAACTTAAATCACGAGCGAAGCGAGGGATTTAAGACGAATCCTGAGTGTAGCGAGGGATTTAAGTTCACCCAAGACTAAGACAGCTTTATCACCGAGGAAAATACTCTACTTTTCGTACCATTTGCGAAAAAAAATAACATAATAATAATACGAGATAAGCATTTATTAAAAACAATGTCAATTAAAAGTAAAATAAACTTAACGTTTATGTATTTGAATTCCTAGACTAATATTTTTTTGTCGGAAAAGCAAAGGCATCAAGCTCATACGGCCTCGTCGGTTTTCGTAATTTTATTTAATAATCATAACTGCATAATAAATGCGTATTCCTTTTTCAAAAAGATGTATAATGCTTTATATACAAACTCAATGGTGTAAACACAGATGTAGTTCAGTATAAATTTCGGCAAGTATTCCAAATTTAAATCACATTCTCCCCCTAGAGGATGAATGAAATTCAGTACAATTTTCTTTCCCTGTTTTTAACAGATTAAAAATGACCATTGTTATGTTCGCTTTTTGTGGCATAGAATGTCACTTTTTTGAGCAAGTGGTACGAAAAGTTAATTTTGTCCCTTAGTTAAAGCAGTTTGGCCCAGTGGTATCGGCCACGACTTACAAGTTTTAGGTCGTGGGTTCGAGCCCAGGCAGGCTCTTAACTTTGTGTAAAGTATTTCTTCACCACTGCTCTCAAAACGGTGAAGGAAAACATCGTGAGGAAACCGGCATGTCATAGAAACAAAACTACGACGACATGTGACATCCACCAACCCGCACTGGGCCCGCGTGGTGGATTACGGCCCATTCCCTCTCACAGAGAGGAGGCCTGTGTCCCAGCCTAATGATGTGATGTGATGTGTTAGAGCAATGTTTAGTACCTACTTTCATTTTTAAAACGTTAGTAATGTTACTATTTATTATGGTGAATGAATCGCTGTTTAAACGGAACCCTTTATGCGCGAGTCAGACTCTCACTTGGCCGCTTTTTTTTAAGTTATACACACACCCACGCCAACTCGTAACTTTGACAGATCTTGGCAAAATGTAAAAGGCTTATCAATATAAAAATCAGCTTTCACACATCATCTGATATATTATGTTCCGAGTGCAGATTATATTAAAATACTGATTGATTTACTTTCATTCATCATTTCATTGTCTGTCTTTCTATTTCGACATTGACGTAAATATGCAATTAGTTTAAGTAAGCGCAGAGTGGAAATGAAACGAAAACTCGAAGAAACTTAAAGTGTCATTATAATTATGTAAACAAACAAAACAATTTGAACTAGAGCTACTGTTGTGACATCACAAACAGCTGGAAGTTGTCTCATTTTACGTCTGGTCTGATGTTACGGTGATGGACACATCGTCCGGAAGTGACGCTACGGGCTGATGCCTCAACTCAGCTTGATGCCTCTCGTTTATTAGTTAGCAAAAACTGAGGTGGCAAACACCCAGACAAGAGCATTGATGTAACAGCTGTTGCGCGACGTCGTCGGCGCAGGGGACGATACTTTTCTCTCGAGTTTCTCCACCGGCGCGCGCGCAGTTGAACCTCCGCCGCGGCAAAACACGCGCGTCTGTACGTCTCTTCACGTTAATGTATCTTCGTTCACGCTCAACTAACTTATGAGCGAAATTATAGGATTACATTAAGAAATTTGTGTGAAACCCCAGTTATAAAAGCGAGCATTGTGTTTGTGTAATTGATAGGCTGATAGAAAGTTGGCTAACTTGTTGTCTGGCTGAACAAACGTATAAACACCGTATATTTTACAAGTTGTGCACCAGTGCCGGTGGACTAACTGTGAGGTTTGTTAAATTCACTTTTATAATGCATTAACTAATGTTATTTTTAATTACTATAACTTAAGTGTAATAATTACTATTATTTGCTTGACTGCCTTAATTATATGTTGCTAATGCGTTTGTTATTTAATAGCAGGTGCGAAACTGTTGTGTATCAATCATTATAAAATTGTTTTGGTCAAGCAGCCGTACAAACATAAAATTAAGTTTTCATAGATGTATATATTTTTTAATGATTCTGACAACAAACTCCTGCCGCACTCAGAGTCAGATTCGGAGTTTCAGTAAAATAAAGGTTTTGAAATAAAAATAAAGGCACACGCACACAAAGAAAGTCTGAGCTTTGGCCATCTTCGGGAACAATGGAGGCTTACTTGCAGTACAGTATTGACTTGCAGCAAGAAGTCGGGTTGCAAGAACTTACAATAATCTACATTACAATTTCAATACTTCATTACGGCACGTGGTATCCATTATTTATACATCTCCTTTCGTCGTTTCGCAAATTGAGGATAAGGACATAAATATGCTTATTATAATGGTGTCAACCTACTTCAATAAATATTATATTGACACCAATCCGATCCACATTGTTCCGCTGAGCACTTTCTTTTATTAAAACTGTAAATATTAAAAAGTTTCGCAAATTTGAAAGAGGTCTTGATACTGCAGCACCATGTTTCACATCTCTATATAATCATCTAATTGCGCTAAGAGTCGGCAGAATCAGATTTTAACTTAATTAAACCTAGGATTTAACTAGCTTGTGTTATGGACCACATTATACTGACGAAATTAGGTGCTAACATATTATGGCAGCTGTTATAATTGACTATAAATCATGTGAACGCAATTTCAAAGAACTGGTTGTAATTATCAGAATGTCCTCCATTTCTTTCGAGACCATTGTAGGGCAAAACAATCGACTGTGCTCCCAGCTCCCACGGCACCGATAGTGCGCCAACTGGTTTCTTTCGGCTTCTCCTCACCATTCCCCGTACCGTAATTACACGAGACACGAATACATTTAATGGGTAACAAATACACGAACTAAATGATGTTTCGAACGTAAATTACTTTCGTATTACGCGTAAGTAAGAGCAATTTGAGGAAGAGGAAAGTACCTATTATGTACCGCAGTGCAGTACGCAATGCGCTGGAACGGATGGGGAAAAGATAAAAAGAATACTTTTGATAAGTGGTGTGTATTAAGACTTAGCCCGCATTGCGGTTTTTTTTCGCGCGTTTTTTATCGGCCCATTCTGCGACCTATAGAATTGTATGAAGCTGCACGCATTGCGGTAAAAAAATCTCGCGGAAAAAATACCGCTATAAATCCGTGTTTTGCCACAGAATCCACCGCACCGCGGCGCGGAATAAATTCGCGCAAATATTTTGAGCTCTAAGAACAGGTAGAAAGAGACCAAGATCGCGCGTTATTTTATCCGCAGTGCGTTTTAGTTAGATTCAGTACGCGGACCAAAATTCGCGCGATAGAAATCCGCGCGGATAAAATCTCAATGCATGTTAAGTTTATCTTGTTTTGATTGAAGCTATTAAGGCTTAACACGCATTGCGACTTTTCGTAGTATTATTTCCGCGCGACTTTTTACCGCAACGCGTGCAAATTCATACAATTCCATAGGTCGCAGAATGGGCGGAAAATATCGCGCTAATAAAAATCACAGTGCGCGCTAAGCCAGAGAAAACAAACTTTGCCAAGATCCAAGTGATAACTTTCAGAAATCAAACAGTTATGTAAAATTGTGAGAAAAAAATGCTTTTATTCTTATTTTCACGAAAATCGAAGAAGGGCGGTGCGTAGCACGCGTTTCAATCGGAGTTTTCACAAGTTGATGTTCTCAAATGCAACATTTGCTCAACTCGATTAGGTATGTATCTAGGTTTGAAAGGGGCAAATGGGGCAATAGTGCATTGAAGGTAATGTGATACTTACTGCCCCTCTACGTGGAACATTAAACGTCTTACACCGACGACATACACACGACCGTAATGACCATAACTCACTGGCTGTATTGTCTTGTATTACCAAGTACTTCGCAGTCAGCGTGTTCACTTGCTGATAGTTTTTGTCAACAAAGAGTTTTTCTCGAGTTGTTGTAATAACTCTTTAAACATTGTTACACCAGCGTGCATTGTGCATTACTCACTTCTCGTTACGTAAACCCTTTACTTATGTGACATAAACAACGTGAAACGGCAATATTTATCTCCTGTTTGACATAAGTCACACATTAGTTGCGTCGAATAAACGCCTAGAAGGTCGATTCATACGTTTCTTGTTCATACAACCAAAAAAAGGGTTACACATTCAGAATGCACGGCGTCAAACAATTGGTGTTGCCGTTCACCGAATGCCAATATGTTGAAACCGACTCTACGTGATATATTTATCAATCAGGCTTGTAGGTTTACGAAAGTCTAGTGCGGTATCGCGGAGGTAACGGTTGACGGAGCGCGGCACCGCTCATATAGGTGTGTATTAAATGTTAATACTATGCAACTGTTAACGCAAGTGTTTTGTTTATAACGGACCAATCATAGAAACAAACATGACAGGGACAGTCGCTTTCAGGCGTTGAAGTGAGTACTTAAATCATAATTTGGTGTCAAACCATTACCTACATGGAAGACGCACAAATTGTCACACTAACCTTCGCCATTTACTTCCGCTATAATACATGTTATTAAAGTTAACTGTGTATAATGCACCTTATTAATGTTTAGTGTCGCTATTACTGGCACTAGATCCAAGAACACAATTAGACCGTCACCGTTTTTAGGGTTCCGTAGCCAAATGGCAAAAAACGGAACACTTATAGATTCGTCATGTCTGTCTGTCTGTCCGTCCGTATGTCACAGCCACTTTTTTCCGAAACTATAAGAACTGTGCTGTTGAAAGTTGGTAAGTAGATGTATTCTGTGAACCGTATTAAGATTTTCTCACAAAAATAGAAAAAAACCAATAAATTTTGGGGTTTCCATACTTGAAACTGAAACAAAAATTTTTTTTTTCTTTAAACCCACACGTGTGGGATATCTATGGATAGGTCTTCTAAAATGATATAGAGGTTTCTAATAATTTTTTTTTCTAAACTGAATAGTTTGCGCGAGAGACACTTCCAAAGTGGTAAAATGTGTCCCCCCCCCCTGTAACTTCTAAAATAAGAGAATGATAAAACTAAAAAAAATATATTATGTACATTACCATGTAAATTTCCAACGAAAATTGGTTTGAACGAGATCTAGTAACTACTTTTTTTTTTTTCGTCATAAATCATAAACCGCAATTTACCAAGTACGGAACCCTTCATGCGCGAGTCCGACTCGCACATGGCCGGTTTTTTTCAACCTCGACCTGTAAACACTTCTGAATGTCCTAGCAACCGGACTTGGCGATCCTACCTACTAAGTGACCAAATGCCTACATTACAATGAAGTGCCAGCAGACAAACAACGTATCTTTAATTAAATCTAAGAACCCCATTAAAAAGCAATAAACTTCGGATTAATTCGGGATTTGTATGCACAATGTATATCGATTGTGTCGTCGGAACTAAACAAGTACTGTTTATCATATTAATTTTTTAATAGTTCATTGGTTCCCAACCAGTTGTCCGCGGACTACAAGTGGTCCACTATTTAGAGCTAAAATATGGCCCGCGAAATAAACTTAACATCTCAAAATTCATACTTATTAGACACAGGCGAACGGCAGGCTTGTATGGGAATTTCGTACCGCTAGTAAAATTTCGTGTTTTGGGATATTTTTTGTTTTAATTGGTAGTTGATATGATAGATAATCCCTTTTAACATTCTTAGATTTTTAGAACTTGGGACTTAAAATTTATAACCAGTTTTATTTTTTAAGGTTATGTACTAGTGTACTAATGTCTCTCACTCAATACGTATAGGTAAATGTTACAAATTGTTACATAATGTGTAAAGTAAATGTTCTAAATAGTTTGTTGCTATCTTTGTAGTGTTTTAATTATTATTAATTAGGTAGATGGATCGTACCTACTCAGAACATTAGGAGATACCTACCTGTCCAGCAGCGGACTATACGGATTTATATTTCGAAATAATTAATTACCATTTCAATATTTGTGTTATTTTACATAAAGCATCTTCTAAAACATAACTGCGTTTGGTGTGCGATTTATTACGTTTATGTATTAAAATCTTTTTCTTGATATTATTAATTAATCTGAAGATCTAAAAATAGTAAACTTACATAAAAATAAATCGCTCAGTTGCCTTAATAAGTGGTACAAATTCTATAAACAAACAACAAAAAAGTATGCGGTACGAAATCTGCCGTTCACCTTTAATTTTGTATTAGATACATTGTGTTTTCTATTAAATTAGTTTTGTAAAGGTTTTGTAATAGAAAATACATGACAGGCATGTTATTAATGTGTTAAACGAATAGGTATGCTAAGATTATTATTAATTGGTGGATTGAAGTTTGACACAGTTTATATTTCTTGAAACTTTGGACTCTCATGAAATAAAAGAATTCTAAGTGATCGCAGGATCCTAAAAAGTTTGAGAACCTCTGTAATTCGACGCCCAAAAGTTTGAATCAATGTTACAACTTCCTTTTTATACCAGTTTAAGCTGCAGTGTGTTATGTAGGTGCAAGGATGTCTCGAGTGTTCATTTAAAATTATGTGCGTTCTTTCCAAATTGCCGCTAATGAAATGGATCCTGCATATAATGGTCCAAGCTGACCTCATCATTCACAGAAGCAAATGAACCTTCAAGCATCATTTTGTTTTAAACGATAACTTCTTTTGTCAAAAACAAGTCAAAACGTCCAAAATATTTATATCAACTAGCGGCACTTTTGAACGACAAAAATTAAAATTTACATGTATATACCTGATCCTACCGTCCATTCGGAAAACTATCTTTTATGGAGAAGAACGACAAGAAACTCCATACTTACACTTTAAAAAAAAAAAAGTGGTTTACAATATTTACATAAGTACATAAATGAATAAATTCATATATCTGAGGACGATGCACCCAGAATAGCACTATATACCGTACTATGTATGGATATAAAATATTAAAAGGAGAGGAGGAGGTAAATAGGAACATGGTTCTCACATACTTACAAATATTGCAAACATTTTTACCTAATTCAAGAACAACGTGTGTGAGTCAATTTGTGTTCTCTTGTCACTATCCCATTTTTTAGGGTTGGTAGAAAATGTCATCTTCCATACTTCACTATAGTTGTTCCACCCATCTTTCACACGTCCCTCCATCGGTTTATACTACTATTATCCTGGAATTATGTTCCCTCGGGATCATTTTCGACTTTCAAGCGGGCACAGATAATATTATAATAATACTAGCATACAGATGCCTGATGAAACCGGCAGGTCCTAGAACCAAAAATTCGAAGACATATATGTGACATCCACCAACCCGCACTGGGCCCGCGTGGTGGATAACGGCCCATTCCCTCTCACAGAGAGGAGGCCGATGATGACAGATGCCTCATCCCATACAAAAAAACCGCGCCGACGTAACTGGTGTTTTTCGTCTGACTTAACCGATTTTTTTTGTATATCTTTCGTGTTCGGTTCCGTTCTCTATATGGCGATGGATAGATGGTGTTAGCAGCGATCGTCAAGTAAAAGGGTTTACTCGGTGCATGAATATGTTTTTTCTTTAAATACACTATACTAATTTATCCAGTGAGATTTATTTGAACCAAATATTCTTTCTTAGCGCTGCATATGGGACCCCGTGAGGCAGGTGAAGCCGCTGGTAGAAGCTAGTATGTAAATATTACGTAAGCCCTATTCATAGTTTAGTTGTCCATACCTATGTAATCTCCTCTTTGTTAATTAATTAATTTTTTATTATTTTTGCAATGAAGAGAATTCGACAGTTTTCTTATTACGAGAGAAATTTCGGAATTCGTTTTCATAATTGATTGACTCATCTGTATCATTGTTGAGATGCTTGAAATGAATGCAAATTAAAATGAAACTTTGTAATTTCAAGGTCCGTTTATTTAACTTACTTATATAATGCAAGTTATTTAAATAATGGTTTAGTTCATGTCATGCTTCAGAAATAGAAATTGTACGACGCTAGTCTGTACACTTCGTTCAATCAACGATGTTTGTGGTAAAATTATGGATTACCGAAGATTAATTAAACTACCCGTGCTGAGTGTAGTTAAATCACTAATTTATTTTACTTAGCCAGTGCACTAAATGACTGCACGTAGAAAACCGCGCACACGCACCCACGCGCTGTGTGTGTGTGTTTCTTTCTTTTTAGAGTTCCGTAGCCAAATGGCAAAAAACGGAACCCTAATAGATTCGTCATGCCTGTCTGTCTGTCTGTCTGTCTGTCCGTCCGTATGTCACAGCCACTTTTTTTCGAAACTATAAGAACTATGCTGTTGAAACTTAGTATATAAGTAGATGTATTATGTGAACCGCATTAAGATTTTTACTCAAAAATAGAAAAAAAAACAATAAATTTTGGGGGTCCCCATACTTGAAACTGTAACAAAAATATATTTTTTCCATCAAACCCATACGTGTGGAATATCTATAGATAGGTCTTCAAAAATGATATTGAGGTTTCTAATATCGTTTTTTCTAAACTGAATAGTTTGCGCGAGAGACACTTCCAAAGTGGTAAAATGTGTGTCCCCCCCCCCTGTAACTTCTAAAATAAGAGAATGATAAAACTAAAAAAATATATGATGTACATTACCATGTAAACTACCACCGAAAATTGGTTTGAACGAGATCTAGTAAGTAGTTTTTTTTTAATACGTCATAAGTTGTAAACCGCAATTTACCAAGTACGGAACCCTTCGTGCGCGAGTCCGACTCGCACTTGGCCGGTTTTTCATTATTGTTTTACCGTACAGAATATTTTATGTTAGTTGTGAAAATTGTATCCTCTCAAAAAAACATGTTTCTCTTTCGCATGACCCCAAAGATTTAAAAAAGATATGGCCTGCATTTCGCTTATGGCTTGTATATACCAGGCCCCTCAGAAAGTATTGCGAAAAAAAGTTTTTATATATGCGAGACTGGCCAGTTATAATGTTTTTCGAAAATATGATTATTTATAAGTAAAAATAAGTAAGTTCCAATTTCAAAATTTCCCTCCACATTTTTTGCGAGTTAATTCAAAGTATTGTGTCTCACTGAAATATGGATCTGCGCCGGGAACATTTTAGAGCTATGATTTTATACGATTTCAAGTGTCGCCTGAAACCGGATGAATCGTACGATAGACTTCAAATGGCATTCATGGATGAAGGCCCTTCCAAGGCAACCGTGTATCGTTGGTATAACGAATTCAAGCGCGGTCGACCAACTTTGGGGGATGACGAAAGAAGCGGTCGCCCTTTGACGGCTGTTACCGAAGAAAACGTGCTAGCAGTGAAAAATTTAATCCAAGACAATAGGCGAATTACATATCAGGAGATTCAACACATATTGAAGATTGGATCGGGAAGCGTTCACGAGATTCTACACAGCCATCTTCGCGTGAGGAGGATAGTATCACGCTGGGTGCCGCACAACCTCACCGATGCTCAGAAGCAGGCCCGGGTGGAATGGTGCCGTGATATGCTTAACAAATTTGAAGCAGGCTCGTCTCGGCGTGTTTACGACATCGTTACAGGTGATGAGTCCTGGATTTATCAATACGACCCAGAAACCAAGCGCCAGTCGACTGTTTGGGTGTTTCAAAATGAGCCAACGCCTACCAAAGTGAAGCGATCTAGAAGCGGGGGTAAGATTTTGATCGCTAGCTTTTTTAATTTGACTGGCCACTTGGTATCAATTCCCTTACGGGATCAAAGAAGCATTAATGCCGAATGGTATACTACCAAATGTTTGCCAGAAGTTTTCTCTGTTATAAGCAACAAGCGACCAAACACAGGGCTCCGCGGGCTACTGCTCCACCACGACAATGCACCTGCGCACACCGCACTCAAAACGAGGGACTTCCTGGACAGCACGCCAGTCAAACTCCTGGGTCACCCTCCTTACAGCCCTGATCTAGCACCGTGTGACTTCTTTTTATTCCCAAAAATAAAAAATCAGCTCAAAGGGATACAATTTTCGTCGCCGGAAGATGCGCTGGCTGCGTTCGAGCAGGCTGTAAACGAGGTGTCTGCGGCGGACTGGAAAAAGTGTTTTGAAAACTGGTTTAGGCGCATGAATCTTTGTATAGAGGCTGGTGGAAAGTACTTTGAAAAGATTTAATAAAAATATATGTACGTATAGAACAATTTTTTTTAGTTTCGCAAAACTTTCTGAGTGTCCCACGTAAGTAGGTTCTTTGATACACGGACAAATAACTTCTCCGCGGAAGTAATTAGCCATAAAACTGTCATTAAACTTTTTATTAATGCAATTTTGCTGATTTGCTGCGGTTTCTTTAATAAGTTTCCTGTTATAAGCAAACATAGTTTTAGGTTGGTATTCCAATATTGAACTAGGTAATCAGCAAAAAGTTTTGCAAGGTCATACCTTCAGTAATTACATACCAACCAAAATCATATCCCTCATTTTGGGTTCCGTCGCTGAATCGTAGTCGCGTGAAAATTTAACGTACCTCCTCGTCCTCGTTGAGGACCGTCCTCCTTTTTTTCGTTGGGAAATCCAAATAACAAAAAAAAACTAAATATTTTATTTTATTTCATTTAAGCCTACATGGGCACTTATGAAACGTCGACAAAAGGTGCACGGTTCGGGTTGGTCGTTTCCTATGGAGAAGAACCGGCAAGAAACTGCATGGTTACTCTTTTAAAAAATGGTTTGGTGTGGGAAAAAATACTTGACCGCATTAAAATAGGTGATCTAAAAATCGATCAAAGAGTCAATAATCTTCTTGCCTAAGATAGAGTAACAATGAGTAATTTTATAATATACACTTGTTTATTATTACCTTTAATTAATTGATAAACGATTGTTAGTTATTTTGCCGCCAATTTTTCTCAATGGTAACAAGTTTTACATTCAATAACAAGATCATTAGGTCAAGAATCTACGCTCATTCATTCTGTTAACGGTCTTCTGATGGATATTTATAATCTATTTACAGATAATTTTACGGTGTAAATAGCTTTCTGCTTTAATAAGGCAGTCGGCTCTATGGCATTAGAGTGCATTAAAAAAAACTACTTCTAATGGCTTTGAAGTTGCTCTATTCGTCGAACTACAATGCCTCTAGTTACCTGACTGCCGAAGGAGGGTAATGTGTTTATCAGCCTAGTCTATGTATGTTTGATTATTTCTATGTGGCGTTCTAGAGACCAAACGCATTGGCCGATTTTGATGATTGTTACGTCAATCGATTCTTCTTAACCTTGCAAATGTCACAGGCTACATTAAAATTGGAAAATAAAAATATGCCATTTTGTGGGAGCCCAGTTTTTTTTTCTTCCAGACCCATCGTGTGTGTATCAAATTAAAGGGTTTTAAGAGGTGATTTCAAAAGTATATTACACTTATATATGTTTAAATGAAACTAATTTAAAAAATATTAATTAAAATAAAAAAATCAAAAGGTCAAAAACCCGACTGCTTAAAAAGCGAAGTAAAAAGAGGTAAACAAGAAGAAAATCATGCTGTGCAGTCGGAGGATACATCTGGTTTAGCTCTCAAATACGTGTCTTCCGACTGCACAGCATGATTTTCTTCGTGTTACGTCTTTTTAGTTCGCTTCTTAAGCAGTCGGGTTTTCCTTTTTTTTTTTAGTCTTTACTTAGTCAATTACGAGAAGGAACTAATGTAGGTATAATTTGATATATAATGGAAGGCGTACGAGGGGCTGAAGCTAACTCGCTGAGGTACTAGTTAACCGACTTTAATCCCTGTGTGCACTATGCAAGTACACCCAAACAATTCACGATTAGGGAGGACTGCAGCTTATGGACACTTAACTTTAAATTATGGGTTTGGTTTATACAGTTTAATTAAAGACTTACAGACTGGTTATAAAAGATCTCAAACATTTTTGAAAACCAAATCGAATTTCCAATTACCCTGCAGGTATTTAGGAACTTTTATTTAAAGGCAAGAATCACAGAGATACATAAATCTAACTAGATGATGCGATTTTATGTACTTTGCGTGGCAATAAACGGACTAAAGTTTCGACAAATGATCGTAATCTGAGCTTTTCATTTAGCATTATCGGCACCGGAAATCCACCACAATCTAGAAAAATGCCTTTTTATGTCTTATTGAGCTGTAAAGAATGTATAGAAAAAGTTGGCCGAGGCATTGTAAATGTTTTCTTTCATTGGTAAGTAAATTGTTTGTGAAAAAGTGGCACGCTTGGTTTTCATATGGAAGGAGGGACTTGCGTTATCTATTTAAATGTATGTCTGTGATTAGAATCGTGTTAATTTAAAATAAGATTATAATAATAATTAATAACACAAGTGGTCGCAAGTTTCTAATAAAATAGAGCATATATTATATAGCATTCATATTTTTTTAATAGATGCTACCGAATCCTGAAATTTGTTAACTGCTTTGTGTAACACAAATTATTGTATATATACCTACTTGTTATTTTAAACACTATCATTATCCCTAAAAGAACACCCAAATTACATTTCAAGGAATTATATCCCAATTAAATTTATGCAACTCGACCTCTATTAACTTACTTTAATTTGTCATGTAATGACAGTGCTAAGTATTGCGTTAATAGAGGTATATAAGGCTGTATCTCCATTTAAGTAGAGAGGAACTGAGAAATGCAGTGCAGTAATGGAAAAAAAATACACAATTGAATTCCAATGAAATCACGTCATTCACGATTCATTGGACAGAGACACTTGAGCATTCATAATTTTTTAATAGATGCTACCGAATCCTGAAATTTGTTAACTGCTTTGTGTAACACAAATTATTGTATATATACCTACTTGTTATTTTAAACACTATCATTATCCCTAAAAGAACACCCAAATTACATTTCAAGGAATTATATCCCAATTAAATTTATGCAACTCGACCTCTATTAACTTACTTTAATTTGTCATGTAATGACAGTGCTAAGCATTGCGTTAATAGAGGTATATAAGGCTGTATCTCCATTTAAGTAGAGAGGAACTGAGAAATGCAGTGCAGAAATGGAAAAAAAATACACAATTGAATTCCAATGAAATCACGTCATTCACGATTCATTGGACAGAGACACTTCGTTATAGTGTTCTTCAGTACTACTTACCCCCAGTTTCCCAGCTCAAAATTATCGGAGAATTAATGTGACAAATTGCCAAGCACGCGTTATCTGTTGTGATTGGCTGTTGAAAATTTATTCAACCAATCACAGCAGATAACGCGTGCCTAAGAGGAGCTCGTGGCTAAATAATAACAGCCGCATGGGACGATCTTCAAGGTTAAGCAACGCTTGCCGAGGTTGGTCCGTGGATGGGTGACCATTTCAACATACCGAGTTTCCTCCGTGCTTAGGAAAGCACGTTAGGCCGTTTGTCCCGGCTGTCATTTGAAGCTCTTTGACAGTTGTTACGGGTAGTCAGAAGCTTGAGATCTGACACCAGTCTTTCCAAGGGGTATCGTGTTACCCATGCAGTTACTGGGTTGTGGAGGTCAGATAGGCAGTCGCTTCATGTAAAACACTGTTACTCAGCTGAATCCGGTAAGACTGGAAGCCGACCCCAACAACAATTGGGAAAAGGCTAGGATGATGACGTAAGACTAATCGCAGACACTAATTGTACGGGTTCAGTGACGTAACTGCAACACAATAATTGGGGTTTGTTGACAGCTATTGTTTTTTTTTTTAAAATAAGCTGTAACTACGTAAGACTAAACGCAGACATTAATTGCACGGCCGGGTTCAGTGACGTAACTGCAGCCACATAATAATTGGTGTTTGTTGACAGCTTTTGTTATTACTTATACAGTAAAGTCGAATGTTTGGACAGTTCGTAATTAGTTCAAGTATTTGACTTTGATTATTAGAAAAAAAATGGCATTGTTTAATTTTCAATTAATATTTCATCAGTTTGAAGTGATTAATTACTTTAGTGCCTTACTGTCCGTTTGTTTTTATAAGTATCTCTCTATAAGTTTTTAAGCTGACATGTTCACAATCATTAGAATTAATATTTGTTTCGGGATATTTACCATGTGTATTAAAAACGAGTGAGGAAGAGGGTAGACAGATATCTCAGTTCGTAAATAGCACCCACCCGCAAAGACTTTAGTTCTCGTGATCATGGCGCTTGTAACGGTGCCGAAATATCGAGCTCTCAACTAAAATCAAAATATACATGGTAAATATCCCGAAACAAATATTAATTCTAAGTATCTCTCTGTTTTATGTAATTTTCGTGTCCTAAAGTATGTTCTTTATTTCGAAATTGTCAACACGTTGGATGTTATCGAATGTTTTCTGAGTCACTAGGCGCTGTAAAATACATATTACGAAACAGCTTTCCACGAAGTTGATTTTAAAATCTCGCTTTCTACAGCTATTGCGCGATCGCTGAATAAATATTCCTCAAACATAATTTATGATTTATTAAACCATATTTATATAATTGTTTTTTAATCAAAATATACATAAACACAACGTAAAGGAAATTATACAATTTCTTTAAATCAGTCGGAAAATCCAACGCACACTATTTACTCTAATAAAACTGTTATAAACATAGACACCTATGAATAACAGATTACTCCAGTATTAAATATATTTAAACTATAATAAAAAAATTAAGTAAGATTAATATAAAAAATATTTTAATAGCAGCTTCGAAACCGAGCGCGTTGATGTCTTTTATACGTAAATTATTTTTTAATAGAACCAATTTACGTAATGAAACCTTCACAGCATTTATTACGTTTTAGCACACTTTTTATTGTAATTGTATGGTTATTAATGAGCCTAGAAGCAATAATATAATTTCTACTACTTATTTGTAGCCATAGGTGTGTTGTAATTCAGTTGCTAAGTGCCCATGCGCAATCATGCTTTGCCGTCTATGTAACTACTAGTAACTAGTTACTATCGTAAAACAGGTTTTAGAATCTAATCTACTTAGCATTCAGAAGAATATACTTAGGTATATCTATAAAATATTATTATGGTGATATAATAATAAATCTGTAGAGTAATTTTTTTTTGTTTGAACGCGCTAATCTCTGGAACTACCAAGTAGGCTTTTAAAACTCATTTTTCATTTGATAGCCTATCCTTTGAAGAAGGCTATAGACTATTAAACATCACGCTACAACCCTTGAAAACCGAGCAAAAAATCAGAAATACCGCGAAAACGAAGAAATAGCGCGGGTAGTTATACATATAGATAACCCGTTCTTGTAAAACTTCTATTAATTTCTGTGTCCATTTGTTGAAACTCGAGTATCATTCTCATATTTCTATAGTTACTCGTATCGAGGTAACGAGTTATAAAGCTAGAATAACGGTAATCAAAGTATAACTAACAAGTAACGTTACATTCAGTACAGCAAGCTCCAAACTCATTAATCTTTCTTACAGAATTAACTTTCTACAATTACACATTAATTGCTTTCAGAAACTATTAAATTTTATTTTATTTTGTTTTTGTTTGACGCTGATGTTTGACCAGTGAGTAGCCATTTTTATGAAATGATCTGGTTTTTATGTGCTAGTATAAAGTGAGAAAATTGTTTAATGACTAGCCACTATTTAAATGAGAAAATATATACTCCTAAGCTACTAAAATATGGTCTTTAACAGTACTTTAGAACATAATATATGTATAAAATGCACTTATAAAAAACGCAAACTATGCAGACAGGCATATTATAAGTTAGGGGTTACATCGCTGATACAGGTGCTTGGCTCAATGCTAGTCCTGCTCCACAATTAGGGATGGGCAAATGGATAAAATATATCGATATATATATATCGTATCAATACTTTTCAAATGTATCGATATATATTTTCTAAAAATATCGATATTCCGATATATCGATATTTTTTGCTCAAGAGATTTCATACATATTCCAAAAGCATTCAAAATTCGTAAAAAAGAATAGACATGAAGAAAACCGTATTTTTTATCAATGCTCGAGCGATAGAGTGCGAGTAGCATGCAAGGAGTATCTAGTAACATTAAACACGAAACCAGTTGCGTTAAAAAAATATCGAAAAAGATACGAATTCGATTCTCTGAAATAAATATCGAATAACGATATATAGCGATTAAAAATATCGACGTTATATATCGATAATTGTATGGAAACGTATCGATAGTTTGATATATCGATATTTTTTGCCCATCCCTATCCACAACCACTATGGTGCAAAAACAAGTGATAGGCAGAACATTATTGTTTTGAAGTATTGTTGGACCTGCTGAAGACTGTATGAATATATTAGTATTGTATTATTATATAACTGCACAGCACATGTGTGAGTACTATATACCAACTGTAAAACTAACAATTACTGTACCTATATGTCGTTCGTTGACTTGTGTGTGCCCTGGCAGTTGGGTGTGTCATGCACTCTCTAATGTGTCTCTGATGGTGGCACATGTGTTGGATTTCGGTACCCTTCATGATGGTTGCGCTGAGTGGTGCCGATCCATGCTTAATGTTCGTGAACGGGCGCCATCAGTTGGGATTGACCTTACTGCCTCGGCCTGTTATTGTATTTTTTTTCATTATTTGTTACCTTTACATGTACATGACCTGATGTATGAAGGTAAATGAAGCAAAATGAGTATGTAAGGATCGATGCATGTTGCGTTCTTCAGTTTCTGCCAACCCCCATGGGAAAAAGATGTGAGATCATGCATATATGTAATAAACTACTGACCAGAAAACTGGTATAATTCAATGATTGTGCTACCATCGATTGGTACCTTCCTGTTGTCCCAAATAGGTTTGTTCACCCTGATACGTACTGTGTGTGACTTGTTTTTCTCTAGCTTTCCTCTTACGCAAACAGTCTAGATTGATTAGGCAAGTGTTCTGAATTTTTTATCATTAATTTGCTGATATTTGGCAGCCATATAATAAATGGCACGATGTTTTTATTACAATATTTTTACATAATTTTGAGGTTATTTTGGTTTCTAATATTTAAGTAGGTTGTTGGATGTTTTTGTTTCGCAGTAGTTATATAATAAAATAGATTAAATGCGTCGAAATTGTCGACAACCGTCTATTGTCTAAAATGGCATTGTTTAATTATATACTACAACAATACTCATGTAGTTACTAATAGCAAGTAGCTATACGGCATAACCTTGTTGAAAAGTTGTAGATTTAGATATATTTTTTTTGGAATTCGTCCACTTCGCTGTCAACGTGAAAAGTGCCCAAAACGCTGGCAGCATTTCCAAGTTGTATGGCAATGCTGATTTTCTGGCCGAGGAAAAGCCCAGCCCCCTGGTCACGTGAAGAGTCGACTGAGAAATTAAATAGCCACTACATGAGAATTTAAAGAAATTGTGACTGTATTTTATAATTACTCAGAAACACCATTTATCATTGTTTTATTAGCCACACTATTTTAGAACATAACAGCATACCTGTTATGTTCTAAAATAGTGTGGCTTTAGAATTATTATTTTTCTACTGTATTTCAATCAATCGTACGCCTAGAAGGGCATGTGAGATGACCTATAACTTAGGCAACTTAACAAAAAGTATCCGCGCGTTCCGCACTCTCAGTGAACTGATGAAGCCTTGACATAATTACTGTCATAATCGCCTATCGTTTCATTAGACACACTACCGTTACTACGTTACTACGTTTATAGCACATATCCATTCAGGAAATCCTTCTAACTGTAAGGCTGGTTTTAGAGTCACGCTGGCCGTCGGCGTCGGCGCTGATAGCAATTTGTATGTATTTTATATATATACGACGACCGCTAAGCGCCCGTTCAGCGCTGACGGCCATCTGAACGAGCTAAAACAAGCCTAAATAATCGTGTTTTCTTGATAAAACAGAGAACGAAGGTAATTTATGTCAGTTTATCCCAGTAATACTGACTGAATCTGGTAAAGCTGAAAGCAGGACGATTAAAAATTCAGATAATGGTGATTAATTTGTCCAAAAAACTATCTGCGTAAGGTGTGCCCAGCTATATTGGGTCGGCGTCCGAACAACGAATGCAACTGGAAACTGTATGTTTTGGAAATCATCGCCGAGTCTTCTCATCGCGAGAGCTATATAAAGGATCAAATCCGAAACGAGGTGATCCGGCAGAGAATCAAAGTTGACGAGTTCACAGAATAAGCAAGCTAAAGTGGCAATGGGCCGGCCATATAAGTCGTAGAACAGAGCAGAGTAGAGCAGCTGGATGACAGTTGTCGAAAACCGAACCAAATTGCGTGCAATTGGAGAGGCCTATGTCCAGCAGGCTGATGATGATGAATATTTATTATATAAATTACATGAAACGAATGCCTATCTGACCTCCACAAACTGATGGTAACACGTAACCCCTTAGGAAGACTGGTGTCAAATTTGCTGGGTTCTGACTACCCATAACGACTGATCAAGATCAGCAAATGACAGCCGGGACCAAGAGGCACGCCTCCTGCGTGCCTCTTTCTGTATGTAATATATTGTCATCCACAAAACAACCTCGGTGAGTGTTACCCATAAAGAACGACCCCGTGTGGCTGTTATTATCACGATGATAAATTTGTACGTTTACTCATTTCTTTGAACGTGAAAGTGTCTCGCCTGATTTTCTTCGTCAAGTTTAGTAATTGAGCTAATACCAGCGAACGCGAACGAAACCACACAAATGAATAGATGCAGCCAACGATAAAACGTGATTCATTTGTTGTGTCAATGTCGTATCATCGTATGCATCGTGTCGTAGCGACTTTCACTAATTGTAACGAAGGTACGCCCACTCTGGCCGGTAAGCAGTAAGCTTAAATCATGCGATAAAATCCAATCGTGCAAAGAACATTACCACGTAGGCTTGATAATGATACCTTACTCGCTTACAAACACAGCGTTGGATCTTGATCCTTGTGTTGATACCGAAGTGTTTTGGTTTTATAATAGTGGTTAGTCGCTGCCCAAACGTCTCGAGGTCGTGCCGAGATGTATTTGAGTGAAAGTTGTGATAAGCCCCACCTCGGGCTCCGGTCACTGTCTCACTCGAGCCTGTATTCATTCGTTTTGTTCAACATGACCGCTTATGCGTTACCTTTTAAATTGGAAGCTGTTGGCCAGAGCTAATCAGGTGTTTCAAAGTGAATCGTGTGACATAATTCTGTGTTATTAATATCGTTTTTTATTTAGAAACGTTACTTTTTACGAGATGTTTTGCTGTAATTTCGATTTCGCATGCTTAATTGTTACCTTCACACTTGACTTTTAATTAGTAAGCTGCAGTATTTCACACAAGTTTCATTCAATATCCAAATCATATGACCTAGGTATTCATTACATCAATATTATCACGTTGTTTTGTACTCTTCTTTATGAATAAAATATGGCAATTGAATCATTTCTATCTACAGCTTAAACTATGATAATTTTATCGGTCACTGAATCTAACTTTAATCCAACACCAATTTTAGATATAATTTTATGCTTTTCCTACATTTACTTCTTATAATAAAAGCGGATCCGGACATCCATAGCCTTATTCTGTAATGAATTCGACAAGGCAAAGGAAAAATCGACCAATCACATAGACGGAAATCGACATCGCGTCTTTCATCTTGCATGTGATTGGCCGAATAAATTACGCAATAAGGCTGCCGATACCGCTTCTTCTTTTCTTCTTTCTTTCTTTTCTTTTTATGGCCTTTTGTACTTATTTATTTTCTTTAAAGAATAGTGTCAATTGTCTGAATGAATCGAAAGTAATCACCACATTTGTATAAACGATAACCAACCAAAGAGAATTTACACAAGTTTAGAAATCAGTTTTACGATCTTAAAACAAGGCCATGTGTGTTTTATTAATTGTGGAATCTGCCGTGTCTTTGCTGACTTGTAATTTGTCTTGACAAAATAAACGGTGATTTCTTTTGTAAATATTTCTGCACTTTTACTGCAATATTTATTTTACAATAGAGAACCGCGTAATGAATTGACCAACAAATTTTAAATTAACAAATCGTATCTGTAAATACTTCTGTTTTCTTCAGCGGCCAAAACAGACTCAAATCAACCTTATCAATCGGTCTCACAAACCCAGACAGTTTTTACGTAAACGCTCTAAGTATGGCGTATATAACCGATACGATTCCTCGCTAATTGTGCGCACAAACAGAAGAAAGTCTCAGCTGTGCACGATTTACATAACCGCGGCCGACGACGCAGGCGTCGATATTTCTCGTCGGGCTACGCATTCAAATGCTAAACAAGCGGCTCTCTTATTAGAAGTACTTAAAACTCATCATCTGCCTAGCCTTTTCCCAACTATGTTGGGGTCGGCTTCCAGTCTAACCAGATATAGCTGAGTACCAGTGTTTTACATGGAGCGACTGCCTATCTGACCTCCACAACCCAGTAACTGGGTAACAGCGGTACCCCTTGGCTAGACTGGTGGTAAGATCTCAAGCGTCTGACTATTCGTAACGACTGTCAAAGATCTTCAAATGGCAGCCGGGACCAACGGCTTAACGTGCTTTCCGAGGCACGGAGGAAACTCTGTATGTTGAAATGGTCACCCATCCACGGACCGACCTTGTCAAGCGTTGCTTAACCTTAAAGATCGACCCGTGCGGCTGTTATTATTTAGCCACGAGCTCCTCTTAGAAGTACTTAAAACTGAATGAATTAAATGATTCAAGACTTGAACTAAAGAAGGAATCATTGAAGGTAGAAGAGTAGAAGAGGTAGGTCCTTAACTAATAAATAATCTTCCAAAACAAAATAAAAACTGGCAAAGGATGACGTAGTCGGGATCGCATGCACAATATTGATTAAATAACCACACAAAAAATAAGTTTGCACATATTTCATAATATTTCTTAAAAATCATCGCTTACCCTCTGTGAGATAGTGATCAAACGCGAGCCTATATTAGATTAAAAAATAAAAGAATAGATAGGTACGCCTTCCCTTCAAATACATATCGATATACTGCTAATAGTATCTGAGTAAAATGGCTGTGAAATATTCGGACACGTTCTAACATACTAAGAACAAACAGCACCAAGACACAGATATTATAATACTAACGATGTGTTGCGTCAGGGAATGGAGTACTACATTCCGTTCTCTGACGTAACAATGTCCAGCGTTGACCGGCCATGGTTTGGCGCCGAATGTAGGCGCGCTGACGCGCTTAAACATGAGGCGTACCTGGCTTGGGTCGAAGCTCGATCGCGCAAGGCGAGTGACGTGGCTCGGAAGAAGAAGGCCTTCAACAGGGCTGCCAAGTCCTGCAAGCTGGTGTTGCGAAGGGCTCGGTTCGATCACATTGGCCGAATAGGGGCCAAACTTGCTTCTTACCCAGCAGGAAGTAAAGCGTTTTGGTCCCTGGCTAAGTCGATCGAGTCGAACTTTTGCCGTCCCTCACTACCACCACTGCTGAAACCCGATGGGTCGCTGGCACACTCCGCTGAGGAGAAGGCAAATTTATTTGCCTCTCTTTTTGCGGAATCTTCACGTCTGAATCCTGGTGACGCGCGGCCCCCTCCTTCTCCTGATGGATGCGAGACGAGTATGTCGGACATTCGTATCCACCAAAAGGACGTCCGTAGGGTGCTGAGCCACCTCGACGTGAACAAGGCTAGCGGCCCTGATGGCATTCCAGCAATTGTTCTTAGAACCTGTGCGCCTGAACTGTCTCCGATCTTGACACGCCTATTCCGCCTTTCGTACGAGGCTGGAAAAGTGCCGAATGCTTGGAAGCAAGCTAACGTACAGCCCGTGCCCAAGAAGGGCAGTCGAGCTGACCCGGCCAACTACAGACCCATATCTGTAACCTCCATACTCTGTAAGAGTATGGAACGTGTACTTAATATAAAGCTCCTGGCATACCTAGAAGCTAACGATATCCTTAGTGACCGCCAATACGGCTTCCGCCGAAATCGGTCTACTGGGGATCTTCTAGCGTATGCCATTCACATCTGGAGTGAGGCCATCGAGAAGCACGGGGAAGCGCTTGCCGTCTCCCTCGACATCTCGAAGGCTTTTGATAGGGTCTGGCACGAAAGCCTTATTGGTAAGCTTCCTTCATTCGGTTTGCCCGGTGGTCTGTGTGATTGGATTGCAGACTTCCTGAGAGATCGGTCCATTCGAGTGGTTATCGATGGCTGCTCGTCGGACCAATTGGATATCAATGTCGGGGTCCCTCAGGGGTCGGTACTCTTAGCAACTTTATTCTTGCTGCATATTAACGATCTGCTAAAACCCGGCACCTTTGGGTATGCAGATGACAGCACTGTTGCTGAGAGATACATGTCCAACGCTCGAGCTACCGGACCTCAGATCCAGTCTCTGCGGGAGGCCATGGTGGAGCGCTTGAACCTGTCCTTGCAGGCAGTCTCCGAATGGGGCGATGCCAATCTGGTCAGGTTTAATGCTGCTAAAACCCAGGCGTGTCTTTTTTCCGCTAAAAAGAGCCAATTTCAACCGGCTCCTACTTTCCGAGATGTGACCGTGCCAATAACTGACCATCTTGAGCTTCTTGGCGTTACGTTGACATCGACTCTTAATTTTGGCCCATACATTGAGGCAAAGGCTCAGCTGGCTGCCAAAAAGCTGGGGATCCTTGCAAAGGTTAGAAGGTACTTCACACCAGAACAGCTGCTCAGCTTGTATCAAGCGCAAGTTCGATCATGCATGGAGTACTGTTCTCATCTCTGGGACGGATCCGCCAAATACCAGCTTGATGCACTAGAGTCGATCGAAAAGCGGGCCAAAAGGCTCATCGGCGATGAGGCACTGGTTAAGTCAAAGCTCCAGAGCCTAGAACATCGTCGCCGAGTTGCCAGCTTGTCGGTCTTTTATCGGTTGCATTTCGGGGAGTGTGCGATGGAATTGCATGATCTAATTCCACCAAGCCCGTTTCATCATCGGACTACAAGACGTACGGCGATGCGCCATCGCTACATGGTAGACATACCACCCATACGCACTAAGCTAAGGAGTGGAATTCCCTGCCGGAGTCTGTGTTTCCCGATAGCTACAATCTAGGAGTCTTTAAGTCAAGAGTGAATAGGTTACTTCTAGCCAAGCGTGCTTCACCGTCGACCACATCATCGCTTAGGTACCATCAGGTGAGATAGTGGTCAAGCGCGAGCCTAGGTTAGGTTAGGTTAAGACGGGCTGGTGTCCGCAACTCCACGTCCAAGCGCGTATTTTGCGTACGGGTGGGATTCGTCTTCCTCACTCGATCCATCCCAGCTCCTCGAGGAAAGCCAGCAGCGCCTTGGTGTTGCCAACTATTCCCTGTACGGTACCTGAGTCACCGAGGAATTTGGCCCTGTAACCAGCGATTACTGGGCAGCTTAGGAGCAGGTGTGTTGCTGTCTCTTCCTCCTCCATGCATGCCCTGCACAGTGGGCTGTCCGTGATCCCTAAGACAAAAAGATGTTTGTTAAAAGTCCCATGGCCAGTTGTTACGGCTGTGACTGCACGTAACTGTGGTTTTGACAGTCTCAAGGCTTTCTGCGTAAACCGGCCATCTAACGAGGGAAGCGCCTCCTTGGCCTGCCTGCACTCACTATGGTCATTCCACAATTTGTGGTGTTGTTCCCTGGTGCGCTTTCTTACCAGATTCCGGAGGTACCCGAAGGGTAGTGGTACGATGGGTTCTGGTCCCACCGCCACCATACTGGAACCTCTTCGGGCCAGCTCATCCGCTGCATCATTACCTCGAGAATCGCTGTGCCCCTTGATCCATTGGATGGTTACTCTATTGCGTGTACCGACCTGGTTCAATCGTTGGTGACATTCGTGTATAAGTCCCGAGCTAACCGTGACGCTGCTCAGTGCCTGCAGGACGGCCATGCTGTCCGAGAGAATGCGTATATGGAAGTCCTCAACCTCCCTGGCTAGGATAGCAGAGGCTGCCAAGGTGATGCCCAAGCACTCAGCCTGAAACACTGTGTTATGAGCCCCAAGTGGCGTGGCCAGGTGGATGTTGAGGTCTTCCGAGAAAACCCCCGCACCTGTGCCTGTACCTGTCTTGGATCCGTCTGTGAAGATCCGTAGCTCGTCCGGGCGTAGCCCTTCACAACGGTGGTCCTCGTGCAGTTGGATCCTGTATTTTTTGTCAAAGATGAATTGCTTAGGTATCCGGTCGTTGATTGCTTTTGTTAGGGGGAGTTCGATGTTGAGCTCCTCCAGCAGAGCGGTGTGTTGTGTCTCCCTCTTACCCCATAGATCCAGTGCCTTGAGGCGTACTGCCGCCATCGTTGCCTCTTGCTGTATAAACAGGTGGAGAGGGGGGAGTCCAAGCATGGCTTCTATCGCAGCAGTTGGAGTAGTCCTCATGCAGCCCGTTATTGCCATGCAGGCCAGTCTTTGCATGCGTTGTAATCTACTCACGGCAGTACTTAGCTTGGTGCGAGGCCACCACACCACGGCCCCGTAGGTGACCATGGGCCGAATCACCGCGCCGTACAGCCAGAGTATGATTTTGGGGGAGAGTCCCCACTTTTTGCCTATCATTTTCTTGCATTGCCAAAAGGTGATACATGCCTTGCTTAGTTTGTTGTCCAGGTGACTGCTCCAGTTTAACTTACAGTCAAGTATGACTCCCAGATACTTAACCTCGTTGGACAACTTCAGTTCCGTGTTGAACAGCTTAGGTAGGCGGAACGGGCCTAGAACTCTTTTCAGCGTAAACATGACTAGTTCAGTTTTAGAGGGATTTACCGATAGTTCATACTCCCCGCACCACCGCTCCACTATACGCAGAGCTTGCTGAGTGAGATTGCAGATAGTTCCAGTCACCTTCCCAGGCACGAGGATTGCTAGATCATCTGCATACCCAATTGTATAGTAACGGTGTTCGTTGAGTCTGGTGATGAGATCGTTGATTACCAGATTCCATAGTAGGGGGGAAAGCACTCCTCCCTGCGGGCAGCCCCTGGCTATCAAGGCCAGCTGCTGTTCTCCCTCCAGACGCACCGATGCTGGAAAAGTTTGTCTTGTCGAAGGCCCCTTCGATGTCTATGAAGGTGCCCAGGCAGGTGCCTTTCTGATGGATTGCTTCCTCTATTTGGCCTACCACCAAATGAAGAGCGGATTCAGTAGACTTGCCCGAGCTGTAGGCGTGTTGGTTACCATGTAGAGGTAGTGATATTAAGGCGCCATCGCGTAGTTCCCTCTCGCACAGCCTTTCCATGGTCTTAAGTAGGAACGAGGTCAGGCTGATTGGTCTGTAGGACTTGGCGTTTGTATAGTCTCCCTTGCCGGGCTTTGGGATGAAAATTACTTTCACTTCCCTCCAACCTTTTGGAACGTGTCTTAAGGCCAGGCATGCCCTCATTAGTGGCAAGAGTCTATCCGCCACAGACTTACCTCCCCACTGCAGAAGCGCAGGGAACACTCCATCTGGACCTGGTGCCTTAAAGGGATGGAAGCTATTGATGGCCCACTGGAGTTTTTCCAGCGTGATCACCCTGTGTGCGTAGAGCCAGTCGTCGTTAGTTGGTGTCTGAGTGGAATCCTGCCAGTTAGTTACCTGGACGAAGACGCTTCCTGGGAAGTGTGTTTCAACTAGGACGCGTCTCGCTTCTTCAGGTGATGTGGTGAGTGTGTTGTCGGGTTTGCGGATTGTGGCGAGCTCAGGTGTATTCTGCTGTGCCAGTACTTTCCTTACCCTGTTTGCTTGTTGGCAAGATTCAATGCTACCACAGTATTTACGCCATCCTGCGGTACGTCTGAATCTGATGCATTTTTTATAGCTGGATTTGGCCTCGTAATAAGCGTCCCAGTCCTCATCCGCGCATGTGTTCATAGCTCTGTTCAGGGCCTTTCTTACCTTCCTGCGTTTGCGTTCCAACTCCGCGCCCCACCAGGGTTGTTTGCCCGGTGTTTTCCGTGGCACTGTTTCCGGGCAAGCGGTATGGTAGCTGCTTATCATTGTCTCAGTAAGTTTACTTACCTGCAAGTCTAACTGCGATGTGCTCGCAGTAGTTAGTGCCGTGTATACGGGCGCTAACTTTGAATCAAGGGTGCGAGTGTAGACGGTTCTATCCGTGTTGCGCGGATTGCGCCGAGGCGGTACAGGTGCTACACAGGCCTGCATGTCAAAGCGGATCCACCTGTGATCCGAGCAGGAGGCCTCGTTGGAGACCTGCCATCCAGTGGTGATTTCTGCTGCGCCTTCTGTCGCCAGAGTCAGGTCGATAATTGTGCGACTGCGTCTTGTAACAAACGTCGGTACGGCGCCTGTGTTTAGTAGGGATAGGTTAGTTGTAAACAAGTAGTCCACTAATGCCTTACCCCTTTCGTTTTGCGTATCCATTCCCCACAGAGGGTGATGTGCGTTAGCGTCAGTCCCAATGATGATCTCTTCCCCGTTGTTCTCGCATTGGGTTACGAGACGGACAAGGTCGTGCGGGGGTGGGGTCTCTGCTTCAGGCATATAGGCCGAGGCGAAGACGATCGACATCAGAGAGTCACCACGCTGCATTGACAGCCTAGCTGCAGAGATATCTCTACAACAGAAATTGTTTAGAAGCTGTGCTTTGAGGTTACCTGTAACAAAAATACACGCTCTAGGGTGATCATGGTTAGAGGTAAAAAGGAGCTTACCACCTAGGTTTGTCAGTCCTTTGATTTGGCCGCCCCTAATCCACGGCTCCTGAATCAGGGCAATGGCCGTGTGTTGAACCTCCAACCACTTGCGCAATTGGGCCGTCGCTGTCTGGCTGTGGTGGAGGTTTGCCTGCACTATGCTACAGGTTGACGAAGGGGTCGCCATCACGGGTGGGGCCCTCCTCGTCTTCTTCTAGCTGCAGACCGGCGAAGGCGTCTCCCTCGATGAAGTCATCCTCCACCGGGCCAGAAGCCGGCGACAGTGTGATGTCATCCGGCTCCCCGCCCGACAGAGGAACAGTGATCGCGTCATCGATAGGGGTGGCCAGCACAGCAGCTGCAGTGGGTTCGGCCGCGGATGTTTCCGGGTTGATTGGCGGAGGGTTGCTCTCCCTTGCGTTGACGAGCTGCCTTGTGGCCGGGTCCCAATCTCGAGGGACACACACAAATTTGCCGTTGGCCCCCTGGAACTTGATGTACACCGAGCCCAGGCCAAATGACAGCCTGCGAGGCGCCCATCAAGGTCGGGATCTGGTCCTCGGGGACACCTAGAACCACAAACCAGCACGCCTTTTGCCTCTCCGAGCGAATAATGACCCACCTTCTGATGTCAACCCATGGGTTTTGATACCAGAGTGTCCTCGCTGCTATATTGAGGTCCTCATACACCCCACTGTCATCCGGTATGACAATCCCGCAACGCACTTGCTTCTGAAGCTCTGATTGGCCCTTGACGACTAGCACGGTGCCAGCCTGGTCGGCCAAGTCGGGCACCGCCCTCTTCAGCCAAGCTAAGGAGTAGTCGTTGCTACACCATAGCTTGAGCGCTCCATTGCCAAATTGCGGCTTGGCGGTAAAGGACGGCGTCTGGCGCTCGGGTGTCTCCATAGTGGGGGATAAGGCCTCTTCTATGATTCTTCTCTGAATCGACCTAGTGACCACATCCGACACTTCTTTGGTAATGGCGCCCGTGCGCTCGCAGGTTACCGCGACGCACAGGTGAGAACTGGCAGCCCGGGCGTAGCTCATCGATTCAACCCGCCCGGACCGGTCAAGCCGCTGCCGCTTGTGCTCCCCACGAGGCGACAAGGTCTCGTTGAGAGCCCGCTTGGCACCGGCCTGACCCCCCCGGGCGGCCTGCTGCGACGAGGTTGCCGTCTGTGTTGGGCCGCACGCCACCGGTTGGCTATTGTCGGATGCAGGTTGCGCTCGCTTCCCCTTTAAGAAGCTAAGAGAGGCCTTAGCCTTGCCTCTCCTCTGTTCCTGCCTTCTCTCCTTCCTGTTCAGGAACTTTTTGCCCTGGGCGGCAGGGACTGTCGGCTCCGCGGGATTTGCGGGGGGGGCAAGGGCTTGTTTTGTTCTTTTTTTACCCTTGCCCTTACCTTTGCGAGTTTGCACCTGCCAGGTTGGTGCAGACTCTCCACTGCCATATACTCCCATCTGGCTGGAGGCAGCGACCTCGGAGGATGTGGCCTTTGGTGCCACAGTTGGAGGAGGATTAGGAGGAGGATGCCTAGGAAGGCTTGGGTTAGCGGTGGGATCTTGCAACCCCAGCTCACCTGCCCTTGCCGTGGGGAGGGAAGGGTCAGTGCTGGTCCCATGCAGCCTTGAACCCTTATGACTTAACGGTTGGGACAATACACTGAACGCAGCGACGTTAACCACTGGTCCAGGGACACGCGGTGTGCTAAGTGCACTCCGTTTACTAATGCTACCCGTTCTGGGTCCTGCAGCTTTTGCCGCAGGTTTCCCAAGGGACTGTGCTTTTTTCCTGGTTGCGGTTTTCACCACAGCCGGAGGGGCGGCAACGGTTTTTACCGCAGCCTGAGGGGCGGCTGCGGTTTTCACCACAGCCTGAGGGGCGGCTGCGGTTTTCACCTCAGCCTGGGGGGCACCCACGCAGGAGCCGGCGGTGTTAACCGCCGGTCCCGGGGCAAGAGTTTTGTCAGCTACCGCCGACTCCACCCTTAGGGTATTCAAGTTAAGTGCAAAATCCATGAATATATTAGAAAAAAACTTCATCTCTCCGGCTCCCACCCTCCATCGAGCCCGCATCTGGGAACGTCCCACTACTTAAAGTGGGACGTTAGGACTACCTTTGAGATATAGGTACGCAGGGCTGGCTTACAGTGCGACATCGGGTGCTCGTTAGGGCTGGCTTGAAAAACCAGCCCTCCCTTACACCGTCAGCGTGACCTTTACCACCACTTCAGTCATCCAAGGACGACCTCAGTGGACCCCACGTACCTCGCTTAAGCTCTCAGAAGGAGAGCGCAGCCGATTGATCGTGGGTAAGCTACTCCCACAACCTCCCGTGTGGTAAGAAATCCAGGTCAAAGTGGCGTGTTGTGTGCAGCCTGCTCCACTCAACCACCAGATCCCTTCATCCCTCTGTACGGGTCCCCGCGCACGGCACAAACACGCAGGAGGTCATTGCAATCCATCATTGTTCTTGTTCAATGGTGGACACCAGGGGCATGACCTCGCCACCCCTGTGTTGCGTCGCCCGGTGATTTCTGTTACGTCTATTTCATAGGGAATTAGACCAAGAACAGGGCAGCAACCACGAGAAGGATAATCACCGCACTTGCCTTGAGGATCTACACGACCGTAGCGCTCTCCCTCAAGACCACGCCACCTTGCCGTCTCTGAAGGAGACAGACAAGGTAGGACTGCATCGACAAAGCCAAGCCCTACGAGGCTTGTCGCTGAAAGCTCAAAGCGTAAGTTTGTTAACACAGACCAGCCCCAAGCGCGAGCCTATAAAATATATAAAAAAAAAAAAATACCATGACGAAAATACTTAGATAAGGGTTCCGTAATTGCCGTTCGGCTACGGAACACTAAAAAGCCAAAGCATTGGACGATGATGTAACGAGTTTTTGTGGTCTATTTAAATTATGTCACTCTTCAAAACGGTCATTGCTACGTACAAAGTATCTTGTCTTGCCACTTACCGACAAAATATTTCCGTGTCGTTATTAGCTTCAGTCAATCCTTCATTGTTTTGTTTTTACTTACAAAATCTGACAATATCCGATTGTTCGTTAATTTACGTATTCATTTGTTTTTTGTCATCTTCTTTTGTGTATATTCTAATTCATATGTACCTAGTTGTGACGTTGTCACCTTTAACAAAATCTTTTCATTTGCAACCATTTTAGCTAACCTTCCGACTCTAGGCTATATTTAAATGTGTTTTTAATCTCGTACACACAACCTTGTGTACCAAAAAAACTATTTTGTTTGTCTTTGGTATTTGCCTTGACAATAATTTAGCTAAATTCATTTGTGTATGTTACTTATAAATATTGGACTAATTGGATCTTATTTATAAAAACGATTTCTGTTGATTCTTAATTCATTTCCTTATAGAAAAACTGAATTATGTATATGCTCAATTGTTTCCAAACCTGATCCGCGGACCACTAATGGTTCGCAAGAGCTAAGAAAAAATCTCTTCTTGAATTTCGGTTCCTGGCTCTCTGCTAAAGTGCTAACAGTAAAGCAATCAAAATGGTCCCAGGTAAAAAAATGGTTAGGAACTCCTGGCTTAAACTAACCCATATGGTTAGTTTTTTTATAAATAAAAAGGATGATTGTTGGGTAATATCCTGTTTAACGGATGAAAAGACTCTCCAGCCATGATTATGTCGTTGTGTATGAAGCAAATGCTTATTAAGTGAACTGTTGTAAGTGCTGATTAGCCATCACACGGAAGGAACAGTAACTCAACATCATGTGCAATGTCGGAAGTACCTATTCTAGTTGCGTCAAGAAATACGGTAGCGGAATAAATTGCATTAATTTATATTATTTGTTGCACATTTATTTGCTGTGGTGTGGCGAGTGCTATTCATCGTTTTGATACATGTTTATTGTGATTCCTGAATCATAACTCATGTTATACTTAAAGAGGTCAAATTGTATGTTTGTTTGTATTGGTAATCTCTGGAAGTACTAATATTTTACTGATTACACTGAGTGTCATGGATATTTTTTATCTCGGCAAAGTAGCCTATCTGTTTCTACAAATAGGCTAAAACACAGGACCGAAGCCGTGATCGTTAGAACTAGAACATTATTTATTTATTAGATGGAAAACCAACAGCTATACATAAAATTAATACACAAGATGTTACAATATGCCAATTACAGGTTCTCACGGCTAGAGATATAATAATTTAAAATAGATCTTAGGGATCACTAGCAGCAGGCACAACAATCAGAAAAAATAAATCACTAACGCTAAAGGACACACACACACTATGCACGTTTGAAAAAGTCAAGGTTAAGCTGCTTACGCACTGACAAACTTTTAGTGGTAAACACATCAATCGAGAACTCCTTACACAATAAGTTAAGATCCCTTACTCGCTAACTACTACTTATTATAAGTTAGATATCTTTTATGGACTTTTTATGGATCAATCTATTAATTCTTTTCAATTAGCTTTCTCGCTCATTATCTGATTTGAGTTGCTTAACAGCCGTGATTGCGCGTTTAGCTGTAAAACCCTTTGGAAATCAAATTTAGGCTGAGCTACAGACGCCTAAACACCTAAACCTACATCTGATATTTAACAATGACCAAAGCTTTTAAGAAAACACGATTCTGCCTTTCATTCTGTATGTTGAGGCCAATACAAAACATAGTTAACCAATATTTTAACGAAAACGCGAACTCACTATTGCTTAGTTACCGTTCACATCAAATCCAGGTTAGTGATTTCCAAATTACTGGTCGCTTTGTCCAAATACAAAGAAATGGAAGAAATTCGCCGTGTATTGTGGAGATGTGGTTCGAAAACATTTTCTTCTATTTTTAATTTGTCATTGGCACAAAGAAAATGTGGGACGCAATTTCTTACAATTCACAATCCATTTCACTACTATTCCAATTACTTTTAAGGCATTCGACTCATTCGTCATCTTTTTATTACGATTGTGAATTTTATACTCTTTCACATTAAGGCTAAAGTTTCTAAGTTCCAATGAGAATTTGTTAATCTTATAATGTCACAAGTAAAAGTTTTTGTTCCCATCTATCGACTCCCACGCAAAATGAAAGATAGTGTGCGTTTGACCTACAATTAAGTAGTACTAACTGCCCACGACATTGACCCTAATGATGTACACTTTGACATTGTGTCCGTATGATAAACAATCACAGACTGACATTAATGTAACTTTATCCTGAAACGTTTAGCCTTTAGGCACAGTAAAAAACAAGAAGAAATTTCTAAAGCTTTGCTGCTAGAAAACTCAATTCTGGGTGAATCTTGTCTACGTACATAATCTGGCCTAAAGAATAATTGTATTTAAGGTGCTATATACGCCCCAATGTTAACGCAGTACTGGCCGTGCGTGCGCCCGCTCGATGCCAAAATATCAATATTGAACCTTCTTTTGAACAGTTTTGTTTGCAAGATATTCTTTAATTTACATATGCTATGTTAGTTATGAAGAAATTCCAGCCATAAATTATTCTGTGTATATTTTTACACAGAATAATTTATGGCTGGATTTTTTTTTAAACATCCAAGTCGTTTTGGAGGTGTTGCCAAAAGTTGCGAAAAAATATCGTGTTGTTAATTTTTTTTTAAAGCAAAACTATTAGTTACACGAAAAATCCCTTTTAACCTAGCTGTTACTAAGGAGAATGATATATATTATTAATTATATTTAGAAAACTACCGTTTTATGGCACTAAAGGGTATATAGGGTTAAACGACTTTTTGTCATTTGTGTTTGATAGAGAATAAGAACGCAGAGTAGGCTTATTGCAGAAGACAACTTAGTGTTTGTGCAAGCTGAAAGTGTAAGACGGGGCTTTAAAATACGTGAAAGCTACGTCAGAAAACTTAGAATTTGCTTTCTGGTTGACTTAGAAAGTTTAAGACCACAGATCGCCTTCTTAAATGACTAACATGAAAACTCTAATAATTTTTATAGAATTTGATGTTTAATTTACACAATTAGCTTTATTAGTAAGGAAAATGCCTGAACACATAAAGAACAATAGGCGTCATATTAAAATAAACCGCTCTCTCATTAAATCTGTCTTACAATTCACAATCCATTTCACTACTATTCCAATTACTTTTAAGGCATTCGACTCATTCGTCATCTTTTTATTACGATTGTGAATTTTATACTCTTTCACATTAAGGCTAAAGTTTCTAAGTTCCAATGAGAATTTGTTAATCTTATAATGTCACAAGTAAAAGTTTTTGTTCCCATCTATCGACTCCCACGCAAAATGAAAGATAGTGTGCGTTTGACCTACAATTAAGTAGTACTAACTGCCCACGACATTGACCCTAATGATGTACACTTTGACATTGTGTCCGTATGATAAACAATCACAGACTGACATTAATGTAACTTTATCCTGAAACGTTTAGCCTTTAGGCACAGTAAAAAACAAGAAGAAATTTCTAAAGCTTTGCTGCTAGAAAACTCAATTCTGGGTGAATCTTGTCTACGTACATAATCTGGCCTAAAGAATAATTGTATTTAAGGTGCTATATACGCCCCAATGTTAACGCAGTACTGGCCGTGCGTGCGCCCGCTCGATGCCAAAATATCAATATTGAACCTTCTTTTGAACAGTTTTGTTTGCAAGATATTCTTTAATTTACATATGCTATGTTAGTTATGAAGAAATTCCAGCCATAAATTATTCTGTGTATATTTTTACACAGAATAATTTATGGCTGGATTTTTTTTTAAACATCCAAGTCGTTTTGGAGGTGTTGCCAAAAGTTGCGAAAAAATATCGTGTTGTTAATTTTTTTTTAAAGCAAAACTATTAGTTACACGAAAAATCCCTTTTAACCTAGCTGTTACTAAGGAGAATGATATATATTATTAATTATATTTAGAAAACTACCGTTTTATGGCACTAAAGGGTATATAGGGTTAAACGACTTTTTGTCATTTGTGTTTGATAGAGAATAAGAACGCAGAGTAGGCTTATTGCAGAAGACAACTTAGTGTTTGTGCAAGCTGAAAGTGTAAGACGGGGCTTTAAAATACGTGAAAGCTACGTCAGAAAACTTAGAATTTGCTTTCTGGTTGACTTAGAAAGTTTAAGACCACAGATCGCCTTCTTAAATGACTAACATGAAAACTCTAATAATTTTTATAGAATTTGATGTTTAATTTACACAATTAGCTTTATTAGTAAGGAAAATGCCTGAACACATAAAGAACAATAGGCGTCATATTAAAATAAACCGCTCTCTCATTAAAACTGTGGTGGAACAGTGAACAGTTTTAATGAAATGTGCGATCAAACGATACGCGAACAGAAAGTAATTTTAATGTAGCCTTGCTGCATGGAATCGTTAAAATATCGTGAGGTTTTTAGCCTGTGTGAATACTGATAAATAATTGTCTACTACATACTATGAGGGTTACTTACTGAGGGCAACCTCACAGGGTAATTGAACAGAATACCATGCAAGCTGATGAATCTGTTGCAGTTTCAAAAAACCCTGTCGACTGTTTGGGTTCAGTTGATCAAGGTGTAAAATGTACAAACGCATTTTACTAGTAAATAAATGGTTTTAAAGTTGCTATTTTACTGCAGCACCATTGGCTCGGCCCCTGGAGATGTCTCCTGCACGTCTCAGCAGGAAATATTTCGCCTTAATTTTCTAGCTTTTCACGTCCCCTGATACATTTTACCTAAATCAACATCAGATTCAGCCTTCAGTTTTCCGTTAATTATGGCTATAAATTCAATGTCCTTTTTCTATTGCATAGTAAAATAAAACATAGATTTTCCTCCACAAACAATCATTTATGGCTCTTCTAGGCCCACTTCAATTTAAGGTATCATAAAAATAGACGATGCGAGTGTATTGTCTACCTGTGGCCATATATTGTTAAGAGTGGCGCAGTGGTTGAGCGATTGACTGCTGCGCTGCGTGTCGCGGGTTCGATTCCCGCACGGAACAAATATTTGTATGACCTACAGATAGTTGTTCCGGCTCTGGATGTTGTGTATGTGAGTTTATATGTTTGTAAACGCACCCACGATACAGGAAGAAATTCCTATTGTGGGGCAACGTTTTTTTTTTTTTTGAATAAAAAAAAAGTGTGACTATAATGTCTTCAACTATTGCATGACTTGTCGTAATATAATAAAGCAGCATTGAATACCTTGTTGTAGGTATTTGTCCATCAATAACTCGTACTATATTATGAATTAATGATGTGTTTTGGGTTGAGCTGTGTGGGTACGTTCGTAAGTATTTATATTGGTTGTTGCTTGGCGTATACTTAATTCAATTTAAGTCAAAACAAAGACCATGTGATAGTCCCTTGCAAGACTTGTCCCATATCGCGCCACATAGATGGAACTCCATATCGCGTCTTTCATCTCACATGTGATTGGTCGATTAATGGCGGTCAAACCCTTTGCCTTGCCGAATTCACTTGCGTAATAAGGCTGCTGCACCTGACACGACTTGAACGAGGCTTATTTTATTTTTTATTTTTTTTTATTTGGGACAAAAAACAGTTATACAGTACAGCATATACAAAAAGTAGTTATATTACAGTCGAGAAAACGTATAACCCACACTATTGTCCACGAAGTGATATGATATCTATAGCGACAGAATTATCCAAGAAGTCAAAATTTGAGTCAAATCGACCCTAAAAAAGAAGACTTGAAAGGCTGAACACTCAGGAGATAGGCCTAAAGTATTCGTATTGACGACACGGTTGGCGTAGTGATTGAGCGATCGGTTGCTGCGCCGGGGGTTCGATTCCCACACGGAACAAATATTTGTATGGCCTACAGATATTTGTTCCGGTTCTGGGTGTCTTGTGTATGTGAGGTTAGATGTTTATAAAAGCACCCACGATACAGGAAGAAATTAAAATCAAGTTTAAAAAAAAAATTGCCCACCAAACTGCTAGTCCAGAACTGTGACTAACCAACTAGTTACTAAATAGTAGACACTAAAGTTTCACTCAGCTAAGATACTGATTAATTTATTGAAGTTATAAATACATTCAGGGTTACTGGATATAATAAAAGCTTAGATATTGGTAAATTGGTAGCCGTATCAAAATAACTACCAACTTCACTTTTACTGCCTCCACCACTATTTCGAAATGTTTCTGTGCCAATTTACAAATAGAAGTTGCTACTTGCCTATGTAAGTTCTTGTAAAGAAAATCAGGAAGCAGTACGCAATAATTAAACAATATTGTTAAATGCACAATAGTTATATGAAACAGTAGTAAAAAGTGTACATCAAAATCCATCTGAAATATTATATCAAAAATCTCCTGTTACAATAAGTGTGATCTCGTTTCACTTCACTTAGGAAGAGATAAAAATTGTAATGGGACAAAACGAGCAATTTGATCCATTTGCTCAAATTACTGGAATCCAGTTACTCGCTATTATTCCAGTTTGTCGTTGGTTTAAGTGGTCAGTGGGCAGCCGACTGTGAAATTAGGACGTGATTGCTGAACCGCAGTTTCAGGTCAATAGCTTCGGCCGACATGTTTGTACGAATAACCCATGGGTCAATGAATTGTCGATGTTCTTACACCACCATATCACTATGAGAAAGAAAGTTTGAGGCCTTTTTCACACTTCATACCTACAAATGGTTGCACATTTCTTGTTGAAAGAGGCTCATTATTACCAGTCATCATAATTCATCATAGAGCAGTGGTGGCCCAGTGGTACCGGTCCTGACTTACGTGTCGTAGATCGTGAGTTCGAACCCAGGGAGGCGCTTTACTTTGTGTAAATTATTTTATCACCAGTGCTTTTATAAAAACGGTGAAATATCGTGAGGAAACCGGCATATGCTAGTACCAAACCTTCGAAGACATATCCACCAACCCGCACTGGGCCCGCGTGACCTCTCCCATAGAGAGGATGTCTGTTTCCCAGCAGTGGGAACATTATAAGGCTGATGATGACATCATAATTGATCAATTGCATGGCAGACCAAGAAGCGATAAATATAGAGACTGTGCGAAAAGTCGATGAATAAATGAGAATGACTAAATAAAACATGTTCCACTAACCCAATAAGGGATACCGGCAAGAGAATGACGAGATTAAAATTAATTTTAAGACAAAATAATGTTTAGCTCGTATTCATGAATTTTACATTTGGTTTCAAACCGCCCATTTGTATAATTGACGAATCCAAAATCCTAATAATATTTTGCAGTAGGTACTTCCTACATAAAAAATAAAAAATTGCCCGATCCGACAACCCAGGACAGATTGTCCTGGCGCCAAAGTGGGATAGTGCTAGGAAGAAGAGGAGATACTTCCTACATAAATATCAATTCCAGATTATTTAAAAGGATTGTCGTCAGATGTCACAAATTCATAAAACTGCTTATTACGGCTAGCACTCGACAGCTAGAATATAAACATATATGTTTGTCTTTCCAAAAAGCCCATACCTTGTCCACATTAAATTCGAGGCAATCAAGTATTTTTTCTTTTATGTTAATGGTCTTTTACCCACATACCGGTTTCTACAGGCGAGGCGGAGTTCGATTTTAAGCGCAACCTATTATACAGTAGACATAATAGTTTTACGAATTAGATTTGTAGCCCGCACACACGGTAGCGTAAAATTTTCACTAAGGAAATCATTTAACTTGACATAAAGGAAGTATAAAATTAGTACACCCATACTAATCCATATCCCCATTTTTTCACACTTTCGCCAGTTATGTAGTCCCTCCCATAAAATAGGGGGTGATCATATTGCCATCAATGCCATAATTCGGATTCAAACCTGAAAAACATGTAACCCCTGCCCGACTTGGTAGTCCAAGACCGTATGCTCATTTAAGTGGTTCAATTAAATGAATTTAAAAGATACATACTTGTCTCGACAAAACAAAATGGCAAGAATATTTCGTAGCAAAGTAATTTCTTATGGTTACAAAGAGGCTTTCAAAAACTGGTCCTTTGCGCGGCCAAGGTTTCTGATCTTGGTCCTTTTGCGCTTACCCGTTTAATGTTTGGCTATCTTTATTTATATTCTCGTAAAGTTGTGTGCCTTGTTCAAGGTTTATTTCAACTCAGTGTGTTTGCTCCTTATAATGCTTAATTTTTTTTCTTAGTACTTCATCATCATCTTCCTGCCATAAGGCCAGGAATATAAATTCATATGATATAGGCGCAAGCGAAGCACTTTTCCTTCGTCCGTACATATTTATTAGGCACCGTCTCAAAAGTCACCTACATTCCAGCCATCTCTATATGGGTCTTTAAAAATAAAACTCCTTTAGCAACAGCATCCTATGTTGATTTGTTTCAAAGAGCTATTATTGACGATCAACAACATAAAAATCCACATCCAGATAATAAAAATCTACCTCATGTAGTAACGAATTACAAAGCAAGGCAGTTTGTGGTAATCTAATCATAATCAACCACGTGTGGGTTTTACGACAATCAGCATTCATTTCACGATACTACCGATTCTGTGTTTAGTATTCATAGAAACTGCAAAATCAAACATTGTTTCGTAATGTAACCTACTGTACCTAGGGTTACCATCTTACCAGATGTTTCCAGAAACGTCCGGTTTCCAGGGCCACCGTCTAGGCTAAAGCCAGACGCTTAATCATTGATCCAAATTTTCGACTTGAAAGATTTTTATTAGAAAATAAAATAAAGATTTAAAATGTATCGACACGGAATTCTGTCAGCAAGCAAGCGATTTCCTAAATTAACCTCAAGTAACCCTAACTACATTTAATGTATTCGCACAAAGAACAAAGTATGGGAACTTAAGCACGAACTAGGAAACTGTCGTTAATGATGTAATTATCAGTCCAGAGATCTTTGACGCCGCATTGTTTAAGAGGCACTATTGTAAGCGGTTGTTAGCACCTTAATTAGTCTCCGAACTGTTGTGTATGTACACTTATAGTTATGATAGAATCATTTAACACTGTAATAAACGTTTGTAAGAAGTTATGTGGTTGACGAAGGTTGAGTCTGGTTATGGTAATCCACGCAATAAAAGCGTTATCCTTTTATTACGCGTTGTCATGTAGATCTAAGATGTAATCTGTAGAATTTACATTTAAAATGGTTTGCTATATTTTTCTATATATTGCCAGTTATCAATAAAAACGTTATTAAATAAGTAACTTGTCATACAGCTGTGAACTGAGCCATTGTAGAAGCAGGGTTTTATCTGTCGATAATCCTATATTACCTACCCAATAATTATTTCTGTACAAAAATACACCTTCATAACATTGTTACGTACTTAAATGTTATATATAAGAACCTGCACAGCTTGTGTGGAGAATAACGGGCCTGAAATTAATGGGAATGAGAACCTCCTAAACAGCATTAGATTAAACGCTATGGAGATTGACCTGTTTGCTTCAATAGAGCCAACTAGATTATGCATTACCTAACCTTACCTAAAGTAATGCATTTAACTGTGTCCTTCACCTTATTTAATACAATAGTGATTTACAATCTGCAGAACAGAATATAAATTGTAAGTTGGTAATAGTGGTGTAAAGCATTCCGTTTCGCAAGGTGATCGTGTCTTGCCCGCAGGTGGCCGTTCTTTCTAGAAGAAGATTTTTATGTAATTCAGAAATTTTATTAATAAGTTGTAAGAACCTGTACCTTAAACTCTTCGAAGCTCTACATGGTCCTTCGGTCCGGATCCGGATCATGTTTTCATGCCAGTTGTGATGCGGCTAATTTCCACAATAAGACCACTGTTTTTAAATAGTTCTATATCAATTCATTTAGAATTAAGTATGTAAAACCTGCACTGTATAATATTAATTGTAAGTAATAGTGGTGTTAAGCATTATATTTGACAAGGCTTTCGTGTTTTGTCCGCAGGCGGTCGTGAATGCCGGGCCGCATGGATGGCGGCGCACGCCTGCCGCTCGCTAGCCGTTCTCCTGACTGTGCTCACGCTAGTTATAGCCAAATGTAAGTAATACATTCATAATCTAGTTTCAATAGACAATATTGCTTTGCGAAGAACGAGGTTAAAGGTAACTTGCGAGGTGCTTATGTCCAAGAAAGGGATGGTTAAGGCTGAAGAGATTGTAGCTGCAGCTTAGTGCCGAAACTTTTTGTAGTTCCCTAAACTCCATCTGGAATAGAATCGAGGATTCAAAACGATAATGTCCATAGATTTGGGCCAGACAGTTTTAATATAAACTCCAAAAGACTCTTTACAATCGAACGCTTTACTGAAATCTACAAAATACTAGAAAGATGACTCTATCAAAAAAGCAAAACGATCTAATTATTATTTTTATTCAAATCTTCGTCAGCTATTTGCTATTGCTGGTAAAAATAAAGCGTCCCGAAATAATGTTACTGAAACATGGAGCCTAAAATTTGTGAAACATATATGATGCAAACTTTTCGAAGCCACAACCAATTTAGGTTCAAAAATTGTCTCATAGATTTACAATAGGTCTTTGTAATATAATCACATCACAAAAGAATGAACCAAATGCTCACAGTTTACGCAAGTCTTAGCACAATAAAACAGTTTTTTCGGCGTTTTCGCTATGCTCTGTTACCAGCACTAAAATAATATTGTCCAAGGCAAGGCACGGGCACATATTTGAATAATTGATAACAATTTATAGTTATCTCAACACAACAAAGGACATTGTTAAATAGTAAATTACGAGTACAGTCAATTTTAAAATGACTTAAGTACACTGCTTTGTTAGTTTTGTCAATTGTTCCGATGACTAATCCTTGACTTTGACCGGTTTGCCGGTCGTAATGAGTCCCTGACATTACACGTAGGTGTACCATAAGTGTTTCTACCTGTACAAGGAATAAGTATTACCATTGAACTAAGTAGAATGTTGGATTTCTCATGATTCTCGTCGGCTGGGAGCGGCCTACTTTCGTCCGTAGTAGGCCTTGCATTCGAGCTACATACTGCCCTACAACGGCCGACAGATCAAGGCCACATTAAACAGCAAAAAGCGGTGACAGTCGTTCACCCGGAGACAACGCTAGCATTCAGGTTACCTACTGGCGCACTGCCTTTCGCTCCTTCTTAAAATGCACTCCACTGTAAAACACTCAGTTTTGAAATACCAAGAAACGAGCGCCATTTGAATGAACATTGGTATGTTAAACATCCATTAGGGACGGCGAATATAATATATATTGTCTAGTAATATACGTTGTCTGCCATGGTTGAAGTGAAGCCTACTAAAATTATATCCATTTGCGCAAAGTTGCAATCGCTCCTAAGTGGAAGCCTATATTTCAACAACTGTATACATTGTATGTTAAAAAACGTACTTTATGTTAAAGGAATATCACAATTCACAATGCACGCTACGCTGCATCCGTGGTTAGGTTTTGAAATCCCGTTTACAATGCAGCAATTTAATTTAAAAGCTATATCACACTCACCCATTTCAAAAGCCGTCCTTTCTTGTGATTTGGATTCCAAAGACCGTATTTTGATCGAACCGAACCGCATTAATTCACATGCATAAAAACCTATGCTATATCAATCTATCTGCCTAGCCGTCGCCCAACTATTATATTGGGGTCGGCTTCCAGTCTAAACTTATGCAACTGAGGATCAGTATTTTACAAAGGTGAATTATTTAGTATTACTGTAGCGCCACAGGCATGGTGCAGGGGTGTGGTGGTACTCTTCTTCAAGAAGGGTGACAATGCCCTACTGAAGAACTATAGGCCCATCACACTCCTTAGCCATGTCTACAAGCTGTTTTCAAGAGTCATCACGAATCGTCTCGCACGCAGGTTTGACGATTTCCAGCCTCCCGAACAAGCCGGATTCCGTAAAGGCTTCAGCACCGTAGACCACATACATACGCTGCGGCAGGTTATACAGAAGACCGAAGAGTACAACCTGCCTCTCTGTTTAGCGTTTGTGGACTACGAGAAAGCCTTCGATTCGATCGAGACTTGGGCTGTACTGCAGTCTCTCCAACGGTGCCAAATTGACTACCGGTACATCGAAGTGTTGAAGTGTTTATACAAAAACGCCACAATGTCAGTTCGACTTCAGGATCAGACCTCGGAACCCGTCCTTCTGCAGCGAGGTGTGAGACAGGGAGACGTAATATCTCCGAAGCTCTTTACCGCTGCACTGGAAGATGTCTTCAAGGTTCTGGACTGGAGAGGGCTAGGCATTAACGTCAATGGCGAGTACATCACTCACCTTCGGTTTGCCGACGATATAGTGGTTATGGCTGAGACCATGGAGGACCTCAGTACAATGCTCGATGATCTCAGTAGAGCTTCCGAAAGAGTGGGTCTTAGGATGAACATGGACAAAACTAAGTTGATGTTGAATGCCCATGTTGCACCCGCTCCTATCAAGATTGGAGACTCTACACTCGAAGTTGTGGGCGACTATGTGTACCTGGGACAAACGATCCAATTGGGTAGGGCCAACTTCGAGAAAGAGGTAAACCGTCGAATCCGACTCGGCTGGGCAGCGTTTGGGAAGTTGCGCGGTATCTTCTCGTCCAACTTACCGCAGTGTCTCAAGACGAAAGTCTATGACCAGTGTGTGTTGCCAGTGATGACATATGGCTCTGAGACGTGGTCGCTTACAATGGGCCTTATCAGAAAACTTACAGTCTCTCAAAGGGCAATGGAGAGGGCTATGCTCGGAGTTTCCTTGCGTGATCGAATCAGAAACGTAGAGATCCGCAAGAGAACCAGGGTTACCGACATAGCCCGAAGAATTGCCAAACTTAAGTGGCAGTGGGCAGGGCACATTGCTCGCAGAACGGATGGCCGATGGGGCAGAAAGGTTCTGGAATGGCGACCGCGAACCGGAAGACGTTGCGTTGGAAGGCCTCCCACCAGGTGGACCGATGACCTGGTGAAGGTTGCGGGGATCCGCTGGTTACGAGATGCACGGGACCGGTCAATGTGGCGACGCTTGGGGGAGGCCTATGTCCAGCAGTGGACGTCTTTCGGCTGATATGATGATGATGATGATGACTGTAGCGCAACAACGCATTCCTAAAAGTTTCGTAGCTCTACGTGGTCCTTCGATCCGGATCATTTTATTGTGATAGTTTTATGTCCCAATTGCCCAGTTTTGAAATAGTTCTACATAAACTCATTAGGGGATCAAGAACAAGACGTTTACATTTTGTTTTTTGTGACAGATGCTGAGTTAGAGTCATGGCGGGGGGCCGGAAGGCCGGCGACGGCGGCGCAGGAAGCGGAGGATGAGCGACAAGACATCCAACTGCTGGAAGCAGTCAAGGAATCTATGAAAGAATGGGAGCAGAAGAGAGCGAGAACAAGGTAAATAAATAACATCAAGCTGATCCCTCAGGAGATATATCCATAGTTTGAGGTGACATTTAATGTATCTATAGTCCATGAAGTTTCTTGCACGTTATTCTCCATAGAGACACAAAATAGATAGAGATCAGCTTTTTGGAATGTGCAAATAAGTTCAAGTTTCTTGACTCTGGCCGAATTCTTGACAATTGGAGTACTTGTAAAAAAACATTTTATTAGTATGTTAGTAGTAGAAAGTAGTACTTATCTTTCATAGGCGTTTTAAAAACTTCAATTAGTTAATACCAACTACGTGCTCAAGATAAATTAATATTAAGCACGCAGGTATTACGCTTGACCTTTCAGTCTGAGTAAATTATTCTTGTCATTAATCATCATTATGCGCACTTATATTGTAAACATTTCAACAGTATGTTGTGAAAATTAACTATTGTGCAAATGTTACGTGTAGCTTTCAATCCTCGGAACAAATACGGAGTGAGAGTTACATCTCAATAATAATGTGGCCCACGTCCCCAACGGCTATGTTATGAGATTATGTCTTTGTTTTCCTTCTTCAAATATAAAGCTTTGTTTCTATTGTGTGAAATATTTTACGGGTTATGTAAGTTCAGGCGTGTAATATCACGAAATTCACGTACAATGCGTTCGTCATATTTTCTTTTGTTCATTACCTTAATATCATATCACACACATTCTAAACTTTTTATGCATTTCAAAAGTAAAATATGAAAATAGAGTACTGTCTAATGACACGATAATAAAGCTTCGTTATTTAGGATTACCTTCCAGTATACTTATGTTACTTAAATATTTTGTTCGCCATTTATTATATTTTGGTCCCTAAAGGAATGATGAGAAAAAAAAACTATTTAGTTAGTCACTTATGTTTAAATGTATCTAATTCGAAAAAAACCTAACTAAAAAGTTATAAATAAAAAAACTTAATTCAAAAAATCAAAAAACCCGACTGCTTCAAAAGCGAACTAAAAAGTCCTAAACAAGGAAAAAATCATGCTGTGCAGGCGGAGGATACACCAGATTTTGGTCAGCCAGCCTGCGAATATGTATCCTCCGACTGCACAGCATGTTTTTTTCCTTGTTTAGGACTTTTTAGTTCGCTTTTGAAGCAGTCGGGTTTTTTATTTATTTTTATTTTACCATAAACAAAAATGACGACGATAAAGGGGGGCGACCACAACCTCTTAGAGTAAGGTTATTTTGATATCGAGTAAGTGACAGATGTATACACGTCATATACATCTGTCCCTTACACACACTCAAAATAACCTTACTCTAAGAGCTTGTGGTCACCCCCCAGTGCGTTGAAATTTCGTGTGACGTCACGCCGTGCTACACTTTATACTGACAAGTGACGTCACAAGCCCCCTCTCCTGAACTTTGATGCGCTTCATCTTTGTAAATTTTTATTTATTTGATAAAGCAAAAAAATACGTGTCCAATATTATTTGATAATCTCACTGACGGACTAAATATAATTATAATTTTTCTAAACAGGAAAAATCCCTAAAGTCTTTAGAAAACTTCTCGTTTGCTTTTATATTCAAACAGTTTCCGCACGGAACTGAAACTCCAGGCATACAAAAGATATGGAACACCTTTGTTGAGGAAAATTGAAATTATGCAGATGACATATTTTAACCTCGTTGGCAAAGTGAGCATTGTTCTCGAGCATTTACTAGATTTAACACAGAGCTATAACTTAAATGTATGTAAATTGCCTAGCTTGCCGTATGCACATTACGAAACTTATGGTAAAATACGAACCATTTCAAGAAAATGCCTACAAAAATATATCTATGCAATCATAAAAAACTTTTTGAGGGGAGTTAAAGATAATTTATTTGCCATAACATGTGTTTACCTTTAGATACATACCCTAGGCACGCAAGATGTTTACTTAATTTATAGCGTTTTGGGTCCTTTCTGAAAAGGATACAACAAAAGTCTTTTTTTCTGAAAATTTACAAGGCATTCATTAACTTATACCAATTTCGGCATATTCTTTTTAGAAGAGCCAGCTTCGAGCTTTCCTAAAAAATAAACAAATGATAATTTTCTGAACAGGACTAAACGATCTCAAGGTAGCGTGTGCTATGGTGAATTCGGATGTTTCGAGGATGCTGGACCCTTCGCGTACCTGGAGACTCTGCCCAGCACTCCGCAGGAAGTCGGCACGCACTTCCTCCTCTACTCTACAGTCAGCAGGTACTTAAACATATACAGGCTTTTATTTTATTTCTGTTCTTTAACTTTCCATTTAATTATTTCCACACAGATAGAGAGGGGCTGATGGCTAATAACAGTCGCACAGGTCGATCGATCGGACACTTGCCAAAGCCGGCTCGAGAATTGGTGCATCATCTATGACACACCGAGATCTTCTCAAGGTCGTCGGCGTCTGTCGTCGTCTTTAAACAAATGATATCCAGCTGCATCTGGATAGACTGAAAGCCGAACGGAAAGTTTAGACAGCTGTTGACGAGCAAGCTTTACTCATATACCGAGTATAATGGTCAAGAAGGCTCTGATTGTCACAGTGGTTATTAGAAAAAGGGAAATAGATAGGGCATACAGTAAGAGGAACGTAAAAATAGTCAAAAACACCAATAATAGACGGGTTCCCAGAAAACCAAAAAAAAAAAACAATGCGGGCCATTCAGAAGATGAGCCGACGATATAAACCATTTTTTTTTGATATATCGAAATGTAGGCAGTTAAAGGAGACCTTGCCAAACAATTTTGGGCATACAGACGGTAAAACATGTGTGTTTGGATACTACTGGAATAGTTGTGATTGTACCAATATGCAATGTAAATATGAGCATCTGTCTTTGTATGTCTGTATCATTGGTATTAATATCATCTTTCTCCTTTGCTATTCTAGAGGAGACCAGCCGCTCCTGGCTGTGTCAGCGAGCAACATGTCTGCGGCATGGGGTTGGGCAGCGCGAGCCTTTGAGCCCAATCGACCGACCAGAGTTATCGTACATGGGTTCGGCTCCAACTGTGACAATGTGTGGGTCTATGAAATGAGGTCTGCTTTGATGGCTGTTGTAAGTAATGTTACTTTGATCTTCTATAGCTGTTATACCTTGACTATTAGATGTGGTAAGATCATTGAGAAAGTTTATTTTACGCGTGAGAATGTTTTTGGTAAAAATGGCAGATCATTCTTCAGTTCTTTATTAATCGTAATGATTAAACAGCAGAGCAGTCATGCATGACAAACTTAAATTACATAATATGTATTTTGTAACATACCCTTCAAATATTTCTGCTCTAAAAATATCGACTCATACCTAACGTTATATGCTATGAACAATAACAGACAGTGCCCAGACAGCAGACTATTTCATAATGAGAATCGATTTATTATATAACATTAGGTATATTAACAACCGTATTGTCATGTTTTAATGGCTAATATTATGACAGATAAAGTATACCTATCTACATAATTATGACAACGTATTGTATTTCCTTTTGCAGGAAGAATGCAATGTGGTTTGTGTGGATTGGGAAGGAGGAGCTACAATGCCGAATTACCTTCGAGCAGCTGCGAACACAAGGCTTGTCGGCAAGCAGCTTGCTATGCTGTTGCAAGGTAATCCGGCTCGAAGGACCAGATAGCCACCAGAGATATTAAACATCTAACAAGTCTATTTTGGTCTGGCTTATTTATTAATGTGTGATTTTGTTTTCCAGGTTTCGCCAAGCATATAGATTTGCGATTCGAAGACGTTCACTTGATTGGTTTTAGTTTAGGTGCTCATGTCGCTGGTTTCGCGGGTTCAGAGTTACGGAATATTAGTCGGATAACAGGTTAGTATTTATTTTTATAGGGCACACAATTTTACCCCCCATAACATCGTCCCGTGTATTTACTTTGTTATAATTCAAATAATAAATATAAATACACTAACAAAGAAGATTTTTATGAGAGAAGATGAGTCCGTTGTCAAATCTACCGCAGTGAAGACAAAGCGCGGGATTTATTACTAAATTACGTACTCCAGTACCACAACTAAAGGTCAGCGGTCCAGATCCGCAGCCTAATTGTGTAAGTTAATTCGCCAAACGAAACAATCTGTTTCTTTCCCAAAAACACACACATACACAAATAAGTTGAATAAAGATTCAACTTCTTTGTGTATGTGTGTGTTTTTGGGAAAGAACCAGATTGTTTCCTTTGCCAAATTCACTTACACAATTAGGCTGCCGGACCGCGGTCCGCTATTTGATGACCCCTGTCATAGAGTATATCATGAATAGATTTGGCCCTTATTGATTAAGTAGTCTTCTGTTCTCTTCTCTAAGAGACAATTTCTTGGTTGTATGCTACAACGAGCTCGTCATCGAGGCAGGCCTTGAGATTGACCGAGCATGTAGCGCTGATTGAAACTGTATTCACTAGCGCGATTATGGTCGTCGACAAATTCTAGGCTGTCACCTCCCGTCGTTGTTCCATAGACAAATTAGGGCTTGAAACTATTTTTTTAACTGGACTCATTTACTTAAGGACTAAAAGAGTCCATTTAAAGAATTTGTAGTATTGAAAAGTTTGCTTACCAATCACCTTACTTTTCCAGGACTAGACCCAGCCGGTCCCCTCTTCGAGTTCCAGGACCCTCGCGCTCGTCTGGACCGTTCCGATGCAAAGTTCGTGGATGTCATTCATTCTAACGGCGAGACTCTCATTCTTGGCGGTCTCGGCGCCGCGCAGCCTCTAGGACACGTTGACTTTTATCCCAATGGAGGCAGGGTACAGCATGGATGTTCTAATTTGTAAGTAATTCTTAGGCCATTCTTCATCTTAGTCGTATCGATGTTTTCAACTCAAATGTATTTCGGCGAAAATTCAGTCACGTCCACAGCGTTAGAATTCGGCTCGTTACGGTCTTTCAAGGTGCAGGTGTTAGGTCATAAAAATAGTTATTTCACACGTGCCTTGGCTAAGCTACGTCCCCGTCTCACTTATTATTTTGGTAATAGTGCGACAGTGACAAAAATATTGCTTAGCCAAAGTACGTGATAAGTAACATTTAACAATCCCAGACATAAACACTTTGATTACGCATATGAATTAATCGCGAGTGAAGAAGAAAGTGAAGAATTTAGGTCGTTCATTGCTGTACGATTTGAAATAATTGGGTACTGATAAGCAGTAGGTAATTCTGGTGATTAATAGGATTCTGTTTTATGAGTTAATCAAGAGTTCATTGCCTCGCACCTCTGTGTTGTAAAGCTGTTCCAACGGTAGCTAGATCGTACCCGGCTCGAAGGACCAATTAACATTATCGAAATAATAAGATAACATAACCTTGTACTTCCTATTACATCATAAACATAAAATTTATCTCTTTAAAATACTGTTTAAGATTAAGATCGGTTTCGAGTCAGATTTAGCCCATAAAACAAATCACTTCACCACCTTAATTTCTGTTATAGATTCGTGGGAGCGGTGTCAGACTTCGTCCTGCCATGGGCAGCAGCGTCAGTGGAAGGCCGTTCGCTCTGCAACCACAGGCGAGCCTACAAATTTTTCACCGACTCTGTTTCGCCCAAGTGTCACTTCCCGGCTTTCCCCTGCGAGAATTATGACTCCTTCCTCGAAGTAAGTTTGTAGCGGCATCTATACCGGATCTTATAAACTACTGAAAAACCGATGACACACAAGTCCTACATCGAGCAATCAAAGTAAAGTTCTCTGTGCGATTCGAATGTTAAAAAATGCTCAAAAAACATTACTTGATTAATGGGCGGCCACAAATCAACTATCCGTTGCTAACCAGACACAACAACACCCGTCTGGTTGGATGATCCTCCCTTTTCAATAGAGGTTTGCGGTCTTTACATCCTATCCCGCATACTTCTACGTTTATTGCGAAAACAAGTCAAAAACATTGTGTAACACGTCTTTGAGATAATAATCTATATACTTGCCTACATAGGAAGTCTCATGCCACGACATAGTAGGAAGTGTTCAACTCAATTGCGGTTGAGCAGTAATTCCATAGAAAATGGAATATGAATGATTCGATTTTATGAGCTCAAAACGATGGTTCAATTTAGTTTTCTTGTGGGAAACCACGCAATCAAATGCGACTCACGTGGAACATACAATGTGTTGCTATCGATGTAGAAAAACTGAAATAGTAGGTATGTTTATAGGTAAATTAAGAAGACTAAAAAAAAACTGTTTCATTCCTGATATACCTAGTTACCTACATCATTTAAATAAGGTTGGCCTTTTATAAGTAGTCCAGTTCCACTGAGTCATTATTTTTGGATGGTCATTTATCTGCTGCAGTTATATATATATATTAAGGGCCATAATACTGAAATTAACCTAGTTTTTAACCGACTGCGGTGAAGTCCAAAAGAAGGGTTATTTAACTTATGTATTATTTCTCTCAGGGCCGATGTTTCCCGTGTGACGGAGAGCGCCGATGCGGCAACATGGGGTACTACGCAGACCGGTCCCTGGGACGTGGTCAGCTTTATTTACTCACCAGAGAGGAAGAACCGTTCTGTGGTATTTACTTCACTTTATTTTTTAGAACAGTCCTTTCTCTTCAGCTACGGTTACGATACATACACCACTCACTGGCTACTCTACACCTATTTGGGAGAAAAACAACCAGTATATGTAACTGAGTAACCCCCCTACGAAATTAATCACGATTTTATACTTCACTAGCGCCCGTGGCTTTGCTTCCGTCAACTGCCTATTGAGGTGGTCGTTGAATCAATAAACTGTTTTTTTAACGACTTTTCATTCGTCAACGAGTTAACTGTTAGTCATCAATGAAAAAACAGGTTAAAAATATTAGCTGTTAATTTACGTCAACGCACAAAACGCATTTTTTCAAAACTCGTTATTTTATTCAATTCCAAAAAAACAGGTTGTAAATATAAACTGTTAATTTACGTCCACGGCTTAATGGATTATTTCACTGTAAATTTATTTATTTCCGAGAATCAACTAGTTTGCGAAACGAATACTTCCGAACCATACCGAACATGGTCGCGTCGTTGCATCGAACGTGGTGGACCTCACTCGTATCTCGTACGTGTGAGCGAGACAAGAAAGCTAATTTGTGTTAATAATGTTAAGATTTTTTTATTTAGTATAATGTAACAACAACACAACAATGTACCTACATAAAATTAAAGTGTTCAAATATTATTTTATTTGAATGTATAAACAATGAAATCATCTTTTAAGTACGCCTGGATACTATTTGTACCCAGCAAGTGCTAAGCCTGATAAGTCGTTTAAAAAGAGTACAAAGGGAAAGTGTTTTGTTTTCTACTGTTGTCTAAATTAAATTCAAGGTTTAAAGTAAAACTCCTTCGTTTTATTGAGCATCAAGCTCCAGTGTCTTATCGTAGACAATGTCAATGTTATACTTAAATAAATAAATAAATGTCATTATACTTTTTTAATTCTTATTTCTTATGAAATCAATAAATTATTTGAAACAAAATAGTCAATGAAGAAAACGTTGACATAAATTGACGCTAAACGCTACCTGTTGATCATTCAAAACCTATTAATAATTTAACAGCTTTTTTAACCTGGTAACCATTGATGATTAACAGTTAAATTACGTTAACCAAAAATTCTTCAATGACCCATGCCTACTGCCTACCCTGCCCTACCTATCTTCCTGCCTAACCTACCTACCTACCATGTTTATTCTAGGGCCATTCTTTCGCGGATAATCTTAACACCGCCATTCAGACAGTGACGTCAAATGCACAACGTCTTCTATCGAATATGGAGTCAGACTGTGCGAGTAGTAGTATTTCACTTCTTGCACACTTTTAATAATAATTCATCTAACTTTTGATAAAGAAACCGATTGCAATGAAACAAAAACTAAGTTATAATTCAAGTTACTCACAATATTTATGTAGGTATAAAAGTTATGTACATTGGATTCGTACATTTTATGTGATGCGTGCACAAATAAACAGACAAAAAATCCAAAAATGCTGGAATTGGGCTCTGTTTGGTATCCTTTAACACCCAGGCAATTTTTTTTGGAAATATTTTCTATGTACAAAACGACGACTTTTCTACAGAATTATTTGTATGTATTGATTGATGAAATAATCTTTATTTATTGTGCAATAGAATAAACACAATATCACGTCTGAATTTCCCTCAGGATTGACCAGAGATGTATCATAACACAACCACGTTTCGCCTAATGTTGTGTATGTGGCTCGCCCCTTGTCCATAGAGCCTCATCATCATCTGCCTAGCCTTTTCCAAACTATGTTGGGTTCGGCTACCAGTCTAACCGGATTCAGCTGAGTACCAGTGTTTTACATGGAGCGACTGCCTATCTGACCTCCACAACCCAGTAACTGGGTAACACGGTACCCCTTGGCAAGACTGGTGTCAGATCTCAAGCTTCTGACTACTCGTAACGACTGTCAAAGATCTTCAAATGACAGCCGGGATCAACGGCTTAACGTGCTTTCCGAGAAACGGAGGAAACACGGTATGTTGCAATGGTCACCCATCCATGGACCGACCTCGTCAAGCGTTGCTTAACCTAGAAGATCGAACCGTGCGGTTGTTATTATTTAGCCACGAGCTCCTCTCCATAGAGCCTCATCATTACAGAAAAGAAATTTCGACCTGAAGGAACTCAGTCCAGTTTTTCTACCAATGGATGGATGTTAATGAGTACCTATTACATTTCTAGCTCACCAATACCACGTATCAGTGTGGGCCGGCAGCGGGTCTGGAGACAAGGCCAACTTCGGACGAGTGACGTTGACGCTCCACGGGGACTCCGGACTCAACGAGTCCTTCCCTATGACCAAGTATGTTGATTTGCTGCTAACATTTTATTAGATTTTTGATTACCAGATGCTTGTATGACAAACAATGGTAAAACCTCTACGTTTGAACAACGCAAGACAACGCATTGTTCTGTTAAAAGTTCTGTAAAAAGACGAGCATTACGCTCTACGAAAAAATGTAGTGCGGAGCCGATATTGCCGACCAAGAAGCGAGAAAAATAATTACAGAAACCGAGAATTTTAAAACCGTTCCTGAGGGGCGAACACGGCCTACTGTGATGGGCTTGAGTCACACATTTCACAGTTTGGGAGCAAAAACATCACAGAGGACGTTTTCGCCCGGCTGAACTACTCTTCTTTATTACGAAGTATTAAAATGCCGTCATGATTTCAGTCCGAAAGACGGGTGCTTTTATTGGTCATGTATTTAGACTTCCATCTCCCTCTCGCATGATATTTTAATTAAAACTAATGGTTATTCCATTACAACCTTATCCTCCCCAGACGCGAAGACATCGTGAACGGCAGCGCTCGCTTCACGCGTGTACTAGTGCCGCACCCGGCGCTGGGCGTGCCACTACGGGCCACCGTGCACTACGCGGGGTACAACGGCTGGCTCAGCGCGAGTGCCAAGTCAATCCACATACACAAGCTACTCATCACCGACAGCTTCGCTAAGACGTGAGCTATTTTTTTATTTTACTGTGTCTAGCCTCTATTATTTATTATGTGGTCAATGGAGATTCAGTTCGAAACTCTGGGAAGCTCCCCAGAGTTTCGAACTACGAATCTCCTGTAAGCCAAAATCTACAGTGGCCAATTTATGAAACTGTCTTGGACCTCGCAAATAAATGAATCAGAACAGAACATTGAACCGCTGTAGTTTTTTTTTTTAAATTGTTCTTGTGTCGGAGCTATATGTTCAAGAATATTTCCTATGCCGTTGCAAAAAGTACTTGTTAAAATCTTGTTAAAGGATCTTGTATTTATCTTCTGCAGTTCTTCATTCTGTAAGAAAGGAATCCAGCTGTTGTCTGAAGAATCAATCGAAATGCCACTCTATCCTGGAGATTGTGAAGTACAACAGGTATTTGCAAAATGTTATGGGTGTCGTGTTGATTTCTGACCCATTGAATAATACATTATCTAACTTGTTTGAATTTTATTTTTCAGGATAACGAACTATCAAATACAACGAGCATTACCCACGAATACATTACCATCAAAGAAAATTCTACGAAAGAAGAGAACAACATCATCGACCCTGTTGACAACGAACTGCCTGAGGACTCTCCTCAGCGGCCTTTCACTCTCGTGGACACCTACGAGTGGACGGGAGGCGAGAACTCTGGCAGGGCTTTCGGCATGACGAACACCAAGACTGATTCCAGTGGAGCTATCGAAATCGCCGAACCAGTACTCCGACCACGGCTACGAAAGACACCACGGCAGCGATCGGACTCGCCCGAAGACCAAGAGATATCCGAACCGTTACTAAGAGCAACCCGACCACCGAGAACGACAACAATATCTCCATTGATACGAAAAGCTAAGAACTACGACATGTCCTCTACACCCACTTACGAAACTGTAACGTGGGGCGAAAGAGCCGAGAAAGAAGACACCGGCTTCGTAGTACAATTCCTACCTACTAGGCTGGCATCATTCATCTCCAGAGCCGAGCGATATGCCCGGGATACTCTCCTACCTCTCGTGTCAGCCTATGCACCGCGCTTGCCAATATTCGGTTCCCGAGAGGTGCCGAAACCAACTGCGAGGTTTATTCCCACCGAGGATATAAATGTGACAAGTTCTGTGCCAGTGCCAACACCTACTTTAGAAATGAAGATTGAGACCTTGCGGACGGTGGGTCCGCCGGGGATGAAGCGTGAGATTGAGTCTCCTGAAGACCCGGAGATACCGGATACGACTACTACGACGACAACAACTACGACGAGTACGACAACACCGCCATCGACGACGAGTACGACAACAGAGAAGATCCGGGCATCGCCTACTGAGATGCTGAAGGTAGTTCCTGGCCCGTCCGCGTCAACTAGTACAGCTTTACCACCGGTAGCTTTAAGAAGTGAAGGTGAAAAGATAGTCATCGTATATCCTAGCAATGCAAGAGATGAACGAAAGATTCGATCGCATTCGTACCCTGAGGAGCTCCAGTTTGAAGCCCTGTACCGGCACACTGGTTCGCCGACTGACTTGCACGTGGACCTCCCCACGTTCGCCCCTCCGACCAGTACGCCAGCCCCCAGTACTACGTCAGCAACCAAAAGTGAAGCGAGATACATTCCTGTAAGCTACATAAAACCTGGAGACGAAGTAAACTCTAAGTCGAAAGAAACGTAGCGAGAGACTGTATCGTACCTATTTTTGATTTTGTAAATATGACCAATCTACAAGATTAGTATTTTTGTACATACGATTTTTGTTTTTAGAGTAGCAACTACAAAACGTACATTTAGTAGTAAAATTGAATGTTCTCAGTTGTTTATTTCTGTTGTTAATTATTGAAAATGCCTGAATGAAATTGTTTAAATTGTAAATAAATTTAGGTCTAACATAAAATAAGAGACATTTTTATAAAATAAAAACTTATTTATTATACAATTCCACTGTTTTCTTTAACTTCCTTAAGTAACATTCGGTGGAATACATTCAAACTAAAGTGCACTTCCTGAATACAGAACAAAAACTATTACTTTTCCTAACTCTAAAGAAAAATCAGAAAAATTCTATCATATTTGATTCAAATTAACTTATAGTTATATGGTACCAAATAATCAAAATATCACATGAATAGTGTCAAACTAAAATTAATGGAAACATGAGGATTCTGAATGTCTTATTGGAAATACGTAGCAGTGCAATACTGACAAGTCGATAAACGATAATAATGTGATATTGCATCTTGAGTGAAATCCATAAACAAACTACGTGAAACCTACTATCACGTTTAGTATGATTATATCGATAGTAAAACAATAACAAGTTCTAAATAAACGATATCAAGTAGTTTGTTCGAGAGGTCCAGCTCTACATACTTAAACACAGAAGCAAAAGCAAATGGAGTGCTAAGCAAAATTTTGTTCTTTTTATAGTTTATTTCTAGGCAAGCGATATTCACCGTCAACCACATTACCACTTACCATCAGGTGAGATATTGGTCAAGCGCGAGCCAATCGATAATAATAAAAAAAACTAGTGTTGATGTCGATAATTTTACCACCATCAGATGGGCCAAACATCTGCTCCATTCGTCCAATAAACACCATACAGCTAGCTCTTTTTATAGTATTAATGAATCCACACTACCGAACCCATTTTCATTCCAGTCCACATGGTAGTGACATCACATTCTAATATTAGCACATATTACAGTGGATAACATCAAACAAAATAACCAATTAAATTTTTATTTTGATCGCATAGTTTCCACTCTGCATTAGCACTCCATTCGTTCACTCCTCCATGACATACTGTGAATACAATCTTGGGATTACTTCATATATTTTTCCGCGTGCTGCGTTAGGATACGAGCTGAAGACTTGGCATCGAGGAACAGAGTGTGCACGGAGGTGATGTGAGCGGGAGTGATGCGCGACGAGCCGTCGGCGCGGGCGGCGAGGGAGGCTGGCGTTAGCAGCTGAGCTGCGTACCTGCGATAGTATAATATTCATTGATTAATATTAAATTACTAGTTAAATGCTGGACATACAATGGGTTTCCAATAAGCATGGCCTCAGCGCCATATTGTGAAGTCATAGCTGTCGATTCGAGTCATTTAGGTAAGGTGAGCAAAACCGATTTATTTTCGTTTTATTTTTTTTATTAACCTTCATTGTCCCACTGCTGGGCAAAGGTCTCCTCCATAGCTTTCCACTCTTCCCTATTATTTGCAATCTCCCGTAAACGCCTCTAAGTCGTAAATAATTAAGTAAGTAAATACCTAAGTGTCTTTATTTGACACAAACATTGGCAAAATAGATGTTATACATATGTATTTTTAGTGCAGGACACATAATAAATACATTAGTGAACAGATATTTCAACATATACGATCCTATTCTCATTTAAAACGTAAGTATAGTAATTTTATTTTTATACGTAACTAAATTAAAATAAGAAAATCATGTAAAAATAGGATATTTTGTTCATGCTTTTCATTTTAGATTGTGGGCACTTCGAAAGGTGATGCACCGCGCTAAAGATCTTTGATAAAGTAGGGAGCTACAGATATAACTTTTCGCTTCTGAGTTTATGATTAAGCAGTAAGTCGGACTTTGTACCCTTAATAAACCAGGCTTTGGACAAGCTGAAATATGAAAGGACCATTTTTTTTTATTTATAATAATTACCTTAAAGTACTGTTAGCTCCTACTTCTGACAGCGCAGCTAGGGCATCCTCATCAATGGCGATTCCTTCCGTCGTCGCTCGTAGTTTCAAGATCTGGAACATACCAATAATTATTGCATACCTATCTTCTTTTCCATTCAGAAACGAAAGTTGCCACCACATGACATTAATAACATTGTCATAAGGTTCAAATTACAATGATTAAAGGTACCTGCAAAAGCTCAGTTTTGTTGTATGGCAAAGTGCGGATAATCAGCAGCCTGTCCAGCAGATCTAGTGGGATTCCGTGGGGTGAAATTATGTCCTCAGTTCCTCTGAAAAATATACAACATTCATAAATAAAATTGACAAAAATGCTTGCTAAACAACATTTTCAAAATTAAACTCATGTTAATATGACTATCAACTTCTGAAACAATTAGTAAAGCAAGTCAATATCATCACCATCCTGTTGTTTTCATCCCGATTTACTCTTCTTTATTATTCTTCATCTTAGTAGCAAACTCTTTTCTTGGCATGTTCTCTAATGCTGGCACTTTGCATATTTGGCAAAATATTTGAAAATTTTGGCAATGCAAAACGAACCCTTACTTCTATTGAAATAAAGTTCCTTTTTAATAGAGATTTGGAGCAAATATTTTTACAAATACGCCAAGTATAGTATCATGCAAACACATACACACAGTCTATCCATCGTTTCTTTAGTCTTCCTGCTCTTATAGCCATATACATTCATACTCAAAATCTTCCTCGCCAAATTTTTACACAAATATTGTAGAATAACATCAAATTACCTTATTTGGCATTTGCCCCTATTGGTAGCAAAGATAACTATGGGCGCAATAGCAGATTCCAGAGCTCGGTGCAGATATGTGAATGTTTCGATATCTAGCATGTGTACCTAAAAATAAAACAAAGTTATAAGTAAAAATAACACTACAAAATTATATAGCGCAGGTATAATAGTTCTTGGTTGACCAATTTTCAACTTTATTGGTAAGAACATAAGGCCGAAAAGGCTTCGACTGGAAACTTTCGTGTTAGGACATAGGTAAGTTATAATTACCTCGTCTATAAAAAGAACTCCAGGTACCAACTCAGCTATCCCTTGATCTATGTATTTGTTCACTACCTTGTTGATTTCTTTCCTCAGTTTATCTGCAAAAAATCACATTGTTAGGAAGAATTGTGATGTGTGTAATCAATTGACCATGGTAAAACAAAACCAACAATGCCAAAATACACTAATAATGTCTTTTCGGCAATAAGACCCTTGTCAATTACTCCTGAAAATAAAAAGTGGGTTTATAAGGTAAATGATTCATTACATCATCTCTACAGGCCTACTGTTTAAATGAGACAGAGCTCACTGTAGGTACCCTACAAGAGATAGAATAATGAAAATTATTCCTACCGTACGCAAATACGTGAAATGGCCGAAAACAGCCCGTCTTAACAAAACCAAGCCTAAATTGGAGGCTGCCTAATTTATCCACAAACAGACTCTTCACATATAGAAAGACGCAGTAAAAATGTGATGGATTTGATGGTTTATGATGGTTGGCTGTAGCTCACCAAGAGTGATTGCTAAAAATGCCATGTGCGAGAAGCCAAAGAGAGAGCAAAAAAAATGTGATTGCAAAACTCTACAATGTGCTAAATAAATTGGCTTTAAAATGTGTAAGTTTACCAGTAATCTCAGTCTTCTTTGGTTTCATAAGCTGCCCCATCATGGACATGATATCTTGTCCTCCCTGTGGCTTAGCATTGGCACAATCCAAGTCATGAAGAGTCACATCTTGAACAACTTCTTTCTTTTTGTGAACGTCGCCTTTTGGCAGTGGCACATATTCTTCAGCCTAGAGAACGACAAAACATAATAAAATGGATTATCCATACCAATAAACATTACTGTTTTATAAGACCACCACCAAAGTGACTGAAAAGTTCCATTTAAATTAAATTTTATAGATTTTCGACTTTACAGCAACAGAAATAAGGTTGATTTTACTATGAATGAAATATTTACCTCAAGATCAAACTCCGTGGCAAAAGTATCACTCCTGCCCTGCCTCTTGACTGCACCGGAGTTTGCTTCAATATAGATAACATCGCCCACTTCCACTTTCTCCTTCTGCAGTGACTCGTAAATGGTGGGATCTAACTTTAGTTGCTTTGTTCCTTTAGCTGTCTTCAGGCCAATGATGACGTGTGATACTGTCTTGCCATAACCTGAACACATAGTTTATTTTAGACACATAGAGCTAATATATTGCAATTAGAGAAGAACAATCACATGAAAACCATAGGCAAACAGATCATACCACCATACTATAGGAAAGAGATGGTAGGATGAACTGAATTCCTTAAAAGTTTGGCCCACAATCACAGTAGACTGAGAAAAGTCAGTGGCAGTTTGCTTACTATTTCTCTGTATTCTTTATATATAGTATTAAACAAGTCAAGCCCCAAGTACCCACCCTTCTCTAGAATAATGCCTCATACATTAAGTTATAATTTAAAATATAAACCTCCAGCCGGATTTTCAGTTTCCACAGGAGTGAGTTCAGTGACCTCTCCTTCATAAACTTCTTTGGTCTCACGGATACGCAGGCCTATGGCACGCCGGAAGTTCTCCATCAATACCTCTGTTTTCTTAATTTCAGTACTGTAAACCTCACTGCCAACCATTGGGCAAAATGGCACCTGTAAGTTGAAATAGTGTGGTGTTACCATAGAAACAACAGAGAACTCATAATATGAGAAAATATAATTTAATAAGTTTCTGGATTTAAAATCAGTTGATAGGAGTAAATAGGTAATAGGTTGACAGGTTTTGTTTTCTTATGGGCGTGAGTTCGTCGAATGTAGATATATTTAACGGGGGAATCAATGTGACGTTAGGACGATCTTTGTCTAAAGAATGCATGAGTATTTATACCTTTTGAAATTATGTATGAAAGAAAGGAATGAAAGACGGAATGAAAGGTATGAGATGAAAGAGTTGTGAGTAGATACTGGTAGTGTACCGGCTGCTGGCGGAATCGCTATGCAGCGTGCTCTTGGTTACACCACTTTTGATTGACCCTATGAGGCTGGCATAGTCACCCAGAGAGCACTGAAGCCTCAAAAAAAAAATAGATTAAAAAAAAATGTAATTAATTTGAAGTAAAAAATCAATAAATAGAAATTATTACCAAACATAGAATGGTATCGCTGATGTTCGATTTAAACAAAACAAAAACTGGACAGTTAAAATTTTTTTTGCTAAATTGTCTGTAGTATCTGTAATTAAGATCTTAACAGGGAAAAACATCTCTACCCTTTTAAAAGAAATTTATTTGGATTTGGTGCAGTGTGTGTCTTCCACCAAACACTAACTGGTGGCAACATCTCAGTACAGTACAACCCTATTAAAAACCTTAACATCTGTTAATTTCCACACCAGATAAAATATAAGTTCTTATTACTCACTTTGGTACCGAGTTCCTGTGCTATAGCTAATGCAATAGCAGTTTTGCCAGTGCCGGGTGGTCCAGCCAACAGTAAAGCACGGCCCGCCATCTTCTTGCTTCTGATCATATCAACCACTATCCCTGCTGCCTAGAAACATGCTCAATGATAAAGTAATCCAATTTACTTAATAAAATATAGATTTTCATGTTTTCCATGATTGTTGGAGAAGAAAACAGTTGTATGTTTTTGTACTCAGGATACAATGTATAGTAGCGGTGAATGTGTTTCCATGACAAATCTCATACATAAGACAAGATATTTAGAAGCATATATGAAAGTTTAAGAAAGCTATCAATAAAATGATAATTGAAGTAACAATCCATGGTAACCAAAAAAACATAACCTCAAAGTTAGATCGATACTGCAGAAAAATCTAGATAAAAAAATATTAAGCAGCTTTTTCTAGAATTATTAACTTAACTGACTTATTTAGCAATTTATAAAGAATTTACCTCTCTCGCAGATTCCTGGCCCACGAGACCGGCTGCCATTTGAATAGGAACTCCATTTTCGTCCAAACCCAAACCTTTTATATGACTGTGAGCTGATATTCTTTGGGTTTTAGCGGTACTCTTCACTTCTTCAATCTTCATGCTGTATAGCTACAAGTAATTATTGGCAGAAAGAATGTTGAAATAAAATATATTACAAAGTCACACTCGTTGTATACGGCACCACCACAACAAACTTTAACTATGAATGAAATGAATGAACTGACTTTGAACGTATATAATACCTAGTAATCTTTGCTTTGAACTGATAACAAAATTGAATGAACTCAAAGATTACTATTAAATGAACTGAAATCGTCGTTTATACAGTGAGCGAAAGTTTGTGAGTGTGTGTTTGTATGTTTTTACTTCTTCTATTCTTCACGCTCAAACGGCTGGACGGATCTGGATGAAATTTGCCACAGAGATAGATTATAGTCTGGAATACCACATATGATACTATTTTTTTTATAGGATTTTTATCCCGGGTTCACACTATATTACTAGCGGACCTCCGCGGTTTCGCTCCGGTCAATATAATAACCTATGTTACTCAGTAATAATGTAGCTTTCCATAGGTGAAAGAATTTTTAAAATCAGTCCTGTAGTTTCGGAGCCTATTCGGTACAAACCGGTACGAACCACACTAACGTGGCGTGGCGTGTCGTGGCGCCTTCTGACGCAGTTGATTGGCTACAAAACACGTTGCGTTATGACTTAGGCTGGAACAGAGTCGTTTGATTGGTGGATCCTGCGCCACGCCACGCCACGACACGTGTGGTTCCGACTAATTTTGTATAATAATGTACTCTGTGGGATGAAATTTGGCACAGAGATACTCTGGAACAGTACATAGGATAATTTTTATCCCGGGTATATGTACCCTTGCACAGTGTTTTATACTTAGATAAAGGACCTAGGTCCTTTAGCTAAGGTTATATAGACCCAAAAAAATGACATCGGCTTTTTTTTTTGCTATTTCTACCTATTCTAATAGTTCATTACAAATGCACGAGTAGAACTCCCATGTGCCAATTTTGAATACTTGTTTTTTTTAAATCGCAAAATTTTCGTGACCCTTAGGGTCAGAAGAACAAAAAAAAATTGTTTAAAAAAACTTTGCATTTGTTCGTATTGCAGTTTTACGGAAGCAAATCAAGGAGAAAATTATACCGTGTTTAAGTACAATTGTAATTTGTAATCATAAACGATAATAGAACTCGCAAAAACAAATGTTTTACCGAAATCAGTATTTATTTTCTAACTCGAGGTAGAAGTACCTCCAACCCTCAGCCGCGATATTGTATGGGTATGGGAGACTCCATACGACATCGCGGCCAGCCTCAGTTGCGAATTTGCGATGTCGCCTAGGCAGCACCTTAACCTACATGTTGGCCGCTACGTCGTCGGCTTATCGGCAAAAGCCCTGACGAGCGGCCTCTCCTCGGGTTCCTCTTCACTTCACCGTGGGTGACCAAGCCACGGTTACTGAGCCCCCCCGCATCGAAAATGCGGGAACCCACCGGGGGGGTGGAACTTGGGCCTAGGTGTAGGTTTTGAGAAAATGATTTTCAAATATATGTGTTAGGGTTGTTACTATTTTGACCTATTGTGACGATTAGTTTTTATCACATAAAATCAGCAGGTCTTTTATCTTCTTTATTGGTATAATTATAACAATTAATTTTAAAACACTTTTCACGTGAAATTATACACAAAATATATAAACATACAAATGTGATACTTAGGATAGTTAATGTACAAATGCGAGCTTAGTCCTTAATTGGATTCTTGGCTTCTTAGTTTGATTACTGTCTGATAAACACCTGCATATACTATTACAGGGTAGAGATGACAATAAATTAAACTCCGTTTAAGTCATGATATTCCCAGGCTACACATAAAAATGCAAACGAATATATCCAGTAGTTTAGCCACAGGACATTATTTTTCATTTTTAGCATTTTCTACATGATGTATCTGTTAATACTCCCACGTCCACACGTTGCCAGCTCACTTCCTGATGCAATTCGGTGCAAATTGCAACTTAGCCATAAGAGTCAAAGCGTGCTATCTCAACTACATAAATAAAGAATGCATGCGAAATTTATTACTTCCTGTTACGCACTCATGTCATTGTTTCATGAAATTAGGTAAGTGCGAAAGAGATAGCTAAGTTAGGTTTTTCAATTTTGCTTTCTTGTCGAAATCAACTAACAATCAACTTGTTGATTTTGACTCGTACAATAGTTGCTTCAGCGATGTAGGATTGAACCAACTTTGATGTACCCAGGCTGTAGGCTTGTGGAAAACATATTACCAAGACCGACGCCGTATCTATGATGACGTTCTCTGCGACAGTCTGTCTTCGAGTCCCCGCGATTACCTTCTACTTAACCAATCTGAGTTATCATAGGTGTTATTGTTAACAATTCAATAGAATATATCTGCCACATGCACTATGGGACCGATCGATGTGGCGACGCTTGGGGGAGGCCTATGTCCAGCAGTGGACGTCTTTCGGCTGATATGATGATGATGATGATGCACTATGATCGATAAGTCATAAATACTTTCAAACGAAATTATAATTAATTTTAGTTGATTATAAAAAGCAATTATAATTGATCTTTTGTGACACCCCTAAATTTTGACCTCGGTACATAAAAATAATTTTCTCGAAACATAGGCCTAAGTTGAAAGTAATATTCTTATAGCTGATAAACCTTAGTAAAAGCAATATATTTGTATCAGACAGAGGTTCCACTTCGAGCTAGAAAATAAATAAAAAAATAAACAATGATTTTGGTAAAAAAAAAAAATGTGGGTTTTATTATCGTTTTTGATTACATACGGGATAATTTTCTCCTTGAATTGCTTCATAAACCTGCAATACGAATAAAGCTCAATTATGTACAGTTTTATTTATACGTTTGGTCTTTTAGGCTTCAAGGATATGAAAACGTTAAAAAAATTGATACATGCGAGTTCTACTCGTGCATTTGTAATAAACTAATAAGTATAAACAGCGGATGTTACTTTTTACCCGACTGCCGAAGGAGGGTAATGTGTTTATCAGTCTATGTATGTATGTATGTATGCATGTATGTATGTAAGTATGTATGTATGTATGTATGTTTGTTCCTATATGGCGTTCCAGAGACCAAACGCGTTGGCCGATTTTGATGATTCATACGTCAATCGATTCGTCCTAACCCTGCGAGTGTCATAGGCTACATTAAAATTGGATAATAGAAAAATGGCGGATTTTGGGTGCCATATTGTGGGGGCCCAAATTTTTTTTTCTTCCAAACCCATCGTGTGGGGTATCAAAATAAAGGGTTTTAAGAGGTGATTTCAAAAATATGACACTTGTATGTTTAAATGTATCTAATTCGAAAAAGCTTAACTAAAAATTTATAAATAAAAAAACTTAATTCAAAAAATCAAAAAACCCGACTGCTTCAAAAGCGAACTTAAAAGTCGTAAACAATATGCCCGCGAATATGTATCCTCCGACTGCACAGCATGTTTTTTTTCTTGTTTACGACTTTTAAGTTCGCTTTTGAAGCAGTCGGGTTTTTTGATTTTTTGTTTTGGTTCTGTAAAACACTGTGCCTTGGGATAATTTTCGACATTCACGCGGGCGAAGCTGCTGGCAAAATCTAGTTCAGCTATATTTCCCAAAACGTTTATTCATTTATTTTACTACTATTATAAACGTGAAAGTTTGTGAGAATGGATGGATGGATGGATGTTTGTTACTCTTTAACGCAAAAAGCTGAACTACTGAACGCATTTTGATTAAACTTTGGTTGGGATGAACGTAACAACAGGGCACAGAAAAAAAGTATTTTTCAGGCAAAAAAAAATATTTACGTATTTAGTTTATTTTCTTGATGCTATCGTAATTAACACCTAAATATAAGGCTAAAAGCTTCTTTGTGTTTTTTGTCTCCGCCCATCCGTTTGTCATAAAAATGATGTCGAAGAAGTCGTCCTGAGATCGCTACGATTTAATACAATTGTACACTATGGTGTTGAATTTTCAAGATTTTATCTGCTACATTTTGATTCTCGGAAGATTCTCGGTTATTGACGATTTTGAAACAAAATGTTGGCAACAACATAACGGACATCCAATAAGACTCTTAACTGCCACACTCAGAGACGTTACTTAAAACTCTCCTTAAAGTCCATTTCACAAAAGAATTCCCCTGTGAGTGGCGCTTCAGTCGCCTTCAACATTCTAAAATAAGCTCTATTACTATAGAAATAAGCAAACCACATTTAAGTTCCAATAATATTCCGTGGGACTTCTTACATGACGCAGACTTTAGTAGAGATTTTTTGGTACAAAATGTATACTAAGGAGCGCGTTAAGTAACCGTTAAATGTCTCTGACTTCTCTGAGTGCGGCAGTAAGAGTACATTTCATCGGTCGAATAAACGTTTTGTTTCGCCAAAACGCGCACAGCCACAAAGTAATTATTAAAATAACACCAATTAAACGTTTTTTAGGTGATTTTGAGGGCAGAAAGAAATCTAGAGAATATGAATATTTCTTTGTTTCTCAAACCTCTCACACAAAAATCAATGGCTTAGAAATCAGATTGACAATTGTAGAACAAAACGTTATAATTTCTACAGCTGACCTGTCAGCCATTGGATGATAGAAAATATTGTTCTTACGCTAGCATCAGGAATATCAGTATTTATTAGTGTTTATAAGCATTAATCATGATAATGTTGCATCAGTATAGATTCTGTAAATAGATTTACGTTATTTGCGTAGCAATGTGGTAAGAAGTGAGTGCTTAAAAGGTTTTAACTTGGTGTGTCAAATCCACGACCGCTGATATGGAGTATTCAACACAGAATTTAGAATATGCTGTATCTGTATTCTACAATGGAGAGCAGAGTGAAAGGGCGAAAGCCCATGCATGGCTCACTACTGCACAAAGGGTCCCAGAAGCTTGGAATTTCGTGTGGGAATTGCTTCAACCAAGCAAGGTAATATGACCGATTATGGATAACGTCTGTTATTACTAGAGATAAGATCTTTTAATGGTTTGCTGACTTCTTCACAGGTAACACAAAGTTGCTTATGTGACTAGATTTCATAACTTCATAACAAACTATATTATGTGTAGTTGGTAGTTCAAAATGTATTTTATGTACCGAATCCTGAACAATTTACTGTTGTATTTAGATTTATACATTCAACTAATCTTTTGCTTGACCCTATCAATGATTTATTAACCATTGAGTTTTGTTTCAGGGTACAGAAATTCAATTTTATGCAGCAACAACGCTCCACACAAAGATCCTCCGCTGTTGGAATGAAGTGCCCCCAGAGAGCTATGATGAGTTGAAAGACAAAATACTTCAGGCTGTCTTTACTTACTCCAAGGGACCTAAGATTGTTACTAATCGATTATGTATCAGTGTAAGTATACCTACTAAATTCAATATCTTAAAATATTACAAAACAATTACTATTAAAAATGCTCAGTAGTTTACAATAATAAATACAACAATGAAAAAGAAACACGATGTAAATACAAAATTATAAATTACTAATGTTTTAATATAATACTATTTACTACAGGTATAATTTGTTTTATGCCAATAAATTAGATTATAAAAATAGATACAAAGTAGTAAATGATTTAATAACAAAAACTGCAGTCAAAACCGTTTATAAAACTGTGCTTAAAACAATGTATTGGGTATTATGACGGAATATAAAGATCCTGTCCATAGATAATAATATAATAAACAAGTACATATGCCCAGTAGACGAAAATATATCGGCAACCGGTGTCTTCAGTTTGCCCCTACCCCACGGAAACTACTACACATGAAGTTCAATAAAAGCAATAGATACGCAGTCGTGCCACACCCGTATTTCATAAATCAGAACGTACTACACAATCAATTATAAACCTTATCTCTTCAAACACAGCTTGTATTTACCATGCACCTTACAGTTTATCCACACAAAAACACTTGTACAAGCACATGAGTAACTCATAGCATGAAGCAGCGACCATACTACGCTCCCTACACGCTTCCTTGCCACCACCTGTTTTTTATATTTCTATGGTCCTGTCACAAGGACCTATGTGCCATTATTTATGTTTATAATGACTCAATTATAGACAATTCTATAATTACAGCATATGAATGGTGCCTTCAATGTTGATTTAAATGGTTTTGACTGTATTTAAATATGTTATACACTTATAAAAAAAAACTAACAGCCTGAAAAGATACATTGCCAGCTGTGAAAGTCAATTTCAAAAATAATAAAAAAAAAAAACAATGATTACAATAACTATGAATAGGAATATAAATTAACAAATTTGATTTTGTCTACACCAAAGATTGCCCTATGGAGCAGGACCAGCATGTTTCCAAGCATTCTTATCTTGAATATAATCATCTAATTTGTAATATGCTTGTTTACAAAGAGTGCTTATAATTAAAGTTTTAAATTTACTTTCATTTAGTTTTAATATATCACAAAGTATTTTGTTATAGAATTTAACACAGTACCCCATGAAAGATGATTGTACTTTAGCTAGTCTGTAAGAAGGTAGATCTAACTTAATTGTTTCAGTTGGCAGCGTTTATCCTGCAACAAGGAACATTGGACTTGGCTACGATATTGAGGCCTTTGTCTACTGCTGAGAACACCACACTATTACTGGAAGTTCTTACTGTGATACCTGAAGAAGTAAGTACATATATCAGTAAACCTTTCCAAATAAGCATAATTTTTCCAAAGAGGCTTTAAAAGAAAGAGAAATTTGTCTACTTATATCTTGAATTTTTTTTAAAGCTTCTATTACTTATTAGAGTAATGTTACAAACAGTTAGAAAAGAATAATATGTGTTTTTTCAGTTAATGTTTCGTTTGTTAAGTAATATTTCTTTTTTTATTACCAGTTCAACAGCATGACAATGGGATCTGTTCTGAGGTCCAAGAACCGCACAGCTCTGCAACAGGCTTGCCCAGCAGTTTTAGATGACATGCTCCGGTGCTTACAAACTGTATACAAGTGAGTATTTATCCTATAACTAATTTAGGGCAAAATTTATCACATTCAATGTTAATTGAGGTGTTTAGTGCCACTTTCCAAGAGCCACCTTCTCATTGCCCTCGATTTTTGTAGATAGCAACAATAATAAAAATTCTTATAAAAAGCATAGGTATTGCCCTGATGCAAAAGACAAAGTGTTATCAACTAATAACTACGCTTCTTAAAAAAAAAATCATACGAGGATAGGATAGATGGACCCCTTTTCCGCACATTGACTCGCATTTGGTCCGTTGTGCTTGCAGGCCTCCTCTCTGTGAGAGGAAATGGGCCGTAATCCACCTCGCGGGCCCAGTGCATGTTGGTGGATGTCACATGTCTTCGAATTTTTGGTTCTAAGACATGTCGGTTTCCTAACAATGTTTTCCTTCACCGTTTTGAGAGCAGTGGTGATGAAATAATTTACTCAAAGTAAAGCGCCTGCCTGGGTTCGAACCCACGACCTAAATCTTGTAAGTCGCGGCCACTTGGCCACCACTGCTCCTTCACATACTATAAAAGGTTTTTACACATAGAGACCAACATGAAAGTGAGATAAAACGTCTAGCGATTATTGGCTACGAGTCTCGCAAGGACCCTAAAACTCTCTCGGGTTCTACATGGTGATTCTTACGATGGTTTTTGTTTCTCTATAGCCCGGACTACACTACAGAATCCCCTTCAGAGCAGACAGTACAGTCGTGGGTGACGGCGGCCACTTGCGCGTGCAGCTGGCTCACGCTGGGCGGCGAGGACGCGGCGGAACACGCCGCGGGCTCGCTGCCCGACCGCATGCCGCTGTGTCGCGCGCTGCTAGCCATCGTGCAGCTCTTGTACACGTGAGTCTACTACAGAGTATGCCGAGCATAGCAGACACTCAAAGCATTATTAGTGTCTTTTGAAAATAGATAAGAAGCTAAGGAGAAACTAGGCGTATTATACGCCTTAACTTTTTTAACGTTTAATCAGAGGTAATTTTAACACATCTGGCGCATGTGCTTCCTTTTTTTTACCCTACTACCGAAGGAGGGTAATGTGTTTATCAGTCTATGTATGTATGTATCTATGTATCTATGTATGTATGTATATATGTTTGTATGTATGTTTGTTCCTATATTGCGTTCCAGAGACCAAACGCGTAGGCCGATTTTGATGTTTCATACGTCAATCGATTCGTCTTAACCCTGCGAGTGTCATAGGCTACATTAAAATTGGACATTAGAAAAATGGCGGATTTTGGGCGCCATATTGTGGGGGCCCAAATTTTTTTTTTCTTCCAAACCCGTGTGGTGTATCAAAATAAAGGGTTTTTGATTTCAAAAATATATAACACTTATATGTTTCAATGTATCTAATTCTAAAAAAACTTAACTAAAAAGTTATAAATAAAAAAGTTAAATGAAAAAACCAAAAAACCCGACTGCTTCAAAAGCGAGCTAAAAAGTCGTAAACAAGGAAAAATTCATGCTGTGCAGTCGGAGGATACATATTCGCGGGCTGGCTGACCAAAATCTGCTGTATCCTCCGCCTTTTTTCCTAATATTATTTATATGTCTTATGGGAAATATAAAGTTATTCCAGTATGGGTATCTTAAATGCCAATCTAAGATTATATAATACTAGCATACAGATGCCTCATCCCATACAAAGAAACCGCGCCGTCGTTGCTAGCGATTTTCATCAGATTAAACAGATTCGTTTTTGTACATTGAACGCGTTCAGTTCGGTTCCACGGCGAAAGATAGATGGTGTTAGCAGCGACTTGCAAGTAAAAGGGTTTACTCGGTTCGTAAATATTTTTCTTTAAATACAGTGACTATTTGTTTTAATTTTTTTTTTCGCTCGATTTTACAGTTTACAACAGATATTTAAAACCCCGCCATCTATTGGCATCAATATTAAAATAATCCGTGCAAATAATCTTTGAAATGTAAATGAAGTGCCCCATATTCCATAAATTTGTGCTTAGGAGAGTTGATTAAACAAGAGCATACAATTTTTAGGTTCAATTCCAAAAAAATATAATTTTACACACAACTCGATAAGAAATCGGTGCATATCGCGCCATCTAGTGAGATTTATTTGAACCAAATTTTCTTTCTTAGCACTGGGACACCGTGGATATAGTTAGCTATAGATTATCTAATTAATTACCACCTTACCTATGCTATGTTCTCCAGATGGAACCCCGCAGTAAGCGACACGCCGCTAGACGCGTGTGAAGCCTGTCTGTCAGCGGTGCGGGCCGCAGCGGGCACAGCGGCTGCAGCGCTGTACCCCGCTTCAGCGCTGGCACTGCTGACAGACCTTGCAGCGCTCGCAGCGCCACTCATGACGAGGGACAATGTACCGAATTCTATAAACGAGGTAATAGGGAAGATTTACAAAAAAATAATAGTTCTTCAGTTGGTTACCAAAAAATATTGGACACGTATTTTCTTCTTTTGTTACCTAAAGAAAAAATTACGAGAAGGATGGATGACGAAGGAAGTTGCTGAGTTGCGTCCTTATTTTTATTCGAAAAAGGACGTGATTTATTTCTTGTTAGCTGTTACCTTAATGAGAGAGTATTAGGGCAAGTAAGGCTGTAATATCTAAGGGGGTATAGTATTATAATTTGCAGTAGCATTCTCATTTGCTCTTTTTTACCTTAATGCTAAGACTTTACAAACCCTATTAGCTTTCGCGTATATATCTTATTATACTACTGGCATTTTGCCACAGATAGTGAATTAAAAATTGTTCGACCATTGGTCATCCTAATAGAGTATCAAGTAAATAAGTTTACACGATTCAAAACCCCTGCAGGAATAGACATGTCATTGTCAAAATTGCAAAAGATGCAATTCACACGCGTACCCTATGTGAATCTTATAACATTGTAGTAAAGTAGAAATTGGAATAATTGACACGTGTCCGTGGAAAGCAACCCACACTAACAAACTCTACTTTCTCACAGGAGCTGCTAGCCGCCCTCATAACCTGCTGCGTGTCCCTGGGCGAGTGTCACGCACACACGCTAGTGCAAGCAGCTGAGAGTGACGGAGACGCTAACAACGGCGCGCGACAGCTCATCGAACTGGTGCTGGCTGCGCAGGCGGCGCCCGGCCATTACCCTCTGCACGAGACCAGGTCCAACCTTACGTTTGGCTTCTGGTATACTATACAGGTGAGGTTACTATAAAGAAGGCTTTTAGTCTGGCTATCTTAGCCCTCATGCACAACAGACTAAATGAGAGTCTTAGGTGCGGCAGTAGTTAGGGGAGTCCCTCTTCTACTTTTACAACTCTACAGGTGAGGTTTCATTCTTACTGTTACCGTGCTGCAGCAAAGTACAATAGCGAATGTGGGTGTGTGTTTTTTTACAAGCTTTTATTTAACTTGCAATGTATGTATGTAAGTGTATTCGGGTCAAATCTTGCAACTAAATTTTGCAATTATCCTCCACCGATTAAGATTAAATTTTGCATACACGTTGATTTTGGATGACAATGCATGATTAGCTAAGTGACTGAGTGAGTCATTCTAAATCCAATATGGTGGCCCAAGATGGCGGACTAGTAATTTTTTGTGCACATCCATGATATGGGTATCAAATGAAAGGATTTGCTGAAGAAAAATTACCAAAAAAGTTTGTACAAAAAAAAAAAAAAAGGAACTAACTACAATAATATTTCTGTCTAGAGAAAATATATTTTAATGGAGCTAGTTTTCTTTTCATTAAATGCTCCCGAGGTCCCTTAGAGTATTTTTTGGTTATTATTTCTAGTTTTGGATTTGGCATCCACGAACACTTCGAAATTCTGTTAAAAAACAAAATTTTACTATGGACCACAAATAAAATATTAATTTGACCACTTGGAACAGTTCAAAAAATGCTTGACTGTCACTACAATAGTGTCAATAATTCTGTATAGGATGAAGTACTAAACCTGATGGACAGAACAAACGACATCCACCAAATATGGAAGGAAGTGTTCTCGCGACTGCTAGCGACGTTAGTGACCAAGTCATCGGCCCCCACTGACGCGTCACTGTCGAAGGACGACCTCGAGCTGCTGCGGTGCTACCGACAGGACATCGCCGACACTGTGGTCAGTACTATATGTAGCTTTAATGTCTACATATAAAGTTCAGTTTCCATTACAATTTTCTAACTTATGTAGTACTTAGTTTCTCAGTCTAAAATCGACTTAATTTACAGTGCCATAAAACTGCTTGAGAAAATAACATCAATTAATAACAAGGCTTTGAAATGACAATATATCTGTCAACAGATGTACTGCTACGGAATCCTAGGCGAGTGGTGTTGGACGACGGTAGAAGCCGCGTTCACCGCAGCGACCAGTGACAGCGGCCGAGAAGCCGCATTGCACGTGTTCGCAGCGCTAGCCGACGCCGCGCCCGCCAACCGGGCACCGCCTGCGTTAGTGGCGCTGATACACCACGCCTTGAATATAGCGCATACGTCCACGGTTAGAAGGATGCTTAATACTTCGCTTGATTGTCTCGGTAAGTTGAAGAATAGCTATTGCATTGGAGATGTTTATTTTAAGAATATTTATTTATTTAACACTCTTCATCAGGGCACAAATATCAGTGCAGCTCTGGCTCTCGTACTAGGTATTTCTGTATCACAAGAGCCAGTCGTGTTAATATTAGGTCGTTACCCGTTTTAACCCCCGACGGAAACGATGCGCCGCTAGCCGACCACAAATAGTTGTGACCCAAGTAGTATGCCAGCCATGCCAGCCTATGCCCATGCCCATGCACCATCGTGCTGGTTGGCGACCAGATGGGAGGGCCCGATGGTAATCGACGTCCCCGCAGAGTCCAGGCTAGTTCCGCAATGATGGCGTCCTTTCAGTGCGTGTCTGTAAGTTAGCAGCGTGGAATCTCATCTCACTTTCTTCTCCTCTCCTCCCTTTACTCTTTTACAACAATGGCAGGAAATATAAAAAAAAAAACGGATTTAAACAGCGGCTGCACCCCCTCCCACCACAAAATACACCTCACTGCTATCTGCACTCTAGTCTCGCCTCAGTCCACCACCACCTGAAAACTGAAAAACCAGCACTGTTTCTCCTTACGGAGACGCTGATAAGAATTCCGTCAGACGTGTCCTACCCAGAGTTTACTCTAAAGCACAATTTTGAACTACTCGTACGCGCGAGTGTATGCATGTACGCCCGAGACGAAACTTTCTATCGGCGTCTCCGTAACCTAAAATACTCAGGTTTTCAGTGCTGTGGGCTCTGGTGAATACAAGGCTGGATAAGATTATCTACGCCTGTTTCTACCGTTCGCTTAGCGGCAATCAGGTGACAACCAGGCTCACCGAGTACTGAGGTCAGTGAGGCGGCTGATGCGGCACAGCAGCGGTACCCTTCTGGCCGACTAGTGTTTCTGGGGGACTTTAATGCCCACCACCAGGAGTGGCTCTTCCCATACCATTGCATCGATCTTGCTGGACGAGAGACGTGCAAGCTTGCGCTAGCGCTAAATCTCACACACACACGGTGCCGGATGTTGATTCGCACACATCCAATTGCTTGGACCTTCTGCTGACAACAGATCCAGACCGATACTCAGTGTAGGTTGCTTCACCTTTGGGTAGTTCCGACCACTGTCTGGTGACGTCTGTGTCTGTCAACTACCCGCCTGATCGCAGCTCAAGAGGCACCCGGCGGGTATGGCGGTAAAAGTCAGCAGATTGGGACGGGATGCGGTCTTTCTTTGCATGCTTTCCTTGGCGATCCCAGATACGGTCTCTCCGGGAGGCCATGGTTGAGCACTTGAACCTGTCCTTGAAGGCTGTTTCGAAATTGGGCGATCTGTTAAATTTCAATGCTGCTAAGACCCAGGTGTGTCTTTTTCCGCTAAAAAAAACAATTCCACCAGGGTCCATCATTCCGTGGTGTAACCGTGCCGTTAATAGACATATTTCGAACTTCTTGGTGTTGCGTCGATAACGACCCTCAATTTCGGTCCAATATTGAGGCGAAGGCTCAGTTGGCTGCAAAAAAAGTTCGGGATCCTTGCAAAGGTGAGACGGTAGGTACTTCATGCATGAACAGCTGCTCAAATTGTATCTATCTTTCTCTCTTTTATAATACATTTATTACTTCGACATGTGAACTTAGATGGTAGGTTACAAATTTAGACCATTGTGGACCCTGTCGGGCACTGCAAAAGTAGGAAAGAGGATGAGGGCTTTTATTTGACTAAGTATTTATTTATTTTTAACCCAAGTATTTATTTATTATGAACTGACAATGGGTATTACTAGTAGTAATTTAGTAATACCCATTAGTACCCTAATTAGTATTTTATTATTATTGGTACTTTTATTATTTGCCAAATAATAAAATCTGTTACCGGACAATGGCAACATATTGACCACCAAAAATAAAAAAATATGCAATTATGTATTTTGGGCTATTTTGCTACATAATACGACCCTCATAGCTCCATTTAAACAAAAACTTCAGCATCACTACCATATTGCGTCGCAACCGAGTAAGGGTTAAGGTGACTATTGTAATTATATTATTCGATTCGAGATTGAATAATCTTTACTCAGGTCGACACAGAAGGACAAAAAGATTATACTGCTCTGTAATATGGATTGGTTTTTAATAACGAATTAGAGTTGACAACTGCCTTCGACCATAGAGAAACAATTACGTGCTCTGTAAATTAGAAGGTTTTTCTATGTTTGTATTATTGTTAGGCTCACGCTTGACCACTATCTCACCTGATGGTAAGCGATAATGTGGTCCACGATGTAGCCTAGAAGAAACCTATTCTTGACTCAAAGACTCCCAGGTTGTAGCTATCAGGAAATACAGACTCCGGCAGGGAATTCCACTCCTTAGCTGTACCCATAATACACCTACCTACCTATAATAACCTACCAATTAACCAACCACCTACCTATAATTACCTATAGGTGAACTTTTTAACGCGGAGTGACCGTGAGAAAATCTCTAGATTATTTAAACCACCTATTGACGTCTGGGAGGAACTTTTATCCGAATGGCAATGTAGGTGGGATAATTCCATCAAGGGCCGACACCTCCACCAATTCTTTCCATCCGTTCGCGTGCGGCTGGCCAGCACGTGGCTGGAAGTGGATCACTGTGTTGCCCAATTTTTCACGGGACATGGTAACTTTAAAAGTAAATTATTTTCTTTCAAGCTCGTTGCCTCGCCTTTATGTCAGTGTTCTACATCTGACTGCGAATATGTACAATCTGCACATCATATCTTATGGGAGTGTATTCTTTGGCAGAATGAACGTAATATTATGTTGAATAATGTACAGGCTGCATCAGGAGTTGTTTACTATACGGACCTTGTGGAAACTAGAACAAATTTCCGTGCGTTCAAGCGTTTTTGCCATAACTATTATTGGAACCAAATATAACAGCTCACAATGTTAGGACCCATTAATATTGTATTAATGCTAATTTTTTATCCGTGGTGCTAGGCAACTGGGCTTATCCCAGTTGTATATGACCCTTTGTGCCTATTGGCCTTGTTTGTTCTGTCTCCTGCTTGATATGGAGGGAAGTGGAAATTTACATTTTTTCCTACTCCTCCGTTATTCTTTTCTGATTAATTTCGTTGCGGGATCCAAGACAGGTAAATTCATTCTCCGGGACTTCGTCGAGCTTCATTGCCTCGGCGCTTTTCTGGTGGTCGCCACTGTTGATTCTGGCTTTCAGGAGTTGCAGTGGTTTGGGAATAGTGCGGTGGGATTACCTATAGGTGCCTATTACCTATAATTTAGCATGTATTGTAGGTGGCAGAATATTTCAAGGCTTGCAGTGATGATGAGGATTCTCACATAATATAAGGTCACGCCCGTTTTCCCCAGAGGGGAGGTTTAGGATAAAGTTCCCCCCACATTTCGCCCATTACATACATAAGCCCTTTGTTGTAGAAAACGAGTCTATAGCCATCAACCAGGCAGAAGTTCAGAGACCGGGCTGTTACTGAAAAAAGTTATTGATGAACAAACACTTTGCCCGACTCGGGAATCGAACCCAGGACTCCATGCTCAGCAGTAGCGCTTGTGATCACTGGACAAATGAGGTTTTGATTTGTCATTTTCATTCGTCTTGTTTTCCCAGGCAGTTACGCATCTTGGATATCATCAGTAAACGAGGGTCGCGAGCTGGGCCCAGCATGCGTGCGCGCAGCCGGCGCCGCGCTGCCGCGCTGTCCACCAGCTGCTGCTCTGGCGCTGCGAAAGCTAGCCGCTGACTGTAGCGCTCCAGCCGCTGCACTCGCGCCTGACATAGTACAGGCTGCACAGGTAAATACTATCCTTGTCTTTCTAGACGAATAATATATAATTGTCTATTTACAAAAAAAAAAGAGTAGTCGCAGGACGGCGGCGGCGGCGAGAGTTAAGAAAGAGTTATTTTGAAATAATTCCCACTACACTTTTTACTACAAAAAGTTAATAGAACAGAGTGTCTGTTTTCAAGTTGTTTTATGAACTTTATTGCTGTCGGTGCTAAAGTCCAAAATAGAAAAAATTTGCCCTTCTCCTTCTTTTCGATTCGATGTAATGGTCATTTAAATATTCAATTTCATATTAAATGTAAGTTCACTAACCCCTTTTTACTATAACTATAACCAATATTGCATTCGCCAGACATTCCAATGCAACTCGAGTCGCTCAGATGCGTGGGTGCGGCGTCAGCTAATCGCGGCTGCAGGCGCGGCGTTAGCGGCAGCGGAGCTGGAAGCAGCCGGCCCACTGCTGCGGCCGCTTGCTGACACGCTGCGGGACGAGCTAGAGGCACAGGTATGCGAGAATTTTCGGTGTCAATACTTCCTAAAAAAGGTTATAAACTGGTCATCATTTCCAAAACATTTTTCAATAGCCGAATATTAAATTTTTGTCTTACCATCGCCTTAGATTTGGATGTCAACCTCATTGTAGGTATTAGTACTCCCTGAAATCGTTTAGACCGATAATCATGCCGAACAATTTTCAATTTTCTGTTACTATTGCCTTGGACTTTGAAGTCTAACTACATTTTCGTTATCAGTACTCCCTGAAAACGTGGAAAGGATTCTCAAACCTATAATTTTACAAATTATTCTGGCATCGCCTTGGATTTTGATGTCAGCCTCATTTTCGACACTAGCACCCCCGAAAAATACGCCTATTGCCATCACTTTGAATTTTGTCACACGATCAGAGAGCAATTAATGAAGAAGGACAGCAAGCTGGTTGACTGCTGTCCGTTTTATTTTTGTGTATTATTGAGCAGCTTCAAGAGTGTATGATGGTAACCCTTCCATGCGTGTTTTGCACCAGGTAGGCGACGTACCTCGTGCAGTATTAGCAGCCGAGTGCTGCGCAGCGCTACTGGGCTCGTTGGCGCCGCGCGGTGCTCTAGCTGCGGCGCTATTCCGTACTCTTGCGCCTGCGCTACCGCCCTATGCCAGCAACCAGCCGCTTGTTGAGGTTAGTATTGAATATGTTGTATTTTAATGTACATTTTTCACAATCTTTACTTCCAAGGAATTTAAATTTATATCAGAATCTAGTGAATAAAATTATTTATTTCATTCACCTGAAAGGCGCACAGCCTAAACTGCTGATATCTATAAGCAGAAAGTTATACATGAGAGTTTTATACACAATTAAACTTCTAAAATTGAAAACTAAAGCAACATGTTTCATCTTTCCGCAGTCAATGTTCCACATACTAAAGCAGACGGTGTCGTCGCTGATAGACGACTTGCTGCCACTGGTGTCAGACATCGCGCAACTAATCATCGCTGGATTCAACACGTACCCGTGTGCTTCGGGGCTGGACGTCGTTAAACTGGCAAGTTGTTGTTTGCCAATTTTTCCTCGCATAAAGACAGATACATTTGCTGGGATTAGCGAAAAGATTAATTTGAAAAAACAACTCGTGGAAAATTGCGTATTGATAATTTAAAAAGCATTATATTCTTAAAGATGGCTTAAAACATTTCGTCACGCAATCTAGGCAAATGTTGTTCAGAGTCACTACAATCGTAATGTGCCCTGTGGTGTTATTGAACACCTGCATTCTGAAAGACCTTTACGAGGCTAATACTAAAGTTGCCGACCGTGGCTGAAAAAAAAAATACATTTGTTAATAAACTAGAGGCCTTTATTTAGTTTCTACTCATTTATTTTAGACTTAATTTTATCGAACGCATTTATTTTATTGTTGCTTTCATATTTAACACAATAAAAGTTTGTTGCGGCACCGACGCCGCCACTTACGAACTAATGACATGACGTCATACAAATCCTGCATCGCGCAAGTAAAGTTTTCGGTGCGATTAGAACACATACAACAGTCCGACAACAACCGTTGGGCAGTTTCCCGGACCAGACACAACACCCGTCTGGTCGGAGGATCTTCCCTTTTCTGTGGAGGTTTGTGGGACTTTACACCCTGTTCCGCATACCCCCAAAAGTTTATGTACTATGTGTATGAATACTGTTATATTTAAATATATTACGTTTATATTCATAAAACATTTATTTATACCAATTCGTAAAATTAAATTGAGGAGTCATGTCACATCGATTCGATGAATCACTGATTGAGCCTTACCTTCAACACGCGCTTGCAACATTTAAAAAAAATAACCGCATTAGCAGCTGACACTTTAGTCTACAAAAAAAAAAACACAGTATAGCAATCATCGATACGACGATAATAAGCAAATGTGTAAAGGCTAAGATTTTATGTCGTCGGAACAGTCTACCGCTTAGCTCTGGTATTATGTTTAGTATGTATTTTAGTATTATTATTAACCTGCGCATCTTTCCTCAGGTAGTGTTGGCCCTGGGCAATGAATGGGCGGGAGCACGCGCCCTGCTGCACGCGAGCGTGTCGTCGAGCGTGAGGGCTATCGCCCCCAACCCCTCAGCCCGACCGGATCTCACTGAAGGCCTGTTCACGTTACTGCAAGCTGTCACCAAAAAGAAACCACACTTTGTCGACTGGCTAGAAGATATACTGCCCGATTTAGTGGAATTAGGTGAGATATTTTCTTCCTCATCCTCAAATACTAATACACATTTTACCCGACAAAAAGGAAGGGTTATGATTTTAGCAGTGTATATACAGTACAACTATTTTCTTAATGCCCCTCGGCAATCATCGCATTTCAGAAAACAAACGAATGCTAATTTCCATGTCCTAGATTTATCGTGTATAATAATTTGAATTGAGAACTAAGTATTTTATTGTTGTTTTGTTATAATTCCGTGTGAAATATATAGAGCTGTATAAATAGCGGCTTACCTTCTATTTTTAAAATAAATTACATTATGTTAAAAGAGTTTTAACAACTATATACTTCCAAGTTGATTGAGAGCGTCCGGTCTGCACCAAGTGCAAAGGGCAACTGATAGAAATCCGACGACTGACGAAACACGAAGTCGGCCGAGGGGCATTAAGAAAATGTTTGTATTTACGCATGTTCCTCCGAAGCGCATAAACTATTCATCAAATTTTGATAAATAAGGTGTCAAATAAAAACCGTACTCAGATTTTCAATAAACTTTTTTTTACTAAACTCCATTTGCGATAAAATTAGCCCATTTTACAGCACGTTCAACCGATTTTGAATTCTATTACGTTGGTGATACGACAAATGGTAGCTATAGTAAACAGTTGGTTTTGGTAACAGATTTATGCTTTTATGTCACCTTATGTTTACGGGATAGAACTCAAAATCGGTTGAACGGACTGTAAAAAGATTTGGAAACATGTCTAATATTATTTCAAATGGAGTATACCTGTATGTGGCTCGAATTTTTTATTGATATGTGCATTTTTGATCCATGCTTTTTAGCTTTACTTGAAGCAAAAGTTCAGTATTTTAATTTACTGGCGCTAGCAATTTTTACTTGTCTGTGGCAATGCCCGCTTTAGCGCATGCGCGGTTAATGCGGTGCTGGTGATGTGCTGGATTTTGGCGTCATTCATACGTTTTGCTGTACTGAATTTTACTTACTCTTTTGACTTTTTCTTTTATTTAGTAGGTTCAATCCTAATGTATGAGTGTAGATAAAGTAGTGTATGAAACTGCACATAACTAGGTATTAAAACATTCGTGTGATACTATTAAAAACCTCGCCTACAGGTCGGTTTTTAAACACATTCATTTTTTATGCAACAGTTTCATAAACTACTATTTTAGGTCGTCTCTGGAACTACTGATCCAATACGAAAAGTTTTGTATTGATAGAAAGCTATGCTTTCCTTGCCGTGCATTCTAAATTAAACCATTCTGGCACTTATCAGAATACCGGCACGCAGTTATTCATTCTTTATTTAAATATCGCTTCACATGCTGAGATAGGACCCTTTTTGTCTAGACCAGGGTTATTTTTTTTTATTTGTGTAAGGTTTTTTTTGTATTGAGTCTCCTGTGCGCGTCACAAATAAAATGTTTTCTTCCGTTCTCCCCCAGCATGCGGCTGCGTCCGCATGTGGGAGGCAGGCGGCGCACGCGCAGCATGCGGCTGGCTGTCGGCGCTCGCAGCACAGCGACCTCAAGCGCTGCAGTCCCGGGCGCCTGCGCTCACTGCTGCCGCGCTCACCTGCATAGGTAACTATGGCTCGATTCAAAATTAGTGACGTCTGTGAAGTTAGCTTTTAGCTGCGCAGTACCCCACCCCTCACTCCCACTGTCACATGAATTTGGTATTGCAGTGACTCGCGGATTGGTCTGAGCCACCTTTAGGATTCCACCTCTACTGTGTACCGATGTAAAATTAATTATTTCGTTCCATACAAACACTCGTGTGATCGAAAAATCAGAGAAACGACTCTCAGAAAAATCAGAGTCTCTGGAACTCTCTACCACATGCACTACGCGATAGCCCTTCTCTGAATGTCTTCAAGAGGAAAATCAAGGATCATTTTCTTTCGGAATGACATAATATTAGTATATGTATATGTCGCATCAGGGCTGGCCGATTGATGCAAACCATCGGGAAGTCAGGATGTAAATACCCTTAGGTTAAGACATCTTGTGTGGGCAGGTCGTTGGGTACAATCGTGCAAATGAAATCACAGAAGTTATTCGATACACTGGGTTTATTTAAATAGTCACAACTCAGTTACATTCTTGCTTACTAATATTACGGATCGACACTGATTCTACGACGTGTTAGCTCTAAGGCTGTCAGTACTCAACTGCCATATTCTATGTTCCCCAACACGCAAGTGGTTAGAAATAGCGCGCCAATGCGTAGTTGTTCTTGCTTTGCCGCCAGATGGCGTGCTTGCGATTTGTTTTGACGTCCGTACTATTGACTAAACCCGACACGGCCATCCTGCGAGACAGGCGTCCTCGTCTGTTCCTCATTGTCAGGGTTAACAGTGTATCGAATCATGTGGAAATTCTCATGAATGTCCTCAGCCCTTGGGGAAGCTGAGGGGTCTGTCAGACTCCTACTGACTAAAACCACATGGTGTTCTTTAGGCCGTAATTTCTCTTGAGAGGCGAACGTGGAACACAGCACGTCGCCTCTCGGGCCTCTCTCAGGTGACAGATCCCCAAATCTATCACCCGCAGGCATCATCTTCTTGTCCTTGCTCACTGCCATCTCACGTCGTGTTGCGCCACACGTCCTCTTAGTCTACTCCGACCCGCCAGTCTCCCATCATACAAGGGATGTTTTTCTGAAACACAAAATTTCCAAACGGTATTCGCTCGTCCAATCCTGACTCATACTCTAGAGTGAGGAAACATTTTGAAACAATCAAACATGATCATTTAAATCTCTCTGTTCACTTTTGTAAGGAACGAGTAAATCTATTTTCAATTTAATGAAAATAGCAACTTAATCATCGATTCGATCTTCGAGATTACAAAGTCCAAGTACCACTGATAGTCATTAATGTCACATTAAATTAAACAAGACACCAAGTATCTTATCCACGATCGTTAGCCATCACATAGCTCTCCTAGCTATCTTATAGCTCTCTTAGCAATCACAATTGCTCTACTCGCACATCTCTACGATATCGAGTCAAATAAACTCTCTGAAGTAAGAACCAGTTCCACACAGACATTTAGTCTGTCGTATGTTACGTCAATTCGTCATATACCATCTCAATTGGTACTTGAGCTTTGTGTATCTTACTAACACAATCTACGCATAGTTATCAAAATTAGAAAACTAAAATTATTTCAATTTTCGTAATGAAGGCTTGACGATTTGAACGTCATCAACATTAACATGGTGACCTCACCTCTCATGTTACTATGTAAGTTTACTTTATTTTAACCTCGTAACTCAACAGGAACTTTCTGTAAGGTTATTTAAACACAGACAAAGTGTCACCCAGAATCCAGGTGTCATAAAGGCCTACATTTGCTACAAAGGCCTCCAATTGCCATACAGGCCTAAAGTTGCCATAAAGGCCAACAGTTGCCACATAGGCCAACAGTTGCCACACAGGCCAACAGTCGCCACACAGGCCAACAATCGCCACACAGACTGACAGTTGCCTCAAAGGCAGACAATTGCCTCGAAAGGCAGACAGTTGCAACACAACGCTCACGCTCGGCTACTCCTGACCAAACTAGATCATTGGGTTCGTGATAATAGGGAAATTTTAGAACTCTGATCTTTAACTAAATCATCACCCGGGGCCATGTACCACCAGTCGCTCAAATCAAACTCTAAAACTTCTTCTGCAGCAAAAACTGCCAAGCTTACAGAAACCCTCGAGTAAAACCTCTAACGCCACGGCTCTGTAGCCGAACAGCAATTATATTGCTCTCACATAACGGTCTCTCAAGACCCCGACCTCCGCCAGAATCCACTGGTACGGTCAAACATAATACGGCTGATAGACTCAATTACTCGACATTTTAAGCTTTCTCATCATCATTAAAATCCTTTTAACATCAACATCGACTGGTACATGACCCGCTGGCATCTTCCTTAATCTACAGTGTGCGTACTTGTAGGTTTTAAGCGTACCCATTTAAAGCTTTCGGTGTATAATGATCACTGTCCTGTAATGTCATGTCATGTAATGTCACCGTCCGGTAACCTATCGCAGACTTAATAAAGGGCCTATTTAGTTTTCGTACTAAAGTTTCCCACAAAGCACTATTCATTAGAAAAAGACGATCAACAAGTTCAAACTAAACAAAGTAATAGTAACAATGCTGTTACGGTTTCTTATAATTAATTCAAAGGTAATGCATACCCAACTCATGAAACCTCTTCAAAAACCCATCGCCACATGTTACGCATGAGGTGCGGTCCAGAATTGGTCTTACGAGCAGACATGTTACACTGTCATCAACTATGACGTACAATTCTCAAAGAACTTGGTGATCGGGGAACCTTCTCACAAGATTCGCGCTTTTTACTCAAAGATTTTGGAACATACTGACGGCTTATAAAAGGGAAACGACTAACCCTGATAATATTAAGGAGCTTTACGAATTAACTCTGATCAATATCATTAATATCAGATTATCAACAGTAACCCTTTACTGTCGCTCACTAACTCCGTCTTCATGTAAGGAAAACGATCGCGAGATCTACTGCTATCACAATATTACTTTGAAAGTAAGCAAGTGAATTCAGATCCAAAAACGGTGTTATAATTCGTTACGCGACAAGATCTGTTCGTAAATGATCAGTACCGTTAATAACTCGATACAATTGCGATAGCCCAACGACATTACTAAGTCGCTTTGCCACTGAAAACGACTAGTTATTCAGTCATTTTGGATAACTCATCTCCTTCTTATGGGATATCTCATCCTAAAGTTCGTAATGAACCAAATATTGAAACTATTACCGCCAATAGCAAACTCTTTGACTACTGGTTTTTTCTAAGTGTGTCTTAATTACCTAGTGTTGGTGCTAGGTATAACCACTACCAATTCAGTGGTCAAACATGAACACTTTTAAAAATCGTACTAGCATCTCTTCACTAGAGAACATCGACCTCACTATCGAAATAACATGGAAGCGACTCACCGAGTATTCCATTCCAAACTTGCGCGCGCTTGTAACGTTCGGCTACGACCTGCGAACTGCTAGCCAGCCGATCCTCTTAACCTCTCAGATGTTGACATGTCAACCTTCGCGCTCAGCAACTGAATCGCTAGCCGCTAGCCTGCAGCAGAGAGTCCACTGCGACACAATATTGTATCTGAAACATGAAAAACAATACAAGAGTACTTGTCCACACAGTTATCTTAACCATACACAGCTTTGATGGAATTTAACTGGTGCACTGGTGCTGTAACCTAAACCAATCAATCTGCCTAGCCTCCTCCCAACCACATTGGGGTCGGCCCCCAATCCCACCGGACCCAGCCGAGCACCAGTGCCCCACATGAAGCGACCGCTCATCCGACCTCCACAACCCAGCAACTGGGCAACACGGCACCCCCTGGCAAGACCGGCGCCAAATCCCAGGCGTCCGACCACCCGCAACAACTGTCAAAGATCTTCAAATGCTTCTAGTGCTTTCCGAGGCACGGAGGAAACCCGGCACGCTGAAATGGTCACCCATCCACGGACCGACCCCGTCAAGCGCTGCTCAACCCTGATGACCGACCAGCGCGGCCGCCACTATTCAGCCACGGGCTCCTAGTAGTAGTAGTAACCCAAACCGGCATGGCAAAATAGGTTATTAAGGACACTGAATGTGAGTGCAGAGTTCCTGTCCAAAACATAAACCACACATCACAGTGTCCCAAGTGCCCAGGTAGGTATATGGGCTTTAGAGAATCCAATGTTTGCCATAGCATTTTAAGTCTGTAATTATCGAGGCCTGGTAGGCTTTACCACCTTTTAGATAATTTGGCCCTCCGACCACAAAAGAAGAATACTATGCTTCTTCTCAAACTTAGTTAACTCTCACTACATAAAACTATCACACTACAAAACTGATCGAAATACTTTTTTAGATTTATCATAATTTCCAGACTGAAGTGTAAGGTAGGGTCGTAAATGTCACTATATCGTTCTACCTTCTAAACAATAATAGTCAGCCAGGGCTTGTCAAAGTTTATTGCCAGTAGAATAATAACTCTTCAACAACACCAAAACTTGACCATCGATAACTAAGATTAAATTATAACCTAACACGGGTTACCCCGACGAACCACTGACCACCATACCGTACACAAAACCAGAATTTTGAATAATGAATACACTTTTCCATAGTCATAACAAAATGAAAACGACTCACCAGATTGGCATAAAGATCAGTGCGTATGGATCTTTCCACACGTGCACACGCTCCTCCTTTACCTGTCCAGCTCTTTGGTTGTTACTAGCCTCCTTGCTGCTCCGCTCCAGACTGGTTTTTTTATTATTCAAGACTGAGGGTAGTCTTAACTGACACCGCGATTTTTTTTGCAAGAATGTAACCACAATTTTCGCTAGCATTGTTTTTACGTGTGATCTCATTAGCACGACCGAATCCCAATTCTGATGTCGCATCAGGGCTGGCCGATAGATGCAAACCCTCGGAAAGTCAGGATGTTATTCCCTTCGGTTAAGACATCGTGTGTGGGCAGGTCGTTGGGTACAATCGTGCAAATGAAATCACAGAAGTTTATTCGATACACTGGGTTTATTTAAATAGTCACAACTCAGTTACAATCTTGCTTACTAATATTACGGATCGACACTGATTCTACGACGTGTTAGCTCTAAGGCTGTCAGTACGCAACTGCCATATTCTATGTTCCCCACCACGCCAGTGGTTAGAAATAGCGCGCCAATGCGTAGTTGTTCTTGCTTTGCCGCCAGATGGCGTGCTTGCGATTTGTTTTGACGTCCGTACTATTGACTAAACCCGACACGGCCATCCTGCGAGACAGGCGTCCTCGTCTGTTCTTCATTGTAAGGGTTAACAGTGTATCGAATCATGTGGAAATTCTCATGAATGTCCTCAGCCCTTGGGGAAGCTGAGGGGTCTGTCAGACTCCTACTGACTAAAACCACATGGTGTTCTCTAGGCCGTAATTTCCTTTGAGAGGCGAGCGTGGAACACAGCACGTCGCCTTCTCGGGCCTCTCTCAGGTGACAGATCCCCAAATCTATCACCCGCAGGCATCATCTTCTTGTCCTTGCTCCATGCCCCCTCATGTCGTGTTGCACCACATGTCCTCTTAGCCTACTCCGACCCGCCAGTCTCCCATCATACAAGGGATGTTTTTCTGAAACACAAAATTTCCAAACAGTATTCACTCGTCCAATCATGACTCGTATTCCAGAGTGAGGAAACATTTCGGAACAATCAAACATGATCATTTAAATCTCTCTGTTCACTATTGCAAGGAACAAGTAATTCTATTTCCAATTTAAAGAAAATAGCAACTTAATCATCGATCCGGTACCTGATAGCACCTAATCTTCGTGATTACAAAGTCCAAGTACCACTGATCGTCATTAATGTCACATTTAATGAAACAAAAGAAACGAGACACCAGGTATCTTATTCACGATCTTTAGCCATTACATAGCTCTCTTAGCTATCACATAGCTCTCTTAGCAATCACAATAGCCCTACGATGTCAAGTCAACTGAACTCTCTGAAATAAGAACCTGTTCACACAGACACTCAGTCTATCCTATGTTACGTCAATTCATCATCAACTTCACTTTCAATCTCAATTGGTACTTGAGCCTTGTGTATCTTACTAACACAATCTACGCATAGTAATCAAAATTAGAAAACAAAATCATTTCAGTTTTCGTAATGAGGGTATGACGATTCGAACGTCATCAACGATAACATGATGACCTCACCTCTCGAGTGACTATGCGAGTTTACTTTATTTTAACCTCATAACTCAGTAGGAACTTTCTGTAAGGTTCCTTAAACACCAAACAAAGTGTCACACAACTCAAGGTGTCATACAGGCCTACTGTTGCCATAAAGGCCAACAGTTGCCACACAGGCCAACAGTTGCCACATAGGCCAACAGTTGCCACACAGGCCGAAAGTTGCAACAACACACGCTCGGCTACTCCTGACCAAATTAGATCATTGGGTTCGTGAAAATAGGAAAATTTTAGAACTCTGATCTTTAACTAAATCATTACCCTGGGCCATGTACCACCAGTCGCTCAAATCAAACTTTAAAACTTCTTCTGCAGCAAAAACTGCCAAGCTTACAAAAACCCTCGAGTAAAACCTCTAACGCCACGGCTCTATAGCCGAACAGCAATTATATTGCTCTCACACAACGGTCTCTCAAGACCCCGACCTCCGCTAGAATCCACTGGTACGGTCAAACATAATACGGCTGATAGACTCAATTACTCGACATTTTAAGCTTGCTCATCATCTTTAAATTCCTTTTAACATCAACATCGACTGGTACATGACCCGCTGGCATCTTCCTTAACCTACAGTGTGCGTACTTGTAGGTTTTAAGCGTACCCATTTAAAGCTTTCGGTGTATAATGATCACTGTCCTGTCTTAATCACCTATCGCGGACTTAAAACAGGGCCTATCTAGTTTTCCCTTCTAGACTTTCCCACAGAACACTATTAATCAGAAAAAGGTCCGATGATCAACAAGTTCAACTAAAAAAGTAATTAAAATAAGAGTAACAATTCTGTTACTCTTTACCACAATTCAAAGGCAATGCATACCCAATTCATAAAACCTCTTCAAAAACCCATCGCCACATGTTACGCATGAGGTGCGGTCCAGAATTGGTCTTACGAGCAGACATGTTACACTGTCATCAACTATGACGTACAATTCTTAAGGAACCTGGTGATCGGGGATCCTTCCCAAAAGATTCGCGCCTCTGACTCAAAGATTTTGAAACACACGGACGGCTAATAAAAGGGAAACAACTAACCCTGATAATATTAAGGAGGTTCACGAATTAACTCTGATCAATATCATTAAAGTCAGATTATTAACAGTAACCCTTTACTATCGCTCACTAACTCAGTTTTCATGTAAGGAAAACGATCGCGAGATCTACTGCTATCATAATATTACTTTGAAAGTAAGCAAGTGAATTCAGATCTGAAGACGGTGGTTGTAAATCGCTACGCAACAAGATCTGTTCTGAATACACGTACATGACCAGTACCGTTACTAACCAGATACAATTGCGTTGGCCCAACGATATTACTAACTCGCCTTGCCACTGAAAACGACTAGTTATTCAGTCATTTTGGATATCTTATCTGCTTCTTATGGGATATCTCATCCTAAAGTTCGTATTGAACCAAATATCGAAACTATTACCGCCAATAGGAAACTCATAAACTACTGGTTTTTTACTTAGTGTGTCTTAATTACCTAGTGATAGTGCTAGATATAACCACTACCAATTCAGTGGTCAAACATGAATACTCTTAAAACTCGATATAGCATCACTTCACTAGAGAACATTCGACCTCACTATCGAAATAAAATGGAAGCGACTCACCGAGTATTCCATTCCAAACTTGCGCGCGCTTATAACGTACGGCTACGACCTGCAAATTGCTTGCCTGCCGTTCCTCTACACCTCTCAGATGGTGACAAGTCAGCCTTCGCATACAGCATCTGAACCGCTAGCTGCTAGCCTGCAGCAGAGACTCCACTGCGACACAATGGTATCTGAAACATGAAAAACACTACGAGAGTACTTGTTCACACAGTTATCTTAACTATACACAGGATTGATGGAAATTAACCAGTGCACCGGTGAGGTAACCTAAACCAATCAATCTGCCTAGCCTTTTCCCAACTACATTGGGGTCGGCTTCCAGTCCTACCGGATTCAGCTGAGCACCAGTCTCTCACATGGAGCGACTGCCTATCTGACCTCCACAACCCAGTAACTGGGTAACACGGTAACCCCTTGGCAAGACTGGTGTCTGATCTCAAGCTTCTGACTACCCGTAACGACCGTCAAAGATCTTAAAATGACAGTCGGGACCAACGGCTTAACGTGCTTTCCGAGGCACGGAGGAAACTCGGTATGTTAAAATGGTCACCCATCCACGGACTGACCTCGTCAAGCGTTGCTTAACCTTGACGATCGACCAGTGCGGCTGTTATTAATTAGCCACGAGCTCTTAGAAGTAGTAATAAACCTAAAACCTAAACCTGCAAAATGTGTTATTATGGACACCGAATGCGGGTGCAGAGTCCCTGACCAAAACATGAACCACACATTACGGTGTCCCAGCTTGGCCCTCCGATCACAAAAGAAAAATACTTTGCTTCTTCTCAAACTTAGTTAACTATCACTACATAAAACTATCACACTACAAAACTAATCAAAATATTTCATTTGGAATTATCGTAATTTCCAGACTGAAGTGTAAGGTAGGGTCGTAAATGTCACTATATCGTTCTACCTTCTAAACAATAATAGTCAGCTAGAGCCAGTGAAAGGTTATTGCCAGTAGAATAATAACTCTTCAACAACACTAAAACTTGACCATCGATAACTAACATGAAATTATAACCTAACACGGGCTACCCCGACGAACCACTGACCACCATACCGTACACAAAACCAGAATTTTGAATAATGAACACACTTTTCTATAGTCATAACAAAATGAAAACGACTCACCAGATTGGCATAAAGATCAGTGAGTATGGATCTTTTCACATGTCCACACACTCCTCCTTGACCTGTCCAACTCCTTGGTTGCTATTAGCCTCCTTGCTGCTCCGCTCAAGACCGTTTTTTTATTATTCAAGACTGAGGGTAGTCTCAACTGACAACGCGATTTTTTTTTGCAAGAATGTAACCACAATTTTCACTAGCATTGTTTTTACGTGTGATCTCATTAGCACGACCGAATCCCAATTCTGATGTCGCATCAGGGCTGGCCGATTGATGCAAACCATCGGGAAGTCAGGATGTATTCCCTTAGGTTAAGACATCTTGTGTGGGCAGGTCGTTGGGTACAATCGTGCAAATGAAATCACAGAAGTTATTCGATACACTGGGTTTATTTAAATAGTCACAACTCAGTTACATTCTTGCTTACTAATATTACGGATCGACACTGATTCTACGACGTGTTAGCTCTAAGGCTGTCAGTACTCAACTGCCATATTCTATGTTCCCCAACACGCAAGTGGTTAGAAATAGCGCGCCAATGCGTAGTTGTTCTTGCTTTGCCGCCAGATGGCGTGCTTGCGATTTGTTTTGACGTCCGTACTATTGACTAAACCCGACATATATATATATTTTTTGTACTTATGTATATTTATGATTTATTTTATATTATTCTACAATTGTACACTGGACTACTTCTCTTCTTCCATTTGTAAACTCTCTCTATGATGTTTCTTTCACACAACACTGCAAATGCTATTACGCTTCACCTCAACTAATTCGCTCACAAATATTAGGTGGAGCAACACCACGAAACCAAATCGAGCCGTTAGCTGAGCTCCTGCTGGCACTGAACCGCGCGGCGTGGCGTGACGCCGAGCTGTCGGGCTGGCTGCGCCACGCGCTCGCCACGCCCGGCTTCCCCACGCACCACGCCACCGACCCGCACAAGCACAAGTTCATACAAGCCGTCGTCAAGTGAGTACACTACCACCACAGAAACATCATCAGATACCACTGAACCACCAGCTTCTGACACAGGCACTACTCGAAAAAGCTCACTGATCATATTTGACCCTAACCAATCAGATAATTGGCATCTATAGGCAGGATTTGGCCATATTTTCTCGAAAGCTAGTAGACTGGAAAAAAATAAATAAAGGGAAGCCTTTCCTATATAAGGAATATTATATAGGAAAGGCATATATTATTGCCTATAAAAGGAAGAGATTGAATATTAAAAACAGTATTAAAAACAAACAAATATTATGCAATATTGTTTTTGCGAACATTTCAATTATTTCTCGAAACTATATCTGATATTTTTGTTAACAGGGAGAAAAGCAGTAAGCGAAGACTATTGGAAACGGTACAAGAGTTCTCTCTAGTTTGTCGCGGCCTCGTGGACACAGAATACGCGAGACAGACCCTTGCTTCCAAGCAACTGGTGGCGTAAACACTGTTGAATATAGTTTTAACTAATATCAATGTTCTCACAACCTCGCCTCTCCTATTAGGAACACCTAGTAGATGTGTTATATAGTTACGCTTAGTATTATTTGGTTCGTTTATCTCACAAAGCGTCGACTGGCTTAGGGATGATATATGTATGCAAGCTTATTACGTAAGAAACAGGAATCAGCAATCATCGCGCGATTACGTTTACGAAACGTTTTATGTCATAAAAGTCGAAATTACCTACAGTCTAGGTATGGTAGGTTCCACTCAATCGTTTGCTAATCCCTCGCTGTTTCTCAAATGCACTTATTTCAAATAAAAAAAAAACAGCTGTAATACTTCTGTATTGAAGAGCAATTATTGCGCTAAAATCGATATCGTTATGCTCTGGCAAGATACGTAATAAACCTGCAGGCCGTGCACTGTCACCCTTATGTCCATAGTAGTAAAGTTGAAAAGTGACCTGACTGAGAACCAGAAATGTTAACAATGATATACTACAAGGTGCCCTGCATCTCAGCCCGCGTAAGGCCTGGTATCCACCAAAGCGGAGTAGAGGAGATGTATTTTGAATAACCAATCAGATTTCGTTATTGCCACATGTCCTCTCCGCTAAGCTTCGGTGGAAATGGATCAAGCGGAGAGGAGATGTCTCATTGTTCTATAGAGTCGGCGCGGCAGAGCGGAGATGTGTGTAGTCGGGCGCTCACTCTTGGCGTCTTTCTTTCGTAGACAGCACTTGACTGATTTCGAGCCCTCACAGCTCACATCTCCTCTCCACTACACATCTCCCTTCCGCTTTGGTGGAAATAACCTGTCAGATTAGCTGCAAATCTCGTCTCGTCTCCTCTCCGCTTTGGTGGATACCGGGCCTTATGACTAAGGCCTCCTCTATCTCGTCCTTCGTTAATCGTCTCCAGTGAGGTTCTGCTGTCCTCTTGATCTCGTCTACAATATTGTCTGCTTTGACTACTTTCTGAATTTCTGGGTTACCAATAGGATGTTAACTGAAAATTAGTTTTTTGTCCGTCAGGTAGATTAATAAAAAAATACTGGAAACGTATTTTTTCTTTTGACACGTAAACGTAAAGTGACGAGGATTTAATGCGTTGAAATATCGTATGACGTCACCCACGCCACCGTTAGTTCACTTTATACTGACATAGTGACGTCACAAGCCCCCACTTCTGAACTTAGATGAGCTTTATCTTTGTAAATTTTTATTGATTTGGTAAAGCAAAAATACGTGTCCAATATTATTTGATAATCTCACTGACGGACTAAATAGAATTACCATTTTTCTACCCAGGAAACATCCCTATTTGTGACTTCTTTACCCCACTTCTCCATTAAAGACCTCTTTGAAAAAGACCCCGGATGCTTTGAGAGATAAACGAACTATATCTTTGTTATGTTTTCCTATCGCTTTAGGTCATTCGACAAAACATGCAGTTGACGATTTTACATAAAGTATCATGAATTTTATTATTATACTGTAAAAATTGACATTGTAAATAATGCATTAAATCGTGATAATCATCTGTATATAGACGTAATGATGTCGTTATAGAGATCTAAAATAAAATACCAAAAAATATGTTTTTGTTTTTATTTTAATTTATAATATGTAGAACACTATTGGGTAATATTTTAAACTTAGCCAACGATTTTATAAATTAATTAAGTGTAAACGTATACTAATGAATATTAAATGAGTAGTTCGAAATATAACTTGGAAATGATTTAAAACAATGTTTTAGCAATATCGAATATAGAAGACACTTACATGACTATGGTTGCCAGATTAAAAAAATATAGGAAAGGCGGATAGATCTGTTACTTTAGCCGGACATTTCTTTCCAAAGAGTATTTTTTTACGTATGAATAATTTTGTCATGGAAATGTGCCTATAATGTTTTACATAATAATTTTGAAACTTATTATTTATATTATTACTTTAAATTTTAGCCGGACAAAGGTGTAAAAAGCCGAAACTGACCGGCTAAGTAGTAAAGTCTGGCAACCCTGATAACATGACTAACATTATATTAATTATTATATTAGAACCAGATTAACACCAACACTGAGCTATCTACAACTATGAAAATAAGATCTAATTAGTTTCTAGGCGTTGTGATTGAAGATCAAAATTATTACTGGTGGCCGTAGAGTAACGCCATCTGTGTTCCATTGCGTAAAACGGACGGCGCTATACCCCAGTATAGCTCTATCTCTTTCACGCACTGGAACATTGATGACCAGAAGGTACATTACAATAAACCACGTTTTTGGTGGTGCTTTCATTTCTCCAAGTACCTGACACACTACTGCTGACATTTAAAGGAGCTGTAAGGTAGTTTAAATAGTCTCAATATAAATTGTGAATATGTCGCTAATCAAACAATATACTTCGTCCCATACCACAGACATGATGCAAGTGATAAACAAATTCATAGCTTGAATATGATACCACCAGGCAAAGTACCGCGTTCACACAGATATTGCAATGTTGGCAAATTTTACGATCACAATCTTATTGAATCCACATTCTTGATTCGAAAGCTCTGTTGAGTTTCATAATTATTATACAATCACAGCTTAATCACATAAAGAACTATATCCAACAGACGAACAGGCAACTGGCTTCATACGAGTCCAATCGCGTTACTATAAGAACGATCAGCAAAAAAGTAGTCTACACAGATTAAAATCCAATAGCACTTAAAACAGAAAGGTTTATTATCACTTCTGATATATTCTAAATACAGACGCCACTTCGCCACGAACGCATGACGATACTATTGCTACCGCCATGCGTTCCTGGCGTATTCTCCTGCCCCTTTCGCAAATTCTTTGGGGTCGGTGGGGTGTCTCTTCCTCCAAACACTATACCAATATTATAAAGAGGAAAGATTTTTTTTGTTTGTTTGTATCGAATAGGCTCCGAAACTACTGGACCGATTTAAAAAATTATTTCACCTATGGAAAGCTACATTATTACTGAGTAACATAGGCTATTATATTGACGGGAGCGAAACCGCGGGGGTCCGCTAGTAATTTAATATAGTGTGAACTCGGGATAAAAAGTATCCTATGTGGTATTCCAGACCATAATCTATCTCTGTGCCAAATTTCATCCAGATTCGTCCAATAGGAAGCTACATTATTCCTGAGTGACACAGGCTATTTTATAATCCCGAAAACGGGTCCTGTGTGGTGGCCCACGGGAGCGAAGCCGCGAGGAACAGCTAGTATTTTATATGACTGATAAACCGACTTCATGGCTGACGGAATTGATAAAGCTTATTTATTCTCTGTTAGATTTAATTCCAACAGAGAATAAATAAGCTCGATAAGTCGATCGTCAAGGTTAAGCAACGCTTGACGAGGTCGACCGTGGATGGGTGACCATTTCAACATACCGAGTTTCCTCTGTGCCTCGGAAAGCACGTTAAGCCGTTGGTCCCGGCTGTCATTTGAAGATCTTTGACAGTCGTTACGAGTAGTCAGAAGCTTGAGATCTGACACCAGTCTTGCCAAGGGGTATGGTGTTATCCAATTACTGGGTGGTGGAGGTCAGATAGGCAGTCGCTCCATGTAAAACACTAGTACTCAGCTGAATCCGGTAAGACTGGAAGCCGACCCCAACGACAATTGGGAAAAGGCTAGGCAGATGATGATTTTCTGTTGGATTTATTTATGTGATTTATGAATCAGAATCATCTTTAGATTCTTGGCCATTGGTGCTTTGACATTTGCCGATCTCGACATCAAAATCTAAGAATTTGTCAGGTTCGCAATGTCTGTTCTTGAAGCGGAGAAAGTTGAGCGCCTGATCCAGGGTCAGGTGGAAGCAATCCTGGCGGCTCACGTTTAGAGAGGAGCTTTCGAGGTCGCTGTGCGTGGCCCGTGCGTATTTGAGGCTTCGAGAGTTGTGCTGGCCTTCTACAGTGACCTAGTATAAGAAATAATAGTAAAGTTAGTGAGTATACAAGAATGAGAACGTTTTCTGGAGTATGATTAGTAAAATAATTACTGTCAAAGCACCGTCAGACAACCAGAAACATAGGAAAAAAAAAATTGACTACTGACAAATCACGCTCTAAAAAGTATGAAACAAGAAAATAATCTCATCGGAAATTGTATGTACAAACTGTTCCGTAGGGCATAACCGTGGTCGTATGTCACCTACCGTAACAAAACAATACATTCTGCAGTGTCCAACGACACCAGTTTAGAAGTTATGAGGGAACAGATGAACTTACCATACATACATACCGGTCAAAAACATGGTAGTTGGGTAAAAAGCATACATTAATTTTCAGAATAATCCTAAACACGAGTGCGCGTCAGGTGGTCTCTGAGCATTGAAATGAGGTTGAAATTACAATAATCGACGCGCACTTGTGAAAGGCCAATTTAAATTTAGTCTTTGGGAAAATCATCGAAAACTACACACTGTATTAAATGTTATAAAGTATAGAGATGACAAAAATGTGGACGTGTTATTATAGTAGGTACATTTAGATGCAAGTGAGCATTTGTCATTCGAGCCAAGACACTGCAATGGCAAAATCCCACGTGTATCATACAACATATATCCGCACAAGTACACGAAATAAACCTCATATCGTGCCTAAAAGCGAATTTTAAAAGCTAGCCAATTTTCTAGAACGTTGAAAAAGTTTTATAACGTGTTACAATCAGATCCCAAGGCACGCTAAAGATCTCAACTAAAGATAAAGATTTGAACATACCTCATAAGTGTAATGTTTGGCCTTGCGCTTAGGCCCGATATAGGCCACATAGACGATGACTCCCCACGTGCGTATGTCCACGTCCACACGCAGGTGGAAGTACTCCTCCATCGCCATGATGAGCCAGGTGTCGTGCTGCTCAGAGTTCACCTTCATCGAGAACTTGTGCTTGCGCCCGATCTTCACTATGGGGAGGTGCTTGCACTGAAACCAAGATAATTTTGTTGCAAAAGACTGTCTGACCTTTTTCAATGTTCGAACTGCATATGGTACTAATGAAAAGTGTGTTCTTATCTCAAGGGAACATTATAACGGGATGGAAAGCCTATGTGATATTCCAGACTATCACCATAATCATCATCATCATCTATCATTTAATATATCTTTGTGCCAAATTTTATCCAGCTCCATTCACCCGTTAAGGCGTGATTGAGTTACAAACATCCATCCAAACATTCGCTTTTATAATATTAGTAGGATTTTATGCTAGTATTTGCTTTTATCAAGTGTAAATAATACACGTCGAGCTTAATATAACAAAAGTAGGCATAATTAAGACGAATCCCCACCCCCGAAATCGATAGCCTAAATTATTAAATTTTTAGAACCATGGGCGTACACAAAACATAAAGAAATAATAAAAAAAACAAAACCCAAAAAATTTTGGATACTTAACCGGTTCGTTGCGATTCACGTTTTCGAATACTTCTTCTAGCTGTGGCGGCTAACAAATTTTTCATCCGTCCTTTCAAGCGCCATAGAAGTTGCTGACACGCCTATGCATAATAGTTAGGTATTGATGTAAGTGTTAGGTTTAGTAAAAGTTAGTATAGTTTAGGTTTGTTTAGTTGTTAAGTATGTACATATTTTGTGTAAATAAAAATAGAGGCAAAAGAAACAGGAAACTTTTCATTTTAATGAATATGGTTAAAATAATGCTTGTAATGCTTTTTTTAGATCTGATTAAGTTTAGTTGATATCAAAATACAGTTGTAAACGGAAGGATACGTTGTTTTAAATGTGTAAGTGGCTAACTACATGCTTTCCTTGAAATGGAGAGTAAGTGACCTTTTTATGCAGATGTTACAAACCTTTTTTAATTACTATTTATTGTAAAAAAATATTATACTTTTAAATAAGTAGGTACAGCTAGATCACCCTGAAAAACCTTACTTTTTATTCAATCAAATTGTCATTATTATATTAACGTTTGTAAATATCAAAGAATCAAGAAACTTGACTTGCATAAAATAAGGTGTATGATTCATTGACCAACACACAAAACAAAAAAACAACAAATCCGGCGAGAAAATATTATTATTATAATGTAACTTAGCAATTATTTCCTTCTTATTAGAAAGTATTTTTCCACAACAAATGGAGAGCTAATGGCGTATTTTGAAAAATGGTTTTCTTCAGGGCAGTGTTGTAGCTCCCATTCTATTTAATATCTACACTAATGATCTGCCCAGTACAATACGGAAAGTTTTCACTACACACATGACCTAGCTCTAGCTGGCGTACCTCAGTACGAAGACAATACACTAAGACCGAATCCGTCTGAAACACAGTTGTGCTCATTTCACTTGAGAAATCATCAGGCAATCAGAAAATTAAGTATTAAATGATAAGTCGCTGATATTGAAACACCCTTTGCTTCTCGGCTGGCGAATTTGCCTGACCACTGTGGCACCGATCCGCTCGCAGTCGAAAAGTAGATGCAGCTCTAAATGAGACCTGCAGAATAATAACTAGCTGCTTAAAACGAACTCCACTTGCTGCATTATACCAGGCCTCCGTCACTCCATGTACTTGCGCGCTATAATTACCTACCGCCCGGCCGAGCGGTCTCGGGCCGTTTGCGGACCAAATTCAGTGCGGTTTTCGCAAGCGCAGTGCACGCACGTTGTTCAATTTTAAAAGTTCCATTCGTTCGTACGCGTACCTACGATGCCTTATGTGCTGTAGATGGGTGCAAATCAAGTAAAAGAAGGGATAAACACCTAACATTTTTCCATTTACCTGTCAATGACGAAAGGTAAGTATTACTATTTTTTGTCGTTCAAAAATTATTTTTAATAGGTAGGTACTAAGCATTAGCTTGACTTTCAGACACAGATTTACATATTTTTGTAACATAGAAACATTATACTTATCTTAAACACTATTTTAACAACGTTTAAAAAGCTATTTTATTAGAATAAAATTGTGATAATATTTGACGGACAGTCGCGCAAATACCTACCTACGAAACTTCCAACTCAATTCGCGCGGCGCGGCGACCTGTCTGAACTTGTCGTGCTGTTAGCGTAAAGAAACAAACACGGGTTGTACGGCAAAAACGGACGTACTTGCTGCTTGTATCTAACAACGACGACGATTGGCTCGCTAATGTATGGAATGTTTATTTTTATTTTTGTAATCAATAGGCTCGCGTTTGACCACTATCTCACCTGATGGTAAGTGATGATGTGTTCGACGGTGGAGCAAGCTTGCCTAGAAATAACCTATTCACTCTTGAATTAAAGACCCTAGAATTTTATCGAAGAGGCAGCCCTGCGATTGCTGTGGGATCGCGCGTTGCGAAGCAATCACAACTGTACGCTTGAGCATTTAGGCACATTTTAGCATGCAGTGTTTGCTGACGCGACGGAGTAGGCTATTATAGCAGTAGGAATTGGAAATTTTCTACTGAGTGAAGTGTACGAGCCAATAATGCTCATACAGCAAAAGTACGCCTATTAAAGTACTGCACAATATTAAGTAAATCAGTCGTAACTAAAACACCGACACTCGCTAATTTGCGTGTTTACGTCAATCAACATTAAGTGCGGCTCAGGTTACTAGCAACAACCTTAAACTGTGTCCTTATTAAATATTTGGAACATAACAGTGGTTTGGTGTTAAAAGTAACTTCTACAACAACCGGGTTACTCGGCAACGACGAGAAAACCCCAACACCTTTTGGTCCTTCGAGCCGGATGTCACAGGTCCACGGAACCACATCGTGTAAATCATCGTGACTCCTCATCAGGCAGAGTGGCTAGCGTGGTATATCCCAGTTACGTTAGCAAATCGGTGCTGCTGGCCTCCCACAAGCGGGTCTCACCAGTGGCATTGAGACGTTGCACATAACGTAAAGGAGGGTGAGCTACACTAAGGCTCTGCCACTAACGAACCAGCGGAGATCAAGTCTACTGCTACAAACTACATATCAAGCAAGGATCGGCGAGGATAACGTCCACTGCGATTACTTCGAAACCTGTGAGTCTACACTACTCACGCACCAACCACTAGCAGCCACAAGGCATAAACAATGTCCACAGAAGACTAGAACGATTTTGCTGAACTTATAACTAAGCAGCAAAACAGCTACGAGAATATAAAAACTCTCCAAACTAATTACAAAAAGGATGCTGTGAGTAGAAAAACCATAGTATACCTTAAAAAGCGCATCGAATCTTTACAATCCTTATGGGATGAATTTCGAGCCAATCACGATGTCTTAAAGAAGTATGAGAATGTCCAAAGAGACCATGACTACTTCAAAAAGGACATTTTCATCATAACAAAAAGCATGTTTGAAGAAACAATGCAATCAATGATTCAACTACAAAACAAGTTGATAAACGAACCTGGAGCGTTGGGGATGCTAAAACCGAATATACCAGAAACTCCCGGAACACCGCAATTTGATACAACTGGAGTACACCAACAAATGGAAGATGAAACGGACAAGTATCTATCGACACTGTTACGTAATCAAATGTGTAACTTCAACGCATTGAAGCGAGCGGTCTCCAAGGTCAACATGAGCAGCATGTACGAGAAATGGCAACTGCAAGATCAACTAAATATTTTACGATCAAAATGGGAAGCAATAGACAAAATTCACTGGGAACTGAGTTACCTACTGCATGGCAACGATAAAGACTACGAAGCCAAATATGACCACTGGGAGAAAGTCTACGACGAACTAAAGGAAGATTTGAACAGAAAAATCTTTGAGTCATCCCATTACGAAAAGACAACACCGCGTATGGAATTGCCGGAGTTCAACGGAACTTACAACAATTGGATCTCTTTTAGAGATTTATTCTTTGAGATGATTCACAACAACCCAACGCTGAACAAAACGCAGAAAATGCAGTTCCTAAAGTCAAAATTGAAGGGTGAAGCGGAAAGGAAAATCAAGCACCTTCCTGTGAGCGCGGAGAATTATGATTCGTGCCTGGATATTATCCAGCATCGCTACGATAACAAGCGACTACTCTTCACTTCATATTTAGAGACACTTCTTTACCAACCATCTATCGAGAAACCAAACTCGACCAACTTGAAGAAGCTGCACGACACGACGAAAGAGTGTTTAAATGGCCTAGAGAACATAGACATTAATGTTCCAGTATGGGGTCCTCTTCTCGTGTACCTACTATCTTCCAAACTGGATGACGTCACTCACGGTGACTACATCAAAACCATGAAGCATTCCAGAGAGCTTCCAGATTTAGAAGAGTTTATGGAGTTCCTAGAACTGCAGTTCATGACGTTGGAAACATCCCGTACTAAAAGGAACGGAGGAAAACAAGGTTATTCAACAAATAATAACCAGCAGAAAAGTTATAATAACAACAAATCATCAAACATTAAAGACTCAGAAAAATGGACAAAAACCTTCCATGCATCGCTGAAAAAATGTCCACTTTGCAAAAACGAACACGTGCTGTGGCAATGTTTAACATTCTTGAACATGGATGTCGCAACGCGAAACCTAACAACAAGTAACTTGAACTTGTGCAAAAATTGCTTGTATAGTCACGGTGGAAATAAATGCAAGTCAACGAAAAAATGCCGCACGTGTAACTTCAAGCACAACACCCTTCTTCATGATGATAATCTGAAAGGGCAACGATCAAAGCCGACCACACCAACGGTAGCCGCTGAGCGGACATCGAACCATATTAATGGTGAACAAGAGATCCTCTTAACGACTCTTCAACTAAGGGTCAAAAACAAAGAAGGAGATTACATCTTCCTTCGGGCGTTACTGGATCAAGGCTCTCAAGCAACCTTGATTACAGAAAATGCAGCTCAACGGTTGAATTTACGCCGAAACAAAATGAACGCTGCTGTCACTGGTGTTGGTACTATAATGGGCAGGAGTAAAGGGATGATAAAATTGGAATGTAAATCAATCCACTCGGATTATACATTCCAAACCGAAGCTTTAGTAATGAGTAAACTCGTCAATAATCTGCCTAACACAACAATCAACACAGAGAGCTGGACACACCTGCATAACATCAAGTTGGCCGATCCAGCCTACAACATCTCTGGACCCATCGATCTACTGCTTGGAGCTGATGTTTACTCCGATGTGATCTTAGAAGGAATAATCAAGCAAAATAATGACTCGCCAGTTGCGCAACAAACAAAGTTGGGCTGGATACTGTGCGGTGCAACAAAGCACTTTAACTGTCTAGTTACTCTAACAGAGCTGGACCACCTAACAAAATTTTGGGAGGTAGAAGACATTCCTTCAGAAACTAAACCTACATCGGAAAACGAATACTGTGAAAAATATTACGCAGAAACAACAAAGAGATTAAGCGACGGGCGTTATGTGGTGAAGATGCCGATGAACGCTAACTACGAGCAAAACATTGGCAACTCAAAACCTCAAGCCACAGCACAATTTCTTCATTTAGAAAAGAAAATGAGAAGACAAGATCACTTCGCTAAACTATACAAAGACTTCATCCGAGAATACATCGAATTAGGTCACATGAAACCAGTGACAGAATCCGAAAGTCGAGTACAAGCCTTTCTACCGCACCACGGCGTGTTAAGGGAGAGCTCAACAACCACCAAACTACGAGCTGTTTTTAACGCATCAATGAAAACAGACTCCGGGTACAGCCTAAACGATTTGATGGAAAAAGGGCCAAATCTTCAAAAGGACATTTTATCTCTGATCATAAAATGGCGGAGCTATAAATATGTTCTAACAGCGGACATTGAGAAAATGTATCGTCAAATCCTTATTCATCAAGATCAACAATGCCTTCAAAAAATTATTTGGAGAGACTCCATGAGAGAACCACTTCGAGAGATGCAGCTGTGTACCCTAACTTACGGGACCAAAGTCGCTCCATTCATAGCGATGCGCACTCTCCAACAGCTGGCCAAAGATGAAGGAAACGCTTTCCCTCTGGCCCAAAAGGCGCTACTACACGAATTTTATATGGATGACGCCATCACGGGACACCATACCATAGAAAAAACAAACCTACTTCAAAAAGAGCTAAGCGAACTCCTGAAAAAAGGTGGTTTTGTTTTACGGAAATGGTCTACGAACGAACCATCTATTCTCAAAGAACTACAGACGAAGGAGAAAAGCTACAATAACGAATTTAACTTCAAGCAACAAGAGTTCAGCAAAACTCTCGGACTCGCATGGAATGACGCAAGCGACACATTCTATTTTATTAGCGAAACGCCTAACAACAACAAAAATGCACCATACACTAAACGCAAGTTGTTGTCTGAAATTAGCAAGATTTACGATCCACTTGGTTGGTTGGCACCAATGACCATCCAAGCAAAACTGCTTTTTCAAAAATTGTGGAGTGAAAACTATCAAAACATTGGCTGGGACGAAAAGGTACCAGATTCCATAGAAAAGGAATGGATAAAAAATAAAACCGATCTTCCAAACATAAATAACATAAGTTTACCAAGATGGATAAAAAACGAAAACAAACGGCCGATCGAGTTGCAAGCCTTCTGTGACGCGAGCGAAAAAGCCTACGCATGCGTTATCTACAGCCGAACTACGTCACCCACCGGCGCTTACGAAACTACATTACTCGCAGCAAAAACTAAGGTGGCACCACTCAAAAAGAAAACAACTATACCGAGATTGGAACTATGCGCCGCAGTTTTACTAGCGAAACTCCTAGAAAGGGTAACTAAGGTCCTGGAAGAGAACGATCTCAGGATTACCTGCTGGACTGATTCTAAAGTAGTTCTAGCATGGCTTCAGGGAAGTCAAACTAAGTACGAAAAGTACATAACCAATATATCCAGACAAATATTAAACGTCGTGCCTGCGATAAACTGGGGTTACGTAAAGACAAACGAAAACCCCGCCGATTGTGCCACAAGAGGACTCCCGCCGCAAAAACTGGTCAGCTTTAAACTGTGGTGGGAAGGCCCTAAATGGCTTAAGGAGCAAGAAACACAAGCCCTTGCTTCAAAAGAAACCTATACCACAAATGAGGGCTCCTTAACAAACTGTTACACGGCTAATAGTACGGAACCCATGTCGATTAAAAATGAATTAATTCATTCATTACTTGAGCGACATAGCAACATAGATCGTATTACAAGAATACTCGCCTTAGTGATACGTTTCGCTGATGCATTGCGAAACAAACGAAGGTCAATCGAGTGCCGTGCACTGAACTTGAATGAAATAAACAACGCATTTTGTATGATTATCAAATCAGTGCAAGAGAATTACTTTAAAAACGAAATTAATTCTCTCAACACATGTGGGAAACTTCCAAACAGAAGTACCATTTTAAAATTAAACCCATTTTTGGACACAACTGGAGTCTTACGCGTTGGAGGACGTCTTAACCACTCAAAGTTGCCGGTGGAGACTAAGCACCCCATCCTCGTTCCAGGAGAGGGAAGATTGACCCAACTCATTGTTGAAAAGGCACATCAACGAACCTTACACGGTGGAGCAAGATTAACACTCGCTTACACTAGAAACAATTATTGGATCATCAGCGGTAATCGAACCGTCAAGAAGATACTGCGACAATGCATCCGATGCCGACGGTACGCAACTAACAGATCTGAACAACTAATGGGTAATCTTCCTAAAGAAAGGATCACTCCATCGAGGCCGTTTTCACACACTGGCGTTGACTTTACAGGTCATGTGGATGTGAAGATAAACAAAGGCCGCGGGATAAAAACCTGCAAAGGTTACATAGCCATATTCATATGTATGTGCACAAAAGCAGTACATATTGAACTTGTTTCGGACCTATCCACGCAAACATTCATCGCAGCATTAAAAAGAATGTGCGCCAGAAAAGGAACCCCAAAACACATCTACTCCGACAACGACGAACCAACTTCGTCGGAGCCGCAAGAGTCTTACAGGAAGAGTTCCAGCAATACAAAACAATGCTATCCTCAGAGTTCTTTAGAGAGATCAACAACCTTCAAATAGAGTGGCACTTCAACGCACCATCCTGGCCATCAGCAGGAGGCTTACCGCTTTTAACGCTGGTCTAAAGAATACCTTCATTCATTACAAAACCGGAACAAATGGCAGCAAGCTAAGGAGAACATACAAAAGGGCCAACTTGTCCTCATCAGAGAAAGCAATCTACCTCCGAGCAGGTGGGCAATGGGCCGCGTAGTGGAACTGCATCCAGGCAGTGACAACTTAGTCCGAGTGGTCACGCTCAAGACACAGAATGGAGTCCTCAAAAGACCAATAACAAAACTTGCCCCATTACCTATAAACGAGGCATATGAAGGCAGTGATTCACAGAAAGTGATTCCGGAAACGAAGCCCTGCAAGCAAAATAAAGGTACCAAAACCAAGAAAAAAGTAAATAGCTTGCTTTTGGTGTTACTAGTAGCGTTCACAACGCTATCAAGTGGGCTATCAACACCCCTGCAACATTACAAAATAACAAAATTGACAGAAAACCAACGTATTTTGTGTAGTATGCAACGTATTAAGTGTATTTTGACCCCATCGGAAATATCCAACTAATTCACGACGAATGTAAGCTTCTAGTGTACTACAACCTAACAACATTTTGGCAAAGTACAACAAAGGTGGAGAAATTTGTGGATCGTTTAGCACAAATGTGTGACACAATGCCTAACGAACCATGTCACGCTACGACTCAACAATTGAAGTTCGAAATGAGCCAGCTGAACGAGTACAACATACTGCTACGTTCTCAACATCGACAGCGAAAGCGACGTGGCTATGTCAACGGCGTTGGAAACCTTGCACGAGCCCTATTTGGTGTCCTTGACAGCGATTTTGCCGAAAAATACGCTCAAGACATACAAAAAATCAAAACGAACGAGCAATATTTACTGCAGCTCATAAGAAATCAGACACTGATTATCGAGGCAGAAAACAATGTCATAAAGAAAAACGAAGACTTCGTAAAAACGCAACTGGATGGAATTCAGCAATTTATGAACGAAACCAAATACAATACGGCATTGATAGAAAACCGGTTTCAAATAATGAAAACAATGAGTGACGTCAACGCTGGAGCCTTAACTGCAAGCCTACTTATCGCAGTACTGAGAAGAAACCAACAAATGCTCCTAGATGCATTGACAGATATCTATCGAGGTCACCTCGATATGAACCTATTCACACCAGAGCAACTATCTGAACAAATGAACTACATTGCGGGTATTATACCGAAAAGGTTAACACTACCTATCAAGACCAGCAATGGAGATAACAATAAAAATATTTACAAAATTATTTATGTCAAAGCCCGGATTACCGAACAGTACCTGCTATTTGAACTACATATCCCGTTAATAAGCGATGATGAGTATACATTGTATCGCAATATAGCTATACCAAGACACCAAACTGCTGACCAATGTCAGGTGATAGCGACAACAACACTGTATATTGGAGTTAACTTCGCAAAGAACACCTACATACAGATGGAGGAGGTTGATCTACAGCAATGTTCAACAATGACAGCGGACAACCACATCTGCCACGCCTCTACAACTATCGGCAACTTACATGGAGCCACGGCATCTTGCGAAGCCCAAATACTGAGCCAAAATGTACATAACATTACATGCAATTGGGTACCTAAGCCATGCTCGGACCAATGGACAAAATTACAGAGACCAAACATATGGCTATATAACTGCATCGATGAATGTACGACTCGCATTGTATGCGAGAATCGAATAACAACAACTGTCATAACAAAGGCGGGGCTCCTTGCCCTAGGTCAAGATTGCTTACTACAACATAAGGATGTGACGATCTACTCACATAACGTTCTTAGTAGTAGTATCAATATTGGAATTACTTTGGAGGTGCCCACTATAGAGTCACCAAATGATATGTGGAGCACATTTAAAAACACGAAATTCGTGCTTCCCAACCTTAATTTATCTAATGAACACAGAATATTGGATAACCAGATAGCTGCACAAAAGGGACGAGAGAGCCTACCTTACGAGTTAAGTGTCCACGACATTGGCAACTACGCCATAAGCACTTTGCTGGTGGGAGGAATCGTCTGCGCTTTAATAGTGTGGCGACTAAGAAGATATTATCAACAAGCACGCAAGAAGAGCAATACTTCGACAGCCAACAGGACTCGAGAGAGGACGGAGGATATTGAACTGAAGGAGATTCCTGTCTACGGTAAAATAAGAAGTGGACCCTCATCGAGCACCCGTCTACAGCAATCAGCAGCAACAAGATTCAAACTTTGAATATTTTAGAATTTATGTAATTACATGCTTATTGTTTAGATTATTTAAGAATTTATGAATGTTCTTGCTTACTGTTTACATAACCTTTGTGTTTTATCATTTTATATTTTGTAACGCTAGTGATCTGAACACGTCTACCTTTCCCTCGGGAGCATGTACGAGCCAATAATGCTCATACAGCAAAAGTACGCCTATTAAAGTACTGCACAATATTAAGTAAATCAGTCGTAACTAAAACACCGACACTCGCTAATTTGCGTGTTTACGTCAATCAACATTAAGTGCGGCTCAGGTTACTAGCAACAACCTTAAACTGTGTCCTTATTAAATATTTGGAACATAACAGTGGTTTGGTGTTAAAAGTAACTTCTACAACAACCGGGTTACTCGGCAACGACGAGAAAACCCCAACATGAAGTATCTGTTACATAGTAACTATTTAGTAATCTGTGACTATACCCGCAAACAGGAAAAGCCCCTCCGGAAGTTTGAAGAGAAGTTGCCTGCTCCTCCGAAAACCCTAAACAGGCGACCGACAAACTACATCTAATGTACAATATGAAGCAACCAAGGTGGCGATTAAAGAGTCTGAACAGCTTCCATAAGTCGACTAAAATAATTAACGACAACAGTCCTAGAGAAGCACGCAAGTAACTGTGGCGCTCAAATATCCCCTCCCACTGACTATAGCTTGCCGAAAAGCTCCCAACGGGCCATAAACTGGCATGCATAACTAGCTACATGGGGATACTCCGATCAGCCACAATGTGAATGCAGAACCACTCCACAGACGATGCCCCTTCTCTTGTCCTGCTCCTTATGCAAAAACACCCGCTCCATGCAAGACCTTTGCGAGGCCAGCGCTAAGGCCGCGTTTCCACTGGCGCGGAGCTGGGCGGAGAGGAGCGGAGACGTGCGGAAGCGACCAATTACAATGGTTGAAATCCTCATCGCGCCACTCGTCTCGTCTGTGATTGGACGATTCCTGCACGTCAACGCTCCTCTCCGCCCAGCTCCACGTCAGTGGAAACGCGGCCTAAGGCTTTCGACGTGGCTGAGTACTGGTCGAAGAAAATTTTGAAAAAGGAATCATCAACACGAAGGAGACCTTTCTACAATTTCACTAACTGTTTTTAATGTATGCATCGACCAAACAAACACATACAGACTTAAATGATTGCTAGGCGACCTCCCGAAATCCTAGGCTGCGACTGCGTCTGCTTTCATTTTAGCCGGATGCAGCTGAATACCAGTACTTTCAAGGAGTGAAACTGACACCCACAGCAGTCGAGCTGATACCAAACGTCTAAATTAAAAGAGCCTTAAGAGTTTTCATATATTACCTGGAAGTGATGCACCAGCTCATGGTGCGCCAGCGGCGGGTGGCGGGCGCAGGGCGGCGCGGGGCAGTGGTAGCGGCGCGCGCCGCAGCTGGCCTCGTGCGGCGCTGGCCTCTTCAACCGCAGAGAGTCTGTTCATATATTACCTGGAAGTGATGCGCCAGCTCATGGTGCGCCAGCGGCGGGTGGCGGGCGCAGGGCGGCGCGGGGCAGTGGTAGCGGCGCGCGCCGCAGCTGGCCTCGTGCGGCGCTGGCCTCTTCAACCGCAGAGAGTCTGTTCATATATTACCTGGAAGTGATGCGCCAGCTCATGGTGCGCCAGCGGCGGGTGGCGGGCGCAGGGCGGCGCGGGGCAGTGGTAGCGGCGCGCGCCGCAGCTGGCCTCGTGCGGCGCTCGCCTCCTCAGCCGCACCTCGCGGCCGCAGCCGTGTCGGCACGGGTAGCGCAGCATCTCCGCCACCTAAGAACACAGAAACTGCTACTGATGTGCTCTGCATCCGACCACGCGTGCTACTAATTATTTTTCTTTGATAGGTCTACTCGATGCTGGTTGGTATTTTTAATCGAATTGTGCCTATAAAATACGAAGTAAAAACTCGGTTTGAAAATATAGAATATAAAAATTATAACATATTTTAGAAATCATGTCTTAGGATTTGTCTTGTTCTTTGGATTTGATTGACGATTAATAGTACATTACTGTCGCGGTCTATAATGACTACTTTGCTGGTCGCGCTGATTATGGCCGACAGCGCAGCGTAGCGCAGCTCCAGGCCGACAGCACGGTCAGCGTGCAGCACGAGCATGGACGAGCTGAGATAAAGGCCGAAACCGTACGTTGAGGCCTTTACAGCGAGGACAGCAAGGGCTGCAATGATGGCCAAGCTGAAAGGCCTAGAGCGTAGCTAGGCTAGCTCGAGGCAATCATAGCGTGACCAGCGAAGCAGTCATTTTGGGCCAAGGTTTGTATAGTGCTTTACTCGAAAATGCAAGTACCTAATCTAAATAAAACCAGCAAGTAATTTAAATAAAAAATATATTAATTAACTAGAATTTTAATTAAAATGAAAATTATGAAAAGAACAGTTACTAAAATTTAACACCGACTTTCCCGGTTTGATATTAGTAATAGTTTGCGATAATTCTAATGCGGTGTTTGACTGCTGTATTATTGAAAACAAAAACATTTTCGGATAAAGATTTAGATTTCCTACTGATTTTCCACTGCACAAATTTTTCATATGCAAATTTATATTTTTCCTTTGAGTTTCGCGGTATCAAATTTTCAACCACTAATTTACTTTCATCTTTAATGTCAGGTGGTGTTAAACACATTGAATCGGAAGAATTTTCGCTTTGAGAGCTCATTTTTAGCAAAAAAGTCACTAAATAAAAACAAAATTTTCGCTGAACCGCGTTTTGTTACTTCTTTGTTTTTTTTTTTAGCAATGGTAGTTGGAACTATACAGCCTAATTACTGAAAAAATCTTTTTGTGCCTATCTCTATAGATACAAACAGCTGTGTTTTAAATAAAATCTTTTTGGATTTGATTTTTTAAAACGTTGAAACGTCAAAATAGCGGCCGGCAAAACATTGCCGGCCTGTTAGAGCGGCCAGCAAAGCTTTGCCGGCCGCTCCTTGAAACAGAACGGCAAGGTCGACTTTGCTCAAACAAGGTTGTCAGAATAATGACCACATTACATGCATTTTTGAGTAAACTTATTAATGAAAACAAAATAAAATTTGGCAAAGTGTTTAGACTAGCTAAAGACGAAAAATGTATACATCCAAAGACATATAATGCCATGTACGAGCCAATAATGCTCATACAGCAAAAGTACGCCTATTTAAGTACTACACGATATTAAGTAAATCAATCGTAACTAAAACACCGGCACACGCTAATTTGCGTGTTGACGTAACTCAACATTAAGGGCGGCTCAGGTTACTAGCAGCAACCTAAAACTGTGTCCATAATAAATATTCGGAACATAACAGTGGTTTGGTGTTAAACTAACTTCTACAACTACCGGGTTACTCGTCAACGACGAGAAAACCCCAACATCTTTTGGTCCTTCGAGCCGGATGCCACGAGGTCCACATCGTGTGAATCATCGTGACTCCTCATCAAGCAGAGTGCTTAGCGTGGTATATGAATATGAAAACACATACCCCTTCCATAGCTCTGTTGCGCACTGACGAGAAAGTGGTGCGACACACGGGGCAGGACGCCAGTCGCGTGCGGCAGCGGCTGCACACCAGGTGTCCACGCCGGCACTGCGAGATGGGCGGCTCCATCCATTCTAAGCACACCGGGCACTCCAGCAAGCGGAGGAGACTCTGCAACAAACAGTATGATACTTCAGAACAGTATTGACATGCATCATAATTGCGTAACATATTCGGGTTTAATAAAACAGTATAACTTACTAATAATTAACCAATAACACATACAATATAATAATAGCATACCATTAATAAAATTTATCACATTAAACACTCAGTGTTCTGCCTCTTCTCTCCTACTTGATCTATGCTGTGCCCGACAGGGTCCATAATTGTGACTAATATAATTATTTCCCTACGAACTATATGGTAACTATATGGTACGCAATGAAGAATTGAGAATTGGAATAATAAACACAGTAAATCTCAATTTAAGGCATTTTTGTAACTATATAGACAGGATCTTAGATCGATTGTATTTAATACTCGAGTTTATTTTCCTCATATTTTTACAAGTACTTTATTTGGCCACAGAAAACTATGATGACAGGGGTCGAAACCTTCAGCATACATAGACTGAAGAATGTGAAATGGCACAAGTCCGTCAAAACCATAAATGTGAAAAAAACGCCAAGTTCGATGAAGAACAGTTAAGATTAAGGGTATAAGTATATAAGGGGATAAGTCTCATAGCCTTTCCTTAAACAAAGCTACAATGTAAAATTTAGTCTCTGGATAAAAATATATTTTTTTTCTTAGATATTGAATTTTTTACTTGTCATCTTGTTTTTTTTGTTCTTTATAACATACTAGCGGACGCCTCGCGGTTTCACCCGCGTAGTTCCCGTTCCCGTAGGAATACAGGGATAAAAAGTAGCCTATGTCACCCGGGCATCCGGGTATTGAAAAACAACGGGTACAAACAAACAAAAAGTCTTACCTCTTTATAATATTGGTATAGATTAACTACAGTAAGCATCTTTATGTAATTTCAGGCTTCGTTATATTGGCTGTACCTACATCGCTTATTGACGTGTGTCTCGATGAAGCTGTCACCCTTGGCTGACAATTACACAAATGGAAAAATAATAACCAGAAAAGTACGAGTCGGGCCCGCGTGCAGTGTGTTCCGTAGAACTTAGGATTTTCGTTTAGGTTTCCCTGTAAATTATGATTGAGGAGGTTTATGCCTCAAAATTTTCGATACTATTTTAGAAACCAGAAAGAGTAATTTTTAAAATTTTAGAAAAAAATACCTGTTATAAAAAACCACTGGTAGATTAGAATTCGAATTTGTTGATTGCGACCTTGTTTAAATGCACGATTATTGTATTTCAATGTGTAGAAAATTCATATTTTTTTTTAAACTCATGCTGGGGTAACATTTTCAAGGCATTCAAAAATATTATATATTTTGAACTTCTTGTGTGCGTACAAAATGGGGCTTTGTTCATAGTGCGCTCTGTCTGCGGCGCGCCGCCGCTTACGTACTTCTTGTTATTACTCATTGATTGGTACCTACAGGTATCGTACAGAACGACGATTATTGTCTTGTTTGGGTTTTTTTCAGTACAACTTGATTATTTAAATTCAATGAAGCCTGAATTGCCGATTATGATGACGAGATTAATTAATATATTATATCGAAAACCAATTATAAGAAACTTAACAAAATATAGCAATGGTAAAATATAAATATCCCATCTTTATTTTATTCAAAACCGAATAAATCATGATGTGGGCAGCGGGTATTTTATATTTCATGAAAAACAACCATTTCATGAAATGGTCGGTCACATCATGTATTGTTATTTTATTATTTTCCTCGAATCAAAGCCAAACCAAGGTGAAATAAAAGTAACCAACATTTTTTTTTTTTTAAAACAAGCTTTTTTCGTATTCTTCTCAGCAAACCCTTTCATTTGATATCCATATCATGGCAGTGCATAAAAAATAACTAGTCCGCCATCTTGGATTTAGAATAACATCAAACCATGCATTGACAGCCAAACTAAACGTGTGTGCAAAATTTCATCTTTATCGTTTGAGGATAACTGCTTTAAAATCAGTTGCAAGATTTGACCCAAACACACTTACATACATTGCAAGTTAAATAAAAGCTGGTAAAATGAATATGGACAAACCTAATGGTAATTATTTAATTCACTACAAGCTAAATTCTTGTACAAAAAAGAATCACTTACTTGGTTAAATTCTTGCACAGAATACGGCTCAGCATTATCATCATTTGCTGAAATATTGAAAAAGAACATATTTATGAAAAGTTGTTTATAAAACTTGTTGATATTCATGCCGGGTACTATTAGATACAAGTATCCAGGCGTTGAAATTACACATAGCGCGTAGGCAGATATAACCTTTCAGGGTTTGTACCATTACATGTCAACGCCATCAAAATTCCGCTGTAAAAAAGGTATAGTTCTATTCATCCTGTATAGCTCTGTCTCTCTCTTACAGTGGAGCCATGATAGTTTTGGCAAGTCAGAGTATGGCCCCTGGTATGGCGCTCAAAATCTGAAGTTTATCTAAAACTGGAAGAGCCATTATGTAACGGGCGGGTATTAATTGTAGGTATATTAGTTATTTATGCAACTGTTGTATAATAAGGGGTCACATAAGTGTTTTAATACCTAATTATAACAGTTGCATACAAGACTTTATCTACACCCATGATATGAATCCTCAATAAAGGTTCTGAAACCATAGGGCAGGGATGGCGAACCTATGGCGCGCGTGCCTGTGGTGGCACGCACGCCAAAATGAGTTTATTTAGCATCTAGCTAGGTAATTAACAACAGCAGAAATGACACCAAATCCAACTTTTATTTAAATACTTAAACATAAAACTGTAAATAAGTAGGTGCTATGATTGCTGTAAGTATATCTGGTTGCAAATAAAGAATTGATTAATTAATAGCCATATAGTTTTATTGTTTGTCACAAAGTCAAAATTCTTTGGCGGCACGTCATTTACACATTAAAAAAATATATAATTTAATGGCACGTTTTCTAGTAAAGGTTCGCCATCCCTGCCATAGGGTATAAATACTTAGCGTTCTTTTCAGCATTGAATAGAAGGTCCATAGGGATGAAGATTTGATTTTTTCTGATAATTCTTGAAAATACTTTTTGATATTTTCCAATTCATGAAATTTTGGTACGATGTTTTCTCGACTTGTCTGGTAATAATTAGTTAGAAATGTCCTTTGCTGCATTAGAAATATCTGGTGGTGTGTTATCAAAGCTTGTATCACTAATTTTTGTAAACAACAATAGTTATTTATGCTACAAGTGCGGAAGGTAGGTGATCTCCGATGAGTGGCATTTTTATTCACGAGCGAGCGAAGCGAGTGAGTGGATAAATCGACACAAGTTGGAAATCATCTTACGTACGTGTATCATATAACATTTTACTATGCATTGTGCGAGGAAATAAATAAATTAATAAAATGAAATTAATAAAAGGGCGGACTTATTCAAGCGCGTTCAGCATATCCATAGATTAACTAATAGTTCCTCGGGCATATCTACTGCGCATGTGCGAATAGCTGTCACATCGTAACGCAATAAGGCACGAGCAAAATATACGTTCTGCCAAACATTTAATGAATATTTAAAATTAATTTATTGATCAAAATCTAAATCTAGAGTAATTAAAAACGCCTAAAATAAAGTATTAGTTTTATTTTACCTTTTATTTATTTATTTATTTATTTATTTATTTAACCATTAATGTACACACACATAGTAAATAGACAAGAAGAAGGAACAGAAAATAGGTACAAAGGTATGCTTATTTCTATCGAAATCTCTTCCAGCATACCTGCGAGAGGAGAGTTGCAAAAAAAGATATGTAGACACCGTGTGTAGAGGGGAAATAAAAATAAAAATATTTTGAACAATTCACAAAAGAAGAATACAGTATAGATAATTAATATATACTCTTATATACATGCATAAGAATAAATATTACAATAATAAATACTAACTAATGTCATAAATACATAAATAATAATACATAATTATATGCAACTAAGACGGAATGAAAAGATAATGCTCTTTCACTCTCTTTTTAAAAACTGCAAGAGTTTGGCAGTCCCTAATATCAGGCGGTAACGAGTTCCACAACCGCACCGCGTGTACAGTAAAGGAGTAGGAGTAAAAGTCGGTAGTGTGGGAAGGTGTTTCAAGGAGATGTTTAAGATGCGACCTGCAAAGTGCATCGGAAGGACGGGAGAAGGAGAAGCGTTCGCGGAGGTAGGAAGGCGTTTTAGGGTTGTGAAGGACGTTAAATAGCAGACACAAAATCCGAGAGTTCCTGCGAAGTCGAATAGGGAGCCACTTGAGCATTTTGCGAAAGCCTGAAACATGATCATACTTTTTGAGATTGAAAACAAAACGAATACATATATTTTGCAAACGCTCAAGTTTATTTAAAAGCTCCTCGGTGGCATCCAAATAACAGGCGTCGGCGTAGTCGATGATGGGCTGAATAAGAGTTTGAGCTAGGGAAATTTTGGTGTTCAAGGGCAAAAAGCTCTGAAGGCACTTCAGCGAGTGAAAAGTGTAGTGCACCTTGCGACTGACTTCAGCGACATGTCCAGTCCATGATAAATAGGAGTCCATGATCACCCCCAAGTTCTCAAATAATATAAACTCTATGCGTCCGGCTGACGTTGGAGTTAAAAATTAAAAAAATACAGGAAAGTAAAAAGCACTAGTGAAAAAAATGACACTTTCCGCACAGTTTGGCTGCTTGGAAAACCGCTCTTTTCGAGGACATGCATTGTAATAGTTATTTATGCTACAAGTGCGGAAGGTAGGTGATTTCCGATGAGTGGATAAATCGACACAAGTCGGAAATCATCTTACGTACGTGTATAATACAACATTTTACTATGCATTGTGCGAGGAAATAAATAAATTAATAAAATGAAATTAATAAATTGGCGGGCTTATTCAAACACGTTCAACATATCCACAGATTAGTTCCTCGGGCATATCTACTGGGCATGTGCGAATAGCTGTCACATCGTAACGCAATAAGGCACGAGCAAAATATACGTTCTGCCAAACATATCTAGTGAATATTTAAAATTAATTTAATGATCAAAATTTAAATCTAGAGTAATTAAAAACGCCTAAAATAAAGTATTAGTTTTATTTTACCTTTTATATGAATGATAATATGTACATAACTAATTTTTAAAACTTTTCTCAATTAATAAATTCTCTATGCGTCGGGCTGACGTTAGAGTTAAAAATTTAAAAAGTACAGGAAAGTAAAAAGCACTAGTGAAAAAAAGTGACACTTTCCGCACAGCTTTTCGAGGACATGCATTGTAAAATACTTTTTTTTTTTCAATACTATTATTGAACAAAAATGGCGGGATACGACGTCGATTCAAAAATTCGAATAAGTTTTTTTTTTAAATTACGGCGCTGTGGTAGTGAAACGCGCGGGCATGACAATGTTCTTTTTTTGAAATGCATAAAGATGCCATGATAATGTGGGTGTTCGATGAGTAAAAAAGGAGTTGGATTATGAAATTTTGTACAACATTATAACACCCGTTTGGATGATATTATGGTTACTATGACACTGGCTGTTTTAATGTTGGCAATGAGCTAACTGTTTCAAGAACTTTTATAGAGGATTTATAGCATGGGTGTAGATAAAAAAAAATTACCAACTTCCAAAACAAAACACTAGGAAGCGAAATATAACTTTCTTTTCGGAAGTCAGTGTCTTTGTTACCATTTTAATTAGTTTTTGACACCGACTTCAGAAAATAAAGTTATTTATCGCTTTGTAGTGTTTTTTTGTTAAAAAGTTTTTAATATTTCTCTTTTTAGTTTTGGTGGATTATATTACCAAGAAAATAAGCATTATTAAGGATAACTTAAAAACTCCTCGTCAGATCTTGATTTTAAATGGTACTACATGAGAAGCACCAGCTTTTAATTAAGAAAAGAATCATCAAAATCGGTTCATAATTGATGGAGTAATTGTGTAACAAAAATACAAAAACATACCATCGAATTGAGAACTTCCTACTTTCTGAAGTAGGTTAAAAAATTTACAAGGTAGTGTCCCTATATCCAAAGAATAACTTACAATTACTATCCCGTTTCCTCTTAGCGCCATGGAAAGGCGATTGCTGCGTAGCGTCGGCATTCTCATCAGAATTTGTGGCCACCTGGAAAGAAACCTGTATTGGTTAATATTAAGTTATGAAGGCTAGCCTAAGGCGTCGTCTTAAGGGTTATCCACACATATCAGGGCCGTGCCAGGGACGTGGACGGACCGTGCCCCGTCAGGGGCTCAAAAAAATATCGCTGTGTACATTTTATATGAACTCGTTCACACATGTCCGTGCACGGGCCAGTGATGTATCTTCAATGCCCCAGGCATTGCCCGGCCCTGTCACGTGCCGGGCACGGCCCAGATATGTGTGGATAGGATTTTAAGTTTCCACAAGTCGACGGCACGATCTATTTTGTGCGCGGGGTTAAAACGCATGCTATCTCATCCGACAACACGTGCGAAAGATATAGATGCTGTGATGAGCAGTAAGAAGTTAGTTCGCGTACGAATTAGCACTTTTGCAAATTTATATCGAAATGGTTGATGATTTAGGACGAAAACCTTAATACAAACCGTCCACCGCACGAATACGCGATCTTTGTGACCATTTGTATGTCAAACCCGAACGTGTCCTCGCGTCGACTGAGGGCGCTGTCCGGTTTTGCTACACAAATTAACGCGACCATCGGATATTCGCGTGAAGATCACTTTATTTTATGACGACAATAAAGGGGTACAAATCGCACTCTCATATTTTCGGACAAGGTATTCTAAAATCTGCTTAATTTACATAATGGTTAAGCTGATTTTTTTCGAGTAGTTTTTTTTTTATTGGAAACATGTATTTGAATTGACTTTAACAAACGCAATAATAACGTTTTGAGCGTTATTTTGGTGTGTTCAGTTATAACTATCTGCTGACGTTAGACGATTCGGAGTATAAAATATTATGGACATCAAGATAACTCATATAGAAACTGATAATTAATAATACTCCACAAACGCGTATAAAGGTCTCATTGAAAGAAAGAACTTATTGGTCATCAAAAAATTCGACTTCATAATTAATATTGGTCGTAAACCTTCACGTGCGAACATACGCTAAGCAATCAGTTACGTACGGCATTGTTGCCTTCATTGTTGACATTAGGTTCTGTGGCGTCGGTCTCGACGTCAGCGGCGGGAGCATTGTCCGCTTCATCCGGAGCATCTACCTCCATCACCTCTTCCTCAAGAGATATCGCCCCAACAGGCTCGTTGTGTGGCGGGGCTAAAATAATATTGAGTCATTAGTAAATTTTCGTATGTGATGAAAACCAACCAAAGAAAAGCCTAATTATAAAAGTCTCGATGCTGTTAGGCAACTGCTTACCAAATTTTCTATGCAAAATTTGAATTTCGAATCTTTTAATCAGTTGCTAAACACCGTCGAGATTTTTACTATCTTCATTCTTAATTTGAATTCAAAATCTTATTTCATAGTCATCTTTTGGAATAACAACAAACTCTACTTCATCCGTGCAAAGTTCAAATTCCATTGCAACTAATATTTAATTGCGTTATTTTTTTATAACAAACGTTCAATCAAAAAACAACTTAGACAACATTACGGTAAAGTAGATAGTTGAGTAAGTGGTAAAAAATGTAAATTATCTAAGATATGTAATTCAAGAATATATGAAGTTACGGTTGGTAAGTAACTAACTTTCATTATTCTCGTCTTCAGCGTTGTTGTCGTCTGTCTGCTCTGCAGCCGGTGCTGCATCGGGCACCGCCTCAACATCTAAAACAAACCACAATGTTGAAAGTCTTTTACACTCTCTATAACACGTTCAATTAAATAGGTAGTCCAGTCAAGTTAGCCCGAAAATAGGGGTAGTACCCTTGCATAAATGCCAAAGAAACTGAAAATTTACATGAATGTTAGTTTACCATTCGTAAAATTGAGAAAATTGCATAAGGGCACAAAATTCTAGTTTTTGCTTGAATTCTCTGAAAGTTATGATTTTTCTGGAATTTGTGCAAGGGCAAGTTTTTTCCTTGTTCAATTGTGCACAAAAACGTACTTCATAAGATTCACTAATGTTCATTAGTTTTCGAGATATGAGCAAAAATATTTATTATTCTTTCAATCAAAATACATGCTTTCTTAGCATCGGGACCCCGTAGTACTGCTAAGGAGTGGACTCCCCGCCAGAGCCATTGATTCCTGACAGATCATTCGTAAGCATCAAGTTTAACATAAATAACGTATTTTATAGCTGTCAAATCAGACTTCTTAGATTGTCACGATTATAGGGGTCTTTAAGTCATAAGTGAATAGGTTACTCTAGGCAAACGAGCTTCACCGTCGACCACATCATCGAGACCATCAGGAGAGATAGTGGTCAAACGCGAGCCTATCGATAAATAAATAAAAAATAATTACCATCGTCAGACTGGTCCACGTTGACATACTGGTCATACAGTTCTGACCCACGATCGGGCGGCGGCGGGCTGGTGCTGACGTCGACAGCGGGCGACGCGGGCGACGCGCGCGATCCCGAACGATTGCGACCGCTAGACGACGGGTGAGCGATTCCCACTGGGAGGACATCAGGAGGATTGGCTGAAGACGATCATAGAATAAAAATACAACGTGTCAAGTTAAATGACGGTCATACATTAAGCGAGTGTAGCACGCGTGAAAATAAATAACTTTTACTATAGGAGATAAGCTGACATATGAAAAAAAAAAAATCGGCCAAGTGCAAGTCGGACTCGCGCACCGACGGTTCCGTACAAAAATAAGCTTAGAGATATTATAAACCTAAGTATTTGATATGAATTTCAATTTAATACCTCTACGCGTTCATGAGGAAAGGCGTAGTAAGTTCAAAATTATTAAAAATATTTATAAAAATTTTACGGTTTTCGAAATTTTTCCTTTATCTGTGCTAAAAGACGTTGCTTCGTACCAAATTTCATGATTCTGAGTTCACGGGAAGTACCCTGTAGGTTTTGATTCCCTTGCGAGTGTCGAAAATTTATGGAAATTTGCGGCATAAACGGCTGTATCTTTTGATTGCGTTGGCTTTCACAGCTTTAAGGGACAGTAGCCCTGAGTATTTGATATAAATTTCAGCTTGATACCTCCACGCGTTCCTGAGAAAAAGGGTCTTGACAGACAGACGGACGGACGGACAACAAAGTGATCCTATAAGGGTTCCGTTTTTTCCTTTCGAGGTACGGAACCCTAAAAACAGCTGTTTCCTACAACATGCTATAGATAACCTACCTATACCCTACGCGATATAAAATGTTGGCAACTGGTTTTGCAACCAAATTACAATCGGTACCAAGTTACCAACGCGCCTAAACGTGTTTGCCAAGGCATGGCCAACATATGTGTATCACATATGTTGGCACGCTCCCATCATATGTGTATCAAAGGAATACGAAAAAGCTTGTTTTCTATCATTTGTTTTTAAATTATTAAATGATATTATTTATCAATCATCAAAACATATAATAAATCTGTAGAATAGTATTTTTGTACATCGAAAATTTTTCCACAAAAAATTGCCAGGGTGTTAAAAGATAATCAACAGAGATACATATGGTCTCCTCATTTCCAGCATTTTTTGTTTGTTTATTTGCACGCATCACGTCAAATAGATGAAACCAATGTACTTAGTTAATTTTTATACATAAAAATTGTGCGTAACTTGAAGTATTTCTTAGTTTTTGATTCATCGCAATCGGTTTACTCTATCAAAAGTTAGATGAATTTAAAGTGTTCATGTGTTAATGGCGGTTCTAAGATTATCTGCGAAAGAATGCCACTAGAAAAAAAAAACAATTGATTGGTAGGTAGACGGGGGCGAAAACGCGGGCACAGCTAGTTTAAAAAAAATTATAATATGTATTTTATTATCAGATACCGCTTCTAGTGTATCCAGCAGGCAGGGTGCTTCGGCCTGGCTGCGAGCGGTTGCAGCAATAATTCCTGATCCTGTCCGCCACGATGGCCGGCACCGAGGGTCTGAACAGGGGGCTTCGAGACGAACCGGACATGCCTGCGAAACCTGGTTTATGGATGAAAATAGTTCACCATTCATTTATAGCAAGAACAACTTCCTTGTAAGTAAAAGAGCCTGTGTTAGGTTTCGCTCTTCCATGTATTAGGTTTTTTTTAAAATATTAGCTTATATTGTCCCACAGCTGTGTACTGTTCCCCATAGCCTGCCAACGCTCTTCAAATTTTGTCTTCTTCAGCCAATCCGTCAAAAACGAGTCCAAATCGTCATGCCAGCGTTTCTTAGGCCTGCCCCGGTTACGAAGCCCGTCCTTGGCACCCACTGTGTGGCGATCCTGGCCCATCGGTCCTGATGCATCCTGCAAGTGTGACCCGCTAAATCCCACTTTAGCCTCGCAGACTTATCGCCAACATCGGCGATGCTTGTCTTGGAGCGTATTATGGAGTTGCGAATTCACCGGTGAGTTTTTTTTTTAATAATCGCTCTTTTGCAAACCTTGAGTTTGGACTTTCGAGCCTAGGTCGAAGACCAAATTCGAGCACCATAGGTAAGGACAGGCAGTATACATTTATCAACGAGTTCGTCGTATTAGGTATGACCTACTAGCTTTTATTTCCTTACTATGATATGTGTTTGTACATACTAAAATAATTATTATACTAAACTATTCTTGCTTATATTAAACCTAACTATCGATCTCGCCAATCTTCTTGGCCGCCCTGAAGTTGGCAACAATGGCTGAACAGTAGTAAATCTCATAGAAAACAGCACCAATCTGTGTCTTGCGCATCGGAAAGCCAACTTCCGGGCGGCCCAGAAGTTTAGCGAGAACTATACTTAAATACACACAATAACAAAGTACTCCTCGTCGTCGAAGTACTCCTCACATTATTTGTTTTTTTTTTAGGGTTCATTTTTTAAATTAGCGGTCTAAATGCAGATAATCACGAATTATATAGGTGTACTCATATGCATAGATTGATTTTAACTTACAACTTATTTAAAATAGTTGAAAGTTCAATTAACTGAATTTGTGAATTTCATCGAAGATCCCGGGTGTGGTAATTACTGTAAGGTTACTCGCCTACTCGTCGCGAGGTCATTTGTAAGTTGGAGCCTTGTTTGCACTGCGTCAAGTTGTGCAGGTTGCGAGTCATCTTCTTGAAGGCCAGGATGCGCTGTATGTCGGCGGAACCCGACGTGTGCGGGCGCTCGTGGCGACGCGGCTCGCGCACGTCGCGGGGGTTTCCCGGACGCTGCACGGACGGTACAGGCATGTCACATATCCTGGGTGGCCTGGGTGGATTAAGAAATTTAGACTACGTATTATACAATTTTACATCAATGTTAGTGATATTTATCAGCAGTAAACCACTGCCCTTTTATGGTAAATTCGTTCATTATATCTTAAAAATTGCCTGGTACCCAGCGAGAAGAACGCCTGTGTACCCAGGAACAATAAGGGAAATAATAAAGCTTCCGAAAAACGAATTCACTTCCAGTTATCTGTGGTTGACTGTAATACTAAGAATGTACCTGGGCACCTGAACTGCCTCCGATCCTGACACACCTGTTTCGTCGTTCGCATGAGACTGAAAATGCTTGGAATGCTTGGAAGCAAGCTAACGTTCAGCCTGTGCCTAAGTAGGGCAGTCGGGCTGACCCGGCCAACTACAGGCCCATTTCGATAACTTCCATCCTCTGCAAGAGTATGGAACTGGTACTCAACTGTAAGCTCCTGGCATACCTAGAAGCTAATAACATCCTCAGTGACCGCCAATATGGCTTCCGCCAAAATCGATCAACTGGGGATCTAGCGTATGCCACTCTCATCTGGATTGAGGCCAACGAGAGGCACGGGGAAGCGCTTGCCGTCTCCCTGAACATCTCGAAGGCTTTGACAGGGTCTGGCACGAAAGCCTTATTGGTAGGCTTCCTTCATTCGGTCTGCCGTGGTCTGTGCGATTGGATTGCAGACTGCCTTAAGTCCGATGCGCGCAATACTGGGTCTCAGATCCGGTATCTCCGAGAGGCCATGGTTGGGCGCTTGAATCTGTCCTTGACAATTAGGTCCCGTTTTTACCCTTTGGCTACGGAACCCTAAAAATGGCGGTTTATTTTTTACTTCCAAACTCTTCGTTTGGGGTATTAAAATAAAGGGTTTTAAGAGGTGTTTTCAAAAATATGTTACAATTATATGTTTAAATATACATAATTTGAAAAAAAAATGTTAACTAAAAAGTTATAAATAAAAAAAGTTAATTCAAAAAATCATAAAACCTGACTGCTTAAGAAGCGAAGTAAAAAGACGTAAACAAGAAAAAAACCATTTGGAAACATCTGGTTTAGGTCAGCCAGCTCGCGAATATGTATCATCTGATGCACAGCATGATTTTCTTCTTGTTTACGTCTGTTTAGTTCGCTTCCTAAGCTCCGACTGCTTTTTAGATTCAACTTATTTTCCGAGGCTTTTATTACTACCTATATTATAATATTATCAGGAAAATAAAACCAGAAGTAAACATTACCGCGTGGGTTGAACATTAGCCGGTCTGGGAGTGTTATTTATGATGGACCAGAACAGAGCCCTGTCCATCTTAGCCTGCGCTCGCCGCATGGAACCAGGCGAAGTTGGCTGCGTACTTGGTTGCGCTCCTAGTAACACAAACAAAAATATAACTAATATTAATACCAACAGCCAATTTGTATGCAACGGGAGAGAGATATTTAACAACTATGTTAATGTATGATGAAGAAAAATGTATCTATTTCATTATTTAAATGTGTAATGCACAGTATGAAAAATGTTAGAGCCATCAACCAACCATGCGCATATGCAGCATTGAAAACAAGTAGTGCACTGTTTGTCAGTACGGTCTTTTAATCTGTCTTCTGTTTGCATGTAAAATGATGACTTTACCACTATACTTTACAACATCAGACCTAAAAGCCTTGGATCCAATCTTCGTGTAACTTAAATTAGTCTTAAGTAAGCAGGTACCCACCCCCACTAGCTGGACGAGCAGCCTGCATGCTTGCGGAGACACCCCTCCACCACGAGTCATCTACAGACGTTCAATCAAACACATGTTGAATACAATCATTCAATTCATAAAAGATGATTTTTATTAGATTAACCCTCTCTGCAACTAGTGAAACCTGGAAATTGAGTGAGCTGTTTGGGTTGATTAAATACATACACACATAAACTCAGGCTTTTTTAGTAGACAATGATGATGATGATGATGTTTAAAAAACAATAAAAATAAGCAAAGCAATACATAGATTGGATGGCTAGAAAACACGGCACCTTGGCAGACCACATGCATGAAACTAAAATCTTTAAAGTTCTGCTGGAAAAGGTGGTGGATAACCAAAACAAGGAGATGCTGGTCTTATGAGACTACTTACAAGCTTCTACCAGTGGCTTAGCCCGGGTGAAAGTCGAAAATTATCCCGAGGGAACATATTCCCGGGATAAAAAGTATCCTATGTGCTATTCCTGACTATAATCTATCTCTGTGCTAAATCCGTCCAGACTACATACAAACACAATCACAAACTTTCGTTTTTATAATATTAGTGTGATATCCCCAACCTCACTAGCAATGGACTTGTTGATCAAATTAATTTTGAGACTATTATATTGGAACTACTAAATAATATCATTTGAATATCTCATCATCTTCCTGCCCTTATCCCATGTTACTTGGGGTCAGTGCAACACATTTTCTTCTTCCATACCATTCTGTGTCACGCTATCACTGACTCCCTTTTCTTTCATATCACTCCTCATCACACAGTCCATCCATCTTTTCATTTGAATATCTCAAAAACAAAAAAATGTTTTTTTGCAAATTCAGCATTTTGATTAGCGCAAATATAATTTCTTGAGAGATTTCTTGATTTTAAATAATTAATTATATGATATGAAATGGATGGAAAATATATAAAAAAAAAAGTAAAGTATATAATAATAATAATAATAATAATAAAGCTTGATGGCACATTTAAATACCTATTTTTATCCTTTTATCTGCAATCAACTTCTAAACCATAATGAGATGGGGTTATGAGGCTTCTGACAATTGGGGTATTAGTACAGTTACATTAAACATTTATTAACTATACTCCATTTGAAATAACATTAGACATTTGTATAACCTTCACTTCAAGTTCTATTCTTTAAACATAAGGATGGCATAAAAAGAGTAAACATGTTACCATGTCATATTGGTGATATGATAAATGGCAGCTGTGGTAAGCAGTAGACAATAGAAGTCAAAATCGGATTGTAAAAAGGGATTATTTAAAAGTCAAATATAATTTGAAATTGAGTATAGGTATATGATTTAACACAAAATTAAAATTTTACAGTTTTTAAAACACATCTCACTGTCAAACACAAACTTTTTAATAATTGTAAAAAAATAATGTAACAAGTAAATAAAGATAAACAATGAATAAACATACCAAGTGAAGTAGAAGTATTTCCACTATTGCCACCACTCGTCCCCGGCATATCAGCTGTACTTGATTGAGGCTCATCTGACGGTCTCCTCAGGGCTTGAACAGGTTGTGAAGTATTATTATTCTCCTCTTCATCTGCAAATAAATTATACATTAAGCATTCAGAATTTTAAAAAGCTTCATACATTTAATGACTATTGATAGATTTCCCATATTAGAAACAGCTGCTTATCTAAAGATTTGGTAGTCTGCGTCCAATTACATTGTCATACCTATTTAGGTATGCGTGAAAAATTAACAAAAAAAGAAAACAAACTCTTCACTATGGTAATGATTTAATGGTGAACTTCCAAAAACAAAAAAAAACACAATTTCATGGGGGATTGACTGCCTGATAAGGCAATCTCTGAAGAAAATTATCGAAATTTCTTTTTGTATAGGTTAGATTTTCTCTTGATCTTTTGTATAGCTTTATTACAACATAAGTATAGGTTACAGTAAAATGGGCTGGTATCCGCAACTCCACGGACCACGACCAAGCATGAATTTTGCGTACGGAACATAAGTATAAAAAGCATGAAGATACAGAATACAAAAGCAAATGAAGCAAGCTAATGTCCAGCAGCCTGCCTACTAATATATTAGACAGACGAGAAGATGCAGTGTAGTACAAGAGTATACACCAAAATATGTAAGGTTGCTATGCACCACCCTACCCTAGCTCTTTTGACCTAAGAGTATATGTTCTACGTACTACTCGACTTTCAATGCTTTTACTATCTCTTATCAACAATTCTAGCTTTTTCTTGAAGGAGTGGCAAAAGCATTTGATTAATTTGTTCTAAACTATATAATGATAAATTTATTGCATGGTAATTATTTTTTCATGAATTTTTTGTGCTTTTGAGTTTAATAAAGATGAATATTTAAATCTACGCTTGTTTTCAAAGTTGTTTGAAGTGACTACCTACAACGTAGTTACAACAACATACTGTCGTATGTACTATAAACATATATTTGCTTATAAATACAGAGTGTTCAACTGCAGTCCAATAATATTTAGATTAAACGAATAAAACCACACGCATTTACAGCAGCTATTCATTTATAAAAGTATTTGAAGGTCCTTGTTACGTTCATTGTATGTTCTACGTGCTACTCGACTTTTTATTGTTCATCGATTATCATACCTGAGCTCCATGGGTACTCCGATATCCCCAATGATTTCTTCAAGTTCTCTTTTCTACTACCCATTTTGAACTTTATATTTCACTATGTGCTTACATCCATCCACTTATTGTACGCTTCAATTATTATTTCCTTTCTCACAAAATGATAAATAAAGTCAGAGCTGGGCCACCAGAACACAATCACGATTGACATTAGTATGTTGACATTCTGTGAGTTTGACATGAGTTTGACACACAGGTTTGACAAGGGAAGTGAACAAAACCACAGAGTAAGATGAACTGTCATGAACTTGGCTTCAAGTAGGTATCATGAAGTTATAGGTAAAGATGGAGGCCACACTTGGAACAAAATCTTGAGGCAAATACCTACGTCTTTCTGTGGGCCGACCTCTCTTTCTAGTGTACCTACTTAGACAGAGAGGGTCTGCCCACAGAGAGCGATATAGTGAACATAGGTTTTGCTTCAAGTAGGTATTCGAAGTGTGGTCTCCATATACCTCAGATGAAGAAAGTACGTAGTAGTTTCTTCATCTGAGCCATATACGTAGTATCTCTAAGTAGTCTGTGGTCTCCATCTTTATCTATACCTTCATGGTTGATTATCGCCATTGAGCTAGAAAAAATATTATTATATTATGTCTATGATTTTGATTATCGCAGCCGTAGACAGAGAAAACTATCTCTGTCTACGATCGCAGGACGCAGCTTACAAACACTAATTCACAAAAGAGATGAGAGTGTATAATTTTATTTTTAAACAAATTTTGAATGATATAAAGATAATTAAAAAAATAAAGATAATTAGTAATGTAGCTATGTATGTATTAGTAATGTGCTAGCGCGTAGAGTAACGAGTGACATGATGCGCATACATAGATAGCGTTATTAGTGCTAAAACAAATTAACTAGCGGTGGGCGTTGAATGAACGAACTGTTTTTTTAGACTGTTTACTTGTCGTCAACTGTTCGACTGGTTTACAGTTCACGGATAAACTAGTTTACTCATGAACGAGATTTTAAGCATCGACTTGATTTCGCGTAGTGGACGCACGACGGAACGGAACGAGTGATGATTACGAACTACGAAGACTGGTTTTGGTTTACAGTTCACGGATAAACTAGTTTACTCATGATCAAGATTTTAAGCATCGACTTGATTTTGCGTTGTCGATGCAGGACGGAACGGAACGAGTGATGATTACGAAGACTGCCGAGCCGAAGCATTAAGTAAATTTCGTTAATCATTATTTGGTTAATAATTATTTTTTTGGATTTTGTTTAGGTACGTTATTTTTTTAGTCCTGATTTGAAATATGCATTACGTGTCGGTCAAGGCGAAATAATAAACTTTCTCATTACCTACTTTTTTGTTCATACGTTCGCTGAAAGTAAAAAAGTACTTAATAGATAAACAAAAATAACTGATTGTAAATAGTGGATTGTGTATGAGCGTATAAAGTACTAATCGACTAGTAAACCAGTTTTTAACAAAACGACCTAATCCGTTCGTTCACTAAACTGCGGATTAAACGCTGCTGTTCAGTCTATGATGTAAACTAGTCGAAAATTAAACTGTTTTATGAACTAGTTTATCGTAGACGGTAAACCAGTCTCGTTTCGTCGACTGTAAAAACGTCGACGACCCACCACTAAAATTAACCTTATGGTGAAAAGGTGGACTCGAAGCGGAAGGTCACCGGTCACGTCAATGGTACATTAATTGTATCTAAGTTTCAAAAGAATGAGATTATTTTAGTCAAAATAGATATGTATTTTCTATTTCAACTAAACAAAAAACCCGAAGACGGTAATTTTCACTCTAGAATTCTATTTTATATTTCCTAGCATCTATTAAAATATTTTACCGTCTCCGGGGTCCTTTAGATATCAGGTAGTCAGACCACAAAATCGACTAACCAAAAGGAAAAAAAGAGTTGATCTTTGAAAATAATCCTCTCTCTAATCAATGTCAAAATTTCAAAAAAACAAGTTTGCACAAGTTTGATTTGAAGCCGGTCGGTTGAAATTTTTTATGAGTGAACACACGAGACATTCGAGACAAGACATTATAAAGAAAAGGGAACCAAACATTTCAAGTTTTAAGAGGCGAATACCGCATAATAAAAATGACGGATTTACCTTTTCAAGCTGAATACGCTAAAAGTGGAAGAGCCGCGTGTAAAGGATGTAAACAAAAAATTGACCAAGGAACCCTACGTATTGCCGTCATGGTGCAGGTTAGTCACCCAAAACCTCACAACACAATAAATTTTAAAAGCAACCGTTGACATTTATTTAAAAATAAAATTTACCTTTACCGAAGTCCGACTTTAAAATAAAATTATGCCTTAATTGGTATTTGTACTGACATGAAATTGCAAAAATCTTTTAATTTGAACTTTGTTTATCATTGATAAACTCGCGGCTGTGCACTCTACTTGCTCTGCCTATAAATGGCTAGCTATTCTCTTTAGAAATTTAAATGCGCTGACTATAATAGTAGGTACTTACTTGTTGAGCACTTCAACTATATATTTAAACTTCATGTATACAATGGCGATACATAGGCGAACTTAATGCAGCAAGGCATTCTCTACCAGGTTAAAAACGACAACAGTAGGTGTACAAAATTAAAAATATGAACAATAATTTAAAGTCTGATGTTAATAAAATCATAAATAATTTCTCAAACAATAGACTAATAAATATTATAATAAATACCAAATTGTAAATGAGACAGTTTAAAATATAATAACTATGATGAAAACCAAGCTATGTATGAGAGGACAAATAATAGTTCTGGATTCTATGCTTAAATGAAAATTTACTCTTAGCTTTTTTGATGTCAAGGGGAAGCTCATTCCAGAGTTTTATAGTTCAGACAGTGTAAGAATTAAAGAGAAACCCAGTGCAGTGACAGTAGGAAGAAATATGGAGAAGTAAGTTTTGGGAAGCTCGATGGTTAAGATTGTGAGAACTGCCCAACTCTTCACAATATTGTTTTAAATAATCGGGAGTACAAGGGTCATTCATGGTGGTGAAGAGCATGCAGAACTATTTAAGTATTCTTTCCAGTACATAAACAGCTATACCAACATTTGAATAGAACATTTGAATAGCAAATATTATAACTCCATCGCTAAATTTCAAAAGAAGTGTTACTACATAGTTCTTATCTCTTATCTTTAAACAATCATCCTGCATAACAATAAACTAAATATCTTTTTTTCATATGAGGAAATAGAATCCGTCTTAGTCTAAGCTAGGCAAATAAAAGGAACACATCTATACCAGTTCATAATTAACCTTTTGTGTGTTTAAGACTTGGATCCACACGAGACAAGGGCTTTTCTATTGTTTTGAGTAATTACAGGCACAAGACCTGTTAAGCACAAAGACAATGAGTTTTGTATTTTCTTTAACATTATTTTCCTGTCTAAAATAATAGGTTTCAGTATTATAAAAATAGACACTATGGGAAGTAGGGAGATGGCCGAACACAAAAGATTATAGAACTTATTGGGGTTACCTCTAACTCTGTAATGCAATACAAATTAAAATATTTTTCTTCTTCTGTGTAAACTCACTCCATCGTCGACTCTGTCTTTGTCACCTCTGACCTAGACTAGAATCAAGAGCAAAACCAGGTAAAAAAAAAGGGTTTTCTATCAACTAGCCTATGTCCTACAGCAGGGTAAATCTTTCCCTCTCCCTTTTCCCCTTAAACATTTATTGCAGAAATAATCCTTTTCTCTTGTCTTTACAGTCTGCATTCCATGACGGCAAGCAACCAAACTGGCACCATGAAGACTGTTTCTTCAGAAAGCAACGTCCCAGCTCTGCCACTGAAATTGGAAACTTTAATAAACTTAAGATTGTGGATCAGCAGAGAATCAAGTCTGTTATGGGTATGGTGAAATGACACAGAATAGTTATCGGCACGTCACTTGGCAAGGTTTTGTCATAGTGGGGGTGACTGACAAACCACCATATAGAACGAACGGAACGTGGACGCGACGCGCTTGGTCGATTTTTGTGTCAACTGGCTAACCAATCGCGCGCTCGGAAGAGTGTTAAACGTTCCCTGCGCTCTGCTTGGTAACCAAAGAGACCTAAAACACGATTTGTGCGCATCTAACGACTCTTGCCAAGTTACGTGCCGACAACTATAGTAATATGGCACTATCTGTTTCTTTTGGAAAATGTGTAATCAACTATTAAATTATTAAAGTGTTATTAAATGTGCATTGTTTAATATCTACTATCAACTGCACATGTTGTCACATTTTGTCACATTTTTACCCGATATCTGTATTTTTCAATAAATCATCATGAATATAATTAGGTCGCATGGTTGGCGCAGTGGTTGAGCGATTGACTGCTGCGCTGCGTGTCGCGGGTTCGATGCCCGCATGGAATATATATTTGTATACCTACAGATCGTTGTTCCGGGTTTATATGTTTGTAAACGCATCCACGAAACAGGAAGAAATTCCTAGTGTGGGGCAAAATTAATTTTAAAAAAAAACACCACTACATAGGACTTATATTTAGCTCGCAAAATGTTGGTGAACTTACGTACGTAATATCTCTGCATATGCCTTCCGAAAATACAGTTGAAGCAATAATAAAAAAATATTATAAATATTTAAAAATGTAATGAATAAGAAGGATAATGAAATAAACCCTAATATATACAATTGTTATAAACAAAACTATTTTGCTTATAGAAAATTCAACTGGAATAGTAATGCCAGTTGAAAAAGCTAAGGGTAAAGGTAAATCCAAGAAGAGGACGGCTGATGATGCTACCAGTGATGCTATTGCTGAATCTACTAGTCTAGCACTTAAAGATTACCTGGTGGAGTACTCCAAGAGTAGCAGAGCCACTTGTAAACATTGTGATATTAAGATATGTAAGGTAAGATAAATAAGAAGGTTGTATTCAAAAGATGTTGAAACTGTATCGATAAGTTAACATTCAAAAACTTATAAAATGTTGGACAAGGCATTTTAGTTTCTAAATTTCAAAAAGACTGGTAAAGTTTTACTGGCTAACTGGCTGAAAAATTCAACAGACTCAGCCTGTTTTTTGTTCTGTTTCAAACTGAACCTAATCTTTTTAGTAGGATACGATAGATGGATCCCCTTTTCTGCAGTTAGACTCCCATTTGGTCAATTGCGCGTGCAGGCCTCCCCTCTGTGAGAGGGAATGGGCCGTATTCCACGACGCTGGGCCAGTGTGGTTTGGTGGATGTCACATGTCTTCGAATTATTGGTTCTAAGACATTGTGGTTTCTTCACGATGTTTCCCTTCACCGTTTTTGAGAGCAGTGGTGATTAAATAATTTACACAAAGTAAAACGGCTGTCGGGGTTCGAACCCACGACCAACAACTTGTAAGTCGCGGCCGTTACCACTGGGCTACCACTGCTCTTCTTTTTAGTAACATGTTAAATATAAAATGCAGATCAATTTGCTCTAGCTCAGCACCAAATTTTTTACTACAGTCTATGTATAATCCTCATAATTTTATTTCTTCATTCATATAATTTGAAGTTGAAAAGCAGCATTATCATAATTGTATATTACGTATTTTAGGATGAAGTTCGTATTTCTAAGACTGTGTATGATACTGAAGTGGGCAGCAAGTATGGTGGGCAGCCGTTGTGGCACCATGTCAAGTGCTTTGCGGAACGGAGGAGTGAGTTCCATTTCTATGCTGGTGGGGAGAGCATCCCTGGGTTCAAGACCCTCAAGAAAGAGGACCAAGCTATTGTCAAACAGGAGATCAAGTATGTTTTTAGATTTAATATAGGGTTAGGTTAAGGTAATTATTCCCAGAAATGTATTCCCAGCAGGATATGGTAAACAAATTAATACCAAGAAAATTTCCCATAATCCATTTCGGAAATTTAAAAAAAAACATAACACTTGAACTTTCTCGAAATCTATGGATTTCCCCTTAGATCTTATTGGGGCCTTTTTTTAACGCCCGCCGGAAAAAGAGGGGTGTTATAAGTTTCACGTGTGTTGCTGTGTATCTGTTTGTCTGTCTGTGGCATCATAGCGCCTAAACGGATGAACCGATTTCGATTTAGTTTTTTTTGTTTGAAAGGTAATTTTGTCGAGAGTGTTCTTAGCTATGTTTGAATAAAATCGGTTCAGCCGTTCAAAAGTTATGGGCGTTTTACTGTTTGAATCGGGGTGTTTTCGCAAGATAAATGGTTCGGGTAAATTTTGTAATTTAACTTGTCACAAGATAAATGTGTCGGGGGTTTTTAAAATTTTGAAATTTTACTTGTTTGCAATTGGGTCACACTGTGTCACATCCTGCGGGGAATGACTTGAGTTTTTTATTTAAAGTTATGATTTATTTTGTTGTTTATGTACAGGTTTATCTGTACGTATATGATTATTTATCTTTGCGTTCAAGTGATCAAAGAAATTTTATCCAATAGACATGCAAAAGCAGAACTAGCTATGTAGATGATTTTAATTTAGTATCAAATAATAAACATGCACAATGATGTTTCAGACCATTTAAAGCAGATGAAGTGCCAGTGAAGAAATTAAAAGTAGAACCCAAAAATGAAGAAGAATTAAAGCAAGAAAAAGAGAAAGAAAAGAAATTGGAGAAGCAAAATAAACTGTACTATAAATATAGAAATGCCTTGAGTGAGCTATCTAAGCATGATTTGGAAGAATTACTCGAAGTTAATTCGCAAGAAATACCTGCTGGAAAAGATGAAGTTTGTATAATTATCTTAAACTCAACTTGTCCTTTTGTTCTAATTTTATAAGATAGAATATCTTTCGATGATTTGTGATATATAATCATCTGAAATGTATCCCTTTAACATACACCCTAACTGTTAGTATGCTCTAACACAAGTCATACATGTTCATAATGTTCTTTATTCAAATAAAATTATATGAAATAATGATCTTGAAGTGCCATCTTGTCCAGTTTACTGGCTACACAGCTTTCCTTTGTACTGTACCCTACAAGTCGGTACAACAATATCTAAACTAGAACTAAACACTCTAAACATGTACAATATTAATTATACCACTTCTGGGGAAAGTCCTCGCCTCATGGCTTAAACAATACATTTTCTTTTTCAGTGTTTGGACCGTCTTGCTGATTGCATGGCATTCGGAATTCTCGAGCCATGCTCAGAGTGCAAGAATGGGCAGCTGGTGTTAGACACATTTGGTTATAAATGCACAGGTAACTTTTTATTTAATTCTATATTTTTCATTCTTCGAGGTGGTAGAGGTAGGGACTCCCTCCATTTGGCCTAGCCTAGCTCCATCCAAAAGCACAGAATCTTCCTGGGGGCTTCACAGGCTTCACGGAGTGACCTCACTGTTCCGTGGATTTCTTTGCTTTTGGACGCCATAGCCTCGCATTCCAGGATTACGTGAGCGGCTGATTCTTCTGCGTTGAAACAGCCCCTGCAAAGTGGGCTGTCTGTGGCGCCTATGTTGAAAAGATGTTTGTGAAGGAGTCTGGCCCGTTATTATCCCTGTAATTAATTATTTTTAGATTATTTCTACTTAGGCAGAGAAGTTTTTTAGTCAGACAGTCAAGCATGGCTTTGCCAGATGTATACCATTTGGCAACGCCATTTTTTACTTTCAACAGTCTGTTGCCCATTACCATCTGTTATTATGGAGTTCTGTTGATCTTTGGCGAATCCACGCACGAAATTGCGAGAAAGGCAGAAGCAGAAGTGGGTACGGGCCTAGCACTAAAATCGCGGAGTCTCTTCTCACGTTCATCTGCGGCATCATTCTTCGAGGTTAAGCTACTCTTGTCGAGGTTGAACGGGGATGGGTGACCATTCTTGTCATAACGAGACTCCATGCTCCGGAACAGCCGGGACCGAATGACAGCTTAACATGCAGCTGTCATTCGGTTCCAGCTGTCATTTGTAGATCTTTGATACCTGTTACAGGTACTCAAAGGTTTGAAATATGAGACCAGTCTTGCCAGGGATATTTTAACATTTTAAATTGCTTGTTTTTGCATATCAGCCTGAGAATTATTTTAATCCTTTAAGTAAAATTATACTACTATAGTTTAATTAAGATTTTATCTGCAGGTAATGTAACCGAATGGACAAAGTGTTCTCATGTAACTCAGAATCCCAAGAGAGCTCCTATGACGGTTCCAAAATCCTACAAAGATGGATCCATCTTCAAGAGATATAAGCCCAAAACTGACGTGAGACTGTTTGAATCTGAAAGGTTACCGCTGCTGGTTGTTGTTAAAGATGAGGCTACTGCCACGTAAGTTTCATTATCATTTTATATCCCTACTAGCTTCTGTCAGCAGCTTCGCCCGCGTTAAAATTGTCTCCGATAGATAATAAGTATCCTATGTCCTAATCCAGGATAATGCATCTACTCATGTGCCAAGTTCCATCCAAATCCGTTCAGCCGTTAAAAGGTAACAAACACACAGAGTTACTTTCGCAGTTAAATATTAGCATGGATGGCCTATCTGACCTGACCCGTCACAGGGGGAACAAGGGTGCCATACACGGGATCGTCTGGCGCCCATGTGCTGGTTTGGTCCCTGGGGTGGTTACGGCGTGCAAGTGCAATGTGTTCTGGTGCGCCGGTGATGGGGGGTTACCCCCAAGGAGAGTCCGGTGACGGACAGCCGCGGCGGGTTCGCGGTGAGTGCTAACGCGTGCCCGTGTTCCCGCCATAAGCGGCACAGGAGGACACCGTGGAGTTTTAGTGGGTTGGAGTCCCACATAACTGCGCTATCTCCTCTTGGTAGCGCAGTATGCATGAGAATCTCTTCTCTTTCATCATCAAATCATCTCCTTTTTTATCTCCAAGATAAAAAAGGTTTATTTTTCATAAATGACTAGCGCGTCGGCGCCGAATGTCATCGCGCCGACGCGCTTAAACATGAGGCGTACTTGGCATGGGTTGACGCTCGTTCGCGCAAAGCGAGTGACGTGGGTCAAAGGAAGAAAGCCTACAACAGGGCTGCCAAGTCCTGCAAGAAGGTGTTGAGAAGGGCTCGGTTCGTCCACATTGGCCGAATAATAGGGGCCAAACTTGCTTCTTACCCAGCAGGTAGTAAAGCGTTTTGGTCCCTGGCTAAGTCAGTCGAGTCGAACTTCAGCCGTCCCTCACTACCACCACTGCTGAAACCCGACGGGTCGCTGGCCCACTCCGCTGAGGAGAAGGCAAATTTATTTGCCTCTCTTTTTGCGGAATCTTCACGTCTGAACCCTGGTGACGCGCGGCCCCCTCCTTATCCTGATGGATGCGAGACGAGTATGTCGGGCATTCGTATCCATCAAAAGGACGTCCGTAAGGTACTGCGCAACCTCGACGTGAACAAGGCTAGTGGCCCGGACGGAATACCAGCAATAGTTCTCAGAACCTGTGCGCCTGAACTGTCTCCGATCTTGACACGCCTATTCCGCCTTTCGTATGAGACTGGAAAAGTGCCGAATGCTTGGAAGCTAGCTAACGTACAGCCCGTGCCCAAGAAGGGTAGTCGAGCTGACCCGGCCAACTACAGACCCATGTCTGTAACGTCCATACTCTGTAAGAGTATGGAGCGTGTACTTAACACGAAGCTCCTGGCATAGATCCTTAGTGACCGCCAATAAGGCTGCCGCCGAAATCGGTCTACTGGGGATCTTCTAGCGTATGCCATTCACATCTGGAGTGAGGCCATCGAGAGGCACGGGGAAGCGCTTGCCGTCTCCCTCGACATTTCGAAGGCTTTTGATAGGGTCTGGCACGAAAGCCTTATTGGTAAGCTTCCTTCATTCGGTTTGCCCGGTGGTCTGTGTGATTGAATTGCAGACTTCCTGAGAGATCGGTCCATTCGAGTGGTTATCGATGGCTGCTCGTCGGACCAATTGGATATCAATGCCGGGGTCCCTCAGTGGTCGATACTCTCAGCAACTTTATTCTTGCTGCATATTAACGATCTGCTAAAACCCGGCACCTTTGGGTATGCAGACGACAGCACTGTTGCTGAGAGATACTTGTCCAACGCTCGTGCTACTGGGCCTCAGATCCGGTCTCTCCGGGAGGCCATGGTGGAGCGCTTGGACCTGTCCTTGCAGGCAGTCTCCGAATGGGGCGATGCCAATCTGGTCAGGTTTAATGCTGCTAAATCCCAGGTTTGATGCTAATCCCGTGTCTTTTTTCCGCTATAAAGAGCCAATTTTACCCGGCTCCAACTTTCCGAGATGCGACGTGCCAATAACTGACCATTTTGAGCTTCTTGGCGTTACGTTGACATCTACTCTCAATTTTGGCCCTTACATTGAGGCAAAGGCTCAGCTGGCTGCCAAAAAGCTGGGGATCCTTGCAAAGGTGAGAAGGTACTTCACGCCGGCACAGCTCCTCAATTTGTATCAAGCGCAAGTTCGATCATGCATTGAGTACTGTTCTCATATCTGGGACGGATCTGCCAAATACCAGCTTGACGGACTAGAGTCGATCGAAAAGCGAGCCAAGAGGCTCATCGGCGATGAGCCGCTGGTCAAGCCAAAGCTCCAGAGTCTTGAACATCGTCGCCGAGTTGCCAGCCTGTCGGATTTTTATCGGTTACATTTCGGGGAGTGTGCGATGGAATTGCACGATATAATTCCACCTAGCCCGTTTCATCATCGGACTACCAGACGTACGGCGATGCGCCATCGATACATGGTAGACCCACCCATACGCACAAAACGTTTTGGGAACACTTTTATTATGCGTACAGCTAAGGAGTGGAATTCCCTGCCGGAGTCTGTGTTTCCCGATAGCTACAATCTAGGGGTCTTTAAGTCCAGAGTGAATAGGTTATTTCTAGGCAAGCGTGTTTCACCGTCGACCACATCATCACTTACCATCAGGTGAGATTGTGGTCAAGCGCGAGCCTATCGGTAATAAAAAATAAAAAAACATCCTGAAATCTCTTTCTGGGCTTGCCGCGTTGCCGTTTGCTATTATTGAGGTTTGTGGCTGTTTTAGCCCATAGCTGCTCAAGCATAATTTTAGTATTGTGTTGATAATGTCGAATCTATTTTGTGAGCGCGCCGCGCCCAACTAAAGTTTAATCGACATAGATAACGATCCCATTGCAATCTACCGAACCCTAAATATAAATAATAACTAACAAAAAATGTATCTTCAAAAAAAATCCCCGAATTGGAGGCGGATTTCGTAGATGAATGTTTATTTTTTATTTTAATTAATTAATAATTAACGCTTATATTAAACTTTCCACAGTTACAAGTTAGTAACTAATTAAGCACAATGCTACTTATAAAAAAAACTACGCACATTAAATTGATAAACCGATGATAAAAGCATATAAAAGTGACAATAACCTCGGTAAATATCGGCGAACCAAGTTTGCTTTGTTTAAGCCGTCTTTCTATTAGCAAGAGTTGCCTGCATACATACATAATGCAGTTTAAATTTAATTATTTTTTCGGGACTTTACAGCATACCTCATGCTGAACAGGCACAACCTCCATTAAAAAAGGAGGATCAGATGGGTGCTGTGTCAGGTCCGGGGAACTGCCCGACGGTTGTTGTCGGACTGTTGTATATGCAGTATTTGTTATGTTCAAATAGATACCGCTACAAGTAGTTTTCACTGTTGATAATACAGGGTATCCAGTTATCGAATATATGAACTGTATAATGAATAGTGCTCCTGTACATACAACCAAATATAAAGAACACTTTAGTATCGAACTTATGTTGTTGAAAACATAAGTTCACTTTTTTTTTGTTTCGGGTTTGCTACCAGGGTAAAACTTGTTCATATTGCTATATCCAATCGCAATAAATGAACTTTAGTGCGAGCAGAAATGTCGCCAATCCATATACTATGGACCGACGTTGGGTGATGGCTTGCAAATATTCTGTATCATTTGATATTCGAATATTAGTTTTTTTAATGTAGAGTATTCGAATAATTCGCATATTATATGAATAATTCGAATACTATTCTTGTAAGTCTTGTAGTAAACAAAATGGCGGATCAGCCGATACTCAACGACGTATGCTGCGAGCGGCAGTTCGTGCCGATCGTTTGCGAACAAAGCCGACTGACCAATTACGAACGCCTTATCGCGCTTCTGTTCCTTTGCTTCCGGTTGTTTTGGTTGCAAGAACCGACCACGTTTAGAATTTGAAAAATATTCGAAATGCCGCAAATCATTATTCGAATAATTAAATGGGGCGAATATTCGGCGTATTCAAATTGCAAGCCCACTCATGGACGTTTCATTTGTAAATTTTTTTTATTTTATTTTTTTTATTCAATATGAAAGGGCTTTGTCGCACATGCGATTATGCCGCCCTGGTTAGCTTAACAAAATAGATGTAACATTTAGCTTAATCTAAGGATTGCTAGTTTGTAAAGTGCCCTAGCTGCGTCGGAACTTGGCACATCTAGAACACTATTACAGTAACCTACCTCTCTAAACCTACAATCTAAGCTATTTCTAAATTCCTTGTTGCGAACACATTCGATTAATATGTGATAAACATCATCAACGGAATGAATACAGAAATCACATTTATCTGTTGCTGATTTTGCCATTAGCTGTAAGAACTTATTGCACGGAATTTGTCCGGATCGAAGCCTTAGCGCGATAACAGTATCACATCTGTTCAACAGCTGATTATCTATCCACGGTGACTTCAAAGGATGCGGTTGGATCGTTTTGTACCAGATTCCTTTTTCTTGTGATCTTTTATCAAAGTACTCCTTCAAGAGGGAATAACAAACCTGTTTTATATGAGGTATACAATTTGTGAAGTAAGGAAAAAAGTTAATGGGAATACCATCATATATGGCCTGCTTGGCTAGTTTATCAACAATTTCGTTGCTTTTTATTCCGATATGTGATGGAATCCATTGAAGGTTCATTTGTCATGCAAACATGACTTCTATTTCCATACTTATCTAAGTTGTCTTCCCCTTTCTAGCCATATCATCTTTCACAGAGGTATCGTTGATCATTGCATAGATACAACATTTCTTTGGTGTTTCCCTGCTGTTCTTCTTAGCATGTCGATGAAGAAGGGCAGGGTAATCCCACGAAACATTCCACTGCTCTTATACCATAAAACGCATTAATCTATACTAATATTATAAAGAGGTAAAGTTTGTGAGATTGTAGGGGGTAATCTCTGGATGTGCTGAACCGATTTAGATAAAATTTGAAATGGAGATTTTGAGATCCTGAGAAGGACTTGAATAGTTTGTATTCCCTTGGAATGATAAAACACTTTTTACGCAGGCGAAACCGCGGGCAGAAGCTAGTAAATATAATAAATCTTTAGAAAAATCATAACCAATGTTAGTAGATAACATGTATACATAAAAATTATGCGTAAATTGAAGTATTACTTAGTTTCTTTTTATCGCAATCGGTTTGCTCTATCAAAAGTTAGATGAATTTAAAGTGTTCAAGATGTAAAATATCACAACATCCATATTAGATAGATGCACAACGCCGTGCATTTGACATCATTTTCGCCGCGAAAAATGACACTAGAAAAAAAATTGTTAGGTAGGGTAGGTAGCAAGGCAAGTAGAGTAGACAGGTAGGTAATTGGAAAGTAAGGTAGGTACAGGTAAGTAAGTAGGGTAGCTAGTTGACGGAAACGAAGCCAGGCTAAATCAATCTGCCTAGCCTTTTCCTAACTATGTTGGGGTCGGCTACCAGTCTAACCGGATTCAGCTGAGTACCAGTGTTTTACATGGAGCGACTCTCTATCTGAACTCTACAACCCAGTAACTGGATAACACGATTTGGCTTTTGGCTAGACTAGTCTCAGATCTCAAGCTTCTGACTACTCGTAACGACTGTCAAAGATCTTCAAATGACAGCCGGGACCAACACCTTAACGTGCTTTCTGAGGCACAGAGGAAACTCGGTATGTTGAAATGGTCACCCATCCACGGACCGACCTCATCAAGCGCTGCTTAACCTTGACGTGCGGCTGTTATTATTTAGCCACGAACTCCTCGGGCACAGCTAGTGTATAATAAATATCCATCCCTTTTCATACTAATATGCTATGCTTAGTTACTAAATTAAGTTCCCTTTCATTTGTTCTAGTTTTCTTTCTTTCATTCATACTAATTTACTTATTATTCCTAGCGTCAAGAAAGAAATGCCAGTTCCACCATTGAAGAACTTGCAGTTCTTCTTATATGGAAAGTTGAAGGATAAGGAAGAAACTAAGAAACGTATCCTGAAGTTAGGTGGTCTCGTGGTTAACAAGCTGACCCCCACTACCGTCGCCGTAGTATCGACCAAGAAAGATGTTGAAAATATGCCCGTTAGAATGGATGAAATTAAGTCTATGGATATTGAGGTACTACTTTATTAGCTTTTACTACCAGATTTGCCTGTGTGAAAGCAAATAAATATCGTACGGGAATGCACGCCCAAAATAGAAAGCAACCCTTCTATGTTAAGGGGTTTCTATGTTCATGTTAAGGGGTAAAAAAAAAACAACCCTTATCCTAATCCAGAGGAAAGTCTACTGGTGTACCAAATTTTGTACAAATTCGTTCAGCTGTTGTAGTGTGATTGATTAACAGATCTACAGTTAAAATCAATCCTAGAGTGGGAGCGTTTAAAAAAAAAACAGCCAAACACATAGATTTTCACACTTATGATATTAGTAGGACAGGAGTTGCGCTTTGCTTACGACGTGAATTGCAGGCCGCTATAAAGGATAGGATAGACGGAGCCCCTTTTCGGCACGACTCCCATTTGGTCCGTTGTGCATGCAGTCCTCTCTGTGAAAGGCCGTAATCCACCACGCGGGCCCAGTGCGGGTTAGTGCATGTCACATGTCTTTGAATTTTTGGTTCTAAGACATGCCAATTTCCTCACGATGTTTTCCTTCACCGAGGCAAAGGCCTCCTCCATTTCTTTTCACTCGGTTCTGCATAGCACTTTCCTAGTCCACGTTTTCCCTGCCATGGTCTTTATTTCGTCTTCCCATCTTCGAAACTGTCAATTATTTATTTTCTACTTCTTGGGTACCAAAACACATTTTATTTGTTCCACTTTTCGATGCCTCTTATTATATGGCCAGTCCATTTCCACTTCAGTTTCCTAATTCTCATTATTACATCTTCAATTTTTGTGCGTGTTCTGATGGTTTTTTAGGGTTGCGTACCCAAAGGGTAAAATCGGGACCCTATTACTAAGACTCCGCGAACCGTCTGTCTGTCTGTCCGTCTGTCACCAGGCTGTATCTCGTGAACCGTGTTAGCTAGAAAGTTGAAATTTTCACAGATGATGATTCTATGTATACTAAAAACAATAAAATAAATATTTAGGTGGGGCTCCCATACTACAAACGTGATTTTTTTGCTGTGTTTTTTTTAACTTATTCTATTGAATTCCTTATATTCAGTATGCTCCTTTCCATTGCTTTCTGACAGGTATTCAGTTTTAAACATTTGTTATACCAGGCCCCTCAGAAAGTATTGCGAAAAAAAGTTTTTATATATGGGAGACTGGCCAGTTATAATGTTTTTCGAAAATATGATTATTTATAAGTAAAAATAAGTAAGTTCCAATTTCAAAATTTCCCTCCACATTTTTTGCGAGTTAATTCAAAGTATTGTGTCTCACTGAAATATGGATCTGCGCCGGGAACATTTTAGAGCTATGATTTTATACGATTTCAAGTGTCGCCTGAAACCGGATGAATCGTACGATAGACTTCAAATGGCATTCATGGATGAAGGCCCTTCCAAGGCAACCGTGTATCGTTGGTATAACGAATTCAAGCGCGGTCGACCAACTTTGGGGGATGACGAAAGAAGCGGTCGCCCTTTGACGGCTGTTACCGAAGAAAACGTGCTAGCAGTGAAAAATTTAATCCAAGACAATAGGCGAATTACATATCAGGAGATTCAACACATATTGAAGATTGGATCGGGAAGCGTTCACGAGATTCTACACAGCCATCTTCGCGTGAGGAGGATAGTATCACGCTGGGTGCCGCACAACCTCACCGATGCTCAGAAGCAGGCCCGGGTGGAATGGTGCCGTGATATGCTTAACAAATTTGAAGCAGGCTCGTCTCGGCGTGTTTACGACATCGTTACAGGTGATGAGTCCTGGATTTATCAATACGACCCAGAAACCAAGCGCCAGTCGACTGTTTGGGTGTTTCAAAATGAGCCAACGCCTACCAAAGTGAAGCGATCTAGAAGCGGGGGTAAGATTTTGATCGCTAGCTTTTTTAATTTGACTGGCCACTTGGTATCAATTCCCTTACGGGATCAAAGAAGCATTAATGCCGAATGGTATACTACCAAATGTTTGCCAGAAGTTTTCTCTGTTATAAGCAACAAGCGACCAAACACAGGGCTCCGCGGGCTACTGCTCCACCACGACAATGCACCTGCGCACACCGCACTCAAAACGAGGGACTTCCTGGACAGCATGCCAGTCAAACTCCTGGGTCACCCTCCTTACAGCCCTGATCTAGCACCGTGTGACTTCTTTTTATTCCCAAAAATAAAAAATCAGCTCAAAGGGATACAATTTTCGTCGCCGGAAGATGCGCTGGCTGCGTTCGAGCAGGCTGTAAACGAGGTGTCTGCGGCGGACTGGAAAAAGTGTTTTGAAAACTGGTTTAGGCGCATGAATCTTTGTATAGAGGCTGGTGGAAAGTACTTTGAAAAGATTTAATAAAAATATATGTACGTATAGAACAATTTTTTTTAGTTTCGCAAAACTTTCTGAGTGTCCCACGTATTTAATTAATTATAACTGCCAAAATGTGGTTTGGAGAAAAAAGCCATGTATTATGTTTTGTACCTGATTCTTTGAGTATCTTACTTGTATTGTATTCATGTCATTTACCTATTAATTATATCTGTTACAGGTTGTTGAAGCGTCATACCTCGATTTGATTGAGAAAGATGGTAAAATTGCCAAGTCATTAGAACTTATTAAGGAAAATAATATTGCTGACTGGGGATCTGACGTAAGTTTTACATCAAGATTATTTATTTATTTAACAATTTAAGCCCACACACCTAATACACAAACAAGAAGAATAGGTGCTAAGATGATGCTTATTTCTAATGAAATCTCTTCCAGCCAACCTGCGAAAAGAGAGATGAAAAAAAAAATAGATTTAGATATAGTATGTATAGGGAAAATACATATATAAAATTATTATTGTTACATACAACATGGTGCCGTATGGTGACGGACGTAAAGAATTTCACCATCCCATATCTTCCCGTAGGTGTCGTAATAGGCGACTAAGGGACTTACCAGAAAACAATCGTACTACGATCGCCAACCCGCCTACCAAGCGTGGCTATTATGAAAAAACTTCATACTTAGCATTTACGAGTTTTAGTGGCCATCTGTGGTCTTCTTCATCAGTTCCACTTCACCAAATGATACTTTCTGAGTGCAAATGATTGCATTGTTGATGAAAATACCAAAATCGCTATAAGTATGCCTATAATATTTGAGGAGTTCCCTCGATTTCTCTAGGATTCCATCATCAGATCCTGACCTGATGACTATGGGACCAACTAGGAAGTATACCCTTTCAAACAAAAAAATAATTTTTGAAATCGGTCCAGCCCTCTTTAAGTAAACGGGGCAAATACATAAAAAAAAATACCGACGAATTGAGAACCTCCTCCTTTTTTTGAAGTCGGTTAAAAACGTCACCATGTCAGTTCGACTTCAGGATCAGACCTCGGAATTTGTCCTTCTGCAGCGAGGTGTGAGACAGTGAGACGTCATATCTCCGAAGCTGTTTACCGCTGCACTGGACGATGTTTTCAAGGTTCTGGACTGGAGAGGGCTAGGCATCAACGTCAATGGCGAGTACATCACTCACCTTCAATTTGCCGACGATATAGTGGTTATGGCTGAGGCCATGGAGGAGCTCAGTACTATGCTCGATGACCTCGGTAGAGCTGCCGAACGAGTGGGTATTAGGGTGAACATGGAAAAACCAAGGTGATGTTGAATACCCATGTTACACTCACTCCTTTCAAGGTCAGAGATTCTACACTCGAACTTGTGGGCGACTTATGTCTATCTGGGACAAACGATCCAGTTGGGTAGGGCCAACTTCGAGAATCAGGTCAACCGTCGAATCCGACTCGGCTGGGCAGCGATCGGGCAGTTGCGCGGTATCTTCTCGTCCAACTTACCACAGTTTCTCAAGACGAAAGTCTATGACCAGTGTGCGTTACCAGTTGGCAATGGAGAGGGCTATGCTCGGATTTTTCTTGCGTGATTGAATCAGAAATGTAGAGATCCGTAAGAGAACCAGGGTTACCGACATTTCCCGAAGATTTGCCAAACTTAAGTGGCAGTGGGCCAGGGTACATTGCTCGCAGAACGGATGGCCGATGGGGCAGAAAGGTTCTGGAGTGACGACCGTGAACCCTTTTGGAGGCCTTCCAACGCAATGTCTTCCACATTGCGTTGGAAGGCCTCCCAAAAGGTGGACCGATGGCCTGGTGAAGGTTGCGGGGATCCGCTGGTTACGGACGCACGGGGCCGAGAATTGTACGTCTTTCGGCTGATATGATAATACAACATATTTTTTTACTAGAGAAATCTGTGTCTTTGACCTTTGCTGTTGCATTTCTTTTATTTTTTGTTTTATTTCTTGTAGCCAGCTACAAGAGTTCCCCAAGATGTTATGGATGGAAAGTCTATTCCAAAATCTGGCAGCTTGTATGTTAAGTCATCGAAATCAGCTGTGAAATTAAAGATCCAAGGTACTTATATATTTTTTGAATTTCTTATATTTTGAAATACGAACAAGAGTAGAGGAATTCAAGAGGAGAAACAAAAGAGTATTTCTATACTTACATGAAAATGTTTTTTTTTGTGATATGGTTTTGGTTACTGTTGCCAGAATCATAGCAATGGGTTTATGCGTCTTACGAAGAAAATTTTATTGTAAGGAGAGTATTATTAAATTGACTTGACCATTATTTGAACCTTATTTAATTGGGATAGGTTGACCTGGTTAAGGTTGCGGATGTGAGACGCACGGGATCGGTCAATGTGGTGTCGCCTGGAGGAGGCCTATGTCCTGCAGTGGACGTCTTTCTGAAGTGATGATGATGTGGTTCTATCTTCGCTGCTTTAGCTATTTCTTTCTGGACGTCACTTAACTCGACCTTTCTACACGACTTGCCTGCTTTCTATTTGGAAAAACATAAAAGTTAAAAAGTCCGATGGTTGCTCTATGAGACAAAAGTTGAACAAGGGTCACATTAGAATCTAGTGTCTACATGACCGTCGTTTATCTAACTAATATTATAAACGCGAAAGTTTGGAAGGATGGGTGTATGTTTGTTACTCAATCACGCCAGAACGGCTGAACGGATAAAATTTGGCGCAGAGATAGACTATAGTCTGGAATAAGCTACTTTTTAGTTTAGCCCGGTATAACGTTCCCTTGGAATGATAAAACATTTTTTCATCCCACCATCTCGGAAAGAGTATTTTTAATCTTCAATATCTGAGTGGAAAAGCCGTTTTTATTCACTAGAGGATAAAGTAAATTGACTTTAGAACATCGTGTGCACTAAGTTTGTGAATTAAAAAAAACATTAAACCTATTTACTGCTACCTCTATGGTGCCGAATATATCATACAACTTTTTTTTAATTTGTTAAAAACTCAGACTCGGAACCTTCTTGGTGTACTTTTTTTAATTTGCTTTGTACGCGGTTCTAACCATCTCCCTCTCTCTCCAACATTCACGCCAAGGGAATCCGATGAATCGGTACAACTATTAAGTATGACAGATAGTTTACCGAAAAACAGTACACAAGTGACTAACACCAATATTACAGTACCAAACAAAAATATTACACTCAATTTAAATAACTGTAGCAACGTTACTTTAAAATTTTCTTAATTATACCTTAGTATTATTTTGTTATAATTTAAAGATTATTCTGTAATACTTACCTGTCATAATGTAGTAATTAATACCTAAACTGAAATAAAAGTGTACCTATCTTGTGATTGTAAACGTTTTTTTGAAAACGCTGAGGTGGAATGAAAAGTTACGTGTTGCACTTGAGTGCAAAGATTTTTCAACTCGTGCTCTTTTGATTCCCTCGCTAACGCTCAGGATTCTCATTGAATCACTCGCTGCGCTCGTGCATTTATTTAAGCTGTTTTCCTTGTTCAAAAATTAATTCTTTTGGCAGGCGGCACAGCAGTAGACCCAGCATCCAACCTACAGGACGAAGCCCACGTATACACCGACTACGAAGGTACTAAGTACACAGTGGTGCTCTCGCAGACAGACGTCGTCGCCGGAAAGAACTCTTACTACAAGTTGCAAGTGCTTGAAAGTGACGGCAAAAAGAGGTAATCAGAAAAAAACTGTTTCTTGGTATATGTCACAGCCACAATTTATAATCGGTATTTCGACCAATTAATAATTTGGAGTATTATGTACTGTGAAATCAACTTTAGCGCGAAGAAGATAGGGTAAATTTTGTATTACCGAAGTATCGCCAACACGTTTGCAAAAACGCCAAGTGAAGGGCTTAAGGCGACAACACGCCCCAGCGACCTTGAGCGATTGGGCGGAGCTTGCGCCGCACCCTCGCGACCCCGCAACTACAGGCTCGTAATTTCGTAGGGTAACCATACGCTTCAGACGGCGAGGACTACTGACTGTTTTTGTTTTTATGTAGTGAGAAATAATAAGGTAGCATTCTGATAATAAATATTATTTTATTAGTGGTGAGATCCTACGAATATAAAAAATGCGAAAGTATGGATGGATATTTGTTCCTCAATCACACCAGAACGGGTGAACGGATCTGGGTGAAACTTGGCACAGAGACAGATTATAGTTCGGAATATCACATTTATTTCATCCCGGTAAAATGTTCCCTTGGAGCAACAAAACACAACACGCGGGTGTAGCCGCTAGCAAAAGCTAGTGGTTTATATATTTACGTAAGTAATCAATGTGCTCATTCATATATAGGCAACTAGCTGTCCCCCGCGGCTTCGTTCCTTACCTACTCTACCCTACCCACCTACCTACCCTACCTACTCCACCCAACTCTACCATACCCTACGTACCTACCAATAAAAACAATAAAATACTATAAATAACCTATGTCCTTCAATAATCTATCTCCTTGCCAAATTTCATTGTATTCCGCTTAGTGGTTTAGACGTGAAAAGGTAACAAGTAACGTAAAGGTAACAAGTGATAGGTAAATAGTGTAAAAATAATAACAAGTGATAAAAACATAAAATAAAGACATGTGATTTGTGTGCATGAGCGAATCCAGGAGTGGGGGGGGGATTCTTGAAATAAAATGATGTGAATTATGAACATTATTTTATTTTTAACAAGTGATAAAAACATAAAATAAAGACATGTGATTTGTGTGCATGGGCGGATCCAGGAGTGGGGGGGATACTTGAAATAAAATGATGTGAATTATAAACATTATTTTATTTTTAACAAGTGATAAAAACATAAAATAAAGACATGTGATTTATGTGCATGGGCGGATCCAGGAGTGGGGGGGGGATACTTGAAATAAAATGATGTGAATTATAAACATTATTTTATTTTTAACAAGTGATAAAAACATAAAATAAAGACATGTGATTTATGTGCATGGGCGGATCCAGGAGTGGAGGGGGGGGGGGATACTTGAAATAAAATGATGTGAATTATAAACATTATTTTATTTTTAACAAGTGATAAAAACATAAAATAAAGACAATTGATTTGTGTGCACTGGCGGATCCAGGAGTGGGGGGGGATACTTGAAATAAAATGATGTGAATTATTAACATTATTTTATTAGCTTTAAAACTCCTCAAAACCGAGAACACTTATATCTATACGATGTGTTTCTTTGTATTGTCCTGTCTTTCTTGTATTATGTCGTCTTGTGTACTAGTGTCTATCGCTATTGCTCGGTTTTTCCTTCGTTTATTTTTCTTTTCTTATTCTCCTTCTTGTTTTCTTTTGCGTTCTACAAGAATATATCATATAAATATTCATATGAGCCGAATATGTTAAAATCATTGTTTAACTAGTAGGGACTGTTCCTCATTTTCGGTCACTTTGTGAAAGGATCCCCCTCAGATATAGTTGTTTCAATTTCTGCAGAACTGAAATATAATTACAATGATAAATACACCGAAACAATCTATGCTATATCAGCTGGGGCAAAAAATAAAAGATGAACAAACCATAATAAAGGTTTTAACAGTGTCTCCTTTGCTGTCAGGCTGTCACTCAAACATCTAAAATAAAAACATCATGAGATGCTGATTTCATACAACAACCAAATACCAAACACTCATATGCATAAATATGCCAATTATTATTTAAATTATTATTTTACTAACTATATTTTAAAATAATATTAATATTTTAATGTTTAAAAAAAATAGGTATTACTAAAACCAAAAGCAATAAATAGCCCACATGAAAACCATTTCCCCTGTCCAACCCCTCCCCCCGGTATCCGCGCCTGGTGGTGCCAAATATAAAACTCTTTATAATATATAAATAAATACTCTTTTACTAGTAAAAATGTATAAAAACTATAAACAGCAGCCTAATTGAGTAAGTGAATTCGGCAAGGCAAAGGGTTTGACCCCATAAAAGAACATGAACAATTAACCAATCACAAGCGAGACGAAAGACGCGATGTGGATTTTCGTCTATGTGATTGGTCGATTGTTCATATTCTTTCATGGAGTCATACCCTTTGCCCTGATAAACAATTGACCAATCACATGCGAGATGAAAGACGCGATGTGGATTTCCGTCTTATGTGATTGGTCGATTGTTCATACTCTTTCATGGGGTAAGACACTTTGCCTTTCCGAATTCACTTACGCAATTAGGCTGCTGATATTATAATGCAAAATCTACTGATAAAATAATAATAAAAATATGTTTAAATAATACTAAAGTCGGAATATTAAATTAGGTACCTATGCATTTACCTGTCGGTACTTATGTCCATATTTTCATGACCAATAAGCGGAGTTGCCTTTTTCTCCTGTTCTGTACAGCCGGGGCTACAATATAAATGTATGTTTATTTATTTATTTATTTATTCATTTATGTACACACAAAAATTAGTATTCGTACATGACGCACTACCACAAAACAGACCCAAAAAATTACATCTCCGCATCCGGAGATGTAATAGAGGTACAACACGGTCAAAATAAATGTGCACCTCGCTGGATTGCGAACCCACTTCTGCCTACCCGCGCGGCGCCCTACGTTTGTCCCGAGCAAGACGAACGACAGAGTGACGTGACAGCGCCGGGTGCACAGTTATTTTCCCCGAGCAGTACGTACTTGGAGTGGAGTACTATACTTACAACTATGCCAAATTGCTAATAATTACATTCACATACTTTTTGAAAATGTTATCCGGACTGTCCCTACTAGGATGGTGGTATGGTTACATTGAATGCAATGGCAATACTCACCTCGTCTCTGCATTTATATCTAGATAATCTTTGTTATTTGCTATTTTGGTAAAACAGAAATAACATAATTATTTTAATAAAATAAAAGTATGTTTATTACAAATTTACTTTATATTTATGTTATGTGTATTTTTTTATTTAGTTACCTATACTAATTTAAACTTTAGGAATACATTATTGATAATTAAAATATGCCACTTACCTAAGTAATCAATTTTTTTTTCATTATAAGCCATCTCACTTTCAAAAATTTGAATTTACCGCCCATTTTAGCGCGAACCTTATAAACAAGCAAATAAAATAGTGTCCTTTTGCTCCGAGCGCGCGAGCGTCAGCGTCTACCCGTGACAGTGGTCAGCGATGCACTGCCGCCCGTCGCCCGGTGGGGCCCCCGCTTCAACGCGCACCAAGTTTAGTCGGCAAAACTAATAACATTTATTTACTAATAATAATTTAAGAAAAAGCCCTAGATTAAAATTTTGATAATTAAATTGCCCTTTAGATGGTGAAAGTTTCATAAAAATACGTCCAATGGTTTTTGCGTGATTGTCGATTTTTGGTCCGCGTTAGACATTACTTTGCAAATTAATTAAACTATGTTACACTAATATATTTTAAAATGTACTCAGATGAAATTATTAAGGAAACGCTCTAGTATAACATATATTTTTTCCAAAAAATTACGACTAGCCGTTTAGGCGTGATTCTCATTTTAAAAGCAGCTACTCAAGGGAATCTGCGCCTTAAACGTGTGCATTTATGCATACTAGAGACTTCCCAAGTGATTCTAAGAGATGTTTGTACAGTTGACCTCGGTATTGCTAACTACTTTAAAAAAACCCCTAAAAACTTCACTAAGATTAAATAAGTTGAAACGATCTTATTACAGTAGGAAGTAAACTAACGATTTTTGAAATGCAAATGCGAGTAACGTTCAACCTTAGGGGGGTGGTATAGCAATAGAGAATATGCACGTAATTTTCAAAAATTGCTAAATGCAATATGTATTAGCCCTAGTAAATAAATATGAAATATTATTTAAAATATCTTCATCACCAACGAAACTATAAAGCTATACAGTTGCAAAGAGAAATTACAATTATTTAGGTAGACAGTTATAAAACACTTGTGGTTGTCACACATAGTAACTGACTTCAAATTCCACAACGCCCATACAGCTGCCGTAGAAAATTACTTTTTCGCGAGAATTGCTTAAATTTTTTATATCTCGTAGGTTTTCCGGTCAATATTGATTCTGTTTTACTGTTAGTATTTCATTTTTGTAAATGTATCCCACATGACGCGTGATTTGCACACCATGACCTGAAACACAGGTTTAAAAGAACCTAAATTGGGCAGGTCCCTACCAAAAAAATAGACATTTTTTTTTTTGTAATGTTGTAGTTGTAATATAATATTTTACCGTACCGTATGGTGACGGACGTAAAGAATTTCACCATCCCATATCTTCCCGTGGGTGTCGTAAGAGGCGACTAAGGGACACACCAGAGAATGGGCAGCAGCGTTCTCTGTGTACTTAAACAACAAACTGCGATCGCCAACCCGCCTGCCAAGCGTGGCGATTATGGCAAACCCCCCCCAAAACCTAATGAACAGCACAACGAAAAAACGGCCCCGAGTGCCCGGCAGCCCGTCTACCCTCGGCTACGGTAGCGGTCGAGGCGATGGCGTGGCAAGGGGTGCTAAGAATCCCCGGAGTGGACCCGGCTACCCCTACAAACACCGACGACTGGACCTGGGAACATATAACACGCGAACACTCCGGACCGACGAGAAGATAGCCGAACTTGAGGAAGAATTGAGCAGGTTACGATGGAGTATTATAGGGTTATCTGAAGTCCGAAGAGAGGGGGAGGACTCGATAATCCTCAAATCCGGTAACCTGCTCTATTTCCGAGAGGGAGACCGGTAGTCCCAGGGTGGTGTTGGGTTTATCGTCCACAAGTCTCTTGTGAACAACGTGGTGAAGATCGAGAGTGTGTCGACCAGGGTGGCGTACCTTATACTCAGAATATCCGCAAGATATTCGCTGAAGGTCATACAGGTCTACGCCCCGACCTCGGCACACCCCGACGACGAGGTAGAGGCCATGTATGAGGATATCTCTATAGCCATGCATGGTTTCAAAACTCACTTCACCGTTGTCATGGGGGACTTCAACGCGAAACTGGGCAAACGAGACGAGGATGAGCTGCAAGTGGGGTAATTTGGAGTTGGACGTCGGAACCACCGGGGTCACCTACTGGCTAGTTTTATGGAGAAGGCGGGCCTCTACATGATGAACTCCTTCTTCAGAAAGCGTGAGCACAGGAAGTGGACCTGGCAAAGCCCCGATGGTGCAACTAAAAACGAGATCGACTTCATCATGTCAACCAAGAAGCAAATGTTCAATGATGTCTCAGTGATCAATTCGGTGAAAACCGGGAGTGATCACCGCATGGTAAGAGGCACATTGAACATTAATGTTAAGCTTGAAAGGTCTCTACTGATGAAGTCCACGCTCCGTCCAGCACAAATCCAGGTCCAAAACCCCGAGAGCTTTCAGCTCGAACTCCAGAATCGTTTCGAGTGCCTAGGGAGCTCCGTGGACGAATACAGCGATAGGTTCGTGGAAGCTGTCCATACGGTCGGGTCTAAGTTTTTCAAGACCCGCCGTACAGATAGAAACAAAAAGCTCTCTGATCATACTCTCAAGCTCATGAAGGAGAGGCGTGAGATGATCCTGCAGTCTTCAGACGATTCGTTGAAATACCGGCAGCTAAATAGACGGATCTCAAAGTCCTTGAAAAGCGACCTCCGCCGCTTTAATACTGAAAGTATTAAAGACGCAATTGAGCAGAACAAAGGCTCCAAGGTCTTTGCAAGAGATCTGTCTATTGGGCAGAGCCAGCTCACGAAACTGAAGACCGATGATGGCAGGATCGTGTCCGCCAAACCGGAGCTTCTGAGGGAGATCGAGAGATTCTATGGACAGTTGTACACGTCAAAAAGTAAACCCGTCGCGAATCTAGCGAATGACCCAAGAGCTAGATTGACCCGACACTATACCGAAGACATTCCGGACGTCAGCCTGTATGAGATTAGGATGGCTCTGAAACAACTTAAGAACAACAAGGCACCGGGTGATGACGGAATTACGGCCGAACTCCTGAAGGCGGGTGGAAAACCAGTACTTAAGGCCCTTCAGAAGCTTTTTGATTCCGTCATACTCGAGGGGAAAACGCCACAGGCATGGTGCAGGGGTGTGGTGGTACTCTTCTTCAAGAAGGGTGACAATGCCCTACTGAAGAACTATAGGCCCATCACACTCCTTAGCCATGTCTACAAGCTGTTTTCAAGAGTCATCACGAATCGTCTCGCACGCAGGTTTGACGATTTCCAGCCTCCCGAACAAGCCGGATTCCGTAAAGGCTTCAGCACCGTAGACCACATACATACGCTGCGGCAGGTTATACAGAAGACCGAAGAGTACAACCTGCCTCTCTGTTTAGCGTTTGTGGACTACGAGAAAGCCTTCGATTCGATCGAGACTTGGGCTGTACTGCAGTCTCTCCAACGGTGCCAAATTGACTACCGGTACATCGAAGTGTTGAAGTGTTTATACAAAAACGCCACAATGTCAGTTCGACTCCAGGATCAGACCTCGGAACCCGTCCTTCTGCAGCGAGGTGTGAGACAGGGAGACGTAATATCTCCGAAGCTCTTTACCGCTGCACTGGAGGATGTCTTCAAGGTTCTGGACTGGAGAGGACTAGGCATCAACGTCAATGGCGAGTACATCACTCACCTTCGGTTTGCCGACGATATAGTGGTTATGGCTGAGACCATGGAGGACCTCAGTACAATGCTCGATGATCTCAGTAGAGCTTCCGAAAGAGTGGGTCTTAGGATGAACATGGACAAAACTAAGTTGATGTTGAATGCCCATGTTACACCCACTCCTATCAAGATTGGAGACTCTACACTCGAAGTTGTGGGCGACTATGTGTACCTGGGACAAACGATCCAATTGGGTAGGGCCAACTTCGAGAAAGAGGTCAACCGTCGAATCCGACTCGGCTGGGCAGCGTTTGGGAAGTTGCGCGGTGTCTTCTCGTCCAACTTACCGCAGTGTCTCAAGACGAAAGTCTATGACCAGTGTGTGTTGCCAGTGATGACATATGGCTGTGAGACGTGGTCGCTTACAATGGGCCTTATCAGAAAGCTTACAGTCACTCAAAGGGCAATGGAGAGGGCTATGCTCGGAGTTTCCTTGCGTGATCGAATCAGAAACGTAGAGATCCGCAAGAGAACCAGGGTTACCGACATAGCCCGAAGAATTGCCAAACTTAAGTGGCAGTGGGCAGGGCACATTGCTCGCAGAACGGATGGCCGATGGGGCAGAAAGGTTCTGGAATGGCGACCGCGAACCGGAAGACGTTGCGTTGGAAGGCCTCCCACCAGGTGGACCGATGACCTGGTAAAGGTTGCGGGGATCCGCTGGTTGCGAGATGCACGGGACCGGTCAATGTGGCGACGCTTGGGGGAGGCCTATGTCCAGCAGTGGACGTCTTTCGGCTGATATGATGATAATATTTTAGAAATAGTTTACATATAAGCTCTATTTATACCATTATTTTGGCGCTTCATGGCCCTCGATATAAATCCGTTTTATTCAAGAGTTGCATAATATATTTTATACCATGACTACGATAAAAATAAAGATATAAGCACAAGGAATATTAATAAATAAAAAATAAATGGTTTATTTCCTCCAAAATTTACAAAAAATGTGCAACCCTTACCCCTGAGCTAGGTAACAGCACCTGCGTTTCAGGGGCCGGTGACCAACTCCGTTACGTTACATAATTATAATAAATTAAACATCATTGCAATTAATATAAGAATTACAATCCAAATAAGTATTCATTAAATATCATAGACTGAAATCAAAATCATTATTAAAATCTTAAATATAAACAAACTCAAAATTAAAATCGAAGAAGGAGTTTGAAAGTCGAGTATTCTCTGCACAAGAAATTTGTATCGAGTATTTTTTGTGCAAGTTATGTAGCATTAACATGGAGTTCGAATACATTGGTGTGTTCCAAATTCAAACACCAAAATAGTGATTAAAAGTGCTTTTTATTCACTGTTTTCAGTGAATAAAATAAACTTTTTAGAGGGGGAATGGTATAAAAAATATTATTTTCATTCAAATTCACTATTAGATGATTTCATGCAATACTGTTCTCAAACACAAGGTACTGGCTGTTCCGTTCGTGGGGCCGCATCGGAACTACCATCGGTGGCTCTAAAGTAGAAAACTGCAAGAGTGTCGAGGAAGCAGTCCAAAAGTTCGAAGATCTGTACATGGAGAAAACTGAAAACGTTTGGGAGTACAGAGATCATTTTATGAAGGTAAAAATATTAATATTTGGTTAGTTTAAGGGATTTTATTTTTATGCCCCGTGTTTCTACATAAAACTCAAAATCTTTAATCCAGAAAAAATATGTTGTAAGCAAAATGCTTCCAATTTACATACATACATAAACTCACGCCTTTTTTCCATGGGGGTAGGCAGAAACTACAGAACGCCACCTGCTACGATCCTTATAATACTCACAACGGATCTTTGTGTCTCTGAAGTTGGCTCTGTCAACTATTGCGCACGAAACAGATTAACTGCATAGAGTAAGCGAGATAGGATGATGCGACAAACGTATGCGAGTGAAAGAGACTGTTATACAATGCTATTTTCACTTTCAATATTGACACAAAAATAGCTACTGCGCAGCCTCTTGCAGCCAATTCAGAGACACAAAGATCCGTTGTGAGTATTATACATACTTCTATTGCTTCACACACATTCATACATCTAGTCATACACACACGCCGGTTATGGTAGTGTTTTACTAAACATGATTTTCCAGAAACGTCAATGCCAATGAAAACGTGTTTCAACAGTGCATCCTTTGGATATCGCCGTAATATAGAGACATATATAAAACGTCACTACTTTAAAGAACCCAAGCTAGATTGGGTTGCCAACAATGACCAAAAGCTTTTCCAACTGCTTTATTTTTAGGGTCCCGTACCCAAAGGGTAAAAATAGGACCCTATTACTAAGACTCCGCGGTCCGTATGTCTGTCCGTCTGTCGCCAGGCTGTATCTCATGAACCGTGATAGCTAGGCAATTGAAATTGTCACAGATGATGTATTCCTGTTGCCTCTATAATAACAAATACTAAAAACAGAATAAAATAAATATTTAAGTGGGCTCCCATACAACAAACGTAATATTTTTTGCCGTTTTTTTGTGCCAATGGTACGAAACCCTTCGTGCGCGAGTCCGACTTGCACTCGGACGGTTTTTTTTCAAAACTTGAGTTTCCTAAGACTAATGCCAATGAAAACGCATTGAAAATTACCTGGGGGGTGACCATAAGCTCTTAGAGTAGGTAAGGTTATTTTGAGATCGAGTAAGTGACAGATGTATACACGTCATATACATCTGTCCCTTACACACTCAAAATAACCTTACTCTAAGAGCTTATGGTCACCCCCCTGTTTGGAAGTACGTCAACAACGCTCCCATTATGTATCGCTCTAATTAACATCGTCACTTTTTAAGGATCGCACTTTAGATTGTGTTCCCAAAAATAACCAAAAGCTTATCGAAATTTAGAAGTAGAACACTTTCTTTTATAAGTATATTCAATGAATTCTATATATCAGGTGCCTGGACGTTACTTCCCATTGGACATGGACTATGGAACAGATGATGCAGCCCCACAGAATCTGGCTTTGGACACTAAGTGTGATCTGCCTGTGCCAGTACAGCAACTTGTCATCAAAATATTTGATGTTGACGTCATGAAGAAAACTCTGCTGGAATTTGAGGTAATGTGGTTTCTTGTGGTACAGTACACGGCCGTCAATATGGCCCATTGGCTTTGTAGATTGTCGCCGCAGTCATTCATACCTGGATGAGGTCGAAAGGGTGGTCAACCAACGAGAGTCGGCGATTGTTAGCATTGATAACTGGCACCAGCTACCGGGTTTCTACGTGAATGCTCCCTATGATTTTTAGGCTGGCTTCAATATTTTTTATATCTGTGGTATCTTCTTGAATCTTTTTCTTTTTTGATTTATGTAAATTGTTTGTTAAATAAAAACAATGTTTATTTTTAGCTTGATACTGATAAGATGCCGCTGGGAAAACTGTCCAAGAAACAAATCAAATCTGGATACAAAATTCTGTCGGAACTTCTGAAGCTAATCGAAAAGGGATCTGTTAGCCAAGGCAAACTGATCGACGCTACCAACAGGTTTCTAATTATTTTTTATACCTTTTCATCATCATCGTCATCCACAGTCCGAGCATAGCCTCTCTCTCCTTGTGCCAAACCCCACGTTCCTGTGCCAGCCTCATCCAAGTTCTACCCGCGATGACAACAATATCGTCTGCACATCTCGCCGCCGGAGTACCGTCACTTCTTCTTCCAGTTCTAGAACTGGAAGTCTTAGAACCCTTATAGTTTCGCCATATCCGCCCGTCTGTCCGCAGCTTAGCTCAGAGACTCTTAGTACTAACAAGCTATAATTTGGCATAGATATACATATTAATCACGCCGACAAAGTGGTAAAACAAAATCAAGAAAAGAAAAATTGTTTACCTCCTGTACACGTAAAGTAGGGATGTTTTTTTACGTCTTTCCCATGGTGTGGGGTATCGTTGGATAGGTCATTCAAAAATATTACGGGTCTGTGAAAACTATTTTTCGATTCAGGGATCCGTTTTCGGAACTGTCTCGCACACGAGTCCCAGCATTAAGCTGAGCGTTGCCTGTTTTGCGCAGATGTGACTCATATTTTGTCAATTTGTGTAGATATTAATTTAGATTTTATTTTTCGCATTTTTTGACATGTATAGACAGACATATCAATTATTTTTCTTACTATAATTCAAAACAAGTCCATTTTTAAGATTTAAACTTTCTTTTTTTTTTAAATGTTGCCCCACACTAGGATTTTTTCCTATATCGTGATTGCTTTTACAAACATCCAAACTCACAAACAAACAGCCAGACCCGGAACCACTAGCTGTAAGAAGGTCTATTCTATGTCTCTTTGAAGATATAATAAAATCATGTGTATATTCCAGATTCTTCACTCTGATCCCGCACGACTTCGGCATAAACAACCCTCCGTTGCTGGACAATATGGAGCTCATCAAGACGAAGACGGCCATGCTCGACAACTTGCTCGAGATTGAGATAGCTTACAGCTTGATGAAGACAGAATCCGGTATAGTTGTGCTAATATTGTTTTTCTAGAATAATATGTACTCGTTACCTACTGGCTTGGGTGTATGACCAAATTTATGAATGAAAACGAAACAAAAATGTAAGAATCGTAGCAAATGATGTTCTGTAGTTTCTGTCTACCCCCATGGAAAAGAGGCGAGGGTGTGTGTATGTACATATTCTAGATACCCGTCGTTTTAACAAATTAATGTGCTTAAAAGACTGCGCTATTTTTAGCACAGACATAAATCTAAATAGATAAGGCAAGTCCCTCCATCTATATGAAAACCAAGCGTGCCACTTTTTCACAAACAATTTTAAACAAATTTACTTACTAATGAAAGAAAACATGTCCAATGCCTCGGCCAAGTTTTTCACAGCTCAATATGCCATGAAGAGACATTTTTCTAGATTTCGGTGGATTTTTGGTGCCGATAATGCTAAATGAAAAGCTCAGATTACGATCCGTTATTTGACACGCGTTTTATGTCCGTGGTTTATAGTCAATCAATAATACACTTCTAATAATTCTAAATGAATCATCAGCCTATTAATGTTCCCACTGCAGTGACACAGGCCTCCTCTCTGTGAGTGGGAATGGGCCGTAATCCACCACGCGGGCCCACTGCGGGTTGGTAGATGTCACATGTCTTCGAATTTTTAGTTCTAGGACATGCCGGTTTCCTCACGATGTTTTCCTTCGCCGTTTTGAGAGCAGTGGTGAAGAAATAATTTACACAAAGTAAAGCGCCTGCCTGGGCTCGAACCCACGACCTACAACTTGTAAGTCGCGGCCGATACCACTGGACCACCACTGCTCCTAGATGAATGATATGTACTTATTATTGTAGGCAAACTATACAGCTTTTGCAATTTCGCGGCTTCTTGTCTTGCATAATTTCAGGATTTGTTACATTCATTAATTCAAATAAAATTAAATAATAAGGGCTACAAATTAATAATAATAATCTTTATTCAGATAATAAAATGGTAAAAACACTGTATGAATCTTAGATCACTAATGTAGGTATAATAATGGAAGACGCCTGTACTAGGTAATCCTGTACCTAGTACAGGCAATTGACACGCGTAAGAATTATCTTTGTCGAATAACTCAGCAACAAAAACAAATGTTGTTACCACAACAATTAAGTTATTTGGTGCCACCAGTCATACAATTGTCACAGTTTTATTTGTCTCGTAAATACCAGCTTTGTTATGTTATTAGAGAAACAATGCCAGTTCGAACATGTCTATACATATATACAAATAAAATTGAAGTGCCTGTTTGTAATATCAAAATAATTATGAATGTATTTACAGTACTTATAACAATATTTTTTTTATGATTTATGTCTGACTGTTTGTTCCGGGTAATATCCGAAACGGCTGGACCGATTTTGACAAGACTTTCACTGGAAGATAGTTGATGTTATAAGAAGAAAATATATTTTAATTTGTTCTTAACATACTTTTAATTCACAGATTCGGAAGAGAGCAGCCCAATTTCGGCTCACTACCTGAAACTGAAGGCGAACATCGCACCATTGATCACGGAATCGCCAGAATTCGAGATGATCCAAGAGTATGTCCGCAACACGCACGCTGCTACCCATTCCAATTACACCTTAGAAATAGAACAGGTTAGTAGACTACTCTTTGTGTTATTGGGTGGGTTAAAGTAAATAGAGGGTGGATGAATGGTGTGAAAATGGATGATATGTCTTTAAAGGAAGAAATCTCTGAGATGATCTAGCAGAGTTTTTGTAAGAAAATAAGTTACCGTACCAACACAGCAATGCACCTGTTTACAAGTGGCTACAACCGCCTTTGGACATATGAAAACTGTGGTGCTATCCCACAGGCAAATTTTTAAATGAACCACAACCATCAAACCATAATATAGCAATACTTGTTGTTTTCATGAAAGAAAAATATTTATTTGTAACCCGCACAGGAGACACAAGAAATATGCAAAAAAATAAACAATAATGAATTATATAACCCCATGCCTGACCAAGAAGACTCCTAGCTTAGCATGTGCAGCGATATCCAAAAAGGAAATAACGCTGCTCTGATAATCATGTAGCTTTTTTTTTAGCCTACATGTACTCCTATGTAATATTATAAGACTTGAAATATGTAAGTGTGCTTGTAAGTGACAAATTCACTCTAGATTTTTAACCAACTGCCCAAAAAGAGGAGGTTCTTAATTCGATTGGTATTTTTTTTACACCAATTACTCAAAGACGCCTGAACCGATTTCGAAAATTTTGCTTTTGTTTGAAAGGGTATACTCCCCATTTGGTCCCATAGTCATCAGGTCAGGATCTGATAATGGGATCTTGGAGAAATCGAGTGAACTCCTCAAATATTATAGGCATACATATAGCGATTTTGGCATTTTCATCAACAATGCAATCATTTGCACTCGGAAAGTATTATTTGGTGAAGTGGAACTAGTGAAGAAGACCACAGATGGCCAATGGAACTCCTTAATGCTAACTATGTCATGGGTCTACGATATCTCGTATAGTTAAAGGACTATGATGAAGCAAATACTTATAAATAAATAGTACTGATGAAAATGGTACCACCGAACTTATCTGATGATGAAGCCGGCAGGAAGGCACGGGAACTCCGAAATAAAACAGTGTATCCTAGTCGTGTTTGGAATCGTCATGACATTTACTTTGGCTATATATAATTTATATGGCTATTGGAGGTACCTATCAAAACTAAAAAGAGATAAATAAATAAACTTTTAGCAAAAAAAAAACAAACTAGCTTCCAAAAAAAACTCTACAATGTGAAATATAACTTTCTTTTCCGAAGTCGGTGTCGAAACACGGAAAACAATAGGTACCTACCAAAGACACCGACTTCGGAAAAGAAAGTAATTTTTCTCTTTGTAGTGTTTTGTTTGGAAGCAGTGGCGTAGCGTGCCTTGGCCGGGCCCAGTATAAAAAATTGTTTGGGGGCCCTTATGAAGCGTGATTTCTCACAAAAGACAAAAAAAATATTGTTTGAAATTAAAAGAAATATTCCAAAATGTTTACAAACAATTCAAATTGAATATACACTCTCCTTGCCTTTTTTCGGCAAACTGATATATTAAATCTTTTATAGCTGATGATGACTTTAGTTTTTCTAAAGCTTCTGCCTCTATGGACAAAATAGAGACAGATCTGACAGGCGTTCATGTCCCATCGACGTTCTTAGGTAACTTTTTAACAGTTGTAATTTTAATTTACGCACGTTGGGGGCCCCGTGGCCCGGGGGCCCCGTATAATTGATACGGCAGATACGGCGGTAGCTACGCCCCTGTTTGGAAGTCAGTTTGTTTTTTTTTTTTTTGTTAAAGTGGATTTTTAAGTTTATGTTTTACAGTAACCCAAAAAAAATATTATTGAATAAGTCGTTGGGCGAACCATAATTAAATAAATAAATAAATTAGAGTGTTTGTCCCCACGGCTATTATACGCGAAATCTGCAGCCTTCTCACTGGTACAACCAACAACATAATAATCATTTGTCGTGCTGATTCCTTCCAGGTGTTCAAAGTGGTGCGCGAAGGTGAAGACAAGCGTTTCAAACCATTCAGGAAGCTACACAACAGACGTCTACTGTGGCACGGCTCACGCGTCACCAACTTTGCAGGAATTATCTCTCAAGGTCAGTGGATTCAAGCTTCAATATTTTCTTGACCGCATCGTTGATCTAGTGATGGGAATGGGATGCTGGATACCCAGATTTATTTTTGAATTTCCCAATGACCCAGCTCTTTAACTCGACTACACCTGATAGATAACAATGGATGAGGTATGCAATGGAATGGATACTGCTTGGAACAAACAAGAGAATTTGTAAGAAATTGTCATAGCTTGAATTTTGCGACGCGTAATTTCCAAAGTGATGTTTTTTTTTTATAATACTTAGGCTCGTCCTTGACCACTATCTCACCTGGCGGTTTTGACAACTGTTATTCGAATTTATTAGTTCATGAGCTGTCAGAAAAATCAGTTATCTAGATTGGAGCAGATTTCTCACTCGCTAGGTAAAAAGTTTGACAACTCTAACACAGCCATTGATTTTAATACCCAAGATACACACAAAACCATCGGCATCTCAAAACCGTCCGCATAAAATGAGTGCAACATTTTAAATTGTGCGCTCATTTCAAAGTCTCGCGTCGCTTGCGTCACTGTACGCTCGTTCGTAATGCTGAAGTGTTCGTTAAGAAATTGTAAAAATATTACGTCAAGAACGTTAATAAAGGACGGGATATCGTATGTTCGCTGTAGTAAAAGAGTTTATTGATATGTTTTTGTATTTTTTATTAGTTCGTATAGAAAGCAATATGTAATTTTGATTTAATTTATCTCAAAACTTCACTCAACGGTCCAAGAATTTTAATGGCCGCTTTGTCGGTATAAGAACGATGCATTACAGCCTCCTTTATTTTAGTCGCATAATACAAATGACTCTTATTCAATGCAGTCGATTTTTTGTTTGTGATTATTTTTTTTAGGGTTCCTTACCCAAAGGGTAAAAATGGGACCCTATTACTAAAACTCCACGGTCTGTCTGTCCGTCTGGCACCAGGCTGTATCCCATTAAACCTTGATAGCTAAACAGTTGAAATTTTCACGAATGATTTATTTCTGTTTGACGCTATTAAAACAAATACTAAAAACAGAATTAAATAAATATTTAAGTGGGGGTCCAATACATCAAACGTGATTTTTTTGCGATAATGGTACCGAACCCTTCGTGCGCGAGTCCAAATCGCACTTGGCCGGTTTTTTTACTTTTATAGTTTTTTCGCTTTTGAACTTTTTCGTATTAAGTTTTTAACAAATATTTATACGTTATCTATACTTCTATATCTATAATAATGTACTAATATTATAAACGAATAAACTTAAAAACCACTTAAAAAAATTATTTCACCGTTGGGAAGCTACACTATCCACGGGTGACATAGGCTACTTTTTATCCCTGTATTCACACGGGAACGGGAACTACGCGGGTGAAACCGCAAGGCGTCCTCTAGTATATTATAATATAGTTTTTAATCAAATTCCAAAAGGAGAAGAGGTCGTCAATTCGAATTTTTAACCAGTTAATATATGTTTCATTGATATACACAATATATCCTACCTAAAAACATATTTACGCTCAGATAAAAGTATAATTATGAGTTTAGAAAACAATTCAACAAACTCTTAAAATACCAACTCATACATACATACATACATAAACTCACGCCTTTTTCCCATGGGGGTAGGCAGAAACTACAGAACGCCACCTAAATGAAAATGTCAATGTCAATGTCTAATAAAAAAAAGTATAATAAATATTCGTCTCCAGTCCATGCCTTGTCCTACCGGCTAACTTCGGTCATAAATTTTATTGCTTTTTGTACACTGCTTTGTAAAAACAACTTTATACAATACGTGTAGGGTTGAATTTGAAAAAAAATATGTTTGTAGTATAACAAACTACCCACATATAATTGGTGAGTGTTACTATTGTTCGAGACTTTGCATCTTGGGTTTTTCAATATATCAATGAACACAATCCATTATCTTCTTCTTCTTCATCGTGTCGGTGATTCCATTTTTAGATTTTAATTTTATATGTTGTGCTTCGACCAGAACTCAGCCACGTCGACAGGTGCAGGTGGTTGTGCACAGTGAGCAGGACAGCAATTATGGAGTCCCAAGTTATCGGTGTCAAAATCATCGCAAATTTACTCTAGAACATCAAGAGATTGCACCTAGTTACCCTGTACAAATATAGCTCTGAATACCCCTTAAACTATAAATCAGGCGCAATGTTATTTTCTTTTTTGTTTGCTCTTTACCCAGGTCTCCGTATAGCGCCACCGGAGGCTCCAGTGACGGGTTACATGTTCGGAAAAGGTGTATACTTTGCGGATATGGTCTCCAAGTCCGCCAACTACTGTTGCACTAACAAACAGCAACCAACCGGACTTCTGCTGCTATGTGAAGTAGCTCTCGGAAACATGTAAGTATTTCTTGAAAAGCGTATTTCATGCCGAGAAATTAAGGTGGACAAAAGTCTTGTAAAACAATTATAGTCGAGTGGAATTTACAACCCTGTCTGGATTTAAACACCATTCATAAGTTATATAGAAACAAAAACACCATTCATATATATATAGGTTCACGGGATGTCGTGGACGTAAATATCTTCATATTTCCGCCCATGTTAATTAGGTTCAACTTAACACTTATTCTTCAATTGTCTGTCAACAACCGACACGCTATCATTTACTCCCTTTTCTTATTCCTCACTTAATCCATCCTTCTTTGGTTTTTATTCGTCCCATTCATCAACATTTCTATTCATCTCTCTTTTAGTGACATGCGTACATGGGACTCTTATCTATCAGGATTTGGTTGCCGGACTTAGTCCTTAGAACCATTTTACGTAGGACTTGAACATGACTATGTGTTACTTTACTAAAACTGATCAAACTTGGACTACAGGAAAGAATGTCACTCCGCGGAGAACGTGAAGCTGCCAGCCGGCATGCACTCTGCGTGGGGAGTGGGGCAGATGTTCCCCGACCCGGAGCAGTCTAAGACGCTGGAGGACGGCACCATCGTGCCGCTCGGCAAACCCGTCAAAAACGAAGTGCAATCCGCGCTGCTCTATAACGAGTATCCTTTATTAATCACCATAAGTGTTTGCAATTTTTTTACCTACCTGTTAGATAGGGTGTCCGGTCGTCGACTGTTCAATTTTTTACAGAACACACTCGAAAATATTAACAATATTCACCCTAGAAACAGTAATGAAATATTAAAAATTGGTGTTTTATAGATTGTCTCCAGGATAAATGTGGGTCATATTCATGAATGCTGTGTAAAAATGTGTACGATTGAATACCGGACACTATATTATTTGCTGCGTTCTAATTTACTCTGCAAAGCATTGAAGCTACCGACATATCTTGTGGAGTTGGTAAGCTGAAGTGACAATAGTCGTGCCGTTGCTGTCGAAAGCTGTCTGCGCAGACATGTCCTTAGTAGGTCAGATCGCGTATTGCCAAGTTTAATGTAAGTAGCTCCCAGATAGGAAGACCGACGTTTTATGTGTCGCATGATACCGCAAAGGTTTAAAAAAACTGGACCTGATAGGTCCGTAACTACATGCTAGTCGCCATTGCTCGTTGGTATTTTAGACTTTACACTCAAGAAAGATCATCGGCCTATGTCAGTAAACTTTGTCCTCCTGCATAACGGATGGTCGATAAGGGCGAAAACTTCTGGAGTTGTGAACGCGGTCCGGAAGACGCAGCGTTAGGAGGCCTCCCACTAGGTTGAGCCCGCGTGAATTCGTTGGTTTCGAGAGGCACAGGATCGGCTAATGTGGCGATATTTGGGGGTTAAACAGTGGACGTCTTTCGGGTGATATGATGATAATGATAACTTAAGCGGTTAACATTGCGGTCGGCACTTACCAGACACGGCAGGCGGAGAATCGGGCGCAACTTAGGAGGGGTCTATGTCAGTCAGCAGTTGACAATCACTGGTTTTGAACACAAATGTTCTTTGCCACTTTACCACGCCTATTAGAGCAGAATAATAATTTTATTTTACCTGACTGCCGAAGGAGGGTAATGTGTTTATCAGTCTTGTATGTATGTTTGTTCCTATATGGCTTTCTAGAAACCAAACGCGTTGGCCGATTTTGATGGTTCTTACGTCAATCGATTCGTTTTAACCCTGCGAGTGTCACTGGCTACATTAAAATTGGAAAATAGAAAAATGCCGGCTCTTGGGCACCATATTCTGGGGGCCCAATTTTTTTCCAATCCCATCGTGTGGGGTTTCAAAATAAACGGTTTTAATTTCAAAGATATATAACACGTATATGTTTAAATGTACCTATTTCGAAAAAAGAAAACAAAAATTTATAAAAAAAAAGATTTAAACTTTTTTTTAGGATATTTTCCTTAGCACCGATCCAGATTCATCGTATACGACGTCGCACAAGTCAATGTGAAGTACTTATTGCAGATGAAATTCAACCACAAGTATTAATGTTGGATAATACCAATTTAATGGTCTTTGATATATTCCATTTCTATGATTATTACGTCAACTTTTTATTTTTTTATAAACTAGTTTTAAGGCTCTTTGTAATCAAACAGACGCTTTGATTTTTATTCTGATTTTTGCGAACAAAATGCAAGACGTATAATACTATACTCGATTTTAATTTTAATCATTACATTACCTCTAATACTAATTGCGACAGCCGTGTTATTAAAAGTTATCTAGTTTTAGACAAAAAGCCAGTAAGTAATTGCTGAGAAACTTACTGGACAAATAATTCTTAACCAAAAATACTGTTATCTGTTACCATCCATACTTTTACTAAAAAAACATGACGAAGATGGGAGGATTTGATGTATATTCGGCGCATTAAAGCTGAAATTATATTGTCAGATATGTTTTAGGTTGTTGGAGTTGATTCATGTTATTCATTGTTGTCTGTTGATGAAGACAATATAAATGAGTGATACCAAATTATGGTTATTGGCGTACAGAGAAAGGCCAATCAATGTTAGAATCTCGGGGTTAAATTTTCAGTTCCTGTATTGCGTCATGTTAATATTTTCATGAAAATTATTTTTATATGATTATTATTCTTGAATGTTTAAATAATTCCTGCTTGTCAGAAGTGTAATTTTTTTGTTATTTTTTAATTAAGTCGTCAATTATGTATTTGATCACAATAATCGTATAATTAAACTTTGATTTTTATAATGAGTATTTTTTATTTAACTACCATTACATAACGTCATACTATTCACGGTTTGGTTTAGTTGACTTCAAATCATATTAGGACCTATTTTTCAGTCTTCAGATAACTCTTTTTACCTCAGTGTTAAATTAAAAGTTGCGGTTATTATATTTATCAGAGGCCAGCTCACATAGAGACGACACTGCGGCACAGATTACTAAATAGTTACTTCGTCTGCGGCTACATTTTGTAAAGCATTAAAGTTCTTTTCTTCCAACTACGTAGTAATGTTATCATTAATCACTACAAAACTGATCACAAAGGACGTATTTATTGCTTAGAACCAAAACAGTGCAGAAAAGTTATATGAAATCTCATTATTGCACTGTTTCTCATTAATGCACTGTTTTGTATTTTTTATCTATACTAATATTATAAAGCCGAAGAGTAGTTACTATAGGTAGAGTAGGTAGAGACGGTAGAATAAGTAGAGTAGGTAGAGTAGTTAGAGAAGGTAGAGTAGGTAGAGAAGCTAGAGTAGGTAGAGTGGGTAGGGCAGGAAGAGAAGGTAGAGTTAGTAGAGTATGTAGAGTGGGTGGACTGGTGGAGAAGGTAGAGTAAGAAGAATAGGTAAAGAAGGTAGAATAGGTAGAGAAGGCAGTGTAAGTAGAGTTGGTAGAACAGGAAGAGTATGTAGAGAACGTAGAGTTGGTAGAGTAAGTAGAGTAGGTGGAGTAAGTAGAGTAGGTAGAGTAACTAGAGCAGGTAGAGTTAGAAGAGTAGGTAGAGAAGGCAGAGCAAGTAGAGAAGGTAGAGAAGGTAGAGTAAGCAGAGTAGGTAGAGAAGGTAAAGTAAGTAGAGAAGGTAGAGTAAGTAAATTAGAGAAGGTACAGTAAGTAGGGTAGGCAGGGTAGGCTTGGCAGAGTAGGTAGGAAAGGCAGCATAGGCAGGGTAGATAGGTAGTGGTAGGTAGATAGGTAGCCAGTTGACGGGAGCGAAGGTTAGCTAGTTTAGATATAAATTACTACAGAGGTTTAATGTCTCCCATTACGTTTAATATAAAATGTATGCAGTTGATCGAAAAAGGTACTGGCTGAGAATAAAAATCGGCGTATAAAACCAACTAGGTGAAAAAAAAATGCCCCGCATTTTGTACCATTGTAAAACTTTGATAAGTAGGTACTTCATATTTGGCAAGAAAAGTATTAGAAATGGAAATAGATGAGAGGTAGATTGGTAGTTGAAAGAAAAGTAGATTACGCACCTCGCTTAACATAACACTCGTGCATTAATAACTCACTTTGCGCTCGATGCAACAATCTACTATTACTGTATCGCTATGTATTCTAATATTAGTCTTTACGTCCGACACCATAAAAAAACAATCTGTTTCTTTCCCAAAAACGACTTTTCGCGATACGAAAAGTAGTTTTTAGGAAAGAAACAGATTGTTTCCTTTGCTGAATTTACTAACACAATTAGGCTGCCGGTGTCGGACGTAAAGAATAACACCATCCCATATCTTCCCGTGGATGTCGTACGAGGCGACTTTGGGACTTACCAGAAAATAAACGTACTATGATCGCCAACCCGCCTGCCAAGCGTGGCGATTGTGATAAAAAACCAATCCCAATGAAATGAGTGCAACACAAAAATGGCCACTAGTGCCCGGCAGCGGTCGAGGTTACGGGGAGCGAGGCAAGGAGTGCTGAGGATCTCCGGAAGAGATCCGACTACCGCATGAAATACCGCCGACTGGATCTGGCAACATACAACTCCGGACCGACGAGAAGATCATCGAACTCGATTAGGAATTGAACCGGTTATGTTATGATGGAGTATAATAGGGTTATCTGAAGTCCGAAGAAAGGGAGAGGGAGGACTCGATAAACTTCAAGTCCGGTAACTTGTCCAATTTCCAGGAGGGTGGAAGGTAGTCCCAGCGTGGGCGTATCAAGCATTTACTTAGCAGTGGGGCAAAAGAAAGGAATCTCTAAAAATAGAAAATTCAGAGGTGAACCAAGTCCAAACTCCTGGAGCGCCTTATCGTTCCACGTTTGCTACCGGACGGACCAAAATTTCACAATAATCAATTCGGTTTCACTATTGCAAAATCTACCGTAGACGGCCCTTACTATTAGAGATATTTCTGGGGCTTTTGATAACGCATGGTGGCCAATGCTATTACTTAAAATGAAAACTCGGGGCTGCTATAGAAATATATACAATTTAGTTTATTCTTACTTTTTAAATGGTTCTGCGAAACTCAAACGCGACAATCATTCCACGTCGAAGTCTCTCACCATGGGATGTCCTCAGGGTCAGGGTTCGGTTAGGTTAGGCTTTAATGATTTCCTCGCGATTCCGCTTCCAAGAGGCTGTTCATTAACCGGTTACGCGGACGACGGCCTTCTGCTCATTCAATCAAGTACTCGAGCTGGACTCGAGAACTTGGCTGACACTTCCCTACGATTAATATCTCAGTGGGCTGATCGAAACCGCCTAAACTTTGCTCCGCACAAAACTTATCAACTCATTTTGAAAGGCAATCTTAAATCGTGTCCTACCATGTCCTATTATTAAATTTAATAACGTAAAAAGGAAGCAATCTGTGCTATCTTGGTATAGTGTTAGAGAGGAATTTTGCATTTATATTCATATTAAAATAGTCGGTGAAAAAGCAAAAAAGAATCCTTAACGAGAATATCTAAATGTACGTGGGTTCTGCCTTTTTTGACTTTAAAGACTATTTATGGGGCTTCTTACTTGGGTTGTATCTGCTATGGGGCGCCTGTTTGGGCTGATAGGGTCACAATAGGGGCGGTACGACGTAAATTACTTCAGAGTCAGCGTTTGGCTTTGATATTCTTATGCAAAGCATACAGGTCGGTTAGTACTGCTGAGGCCTTACCGGTACTTGCTAGAAGTGCAGCGACGTGCTGCGATGTACTATTCCGCAAAAGGGATCATGAACGCGTAGTCCGTGAGAAAATCTCTAGATTATTTAAACCACTGACGTCTGGGAGGAACTTTTCTCCGAATGGCATTGTAGGTGGGATAATTCCATCAAGGGCCGACACCTCCACCAATTCTTACCATCCGTTCGCGTGCGGCTGGCCAGGACGTGGCTGGAGGTGGATGAATGTGTTGCCTAATTTCTCACAGGGCATGGTAACTTTAAAAGTAAATTATTTTCCTTCAAGCTTGTTGCCTCGCCTTTATGTTAGTGTTCTATAACTGACTGCGAATATGCAATCTGCACATCATATCTTAGGGGAGTGTATTCGTTGGCAGAATGCATGGCAACTGGGTTTATCCCAGTTGTAAACGACCCTTTGTGCCTATTGGTCTTGTTCTGTCGCCTGCTTGATAAGGAGGGAAGTAGAAATTTTTATTTTTCTCACTCCTCCATTATTCTTTTCTGATTAATTTCGTTGCGGGATCCAAGACAGATAAATTCATTCTCCGGGACTTCGTCGAGCTTCATTGACTCGGCGCTTTTCTGGTGCAGTGGTTTGAGAATAGTGCGGTGGGAGTGCCCAAAAAAAAAGATGTTGAACCTAGTCTGTCGGGACCCAGACTGGCAAAAATAAACCGGGCCCCTCAAACCAGTGCGCAAAAAATCAAAAATGTCAAATATTAAGTCGATTCGCTCATTATTTCTCTTTAACAAAAAACTTTTAGGAGTCTGAGTGAAGGGTGGGGCTGGCTGCCCCATCTGCACCACCTGGGTACGCCCATGAGTTCCAGGGTGGCGTCGGGTTTATCGTCCACAAGTCCCTTGTGAATAATGTGGTGAAGATCGAGAGTGTATCGACCTGGGTGGTGTAAACTGGTGTACCTTCAACTCGGAATATCTTTAAGATATTCGCTGAAGGTCGTACTGGGTCTACGGTCTACGCCCCAACCTCTGCACACCCCGACGTCGAAGTGGAGACCATGTATGAGAATATCGCTAGAGTTATGCATGGTTTCTAAACTCACTCCACCACAGTTGTCATGGCGGTCTTCAATGTGAAACGGGACAAACGAGACGATGATGAGCTGCAAGTGGGGCAATTTGGAGTTGGTCGTCGGCCCCCTACCCTGTGTCGCTACTTCTGGGTGGTATCGTGCTATTAAAATAACGATATCAATAAAATTTTGCATGAGATCTGTATAAAACTTATGTCGTTGTAATCGTGAAAAATAAAAAAATATAAAAAAAAATTGGTCAGTTTGGCCGTGTAATGTATTAGAGTCTGGCAAACGAAAGTAGAGACTGAAAAAGCGCAGCAAATTTAAAAAATCTCGGTGTAGCAACCCCAAAACTAGTATGAAATACTTGGAATAACCTAATTTGATACTTTAGAATTATTCATTTTACTTCGTCTGAATAAAAATACTAGAGATGCAATACTTTAGATATTATGTGGTATATGTGATATATCAATCCGAATAAAAAAAAACAACAGTATTCTATAATAATTTTGGTTTATTCACTACCATAATCAAAATCTGAATCTAAGACCTCCATGTGCATACTTCATTAGAGTCACTGGAATCACTGTTTCCTACATTAATCATGAAACTTTCTATATAATTCTCTTTAATTCTATCCCTTTATTATATTTATTTTCAACATTATATGACATGATCAGTCATTTTCTTCCACTCCTCTGCTAGGTATTTCACACAAGTACTGGTTCAGGGTTCTTATTCTATCTTTCTACTATAAATCCGTAAGTTTTTGAATAGTTTACACTATCTCATTAACCCCTGCTACATCCTTCAGATATACTGTAAAAGAAAAAAAGTGTTAAAATTACAATGCAACTTTTATTAAGGTATTATAAATAGCCATAATGTATTATTATGAAGGTGTTTAACTTATTATAAAATGAATGTGAATTATAATAGAGAAATAGTTTTTGCATCAATAGTAATTACAAATTAAAACAAAGTATCAAATTATTAGCGTCATACTAACTTAAAAATCTAACACCACACGTAAACAACCTTGTTTTTGTTTGAATTCGGCGTCTTTTTCTTATTGGTTTTCTTTATATTCAGACATCATGCGAAACAACATCTCCCGTAATCCACTTTTAATTGTTTTATTCATTTTTCACTGAATAAATGCTATTATCAAGACCACAACAAATCAAAACAACACGCCATCATGTTTTGGAAAACTGAGGTTGAAAAGTTTGCTAATAATTCGAGTGTCTACTTTCGTTTGCCAGACTCTATTAACTAGCTGCCACCCGCAGGTTCGCCCATGTGTTATTGGTACTTTTCCGAATATCTTTATAAATTATAGCTATTCTGATGAAAGAAAGAAAGTTCCATCAAAATCTGCGTTCAGTAGTTTTGATGTGACAGGTAGTAGACTGGCTATTATAACTCTGCAAAACTCATAATTGGTATCCCCGAAATGTTTTATGTATGCTTTTACATGTCACTTTCGTGGTACTTGAGCTGTCAGAATGCTGTACATGGTTTTCACATTATTTTATGTAAATTCCAAGATGATAGCACGATGTCGTTCATAAACAAAAATAATAAAAAAAACAAGATATTGCAACGGTGACATGTACGTCGACCTAATGATTTTGAAATTTTGTTTTTTCTGCATTTTGATTTTTACTCAAGACATTATTTAATTAAGAACATTATATCGAATACTCATAGGCCTGTTCATTTTGTTAATTGTTGTTTACAAGACGATCATGGCAAATTACAAAATTAAAAAGCAAGACAACAAACTTTGTTTTGCAGTATGTGTGTGTGTGTGTGGTAAAACTGTATCAAATCCATACTGCATCGTACTAAAGTTACTAGATATTCTTTACCAGGAATGAATCAGAATATAAACAAAACAACTACAACTAAAATTTCCATACAGTTACAGTTTAGTACAGACGAAGGAAACACTTCCCCAAATTTACAGTTGCCCACATTTTTTAAATAATGCATACTTAGTTATAATAGCCAGACTCTATTCTGTAGTTTCTAGTTTCCCCGGTGGAAAATGCGAGGGTTATGTATCTGCATGCCGAAGAGGTACAGAAGGCATAATTGTAACCCTTTTGAGTTCTCCTTTATGTGGGGTCCTCTATTGTATGTATTATTACAGTAAAATGCATGACTAATATAAAAATCGACTAATTTACTAAATATACTGACTATATTTTGAATCAGTTTATTTGACAGTTGCTCAAACGTCAATATTTCTATCAATTTCAATGTCACGTCACTTGTCTGTCATTGTCATTTAGTATTCCGCCGTGATGGACTAAATTTTCTAAATAAATACACATACAGTTTTGTGATCGTCTATTCAGTGTATCTTTGTTTATATACATTTACACTCGTACAAATTATTCAAGAAATATTTAAAGCACATTTTATTTTTCCAATTAAAGTAAGAGTAACTGGTTAAAATGGAATCTGATATTATCAATTGGGGTAACAAAGAAGTTATAGATTTATTACTTAAAGAGAAAATATCTAGTATCATAACAGAAATTATCAAATCCCACGATATCGACGGACAGTGTCTTTTATCCTTCGTTGATCGAGACTTCTATGACTTCCCGTTCGACCAGTTAAGGTTGGGTGAACGCAAGAGATTTATACTGCTTGTGAAGAAATTACAAAAACACAATCGCAATGCGATGTTCGAGCTCGGACTCTGTGATGATGCTCTCAGTAATCCGTCTACAAACATCAATTTTCTTGGGACTAACTTGTCACATTTGAGTTATAATCTTCACAACAAAATACCAACACCAAGTGACATTTATGTGAGGAATACCGAGTGTGTGTCAAGTTTTACTCCAGATGTTAAAGCCTCAAGATTGAAACCTGAAATTTGGAAGACAGCTATAGCCTTAGGTAACTATGTAAACAAAAAATAAAGTATTTAATGTATATTTAGTTTCTTTGGTACCCTACACATGTTTGGGATACAGTCCAAGGAATCTGTATGAGTACAATAAATAAGTACTACTTATACACTTAGTTGCAAAACATGTGTTCATACAACAATTTAACTACATTCTAAATAAGTAAGGTTTATTTTGGTATTCTGACAAACTATTACACCTTAATTTGTATACCATATTGTGTGTGTTGGGACAAATAAAATGAAAATTAAGTTTAAAAAAAGTAATAGAAAGTGAGTAGAAACTCATTTTCTCTTTGTTTACACATTCAGACTAAATTTTTTTTTCATTCTTTTTCACCTCTGGTGTCAGAGCTAATTAAGCCGCCTCTGGGAACCCCACAGTCCCCTGACTTGGCTATTTCAGACTTTCATTAACTATATAAGTCCAGGTTTCTTCATAATGTTTTCCTTCACCATTGCCTGTGATGTCCTAGATGAATTTAGAAAGTACATAGTGACTAGACGATAATGAATGTTTATGCACAGGCTATGTCTTCCTGGTGACATGGGTGACGGCTGTCGTGATGGTGATTGTTCATGACAAGGTGCCGGACATGAAGAAATACCCTCCACTGCCAGACCTGTTCTTAGACAATGTGCCACACATCCCATGGGCCTTCGACATGTGTGAAATCACCGGCTCCTTGCTAATGGCCATATGGCTAGTTGTGCTATTCTTCCATAAACATAGGTATGTATTTGAGCATGTCTAGGGATTTTGAACTAAGAAGTAAACAAAGAATTTGCATTTATTCAAATATTTTGAATTACCTTGAAACTAATTTTCTATTTACATACAAATTAATGTTTGCACTTATTGGAACATACAAAGCAATAATGTGACTATGATAAGAATACATGTTCTTAAAGGGTTCTTCGTAAAGAGTTTTCAACGAGATTGGGGAGGAGTAAGTTATCTAGGGGAACACAATAGATCCCAATGGGTCGAAGTGGCCCAGTTATTTCTCGGCCCCTCCACAAGATAAGATACATGTTCTTAAATTAAACACTTTATGTGGGTTATATGGGTTAACAACCCAATTTTAAAGGCATCAGAACAGTACAAAGTAATAATTGTGACCCACTGTACTTTGGGCAATGTTTTTGGTAAACAAATTATGACTGATAATATATTATCAAGGTTGTTATAATTAAGTGTAAACAATATCAACAATATTTTAATAACATCACTAATGTTGAATAATATCTTTCTGTTTTACAAATTTTGGCTTCAATTACAATATCAATTCAATCTGCCTGACTGTTTTAAATTTTCCCTATTGAAGCATTGTTTAACTTTTCAAATAAGAATGTCAAATTGGTTAACAATTGGTGCATCTCTGCTTAGCCTCCATAAAAATGGCAGTTATAAATGTACATTTTATAAATAGGTATTATTTTTAAAGTATGCATACACTTGTTTATTCAACAAATTGAGAAACTCATTATATGCAAATGAAGGTTTGTTTGAATGTAGTCCAATAGTCTTTGTAATAGCTCTCAAGGATAATTTAGTCAACATTCCCAGTATCTGTGTTTATCATTATCAACAAGTACAACCAAGAAATGAAAAAGTACTAATTTTTGTCTCTGGACAAAGACTGCACAGCTGTGATTGTGTAGTCTTTGTTGTCTCATGTTATATCAACAATGTATTACTACTTATTACTGCTTACACAGTCTGGCTAGACTTTGTACTCATTGTACGCAATTTACTGTCGACACTTGAACAAAATTGTCTCTTTGTCGTCATCTATCTATGTGTCCTTGAGCAAGTTCGAATCGTATAGTATTTTTGTGGTGACATTGTTTCCCTACTACGCCAGTCATTGACTTCCGGAGTTCCAGATTTATTTGGACTTCCGGACCCACAGCAATTGATTTACATTCATATACATGGTGCAACAATGCAAATGGCTACGTCGGAATTAATTCCGGAAACGATGTCACTGCATAATAGTGTCTGACCGAAACTGGTTTTTTTTACGACTGAAACCGATACCGAAAACGAATTTCGGCAACAGTCTCAGTTTAGGCCGAAACCGAAACTGTAACTTCCTTACAAGGATCATGTTTTGAGGGAAAAATAAAGAAAACGTTAATATAATCAGTCAGTCTTTATTTTTTTATCTTTAAATCATATAGCTATGCAGTTTTCGACATTTTATATATATTATTGGTATGTTAATCAACATAACAAGCCCTCATTTAAGAAAAAAATATTCGCAAAAAAAGTACTCGCTTGGATGGAATTTAACGCGCCGAACATGACCGATCACAGCGCGAGAACTTCCAAATGCAGTTTCGGTTTCGGTCGTAGTTTCGGCAGGTTTGCCGCCGAAACCGAAACTCGTTTTTTTTTGCCGAAACTCAACTGAAACAGAACTTTCGGTCGGACACTAGCATAAGTTGCTTGGACAGCTATTACCATGCATTTTTTAGTATATTCTAGTAATGTAAATGACGCGAGGAGAATGAAAGTCGATTATGTAAAGTCACCTAGATGATGTCGTGATTGCGTATGCTATTATATAGCGTATAGGTACATACATATCACATGGCATAATTGCATGGCGTGGCTGTTTTCACTGACTTTTATTGCGTATCAACATATTTTTTATGGTACTGTAAATATGTATTTCGGTTCGCTTCGCTCTCATAAAATGTATGTTTTATTCGGGTACAACAATATTTTTTTATTAGTCTTTCCTTGCAAAATTTAAACTTAGAATGTATCATATCAACACAAATGCTGATATTCTTCATAACTTTCTCGTAAATTCTGTTTCTATTTTCAGTTATATTTTTCAGATTAATTTTTGTGACTAATTCTCTATTATAACGTATCCTCAGTTCTACTGGGACTGTAACGTTCTCTTTGAAAGTTAGCTATCTAACGTCAATTCACTTATGAAAGCTATTATCACAAACCTCTTATAATTTATTAAGTAAACTTAAGAATGAGAAGATTACAAAGCTTATTATTCTCGGTACGCTTGGCATTTAGAACAGTAACTTGACGAAGTTTTTCCATGTCAAAAGCGGGCGACGCGACGTGCTTCGATGCAAGATTTTCTGTCTCTCTGACGATTGTTCTCCGTAACCAAAGTGCGTACGGTCAAATATTGTATAACCTGCGACGTAACTAAAAGCAGTAATAAAAGACGGTCCCACAATCAGATGTAGACGAACCTCGATAACGATATGTAAATTGGTACCTATACTTAAAACAAAACCAACGTTCCAATGGAACATGACTAGACCGCATTTACTTAATATTTCTACAAATCTAACAATATATAATAGCCATACTCAGAGTCTTTATCTGTTGGCAATTTTGTTCCGGGCGAGAATCAAACCCGCATGTATCTTACGTAGTGCAGTAACCGCAACGAAACGCTCAGTCACTGCAGCAAATAGGAAACCTTCATATATAAATATTTTTTTAAATGCAAGGCAATAATCCAAGCAAAAAATCTAAATTAGAATTACCTGGCACGATGGCCAATAACCTGGCAAAAATTTAAATGCCGCGAGCTGCTAGTAACAAGAAGAATTTGCTAATGGAAAAACCCTAATAACCCATAGAATAGAGGATAGTGGTTATTCTTTGTCAGAACCTAGGACCAGGCTGTACTATACAGGTTAATTTTCAATGACCAGCCAATTTTTCCAGGAATTAGGTATCAATCAAAGAACGGTTTATACAAAATCAAATACACTAAAAAGAAAAAGAAAACAGCCGTTCTATACATTTTTACCCGCATTATCTCGGCAAAATGTTCTTTGAATTATATCTTATTCCTGGAAAAACTTTGGCTGGTCATTGAAAATTAACCTGGCATATATATACTCCTCTGCCTAATCTTTTAGGCATACAGGCGTGATGTTATGTAATGTTGAGAGTGGTGGTTCAGTGGTAACGGCCGCGACTTACAAGTCGTGGCCGTGGGTTCGAACCCAGGCAGGCACTTTACTTTGTGTAAATTATTTCATCACCATTGCTCTCAAAACGGTGAAGGAAAACATCGTGAGGAAACTAAAATTTCGAAGATATGTGACATCCACCAACCCGCACTGGGCCCGCGTGGTGGATTACGGCCCATTCCCTCTCACAGAGAGGAGGCATCTGACGATGTCTCAATATCGTCAAATAAATCGATAAAAATCCGTCAAGTGGTTTAAAAGATACGAGGTAATAAAGGATATAGATACACACATGCTTACATACACTTTTCTTGCAGCCGGGTAATAAACCTGAAATTTTTATCATTGATATGTGTCTCACAGCTTGTTGCCGTGATGTGATGTCTTATCAAGTCCTTCATTGCTGATTCATTAGTGATCGTTCAACCCACTGTATGATTCACAAATAAGACGGAGACAAAGACGTTTTTGTGCGTGTCGCTACAAATAAGTTGACGATAATTTACCTAACGAGTCTTCACCAAACCTTTTGTTCTTAACGTTCATTAATTTCTCTTGAACGATACTTTTGTCTCAATATTTACCCAAATCTACTTTTTATTATCTTAATGATTTTCCAACTAACGTTTTCCGAGCTCACGTGAAATCTTGTGCCTATGTACTTATAAAAACCTTATCCACTTTCAAATACAACCAACGAGCCTATTAGCTTTACGTTTAAAGGTCAGTTATAATAAGCCTTCCAATACGAGCCTGTATTCAACATTTTTATAAATTATGATTTCACTGTATTGCTAAGTGAATCATTTCCTTCTTTATCAAGCAACGATATCGTTGCTGACTACGCAATTCATGTAAACCACCAATTGCAACGCATTGTCCGTGCACCCCGCATGCTCGTCGAATAAGGACCTTTGTCGTTTGAAGATGACGTCACACATTCGTTGTTATCAATAAAAGAGTGAATTATCCTCGGTTTGGTATTGTTATCTCTCGGGCACACGTTCACACCCGTTTTCTTTTGTATGGTTATCAAAGCGGAGCGTGCGTTCCGTTCGTTAAACCATATTTAGCATATATGTAAATGAGCATTTCACATGATAGCATTTTATTTAATGGAACACACCTATGGCGAGACCGTGGCAATGTCCCCAAAGGGAATAACTCTGATTTTTCCGTGCCTACACCCAGAAATGTTGGCCAAATTTAGTCAAAAATATAACATTTACTTGGTTTAGTTTATATAAGCAGTGTTTAATAGAACCACCACATGATATGTGACAATGTTGCCTATGCATTTAGAAACTAAGTAGTTTTTACCCGACTGCCGAAGTAATAAAATAAGTAATGTGTTTATCAGTCTATGTATGTATGTACGTCTGTTCCTATTATGTGGCGTTCTAGAGCGAAACGCATTGGCCGATTTCGATGATTATTACGTCAATCGATTCGTCTTAACCTTGTGAGTGTTAAAATTGGAAAATAGAAAAATGGCAGATTGTGCAGGTCCAATTTTTTTTTAAATCAAAAATTCATGCTGTGCAGTAGGATACATCTGGTTTTGGTTAGCCAGCTCGCGAATATGTATCCACAGCATGCTTTTTCTTTTTGTTTACATCTTTTTAGTTCGCTTCTTAAGCAGTCGGGTTTTTTTATATTTTTAATTAACTTTTTTTTAAAGATTTTTAGCTATGATTGTCGTAAGGGACCTCAAGGGCAGCCTTTCAAACTTCTTTAGCTGGCCTTCCATTTATCTGCTATCCCTTAGTTCTTCTTTAATTATCACGAAAAGCGCAGACTTATCGCTATTGCTAAGCCAAACACGTAAGCTGCGTATTCTCTACTCCCAATATTACAAACGACTAACAATACATTAACCTTCCACTCCAGGTTCATAATCCTGCGAAGATTCTTCGCATTAGCCGGCACAGTATTCCTGCTGCGATGCTTCACGATGCTGATCACCTCGCTGTCGGTGCCGGGCTCCCACCTGAAATGCGAGCCGCGCTCGTATCCGCCGGCGGACGACCTCACGGTGTGGGGGCGGCGCCTCCGCCAGGCCTACGACATCTGGAGCGGCGCTGGGATGTCTGTCAGAGGCGTCAGGACGTGTGGAGACTACATGTTCTCCGGCCATACGGTCGCGTTGACGCTCCTCAACTTCTTTATAACTGAATGTGAGTATCTATCTATTGCAGTCTATGGAAACTCTAGCTTTTTCCCAATGAGTTTGCTCTTCAGATCTCGCCTGATGGAAAGCAATGGAGGATGAGGTCAGTGATGAAACGAGCGTGCCATGAAAATTACACATGCTTCTCAGGCCGACGAGTTATGGTAGAGAACACACACCATGGCAAAGAGCTCTTTTATCTCATGGTCTGTGTTCAGTTATTACCCTCCACAAACAGACGACGGAACAGCCCTTTTAAAGTCAAATTCTAGCCCTGTTTAAAGTTATAGCTGACAGCTAACTCGCTCGCTAATCGTCTTAGCTTTGGGATTTAGGAGTATCGCGGGTACAGCCGTATAGACTTCAATAGGCAGAATTCATAGTTGAGTCGAAAGTTTAAAATAATCCCTTAGCTTTTTACGACACAGGAAGTAAAGGAGTGGTCTATTCTTAGCGTGCATGGTGCCACACGGTGCGACACGTGAATTCGTTCTATTTCTAACACGGTAAACCTTCGTCATTGAAAATGTTTACTTCTTAATTCTGTTCTGACAGTGATGACATTGATTGTATGGTCGCGCCACCACGCCACGGTGTAAACAAATCGGCTATTTATAACGGCCAACGGGCCGCTCAGCATTCCGGTCGCGAACCTTTTTTTCGAAACATCGTTTTTAGTTGACCTACATGTTCTGAATATGTGTTATTAGAAAACAAAGATATGTTATCAGTCCGCAATATAAGTACTTTAATCTTTACATAATATAGATAACCTAATCTGTAGGCATATAGATAAAATAAATGACGTTATTAAGGAAGTTTAGAAAATAATATTGAATGACGCATTTATTGTTCGAGTATCAATTAAAATTAAGTTGTTTTCATAATGTTGTTGACTCCTGTTTTCTAACTGCGTTGTAAGTAGTTGTTGACATAATATGCCTACAAGTCGAAATAAGTAAATAAGTCGTTAGCGGCGTAGATTGCCGCTATCTCGCGAAAACAAAACGAGGAAATAACTCGATATCAATAATTAATATCCACATAAGATTGAAATTTGCGATATTTAAATGTAGTTATCCTTGAATTCTTAAAACAAATCATTTTTCGAAAATGTCTCCGTAAGTTTTGAACAAAGAACGTAGACAAAAATTAATTATGATGAAGAGATAAATATTCACAGCATTCACACATAAATTATTATTCTCGAATAAAATGTTCTTTTTCTTTTGCTGTTTGTTCCTTTTCCACATAATCGAGCTTACCTACAGCTGAAACAATAGCAGACAACCTTCTTGAAAACTACAAAACAAAGGAGTTTAATAATTCCATGACGATAATCTAGATATCGAGGTACGAAGTCCGAATTTCCGATTATTTATCTTTAGGTCAACAATAGCTTTCGCAAAAACAAATCCTCGCTAAGATATTTATTACTTTGTTTTGTAATTACTACTGTAAGCTAGGTTTTTGTTTAGTTTAACAAAATTAATTCAATTTCAATGAAAAAACAAACATGTGCAGTTCACAAGCGCCACGCTGTAGAAGAACTGAAATTACTGAAATAAGAAATTTACAAAAATATTTAATCTCATTCTTTCGCGTGTTAAATCCTATAGATGGATATGTTTGTCTCTTTTTCCTTTCATCGAATTTCAAATAACAACGGGGCTAAAGAAGTGTTTACTTCAAAAACTCTTAAAATATAAATAAAATAAACCTTAGACCGTATGACTTGTCACTTAATATGCGTCATTTTAACCCTACTTTCCTTCAATAAAAATAAAAAATCACACCCAAAAGTGTTTATTGTCTACTAATAAAGTAAACACCCTTCAATAAATTATATGTTTGCCAAGTCTGGTTTCTGAAGAGGACAGCCCTTTGATCGTCCGTAGCATTTGTATGTAGCAGTCATTGAACGGTAGCAAATATTTCACTCCGATAAGATCATGATAATAAGACTTGACTGCATGGAAACCACTCAAATATCAAATCTACTTTATCTGTTCTTAATCCCATTCTTATAACAACAAGGAAAATGGTATTTATTTGTGTTAAGCAAAAGCAAAAAAAAAAATTTTCGTTGTTGCAAGATTAGTACTTATCGGTAGTATTATCTTACTTAAAAAAAAACCTAGGCTTTACAAGATATGACGTCACTGGTTAGGTATTGTGAATGTACATTGTTTGGGATATCACCGAAATACCTAATAATCACGCATGTTCATTGTGTCGGGGCATCACCGAGTTTTACTTTGAAACTTGAAACATCCTATTTATTGGTGCTACCCCGGTATAATACTCCTAACGGATCTTTGTGTCTCTGAAGTTGGCTCTGTCAACTATTGCGCACGAAACAAATAAACTGCATAGAGTAAACGAGATAGGATGATGCGACAAACGTATGCGAGTGAAAGAGACAGTTATACAATGCTATATTCATTTTCAATATTGACACAAAAATAGCTAGTGCGCAGCCTCTTGCAGCCAATTCAGAGCCACAAACATCCGTTGGGAGTATTATAAAACACACGGTTTCTGCGGTATTATTAGGCCACCGGAACGAAGCCGCAGGAAAAAGCTAATTAATAATATTTAAAACAACACATTTGAGGAAGAAAAGATAGTTACTAAATATAACAAAAATAAAAAACAAAAGAAATACAATCGACTTCCAAATAACAACTACCAATTTCGGCAGTCGCTGTCACACCGCTGAACACCTACTTCCAGAATTGAAGTTATTTTTCACTTTGCAGTGTTGTTATTTATTTATTTATGTACACACAAAACACTTAACAGAGAAAAGAAGGTATACAGATAGAAGAGCAAGAGTTTTTATTTGAAAGTCGGTTGTATTTTTTTGTAAAAAGGTTTCTAATTTTCACTTTTTGTTGTGGTACATATTATTATCTATAGTGCCCACAATGATGCCAGAATAGATTACCCGAATAACATGAAACTTGAACACATTCGGTGAAATTAGAGTGTACCAGGGTGAACTGTACACATCTGCTAACCCCTCTAGAGCATACTGGCGTGATGGTATGTTATGAAATGGTGTAAACAATAAACAAACAGTCGATTGTAGCAATCCCGAGAGATTTGCCGTCATTTATTGAAGAGTTCTGTTGTATATATCCGAAGTACCTCCTCCTTTTTGAAGTCGGTTAATAAGTAATATCATTTGTCCGGCTTTTTGTTTGATATTGCTATTAGTGACATGTTTGACACCAATGATTTTGTTTGCGTACTTTGCACTCAGTTCGTCGACCTATGGACCGTTGTATTGATCTTGTCGTTAGAACAGCTTACGAACTTAGGACCTATTTTATCCCTAAAATAATATATTACTTCTCTACATTTATTACGCGCACAGCCAACATCAGTGAACTCTACCAATTAGAAGTCTTTAGTAACTGGGCGACCGGGCTCTGCTCGGGTGAAAATAGAGAAAACGACGTTTTCTAAAAGTTATACCTAGCTAAATCGATTGATTGCCTCCGAAACCCCCTGCATACTAAATTTCATGAAAATCGTTGTAGCCGTTCCGCCGTTCAGATGTATATATATATTTAACATAAATATATACAAGAATTGCTCGTTTAAAGATATTAGTTATAGATTAGATAATCTATCATTATCAGCCTTTAATCCTTCATAGAAAGAGGATAAAGTTACTTCTGGGCTCGCTCGTATCCCTCGCAGTCCTCGTCTATCGCTTCACAATTCAGCCGAGATCGAGGTCAAAGGCAGGCTCATTTAAAAATAAAAAAACTCTTTTTTTTTTCTGTCCTAATGTTAAACTTCCTTTAGCTCCATAAATAAGGCGTAGCTGATTGATTTTTATTTCCACTGTTCTTTTTTGTGCATGACTTCAAGGTATTGTGGCTTACCAAAAGGTGAGTACAGATTAGAGCATTAACTTGTAGCGGAACATCGAGCATTAGCTGTTTTAAATTAACTCGAACCACACTTCGAACATGACTGTCGATGTTTTGTTACAACCTGATTTTAAAAACCAACTAGCGTTTTCGTGTAATATTTTATCGAGCAAAGGCACGAGCGCGGGTGACGTGGAGTAAGGTTAATAATTAACGCAAGGTACAAAGAAATGTTATAGGTAAATGCTCACTCGCCGTAAGCATTACATCGAACACAGTGTCGATCATTCGCAAGAACGTTACATTACATAGATATTCTTTAGGAAACTGAGCATTTGTCTGTATTGTACCATTCGTAAGAACCTTAAATTAAATCTTAGAGCATTTAACCTAGGTTAAATGCTCTAAGCATTAAATAGCAAACATGCTCTAGTGTATACTTACCTTAAAATACAAGAAAACCTAATTGATACTGCCACAGTCTCCACGTTTGCCAAATGGATAGGTAATCGCAGTATGACATGATCCACATGTTGCTCTTTACGATAATCATGCCAAAAGAGTGGATAGCCAATTCTTTACCAAGGCCAAACGTTCCAGTATGGTAGATTTAGATTTCCTGCCAATAATCTCGCTATTTTCACAACATTGTCAGTGGCAGCGCAAAACTGCATTGACTGCTTGATATGGGACACAGAGGGTAGTTACTACCAACAAAAAATATTTAATATACAATTTCAAAAAACCAAAAAGCTGTCTTACATAGTAATAAGCTCTAATAATTAATACAAGTGGATAGTTATAATTGTTATAAAACATAAAATAAAATTACATAGACCTTATAGGTGAAGTTCTTTAGAAAGGCCAAGTGCGCAGTACCCATAACCGGCGTGTGTGTATGACCTGCAGCCTAATTGTGTAAGTAAATTCGGCAACGGAAACAATCTGTTTCTTTCCCAAAAACACACACATACACAAAAAAGTTGAAAAAGATTAAACTTTTTTGTGTATGTGTGTTTTTGGGAAAGAAACAGATTGTTTCCTTTGCCGAATTTACTTACACAATTAGGCTGTAGATGTATGAATGTGTGTGAAGCATAAGAAGTATGTAAGGATCGTAGCAGGTGGCGTTCTGTAGTTTCTGCCTACCCCCATGGGAAAAAGGCGTGAGTTTATGTATGTATGTACAATACAGTACAACTATATATATATTATATTACAATTGATTAAATTAATAATATTGATAAATCAACAATATAAATAAAATTGAAAAACATTTACATAAAAAGGTTAGGCCCAGTTTGCGACTAAGTTCCTCATCCACCAACAGTCATTGTTCTGACAATTATTTACATACTATGTAACTAATTTTAACTATTTCTTAATTCCAGATACCTCACGCAACTTGTACCTGTTGCACATACTAACGTGGGTGATGAACATGTTCGGGATCTTCTTCATCCTCGCAGCGCACGAGCACTACTCCATCGATGTGTTCATTGCCTTTTACATCACTTCCAGACTCTTCCTGTACTACCACACATTGTCAAATAATCAAGCTCTCATGCAGAACGATTCTTCCAGGTAAAGATCAAATACCTTTATAGAACTCATGTATATGTTACATAATGACATTTTCTGGGCCATCATTATTGCATTTACATGAAAGTCATGATGACATACATACATAAACACACGCTTTTTACCCATAGTGGTAGGTAGAAATCACAAAACGATCTACATAACTACGATAATGTAAAAATAAACTTGTTGCTAATTTGACGTTTGCATCAAAACACAAAGCTGAAAGTGCAATTAACGTTTTTGAAATTTTGTTCTCATATGCTTTTTTCTGCAAACCATACAAATAATAAAAAAGAGCCAACAACTACTACCAGACCCAGCCCATCTTTAGAGAGCTATGAAATCTTCACCTCATTAAAAATCATATTCAGGTGGTATCATTAATATTTGAACAGTATGTATTCCAGGACGCGAATATGGTTCCCACTGCTGTCGTTCTTCGAGTCGGAAGTGGACGGCATCGTGCCCAACGAGTACGAGGGGCCCGTCACCATCCTCTGCAACCTGCGCGTGTGGTGCGTGCAGCTCATCGCCGACGTCAAGGAGTCGTCGGTCGCCAAGATCGCCGGCTCCAAGCTGCAGGAGGGCGCCGCCATGGGCGAGTACTCCGTCGTCAAGCTCGTCGACGGCATCAAACGCAACCTCAGCATGGTCGAAGAATACAAAACCTCACGCCAAAGACTAGTCACGCTAGACAAAAACATACAAGCCTGCCTCCTAGACGAACGCCCCGACGTAGAACTACATAAAAACATAGCCGACTTCCCCGGAGAAGCCCTCCTAAAGGATTTTAGCAATCCACCCTCTCCAGTTATAAAAAAGAATATATGAATGAACTCAAAGTTCTTTTAAAAGAGGCTGTTTATAGAGATACTTCATTGTTGCTTTATTGCAATGAAATTAATTAGATACCTGAATGTTTACATTTCCATTATAGATTTTATATCATGTTATTCCATATTTATTTACTATGATAAGTTAAACGTAGAATAAATTATTAAGAAAATTTATTTGCTCAAAGTACTAATCTTGAATAAATAACATTTTCCGCTTGTACTTCTTGTTATTCTCCTTTGTGCCGAGGATCGGCGACCAGATGCAACCTGATACAAAAAAAGCTGATGTTTTGAGCATAAATGTTGCTTAAGTGAGTGAGTGACATCCCTCTCACTTAAAGTTTACCGTATACCTTGAGTAAAGGACAGCAGTCGGACGACACAATGGTGCGATAGGTGGGCGTGATATCTAGTAATACCTATCGAACATTTACATAATACTAAGTTGACTGGTCGAGAATGCCCTCTGTCATGAAGTCCCTCTATGTACCAAAATTGTAAAACAAGTTAAAATAAATGTAACAATAGTTACGATACAGGTCACCACCAATTATCGTAACCTGTCCCGCATTTTCCCAACTTTGTTGGGGTAGGCTTCCGTCTAACCTGATTCAGTTGAGTACCAGTATTTTGCATGCAGCGACTCCATACCTGACCAGCACATCAAGTAACTGGATATCAAGACTGGTTGTCAGAGTCTTTTGATCAAACTAAAGCTAAGGACTGTTATAGAAGTACGAATAAAAGCCGGGACCAACTGCTTAAAGTACTTTCCGAGGCACGGAGGGGTTGCAATATTTCCTGTTTTGAGTTTAATGTATTTTTAGCCTGCAATGTATGCATGTATGTTCGAGTCAAATCTTGCAATTGAATTTTAAAGCAGTTATCCTCAACCGATTAGGATGAAATTTTGCATGCACGGTAGGTTAAAAAGCTTGCTTAAAAAAATGTTTTAGTTGGCAATAAATATTAAAGTTGGTATATTACATACCGGTGAAGGGCAAGGAAAGAATATAATATAGTGTAGGCTAGGTACATAGCCATTAGTCAGTAACAGTATAACTATTAGTATGAGCACATAAATCGGGATCCCGGTATGTTAATATATTAATATAAATTATTAAACTTACCAACATGTTACCATCACAAAGCCAGTCGGGGCGTTCAATGAAGGAAAATCTGAAATAATTTTAGTAGATATATCTACATTCTACGTAGAATTACAAGAATGTAGGATTAGAGAGAGAAAGGTAGGAGCGATTGGCTGCTGCGCTGCGTATCGCGGGTTCGATTCCTGGAACAAATTTTTGTAAGGTATACAGAAAGGTTTGGTCTGGTTGTTTGTGCTTGTGGGTTTAAATATTTGTAAACACACCCACGATTCAGGAGAAACATAAAAAAGGATGCAAGAGCGATTACAGTAACTCGAAAAAAATGGCACTATCAGGTGTCAGAAAGAGCGAGGGAATAATAAAATATTCTGACAGAATATTTACTACTTACCTACATACTACTCGTAAGCCTTTGCCTAAATGGGATCGTCTTGTAGACCCCATTTAACCATCTTTCGTTATCACCCCCTGTCCAGTTTAGCAGTCATTCCCAAGGAGGTCCTGGAGGAGGATCTGGAACAATTTGGGAATGACTGCAGCAGTAGACAAACGGTAAACTTATTATTTAGCTTTACGCATTTTTATTTTAGCTGTACGCATTGCTACACCAGTATGCAGTAACCCTTTTCCACTCGAGAGGTGACAAGAAGATATGAAATCTTGATTAGATATCGTAAAGTGGAAAAATACCAAAATGATTAGATATTACCGTATTCCCAACAATAGTATTCACATAGGTCATAATAATATGTACGTTTTATGAAGTGCTACCAAGCTCACTCAAGCACTTGGGGTCTCTGACGTACAACTCTCTGTCTGTAGGTCCGTGCAGGCATCGGAGGCGCGATTCTTAGTGCAGCATCCGTGCAGTCATTACACAAGACTTCAATCTACTACAAGGACACCGGAGACTGGTGGGTGAGCTGTGAGAAAAAAACATTACCCTCCTTTTGGGCTTCGTTGGAGTCGGGTAAGGTGCGATTAAAAAGCGATAGAGCGGTTATGTCTACCTCAAATGGACCCAATGCTGTATTGAGTGAATGCATCTACCTATTGAATACAGTACTTCGGTTAAAAATACCTCAATTAGTATTTCCGTAGGGCGCATTAGTACGGTGTTTACTATAGTTAGCGAACTGTCCTTGCTTGTTAATTCATAGATACTACGTATACAGACTGATAATTTTATTAACTCACATAGGACGCATAGCAATGGAACAATTTTAATAATATTTTTTATACATAAATGTGGAACTCCGACGAGATTTCTATGTATTGAACAGACTACTTGAGTTTTGCATTAGCTGCGGGCTAGCCCAATAGCGAGCAGCGCTACGCACAGGTTGTGCTTAAAATGTAATACATTTATCCACGAAAATGCGACCACACACACCCCTCGCGTGCAAAGGTAAGGCACGGCGGTGATTTAATCTTCCTAATGAAACTTATTAAAGTACCTAGTTATGCGTAGAATAGTATAATTAGTACGGGGGTGTGGGTATGGGTCGAATTACTTTCTAAGGGTGCTCGTGTACTCAGCCGTATTTTTTGAGAACATAATAAAAACTGATCCAGATTTATCCATAAAAATAATCACGAATAAGATTGAGTGCACAAACGCCCTTAACCATTCCAGTAATGTTATAAACGAGCATAAGAGCAATCGAATGCTATTTGAGTCTTTAGGTGACTCACACATCGATTATTACAAACAAATAACTGTAGTTGTCTAGCGATGTTAGACGATGAAGCGATCCAACCGAGCATAACGGTGACGCGATAGGGAGTGGGTTACACAAAACTGTTTACTTTTGTAAGATGCACAGGAGTGATTTTGAAAGTGCAAGTTTTCGCCATCACCTGCGACCTTGACTGCCGCAATGAAAGAACAAACCATCTAGAATTGTAAAAAATGCATGTTTATCCATTGGAATACTAACTCAAATGAAGAAATTATACCGATTGTAACCTACTTGTTACTGTACCGTGAAACATTATTACTTCGTTCTGTTGCACATTATTATAATTTAAACAAGGCAAGGGACAAATAAAAAAGTGTTTCGTTCGTATTTTATATAATTAATATGAAAAATTGTTAAAAAAAACTGTCTTTAATTAAAATTAATAAAATGATGAACAAATTTTGTCATGAGTAAATTAATTTATTACAAACAAAAGCAGTGCATTTTCATAGAGAATGATCATTTATGCGATTACTGTGTAAATAAATGAATGTAAATAAATAATACTATATTTCATGGCAGTCTAGTCGAAGTAATGGCTTTTTGATTTTGCATCGAGCAAGACGAGTAATAGCAGAAAAGATCATTCTCGTGAATTAATTACTTTCACTTATAAAAAATCATATTAAAATTAATTTAAAAATATCCCATTGTAACAATACACAATAGTATATCGAAATAAGCAAATTGTAAATAAAAAATTAATACTTTAAAAATAATACAAGCCTTTAAGGAGGATAAAATTGTTAAATAGAAATCTTATTCTGCAACTTCATAGAAAAATTTGATTATTTTTATTATAACTCTAATGATTTTACTTTAATAGGCCACATTGTATATGAAAACGTAACTATACATCGCCACATAACATGATACTCAACAAATTCTTTGCATTATATACAATGACTATATCAAAGAAGTGATGATGATGATGCATTATAAATAATAGAACTTAATGAATAGTGCTTGCTTAGTGCTAGTAAGGATTGATTTGAGCTGAAAAGCAAGTAAATGTTCAGTCCATTATTCAGCTGCAGCAACCTGCTCACTCTGGATCAGAGCTTCGGATGGGTTATCTTTCTTAACTTCTGCATTCTCTGTTGGTTCGTCGGCGGGCGCTTCTTTTTCCGCAGAATGTTCGCGCGAACTAACAGTGCCATTTTCATTAACTTCATCCTTCGCTGGAGAATTTTCTTTTGAAGCCTGTTTGGCTTCTACTTCAGTTTCTTTTTCAGGAGACTGAGCTTTTCCCTCAGGTGTGCCTTCTTTTTCTACAGATTTTTGTCTTTCAGTTACTTTTTCTGGAGACTTTTCTTTTGAGTCACCATCTGCACCCTCATTCTCGTCCTTAGCAGGAGTGCCTTCTTTAGATGCTGCAGCACTTGCATCTCTTGTGGGTGAAGCCTCTTTAGAAGGGCTTCCTTCTTTCTCTGGTGTTTTCTCTTTCTCTGGTGTTTTCTCTTTCTCATCAGCAGTCTCAGTAGAGTCAGTTGTCTCTACTTTATCTTCTGTGCTTGCCTCAGTTTCTTTGCTTTCAGCCTCGACGTCACCATTGACAGCCTTTTCCTAAAACAATATGCAAATTACTCATCAATCACTACAATCAAATTGTAACTTAAAATAGAATGAACAGGCAAATTAAAATTCCATAATTAAATGAGGTTATTGACATTATAACAAGAAAAATACTTTTTATATCAATTTATTTTATAAACAATGGTCGTGAAACACTGGTGCCTATGGTTGGTAATAAAAACCTGTATTACAGGACACCAGATAGTATTTAGTTGAAGAGAAAGTACACATAACGCAAATTTATGGCTATTTGTAACAAAGATGCATCACAATACCTGTTCATTGTCAACTTGTGGTGGCTCCTCTGGTGGTGCTTCCATCTTCAAGAATTGTTCCAAAGTGTCCACTTCATTTGCAAGGTCGAACTCATCATAGTCCTGAAATTCACATAGAATGCTGCTAGGACCAATTGTTTACATTTTCTTCACCAAACAAAAGTTGCTTTGTTTCACAAGGTGTTTGTGAGAAGAAATGAAATAACCAACAGACAAGTAACTTATAAACAAACCAATAAACAGTACCTACACAAGCAAGTAACAAAGATACAAAATACAAACAGATGGCAACATACCAAAAATACCAAGTCATCTATGTTCTTTTATTTTGCGAAATAGTATTTCTAATATTTATATGACTACGTAAACATACCCCACAGTACTCGTCATCGTTGAAGAGCTGCGGCGGCAGCGGAGACCGCGGGTTGGGGTCGCTTACTGTACCGCCGTTCGATTTCGAGTTGTTTTGCATAAACTCTTTATCGGATTCCTTTCCTGGTTCCGTTATGTCAATGACATCATATTTTATGCTTTTGGAGTCTAGTATCATCAAAACACGTTGCTGTCGTTTCTTCACCTAAAAAGTACCATAACTCACGTAATCAAAAACAATAATTACATGAATCAGCTTAGGAAAAAGTCGGGAAAAGCACCCGGCCGTCCCAGGAATTTTCTAATATTAAACATACCTCTTTGTTTCCAGAAATACCACTGACATATACTATGACAACCATAATGAAAACTTTCGATTTAAACTATAACAAAGGTAAATAACAATCGCTACAAAATATTATAAGAGAAAAATAGGCTTGGCCATTAGACAATCTGTTTTAATAATAATAATTATAGGAATGAATGACAGTTGTAGGTGTGGCCAATTTATAGTTCCGAATTCTACCATTTCTTCTAGTTCATATTGACCTCGTCGTACCAATTTACAATTTCTTGAAATAATTCAGAACAGTATCAAAATTAGTGCATCTGGTGTAGCAGTCTTCAGAATCGTTCTATACGTATATATAGTTTTACATTAGCATTTTAGAGAAGTCGGTTGGGCTACTCGGGCATGAAAACCACCGCATGTAGTCAAAGCATATATTTATTTGATATTAGCTTATACCTAGCTAACTTATTAGCTAATGAACTATCTTTTAGTTATAATCTAGTTATAACTAACCACTAAGGGGCCACTAAGTCCCATTTTCCGCTTCATAATATACTGGCCTTTATTTATTTACCTTAGCCCTTACGGATAAACGTTACGATTTTCCTTAATTATTTTATTCGAATCTTATTTTATTCAAATAAATAATTAGAAACAAAATAATTATCACTACTGTAAAAATACATAGGAAAATAATGTTTTTATACTATAATAAGTATTATCCTAAACCGGGCAATATTGGATTACGTTTCGTTTTACGATAGAAGTGCTGTCAAAATTCCAACGCGCCAAGTTTGAAAAATCGCCGAGTGCATTATTTTATTTTGGTATTCGTGCTGCTGCTGACTGACTTCATGTGGACTCCGATTGAGGTCTTTCGACAGAAGATAGAAAAGGCTAATAAGGTGTACTATTTACGCGGATTGAGCACATAATATGACAAGAGAAGATTGATATATTGACTAGCGTCACAATCAAAACACAATACTTCGAGCATTGTATTACTTTTACCCAATTATTACCGTAATGTATAGGCGTTTTAATAAAGTCCTTTTCTGATTTCCTTAATCTACGGCTTTACGAGTAACGCCAGGGCGCGGTGACAGTACTTCTTGATAAATCGATCTGGTTTTCACGAGATTGTGGCGGAGCATAATTAACCAGGCATATTTTTATCTAATACCTTTAAACGAGCAATCCTTGTGTATATGTAAATATATATACCTAATCTGAGTCTCGGAAACGGATCTAACGATTTTCATGAAATTTAGTATGCAGGGGTTTTCGGGGGCGATAAATCTATCTAGCTAGGTTTCATTTATAGAAAACGTCGTTTTCTCTATTTTCACCCGAGCAGAGCTCGGTCGCCCAGGTACTTATTATTTAACCAATCAAAAAATCTCTCATACGATGGGTTAACCCATCAATGGCAGGCCTAATGCGGTTGGTCTATAATGATCTCCGTTAAAATAAAGTCTTCCCATGGTCGTCTTTCCCGAATTCAAAAGGAGAGGAGGTTCTTAATCCGCTTAGTATGTCTCCCGTGCGGTTTCATCTATCTACCAGGTAGTATACGCTTGTTGTGAGATTTCTTCGATTTTACGCCGAAGCGGCTTGCGTGAAATGGTTGCAGGCAATTTTAAAATACGATGTTAGTCTGAATGATCCTACTCCTAGGCAAAGGCGTTTCCCATTCCTTATATTTCTCTCGGTGTTGTGCTTCTATCGAACTTTTTCTATTGGCTATTGGACTTGAAACTCCAGCAGCCTTATTGCGTAATGAATTCGACAAGGCAAAAGGCAATAAAGCAAATAAAGAGTTATGAATATAAATGTGGATGGATGGGGAAAGGAGGGGACGGCCAAAGAAAAGATGGATGGACTGTGTGAGGAGTGATATGAAAGAAAAGGGCGTCAGTGATGGAGTGACGGCGGACAGGATGGTATGGAAGAAGAAAACGTGTTGCGCCGACCCCAAGTAACATGGGATAAGGGCAGGAAGATGATGATGAGTGTTAATATGCAAAAAGATCCAAATTTATTCAACCATTTAATTTTGGGGGTCATTATGACATGAAAATAGCTTCGTGTAGGATATATATTTATTAAGCCGCGCTTGCCAAAACTGGAAGCCGTCTTTGAACGTTATTGGAAAAAAGCTGAGTCAGAAAATAATACAACATTTTATTTTAAATAAAAATTTAATACGTTCGTTTATAATACATAGGCATATTGTCATTAGATGTAAACAAAATAAAAATATAAATCGCGGCAAATTACTAAAACGCGACAAGAGCAGGCGTGGAATGTTCATACATAATAAAAGATTTATAATATTTCAAACAAGAAACATATAAAATCACATAGCTCAATGAATGCACATAAAATGAGATAGATTCTAGCATCTATTTATACAATATGAGAATGAAAGAACTGGTTATAAAATGCGATTTTGTTCTAAGTTGTAGATATTATATTAAGAACAAAATAGCGCGGCAGTCACTCGTCGGCGAGTGAAATGCAGCGGCATTAGAAACGGTCTATCTATCATTTAAGATCACGTGCATGCCATTGACTTGACTGCAGTCTAGCGAGACACTATACAATGACACTATCAGCCATTACATAACTCTATTGAGAGGAGCTCGTGGCTAAATAATAACAGCCGCACGGGTCGATCTTCAAGGTTAAGAGGGGACTCTAGTGAAACTTTCTCCATACAAAAACATTCTGCTGTTTTCTTCGTGGATAATGCCTCTAGAGCAATGATTTTTCCCCATAAAATCTGGGTCTAATTAATACGTGCCCCTATCATTTCCTTTTTTCCAAAACATAATCACAAAAAGAAATATGACAATCCAAAAATCCGAAAAAAATGCCCGTTTTTACCGCCATGTTCAGAAGACTTTCAGACAAAATTTATAAGTTTTTAACAAAAAAGGAAATGATAGGAGCATAGATATACTTTTCCTCTAAATTTTGATATAAGAATTTTTTAGATCAGACCAGTTTTCATGAAGAAAACAGCAGAATACGAAACGTCTTTTAGTCAAAGTTTTTGTAGGTAAAATCAGCCTGAGCTGCAGTTGTCCCTTTCGCACTTTACGGGGTGAGGTTGGAGGTGACGCGACGGCAATAGACTATATTACTATACTATATTACCGACTAGAGTCCGCTCTTAAACAACGTTTGCCAAGGTCGGTCCGTGGATATGGGTGACCATTTTCAACATACCGAGTTTCCTCCGTGCCTCGGAAAGCACGTTAAGCCGTTGGTCCCGGCTGTCATTTGAAGATCTTTGACAACCGTTACGGGTAGTCAGAAGCCTGAAATCTGACACCAGTCTTGCCAAAAGGTGTCGTGTTACCCAGTTACTGGGTTGTGGAGGTCAGATAGGCAGTCGCTCCATGTAAAACACTGGTACTCAGCTGAATCCGGTTAGACTGGAAGCCGACCCCAACAATAATTGGGAAAAAGGCTAGGCAGGATGATATTGTAAAAACATTACCGAGACGTTGAAACGGCGACGTACGTGTGCATGCGGGACATGACAGAACTACAGCTACACAAGAACATATTCAACTTATTTTCATATCGATAGAATTAATTAATTAGAGCCACAATGTGAAGTCTATCACTTGATTAACGACTTTATGAAATTGACAACAGTTCAACGTCCGTACCAAGTAAATATTAATAACTGTAAAATATTTATTTAAAGATGTTATTCTAATTTTAATTGTTTATCTAGTCGTGTGTAGGCACGCACAGAGTTATATACGAGAATATTGTGCGGAAATATTGTTGGCCGGCGTCCAGATCACTAGACAGTTGTCAGTTAGTCTTTACGCTCAGCGAGCCGTGCTGATATGTATTATAATTATACTCACCATGGACCGTTCGAAGTATTAAATGTCTTAGAGGATTTTATATCTACTTAACATATCGGTTAAAAAGTTATACCTTTACTTGAATATAACACGTTAATTTTTAACATCTTATTCTTAAGAGCTCTCTTTTACTATTATTTTAAATCTCATGGTTATCTCGCTGGTCAACTAACATACACACGTAGAAGCTAAATAGGAATGTACAAAATGGATAGTGTTAACTATTTTTTATTTATCAGTCGTCACAATGATTTGAATTTCCTTCATTTGCTCTAATATTAATACATAGAATTCATTTTTTTTTTAATATATTAAAATATACAATCAAAATCTAAAACAATATATGTACACAAAATGTTACAAAAATAAACAAAACGACAAAAATAAATTGCAATAACAATAAATCACGTTGACGCACCTCACATGAGATTATTAAAATTATCTAAATTCTTAAACGTATAAATTTAATTCTAAATAGTACATAGAGACTGTTATTGCCTGTTGATGGACGAGATATAGTTTTATTTGATTATGAAAAGGTCGAAATGCGCTCCGATCAAACGTGTGACATAGCATCAGCTGACGCATTCCGTTCGTTCTCATTAATCATGTTGAACCCGATCTGAGTTTAGTAAAACTACACTTGTTGGCAACTTGACAATATTTGACGTGTGATTAGTTTGCGTTTAGCGAATGTGAGGAATAAACGTTAACAAGTCGGGTGTTAATACATCGTCCATCAATATTTCGTTAGCAATAACAGTTTTGTGCATTACACATAAATTATAAGGTTGTTGGACTTATTAAATTTTCTAGGTGGTATAATAAATACAATTTTAAAGCCCGAACAAGTTGAAACAAATGATCAATAAATACATGAACTTTCAGCTCCGCATAATGGCAATGATTCACGCTCGTGATTGGAGATCTAATCAGTCGGCCAATGGACCAATCTCATGATCACTATCATTATGGACACACAAAAGCGACTGAGCGCGACTCTACGCGTAAACTACTCTTAGTTGTATCGTACACGAAATGATAAATAAGCACTCAAAATCGTGTATCACTTCCGCGTAAAAGAAGGAATACTGTTAAATCTAAATTCGGTAGGCCATTACACGCACGCAGGGTGAGATCGAATAATACTAAGTACGTCGATCGACGCCCAGACCTGCGAGTAACACGCTGTGTGTGTCACAGTGTCGGGGCGTGTCTCGTGTCGTGTGTTGAGCGTGTGTGCGTGTGTGCGTGCCGCGTGGCCCTCACACGGGGGTGCCGAAGTCGGGGTCCCCGTCCCCGGCCAGCAGGCGCGGCGGGAACTTGGTGCGCTCGAGCTCGTTCGCGAGCCCGTTCGTCACCGGCGTGCCCTCTGTCACCCTCCGCGCGGACCCTATCCTGTGTACGAAAGGAAACTTGGTAGACATTCAATATTTTCAGGACCCGTCTCTTATGAGCGAAGAGTGTATTGTTTAAGGCCGCGTTTCCACCTGCAAGCAGCATGCAAGTTTCAATGCATTGCGGGACAGGATCAAGCGATTGATCACATTATAACTCGGTAGCCCGTAATGTAATGCAAAATTCCAGGTGGAAACGAGGACTAAAGCAATATATAAAAAAAAAAAAAAAAGACAAAAAAGACAAAAGATATTTATTTCAACTGGGCCACCAAGCGGCACTTTTGAATGTCACAATTTAAATTTAAATGGAATACAAGTTGATTCTACCGTGCATTCGGAAAGTAGCTAGTTATGGAGAAGAATGCACAAGAAACTCCATACTTTTTAAATTTACATGGAATAAAAGTTGATTCTACCGTGCATTCGGAAAGTAGCTTGTTATGGAGAAGAATGCACAAGAAACTCCATACTTACTCTTTTAAAAAAAAAAAAAAAATGATTCTACCGTGCATTCGGAAAGTAGCTTGTTATGGAGAAGAATGCACAAGAAACTCCATACTTACTCTTTTAAAAAAAAAAAATGATTTTTACAATATTTAGGTACATGAGTACATACATTAATAAATTCACATATGTGAGGACAATGCACCCAGAATAGCACTACACTATGTAAAGGTATAAAGTATTAAAAGTACTCACACATGTACTGTGCAGTTATACAATAGGTACTAGAAAAACATCAACATCCGAAGCAGTTGAGTTATGACCAATCCCAACTGACGGCGCCCGTTCACGAACATGACGCATGAATCGGCACCACCCAGCTCAACCATCATGAAGGGAACCGAATGATCCAACACACGCGCCACCATCAGAGAGACATTTGAGAGAGCATGACACACTCAACTGCCAGGGCACACACAAGTCAACGAACGACACATAGGTATAGCGAATGGTAGATTTACAGTTGGGTACATAGTACTCACACACGTGCTGTGCAGCTATACAATACTAAAAGAAATCGAGTCTATACAACACAAACATAAACATATCATTTGTTTTTGCGCCCTAGTGGTTGTGGAGCAGGACTAGCATTGAGCCAAGCATTTTTATCAGTGATATAATCCCCCAACTTATAATATGCCTGCCTGCATAGTGTGCGTTTTATACAATTTTTAAATTTCGTCTCATTCAGTTCTAGAATATGGGGAGGAATTTTATTGTAACATTTCGTACAGTACCCCATGAAAGATGAGGCCACTTTTGCCAGTCTGAAACCTGGTTGAACTAATTGGTCCCTATTTCTAGTAATGTAATTATGTCTGTCTCCGTTTTTACTAAAAAGATGTAAATTCTTTCTCACGTACATGATGTTTTCATAAATATATTGACAAGGCACCGTCATGATGTTAATGTCCTTAAACAGTTCCCTTAGAGAATCACGGCGGCGAAGATTGTAAATCGCTCTGATGGCTCGTTTTTGCAGAATAAAAATAGACTCAATGTCTGCAGCCCTTCCCCATAGTAAGATACCGTAAGACATTATACTATGAAAGTAACTAAAATAGACTAGCCTAGCGGTATCCACATCAGTAAATTGACGAATCTTTCTGACAGCATAAGCTGCCGAACTCAGCCGCCCCGCAAGTGATACTAAATGAGGACCCCATTGTAACCTTGAGTCTAGCGTGATCCCCAGGAAAACCGTTTTATCGACGAATTCGAGCTTCTCCGTGTTTAATATAATGTCACAATCAGTACTTTTGACATTTGGCAACGAAAATTTTACGCATTTGGTTTTCTTACCATTTAATACTAAATTATTGGCAGTGAACCAATCCTGAACCTGCCGTAGCGCGTTATTTACGTCGTCAACCTGACAAGTACGTCTATTTACTTTAAAAACTAAAGATGTGTCATCAGCAAATAACACCATATTTAGTTTGCCTTCGAATAAATGGGGTAAATCGTTTATGTATATTAAAAATAAGAAAGGACCTAAAATTGAGCCCTGGGGTACCCCCATTTTCACATTTAACCCCGACGAATTCACACCGTTTATTTGAACTAATTGTTGTCTATCACTCAAATAAGATTTAATCAAACTTAACGCTGATTGACCTAGCCCGTAATGCTCAAGTTTCAGAAGTAATGTTTCATGATTAACGCAATCAAACGCCTTCGACAGGTCGCAGAAGATACCTATGGCATCCTGCGACTCTTCCCACGCATCAAATATGTGTTTTAATAGGGTGACACCAGCGTCAGTTGTACAACGTCCTTTGGTGAAACCATACTGTTTATCATGTAAGATGTTATTCGTATTAAAATGAATGAGCATTTGATTTAGCATTATCTTCTCAAATACCTTGCTGAAAACCGGCAACACGGATACTGGTCTATAATTATTTGTGTCTTTACTGTCCCCGGATTTAAAAAGTGGTATAACCTTACTATATTTCATTAGATCCGGAAAGACTCCTTGATCTACACACAAATTAAAAATCAAAGCTAAGTACGGCGCTATAGTCTGAATAATGGAGGTACAAACTTTGATGGACATGCCCCATAGATCTTCGGTCAGTTTTACCTTTATTTGCTTAAAAGCCTTTATTACTGTTATTGGGTTTATATGTGAAAAGTGAAATTCATTGGGGCAGGCTGAAACGTTAGCGTGTAATAAACCAGAAGCGAGCGACGGCGAAGAATTTAAGGGTTCAGTAGTTTTAATTGGGATGCTGGTAAAGAAATTTACAAATTCTTGAGCAACTTCTTTGTTATCTCTAATAAGTCCACGTGTAGTCTCAAGCGTGTAATCAGTATTATTTCTTTTGTTCCTGTTTGTTTCATCGTTTATAATTTTCCAAACCGTCTTAATTTTATTTTCTGCGAATTTAACCTTATTGCTAATGTATATAGCCTTAGCTAGTTTACACGTATTTTTAAAAATTCTTGAGTAAGTAGCAACATATTTACTAAAAGTTTCAGTGTTAATATAAGGCTTAAGGCCATACAGCTCGTAAAGAAGACTGAGAACAAGACAATTCACTGAGAAACAATTGTTTTATAAATACTGTAATACAAAAACAGATAATTTTGTTACAGAAACACATCATTTTGTTTCAGAAACACATCATTTTGTTTCGGTAAACACGTAGTGTGTTTATGTTTCTGTGCTCCCCGCGAGGATCATTCGAAACAAATGTTTCGCAACAAATGCATACGAGTGTGGCCTTGCGTGAAACTTTTTTTTATAAACATGGAGATAGTGCGGAAAGATGAATTAAAAAATATATATAAATAATTGAAACAAAGCGCATATTATGAGATCGCTCGTCTGCTAATTACACAAATAGGAGACGCATGTGAAGATAATTCAAATGATTTGGGAATTCCAAAAAAGAGGTGGAATGTAAAATGCATATACTTCGGTCCTTCGGTCGGAGTTTGTTTTCTTTGCTTTCGACTAGACATCGCCTGCAAACTTCGATCATAAATACACCTAGATTCCCGGTCAGCGCTTAAAAAACGGGCCGAAAAATTGGGCCACAAATACATTTGTGGCCCTATTTCAAAATTAGTATGGTCCAATCATAGCCAACATTAATACGTTAAAAATGCCGCAATGTGCGTTCAAAAACTGTGAAAATAACCACCGTAACACCTTGATTTTGGAAGGAATATCTTTTTTTCGGTATGTTTATATCATTAAGTGTTTTTCTTATAGTAAAAACCGAATTAAATAGAAAATATGAATAAATTACCAAATATTATGATTGTTTGACCAACGTTTGCGTCGACAAAGCGAACGCGCCAACTATTGTAACAAACATTGACTGTTCTGGAACAGAGAATGCATGGAGTGGTTTGTAAAGCTATTTTTTTTATTTATTTAAAAAAATACTTTTGTGTTATTTTAGTCCGACTACTTTTATAAATCAGTCAAAAATATTTGACACCATAGAAAACGAAATAAAGTAACCCCGAAATTTCCTACATAGTGTTTGTAACCTTATTGCTGAAATTTTAAGTTTCATTTTTTAATAAATATTTTTGTACTTACATATAACTGACTTTTAATTTTCAAGTTTTCATGCAAACCCTACCCTACCTAAGTACCCTACCTACCAACCTACCCACGAATCTATTTTTTTAACTGTCTCTATTCGAGCGAACAAAACAAAAAAATAATTATTCAAATCGATCCAGCCGTTTTTGAGTTTTAGCGAGACCAACGAACAGCAATTGATTTTTATAATATAGAAAGATAGGTAGGTAAGTGTGTGTGGCCATTTGAGCGACTTATTTTCGTTACTGATTCTTAATCTATTATTTTTATAGATCGATGATATAAAAAAAATAATTGAACGTTTCGACTCCACTCATTCCTTGTCCAAGCTCAAACATAAATTTTAAAAATTCGAATTTCGAATTGATTTTTTTTGGCACATTGTGATTTAGACTTTAACACTTGCGTGTAAGACTAAATTTTTATTGAGCTCTTAAATTTTTTATTGCTTTTTATACATCGTTTTGTGAAAGCAACTTTAAACATTGCGTTTAAGGTTGAATTTACATTAATGTATATTTATTCCAAGTAGAATTCTTAGAATTACCTAAACACAATTGGCATCAGTTTTAAAGATAAGTTTTGTATGGGATCCTCAATCTAGGTGTATTCATGATCGAAGCCTGCAAATAAATGTACGCAGCACCCAAAAACACTACTTACCTCCTCGGGCGACATACTGTAAAAAGTGATGGTGTGGACGGCAAAATTTCCGAAACATTGTTACTGTAAACATCTCCGATGATGTTTCAGAAACTGTGTATCCGGAGCCGGATATTGTGTCTCAGTGTTTAAGGGTCAAGGCTTAAGGGTCTGTCATCGTTAACATTTAGATCCCAAGCCCAAGCATGAGAAATTTCGTATCATTCTACAAAATTCTTTGTAGATATCTAAACGTAGGCGGCAGTTGATTAATAGAGAGATGTACGCTCATTATAGTAGTATTATTACTACGCTAAAAGTATGTCTTGATGTTGACAATGTCTTAAATCATAATTAACTTATGATGATGATAATCCGTCACAATTAATCAACAATATTTTATTTAGCTCCACAGCTTTATAAATCGCTCCATCATTCCCGTAATACCTCCTAGCAATAAATATGCGGACACATTTATGTCATCGTGCGGTAGAGACTACTCTGCGGTCACCAACCCGCATGTAAGATTATATTTACTACGGGGGGAAAAAATTACATATATGATTTATCGATTTAAAAGATATCTTTAAAATATTATGGCAAATATTTACAGCCTTTTCGTCTTTTCCTTTAAAGAGGGTTGTGATCTGAATCGAAAACAGTCCTTTGTGAACAATGCTGTACCTATATTTGATTACATAAGTGATGCAGCGATTGTTTCTGAATTTGATAACTGAAATCCTTTGTCATTGTCTTTTCTGACAATGCCTAGTTACCTTGTGTATGTCAGGGTCAGGGCATTATCCTATCCACTAAGCAACTGTCGCACAATTTGGTGCTCTCTAAAACGCGACTGTCAACTTCATATACCTAGGCTAAATTTTTGAGACAAGTTTTCAGACGAAAACCTAAACTAATATTTGAGCAAAGTGGTCAAAGAGAGCATGACCTAGATTTTGGAGAAAACGATACCTTGGATTTTTACAGATATATTTTTGAAAATAAAAACGAATGACAATCCTATACTAGTATTTGCCAGCCAGCCAGGTGCTGTAAGAAAACGGTGGCAGATGAATTACTCAAGAGTTGATGTATTACCTAAATCCTTTGGACTCTCTTCTGAGGGGCTTGATGTCACCGTTGGACTTGCTGACGGGCTTCGTATTCGTGTCCTTAGCGTCGATGTCGATGAGAGGCGGCAGTGCTATCGGAGGTAGAACGATCTGGGGCGGTAGTGGCGGCGGCGCTGGCGTTAATGGCGACTCGGGCACTGCTCAATTATATGTAAAGTTAGTTTAGTCAAAAAGATCATCATCATTTCAGCCAATAGACGTCCACTGCTGGAGAAAGACTTCCCCAAAGTGCTTTCAAAGGATAAAAAAGACGAAAATATATAGTTAATTTTCTTTATAAGCTTCAATACACCCAACCCTTCAATGATATTTCACATCACATCATCAGCCTATTAATGTTCCCACTGCAGGGACACAGGCCTCCTCTCTGTGAGAGGGAATGGGCCGTAATCCACCACGCGGGCCCAGTGCGGGTTGGTAGATGTCACATGTCTTCGAATTTTTGGTTCTAGGACATGCCGGTTTCCTCACGATGTTTTCCTTCACCGTTTTGAGAGCAGTGGTGAAGAAATAATTTACACAAAGTAAAGCGCCTGCCTGGGCTCGAACCCACGACCTACAACTTGTAAGTCGCGGCCGATACCACTGGGCCACCACTGCTCGCAAAACGAATGATATTCATATACCAATGATATTTATTGCCTGCATATTGAAAAACAGACATAACTATATGTCAGGTTGAGGAGACCGGGCAGCAATTATCAGACCAGCACTAAAACCTACCGGTTTGACAAAGGGACCAGCTAACTTAACAGTTTCACAGTCCCATGACGCACATATGGACGCGTAAACTCTGGCGACCAAAATGACTTCTGCGACCCACCGTTTACGATAGCTGAACTGAGGAATTCGGTTGAGTCCTTCAATCCCAAGAAGGCACACTATGATTTCTCTCAGTCTATGGAACTTGCATTGTTCAACAAAAACTTCAGGAATATTGGTGAGGTGGCATTATTTTTTAAATTACTCACCTACTCTGTTTTTGATGATTGAAGTCTACGAAGCAAAATTTGTTTTTGATTACTGGGTGCATCATTTTAAATTAATCGTTTTAAGTAAAAATAAAGTTGATTAAGACACCTACCTCCATCAGAAATGGGCAGGTTATCGCAGGGCGCTTCTTCCGCGAGAGGCTCATCAGATGAAGGAGCTTCTAGTTCCACGGGTCTGTACGCGCCCTTAGTGCGCCAGTCCTACAACAAATCATTACAAAATGTAGTCTATGCCAGTACCATAGATACCAATTGTGATTAATGTGGCAATTTATTTAATTAACAGCCTGAATTGCATACAGTCATCCACAAACAGTATTTAACTACGAAAATCGCCCTTGCTACTACGAAATAAGGTACTTGTTGCCAGGATCTGCGTTTGACTTTAGTATGATAACTAATAATAAAATGCAGTACAGCGCAATCTCTAAACGGCATCACTGGCTACGCTCCAGCTGATTCTACTGTGACATACGCTAGCCAAGGTCTTCCCAATGTAAACATAAGGACTATCTCGGTCTTGTTACTAAGGATGAGTTCGCATCTGGTATTGTACCAGCGTATACGCAGCGCAAACGCGACGTTGTCGCCGAGACATCCCTACGCCCGTCGCTGCTTAGTTTGGATTCAATCGCGTCTACGCTACGGTTACACAGCGTTTACACGCTCGTTGCAAAGACTAACTAAACCAATAGAACCAAGAACTTGGTACATACCACGACTTGCGAGGTTTCTAAACAGCTCACTGTCTAAAAGAAATGAAATTATTAAACATCATAACAATTTAATTGGTTTTGAAATACGTTTATTTCCGTTGTTTAATTCAAAATGTTGCTACAACTATACACTTACGAAACAAGAGTGATAACATCCCAAAATAAACAGTTATTTCTGGAATTAGCGATATTATTGGATATCGCAGGAAAATACTAAATTGAGCTAACTTGTGCACGTAAGAATGTATGCTTGCCTAAACCAGCACCATTTTACGAAGCGTGAGTATCTTTCCAGTAAACCTAGTCAGTCGAGTGCAGTATTTTAAATTTTGTGTGTGCGGTGACGGCTACATTTCCTAATAGATACTGTGCGAGAGATATAATGAACATTCCACCATAGCTATTACTATTATTATATTGCGGGTGTCGTGTACAAGCAGCTAGGCTAGGTGTGTTGTACACGTGTACCTGAGGTTTGCGTTTCTTCTTGAGCGCGGCGGGGCGCGCGTGCACGGGCGTGGACGCCGCGGACTCGCCGGACGACAGCTCGCGCGCCGCTCGCACGCCCCGCGCGCCGCGCCCGCCCAGCGCGCTGCCCGACCACTACACAGTACACACCACGCCACACATTGCTTTATTTTAGGCCAAACAATACTGATCGCTCTTGATGATACTTTCAAATTATTTAACATTCGAGACGTTGTTTGTTAATGATTCTGGGTGGATATTTGAAATAGGGGCAATAAGACCAGAGGATAAAATGTTATTGTGATTTTTCAGTTCATAGCTTGTCTATGATGTACTCTGTCCAACCTGTGGATCGATTGGTATAATCATCTTTTTCATGATCTGCAATAAGCAACTCATTACCATTAACATGCCTTTAAAGTTCCATCTCGAATCACTACCCTGCATATTATATTAAAACTAATATAAATGATGAAATCCAATGTTAATTACCTCAAGCCTGGCCTCAATCTTGATAGAGTCGTCGTCCATGTCGAGTATGTTCAAGTTGTTGTTGATGTTGTTGTAGTCGGGGTAGGGGGCGGGCGGAGGCGCCACGCGGTACGGCTCCGACTCGCACTCACTGTGCGACCCCGCCTCGGACGTGCGTCTGCGATACACGAGTACAGTGAGAACATGTGGCATACATCAAGTTGTAGTCGGGGTAGGTGGCTGGCGTCCGTCACCCCCCACACATCAGGACCCAAGGTGGCGGCGCGTAGTGTTCCACGCGCGCCTCCTCAGGGCGGAGGACATCCAATGAGGATCATCCAACCCAGAACAAAAAAAAAAGGAAACGGGCGTCCGTTGCCCCCCACACATCCGGACCCGAGGTGGCAGCGCATAGTGTTCCACGCGCGGGCCGACAGAAGCCGCTTTTGCGGAAGTATACTATGTGCCCGCGACCCCCGGCGTAGGTGAGAGATGGAACACCGGGGTGGTTTTTAGTCAGTATGAGTGTCTGATAGCCAATGAGGATTTTCCACCCAGAAACAAAAAAAAGGAAGCGTGGCGGTCGGCGGCGCCACGCGATACAAGCTTGCTGTATGTATTGGTGTCGTACTAAGACTTTCCCAAAATAATATGCGATAAAAAATTGTTAAAATTAAGTTCCTTTTTATTTGTACCTAAATTGTGTGTGTCTGTGTGTGCCAAATAAACTAGTTTTCTTTCTTTTCTTTTTCTTTATGTGGGTAGAAACTACGCAAACACAGATTCTTTCAAACGTAAAGTCAAGCAAGTGGATTCATGACATTACCCATTTGGCCAATAATTCGTTTGACACCTTCAAAACATTAAAGTTTTCTTGTTTTAACACTCATGGCATGGTGCACTTAAGACGTTTTACATAATTTGTAAAACTGTGTCAATGCGGACATAGGGTAGTGCAATTTTGAGCTGTCGTTCATTGCGATAGATTATTAATTGAATTATTTTTTTTTATTTTTTTATAAATTAGAAATTATGTTTTGAATTTGGAATTAACTGTCCTCCAGCATTGTATTGATAGAGAAAGAAGTATATATTATGTTACTGTAAAAGTCCAAGGTACGGTGAATCCTAGGATCCTAAGGTTTACCGGTAAAACCTAGGATTTACCTGCAATCGCACGGTTAAGGTACACGTGCACGGACGTGTGTGAACGAGTTCATATAAAATGTACACACAGATATTTTTTGAGCCCCTGACGGGGCATGGTCCATCCACGTCCCGGGCACGACCCTGATATACCAGGCCCCTCAGAAAGTATTGCGAAAAAAAGTTTTTATATATGGGAGACTGGCCAGTTATAATGTTTTTCGAAAATATGATTATTTATAAGTAAAAATAAGTAAGTTCCAATTTCAAAATTTCCCTCCACATTTTTTGCGAGTTAATTCAAAGTATTGTGTCTCACTGAAATATGGATCTGCGCCGGGAACATTTTAGAGCTATGATTTTATACGATTTCAAGTGTCGCCTGAAACCGGATGAATCGTACGATAGACTTCAAATGGCATTCATGGATGAAGGCCCTTCCAAGGCAACCGTGTATCGTTGGTATAACGAATTCAAGCGCGGTCGACCAACTTTGGGGGATGACGAAAGAAGCGGTCGCCCTTTGACGGCTGTTACCGAAGAAAACGTGCTAGCAGTGAAAAATTTAATCCAAGACAATAGGCGAATTACATATCAGGAGATTCAACACATATTGAAGATTGGATCGGGAAGCGTTCACGAGATTCTACACAGCCATCTTCGCGTGAGGAGGATAGTATCACGCTGGGTGCCGCACAACCTCACCGATGCTCAGAAGCAGGCCCGGGTGGAATGGTGCCGTGATATGCTTAACAAATTTGAAGCAGGCTCGTCTCGGCGTGTTTACGACATCGTTACAGGTGATGAGTCCTGGATTTATCAATACGACCCAGAAACCAAGCGCCAGTCGACTGTTTGGGTGTTTCAAAATGAGCCAACGCCTACCAAAGTGAAGCGATCTAGAAGCGGGGGTAAGATTTTGATCGCTAGCTTTTTTAATTTGACTGGCCACTTGGTATCAATTCCCTTACGGGATCAAAGAAGCATTAATGCCGAATGGTATACTACCAAATGTTTGCCAGAAGTTTTCTCTGTTATAAGCAACAAGCGACCAAACACAGGGCTCCGCGGGCTACTGCTCCACCACGACAATGCACCTGCGCACACCGCACTCAAAACGAGGGACTTCCTGGACAGCACGCCAGTCAAACTCCTGGGTCACCCTCCTTACAGCCCTGATCTAGCACCGTGTGACTTCTTTTTATTCCCAAAAATAAAAAATCAGCTCAAAGGGATACAATTTTCGTCGCCGGAAGATGCGCTGGCTGCGTTCGAGCAGGCTGTAAACGAGGTGTCTGCGGCGGACTGGAAAAAGTGTTTTGAAAACTGGTTTAGGCGCATGAATCTTTGTATACAGGCTGGTGGAAAGTACTTTGAAAAGATTTAATAAAAATATATGTACGTATAGAACAATTTTTTTTAGTTTCGCAAAACTTTCTGAGTGTCCCACGTATGTGGATAGACCTTAAATGTTGAACAATTTTAATGTGTATGACACACTATAATGCTACAAATAGTAGAATTCGCCGAAAAAAAATCGTCTAACAAACATAATACCATCTTTGGCCACCGCTAATCATAATCAGTCAGTGTTTTAATTGTTCTCACCATTTCGTACCATAGTGTGTCATAGACATTACAATTGTTCAAATATTAACAAGTCTCTGACGTAAATCTTAAAATGTACGGTGTGATTCCTTTCCTGGTAAAAGCCGGCAATTAGCAAGTATCATATACCATTTTGAGGGGTGCGCCAAAGTTCACCTAAATTTTCAACTCCGATAATTGGAAATCCGAAAATGTTCTTCCTAACATTTTTCATCCTAACAATCACAATTCCTAACTACTCTGTCTCTAATGTCTTAATTCAGAAGTATTCAACTTCATAATGTCAGTAGCAATAAACATTTATTATACTTTTATTTGTTTTCCTATATTTTCTCAACATAACTATCTTTTACACTATTATTCAAAGTCATATCTTTTTTGTTTAGATTTGTTTTTATTCATAATAATCAGTATTATATACATTAATTTTGCGTAACTTTATTTTCACTTAACATGTATAACATATAAGAATAACAGGTACCATGGTACAAGTATTCAAATAAATACATGTTTTCATATACACATTTCAATTAAATTAGTTTAATAATAGCGGCTATAGCTTTCAAATAATCACTTTTATTGGTGTATTTTGCTTTAAAATTAAATATATATTTAATTCTATCATATTTGCCGTTGATTTGGAAGTTCATTTTACTTTTGTAGGTAGTACTCATAAATAGAAAGCTTTATAAAAAATTTAAAGACTCGGCAATGTTATGTTTTTTTGTATGTTTTTCGTGAGGTAAAAAAGTGAGAAAAGTCCAAGAGCGAGCGAAGCGAGCTCGGGAACTTAGGGCACCCCGACACGGATAGGTTAGGTTCGAAGGAGATGACGGAAGCTGAAGTGAGCGAGCAAAGCGAGCGAACGCAGCTCCCGTTATCTCCTTCATGTTAGGTTACTTTAGACCCTGCAGACAGAAATAGGAGCGCCGCGGAGCGGGGCTCCGTCGACTTAGTTGCTTAAATCTTCCATAACCATCGGGTTCCGTGGGGTTGGGATGGTACATTGAGGTAGCCCCTCTACCCTCCTTTCCCTTTCCCCCTTTCGCGCCCCTTAAATCGATGGAAATTTATGGAATTTTTTATTCTAACCTGAAAACTTTAACCATGGATATCTCCATAACTATAGGGCTCCGAGTGGTTGGTGTGGTACTGAGGGGTAGCCAAACCTCCCCCCATCCCTCCTCTACCCTATCCGCGCCAAAAATCAACGGCATATAATCGAAATTTTAACCTTACACTTATACTTTTTGTTGCTTCTTAATTCACACGCCCAATATTGTTTATCCACTGTTATTCGGTTTTTTTCATATGTAAATCCATGTACGTCTAATTTTAATCCTCCGCGACTGGTTTTTAATGATTTTAAATAATTTTTCTCTATATTAATAAAGCATTAACACAAACATGCTCGTAATGATAATACACCGACATGAACTTAACAATAGACACAACTCAGTACGCTATGTAAAGCATACCCCAAATAATAATCATCCCTCAAATTAAAACTATAAATATCATCTTCTAACCAAATATATTTTTTATTACACTTGGTAAATGTTTCTTTCTGAGTATGAGTGAAAATATTATGGTAATTATGTTTAGGGATAAAAGCGTTATGATAAAAAACAGTAGGAGTTTAAATATATTTACTTAATGATATTATTAATAACAACTTTCGGAAACACGAGTGTTATGAACATCGCCGGTAGCACTACAAATAGTATGAATGAAAACTTTAGGATGAAAATTTTTAGGAAGAGTGATCATTCGGATTACAAATCGTTAGGAAGAACAATTTCGAGTAAACAACTTTAGGTGAGCCAATATGGACCCCATTTTGAGCTTTTAGCAGTACTTAGTAAATCCGAAGTCTGACCGGCAAATCCTAGGATTTACCGTAGTTCGGGCTTTTACAGTAACATACATTTATAAAAATATTATATTTCAAAAAACCTTAACATCCCGTAAAAACATAATTATACGAACTATTTCGATAACAGAATCTTATTTTTAAATTTAAAGAAATTGCTAAATAATAAAACGTCAAATAGATATTGGCATGTTGTTCAAGTTTGTTGCTAAGGAAATAATTACATTTAAGAAAATCAACGTAATTGTATTAGAATGTCTGTAGAAAAATTGCTGATGGTGTAACATTGTCGACAGTACATTCTAAACGAAACGTTAAAAAAATTATAAAAGAACGACGAGGCAATGCAAACGACGCGATAGGTAAGATGACTTGGGTAGCTTACAATCGATTGGAGGTCACTAAGTTCCTTTTGTTACTAAAATCAGTCCACGGAGGTTTAATATCCTGACCGCATCTTTATTGATTTTGATTCTCAAAGTACAGTTTTACGAAGATGTCTTTCATTTCCTATAAATACGATTCCTATTTTAGAAGTACGTTTTCTTTTTATTATTGTTGGGCCCGCGTTTGACCACTATCTCACCTGATGGTAAGCGTTGATGTGGTCAACGGTGAAGCACGCTTGCCTAGAAGTAACCTATTCACTCTTGTCCGAATATACAATATACCGATATATTTCCACAAATCGATGTTGCTTCTGATTTTATAAATAACATATAATTGTTTCATATTATCCCAAAGAGATTAGTATACAGTCAGCAGTCATAATTGTATTAAATTGGTGCCTAATGTGATGGGCGTAACTTTTTTGCCATCAGTCAGATAAAAGGGTTTAGGTACATGAGAATTCTAAGAAGGGACAAACGCAATTAGGATTTACCTGCAAGACGTGATGTGATTAATGTCAAGATAAGAAAAATAAAATGATTTGAATCGCCAGTCCTTGGCAAAAAGTATTTTTTAACCGACTTCAAAAGGAGGAAGTTCTCAATTAGACTGCATTTTTTTTTTTTTTGTTCATGGAGGACTTACATCTAATAAAAAACCGGTCAAGTGCGAGTCGAACTCGTGCGCCGAGGGTTCCGTACCTATCCATTATACCGCCATAATAAAATTGGTATCATTTTTATTGGTGGTTAAGTTTTAAGTGTGTGTATATGTGTGTGCTGTAATGGTTGAGTTGCTAATGTGTGGATATAAAAATCAAGGTCCGAGTCAATACTATAAAATATATGGGCGAATTAAGTTTTTCGCGAAAACTTGTACGTACCAAAATTCAACCTTAATTTTCAACATTTTTTGATCTTTTTCTTTATTTTTGCTGTCATACCTTACATTTTGCCAAATTTCGTGATTCTAGATCAACGCGAACTACCATATCGGTTATCGACCCAAAACCTATAGGGTACTTCCGATTGACCTAGAATTGTCAACTTTGGTTAAAAGCAAGCTAGAACTTTTGGAGAACTTCAGAGATATACAACAGAACTCTTCAATAAATGACGGCAAATCTTTCGGAATTGCTACAATCGCAATTCTGTTTATTTCATAACATAACATCACCGCGCCGCGCCGGTACTCTCTAAAAGGGTACGCAGATGTGTACAGTACAGTTCACCCTGGTAATTTCACCGGTTGTGTTCAAAATTCATGTTATTCGGCTAATCTATTGTAACTTATTCTAACTGTGTGAATTATATATATGTATCACAACTAAAAAGTGAAAAATAACTCGAATTTCGGAAGTCGGTGTCAAAAAACGAAGAAACAAAAACAAGAACTACGACTTCCGAAATTGAAATTATTATTCACTTAGTAGTGTTTTTTTTTGGAAATCGGTTAAATATTTTTTTAAAGAGTTTTTTCTGTTTTTGGGTAACAAACAAGTGTACAGAAGTAAGGATAAGGTTGTGTGGGGAACGTACGGAACACATGAGGCAAGGTGCCTCAGCCAGCCAGCCTGTGCAAATGCGATGCACTGAATGAGTCTCCTAGGGGTTGGATATCCAAAACCAGAAGACTCAAGGCTCATATCTCCTAGTGTCGTTGTAAAACTCATGAAGAGAGTTTTTAAAGAGATTGGAGAGGAGTAGGTTATCTAGGGGACCACAATAGATCCCAATGGATTGAAGTGTCCGAGATTTATCGGCCCCTTCACAAGGTTAGATAAGAGTACGGCCCACGTACAAGCAATAAGTCACCATCGACAATAGACATCTGCAATACCAGAAACGTCACACGCCTCCGCTGAAATGTATTGTGTTACAGTAATTACAATTTCAGTAATTCCACCGACACTCGGCATCGGTATGGAAATTAATTCTTATAATAGTTAAGAAGGAACATTTTTCTGTACAAAAATAAAGTTAAAAAATAATTTTCTTTTACATGCATTTGTGTTCCATTTGATATAATGAGCATGTAATTGCTGTGACGTCACACGTCGCCATGAATGGCGCTACGTGTCGGTTACACGAGTTGTCATCGACGCGGCTGTCGGGAGCAGACGTGACAAAGTTGTTACGGTGCCAAGAAAAACGACTAACAACTGTTGAACATACCTACTAAATAATTATAATCAGTAGGCGATCGGATGGGTTCAAAGAATTACGTATTTAAAAAAAAAACGGTATGAAAGTTAAAATGTCTTCGCAGGCGGAGCGAAACATTACATGTTATCTATCTGCTGTTATATACAATACTAGCTGACCCCCGCGGCTTCGCTCCCGTCAAAATTATAGCCTATGTTACTCGGGAATAATGTAGCTTTCCGTAGGTGATTTTTTTTTAAAATCGGTCCAGTAGTTTAGGAGCCTATTCGGTACAAACAAACAAAAAAATCTTTCCTCTTTATAATATTGGTATAGACTAACATTGTCCCCGCTACCGTGGACCAACGCACAGGACCCGTTTTCGGGATTTTAAAAATAGCCTATGTCACTCAGGCATAATGTAGCTTTCTATTGGTGAAAGATTTTTTTAAATCAGTCCAGTAGTTTCGGAGCCTATTCGGAACAAACAAACAAAAAAATCCTTCCTCTTTATAATATTATTATATTATAAAGTATAAGTATAGACTAGCTTTCTCCCGTGGCTCCGCTCTCATAGCCATAGGAACCGTGAGTTCTCCCGAGAGACCTATAACACTCAGCAATAATGTAGCTTAATTTATGTGAAAATTTTTTCGTAACAGGATTAGTACTCAAGAGATTCTAACTTGTAATCAAACAAACAATTTTAACCTCTTTATTCGTACATTACTGCCGCGGTCTATAATGACTACTTTGCTGGTCACGCTGATTATGGCCGACAGCGCAGCGTAGCGCAGCGTAGCGCAGCTCCAGGCCGACACAGCGCGGTCAGCGTGCAGCACTTGATGGACGAGCTGAGGTAAAGGCCGAGACCGTAGGCCGAGGCCTTTAGAGCGAGGCCAGCAAGGGCTGCAATGATGGCCAAGCTGAAAGGCCTAGAGCGTAGCTAGGCTAGCTCGAGGCAATCAAAGCGTGACCAGCGAAGCAGTCATTGTGGGCAAAGGTTTGTATAGTGCTTTACTCAAAAATGCAAGTACCTAATCTAAATAAAACCAGCAAGAAATTTAAATAAAAAATATAATAATTAACTAGAATTTTAATTAAAATGACAATTATGAAAAAGGTTTTGATATTACTAATAGTTTGCGATAATTCTAATGCGGTGTTTGACTGCTGTATTATTTCTTAATTTTTGCATCGACATGCACCGTAAATGCCAAAAATAAGAACTACCTGTAACAATAACAAGTACTAGTATTAATTATGAGAACGTGTAGGTACAGTACAAATTTGGGTTTTTAGATATAAATACTTACTTTCACCGCTAAGTAATCAGAGTCGGGGGCTTCATTTATAAACTTTTCTACATTTTGTGATGTCAACACTTTTTACCCGACTGCCGAAGGAGGGTAATGTGTTTATCAGTCTATGTATGTATGTATGTATGTATGTATGTATGTATGTAAGTATGTATGTATGTATGTATGTATGTATGTTTGTTCCTATGTGGCGTTCCAGAGACCAAACGCGTTGGCCGATTTTGATGATTCGTACGTCAATCGATGCGTCTTAACCCTGCGAGTGTCATAGGCTACATTAAAATTGGATAATAGAAAAATGGTGGATTTTGGGTGCCATATTGTGGGGGCCCAAATTTTTTTTTTCTTCCAAACCCATCGTGTGGGGTATCAAAATAAAGGGTTTTAAGAGGTGATTTCAAAAATATATAACACTTATATGTTTAAATGTATCTAATTCGAAAAAACTAACTAAAAAGTTATAAATAAAAAAACTTAATTAAAAAAATCAAAAAACCCGACTGCTTCAAAAGCGAACTAAAAAGTCGTAAACAAGGAAAAAATCATGCTGTGCAGGCGGAGGATACACCAGATTTTGGTCAGCCAGCCGGCGAATATGTATCCTCCGACTGCACAGCATGATTTTTTCCTTGTTTACGACTTTTTAGTTCGCTTTTGAAGCAGTCGGGTTTTTACATTTATATCCGTCTGACTGTCGTTTTAGCATACTCGTTTAATTGTGGTAATTTTTAATGTTCAAATTGTGCTTTATCAGAACCATGCACTTTAACATTGAATAGGTATTCCAGAGAGACGAAGGCTTCATTTTGTTGGAAAGATCATTGAAATACGCAAGAAAAACATTTTGGGATAAAGATTTAGATTTATTACTGATTTTCCACTGCACAGATTTCTCATATGCAAGCACATTTTTCCTTTGAGTTTCGCGGTATCAAATTTTCAAACACGAATTTAGATTCATCTTTAATGTCTGGCGGTGTTAAACACATTGAATCGGAAGAATTTTTGCTTTGGGTGCTAATTTTTAGCAAAAGTCACTAAATAAAAACAAAGTTTTCGCTGAACCGCGCTTTTGTTATTTCTTTGTTTTTTTTTTTTGAGCAATGGTAGTTGGAACTATACAGCCTAATATGGAATAAAATCTTTTTGTACCTATCTCTATAGATACAAACAGCTGTGTTTTAAATAAAATCTTTATGGATTTGATTTTTTAAAACGTTGAAACGTCAAAATAGCGGCCGGCAAAACATTGTCGGCCTGTTAGAGCGGCCAGCAAAGCTTTGCCGGCCGCTCCTTGAAACAGAACGGCAAGGTCGACTTTGCTCAAACAAGGTTGTCAAAATAATGACCACATTACATGCATTTTTGAGTAAAATATTATAGTAAACACTTTGCTAATAAACCAATAGTCTTTCTCGCTATTTCAAGACCACAAACAGTCATCATGTTCACATATATATCACGGCACAGTTGATATACACCTCGATTAGTAATTTTCACCTATTTTGTTTCAAGTCAATGTGAATCAATAGGCATAGAATTAACCATTAGACATCCAACAATAACGCTACAGTGGTAATCGGCTCCACGAGAACGTTAACATACGTTAGATATTAAAAAAAACACTCAACGCCCGATTTTGAAGGTGTTTACAAAATATTCTCAGTGTAGCGAAGGCGTGAAAGATTACATCACCTATTGCTATAAAATTTTATTTGAATGTGAACAATTATGGTCTCTATTTAGGGTTAAATATCAATCCAATTTATTTATTGGCATGATATTTTTTTTTGGTCTGGATAAATTAGGTTATTAGCATTTTATTTTTGTAACAATCTGATAATGATGTATTTTATTTATAAACCTGCCAAGGTCGTGGGAAACCGCTGGATGCGGACAACGCATCTTTAGGTGACGACTGTGACAGCTGGGGGGATGATGATGGATGAAGTGCAATATGCAAGTATTAATTTGCCTAGCTTTTTCAACTAAGTTGGGGTCGGCTTCCAGTCTAACCGGATGCCCGCATTGTCGAAGCGGGGGGGGAGGGGCGGGGCAGCAGTCATGGCTAGAGGAACCCGAGGAGGGGCGACACCTCAGGGCTTTTGCAAGATTAAGCTGACGACGTAACGGCCAACAAGTAGGTTGCGGTGCCGCTTGGGCGACATCGCAACTGAGGCGGGCTGCGATGTCGTGTGGAAGGCATCGCGGCTAAGGATTAAAGGCAGCGGCGGGAGAGGAATGTGAGGTATTGCGGTGACGCCGCAGGGGAGGAGGAGTGTCGGTAGGGCCGCAAGGCCGCTGTGGCAAGAGTGCCATACACGAGGTCGTCTGGCGCCCATGTGCTGGTTTGGTCCCTTAGTAGTTATTGTAAATGATAAATGATTTTATTTCTGTAAGTTGGTTTGTACAAACGCTTTTACATGTCTAACATATTTTTTTTTAAAAACTAGATGAGGTCGGCGTTTCATATCTGACTACTCTGAGAAGAAAGGCCGAAACAAACTCAGAGGTCACAGTCTCTTTTAAAGTCCTGACAAAATCTTGGTTCGATCATGTGAAGACCATGTAGACTGATGTCTGAAATGGTCTTTTGAGGAAAGAACCAGCCAGATTGAGTGGACCTGTCCAGTCAGTGCACGCATTTGTTAATAACCGAGCAGCTCAACTCAGAATTTAAGGAGCTCAACGATTCGACGAACAATACCAAAGAAAGGACATTCGGGAAAAAGTAAATATTCTTGTCATTGCAAGAAAACAAATAAAAAAAAAAAAAAAATTATTTTTTTTTAAAAATAACAAAATTCATGGTGCAAAATATTTAAACAAAAAAAAAAAACTAAATTAATTTAATTGGAGCAGCTCACTCCCAAGCCGTTTTATCCTCAACGTAATCTTTAATGCTATAAAACGCTTTTTGGCACAACTTACGTTTAATGAATGATTTAAATTTATTAAGACTTAGATTTTGTACGTGGCTTGGAAGCATATTATAAAAGCGCACACATTGACATCTAAACGAGCCACCTATTTTCTTGAGCCTTGTTATATATGTTTGTTGTGTATGATTTTCTGTCTCCAAGTAGTGATATTATATTTTCGAAAGCTCTGTTGATTATATTATTTGCTCTCCCTTAAATTGTTTCATTACTGTAGCCAAACTGCTTACGGACTTTAGTCACAAATAAATTTTAACTACTATAGGAACTTCAAAGGTAATGAGTTATTTAATGAACCTGTGGCTGTCATAAATTGTATGGTGTAATAAATACAATTATGAACGCCTACTAAAATGTTCAGGCAGTATTCATTATAAGTTATTGTTTCAAAGCCACGCAAATTGCTTTAAAGATCCGTTAAGTTGATATTTAACACAAGATCATTATATTTCCTTTATTCATTATCTTTCTTATATACTACATTTTTATAAAACACATTAAAAAACCGGCCCAGAGCGAGTCTGTCTCGCGCATGACGGGTTCCACACCATACTCGCAAAAAACGGCATTAAAATCACGTTTGTGGTACGGGAGCCCCACTTAAATATTGTTTTATTCTATTTTTAGTATTTGTTGTTATCATCTGTGGAAATTTCAACTGTCTAGCTATTCATGAGGTTCATGAGATACAGGTCAGAACTCTAGATAGAGGAACGACCTAACAATACGAACCGTGTCCAGAAGTACTGTCTTCTGAATCATGCCCTTGGCCCAACCGCCTAACGAGAGCCTCCTAAGGTGATTTTACTAATTTCGGTAAAACGCATTTATTCCTCAATTGTTAGTCTTACAAATTGTGAAATAATTAACTCTCCAACTTATTTGACCATTTGTGAGGCAAACAATTGATCAAAAAACACATTTTACCGAAATTTCAAACTATTGGTTAGCATATTTAACCATTGATTAAGTTAACTACAGTTAAAAAACTGGGCCTAAGTGCGACCCAGTCCTGCTGATCTGAGCTGTCAGTACGTTAACCTCCAGTGCATCACTTTTTACTATTTATGATGACACCACCACACACAAGGGGAACAGATGGACTAAGCGTAACAAAACCCATTGAAATGTTGTAGATCATTTAAAAAGCATTCCAGGTGTTAGTCCACCGAAATTTTGGCGCTTAAAATACAATTTACATAAATAATATCTTATATATCCGGCTCGAAGGACCATGTTTGGGCTATCCTGTACTGCTATCCTGCAGAGGAAGTCCTCTTTTTCATATTTGACTCTTATAAAAATTATGATAAATTTAACCGTTATCTATCTTTATCTGTTATTAGTAAAATCTGTTCTTATAAGGATTGAAAATCAATGAACAGGTATTAGGGTAGCACCAACCTGTTGTAGTCAGGTGTCCGTGGCGCGGTGGGCGTGGCACCCGAGCCGTCCTGCTGTCCGCCGAACACATCACCGTCCTCCGGGTACAGCGGGAACCTGAGAAAACATTTATAAAATTATAGCGATATTTATGACGTCATACGTCGTCGTCAAGGGAGGATCCCTTTTCAATTAAGATTTGCGTGACTTTTCAACCTGTTCCGCATACGTCCATAAAATAATGCAGTATTATGGCCCGACAAACACAATAGTAGTCATACAGTAAAAGCAGGCTCGCGCAAGATAATTCAGTGCAAACATAATTGTGTTTATCTATACTCAAAACGTAATGTCCCAAATATGAATTAAAAAAAAAAACATTACTGAGTAACGTTTGCCTTCGATTTTCAAACAACTGCACCATAAAATAACTTTGTAAATTGTATAGCACACTTTTGCTTTTAAATTTATTGGCGCGTATGGGCTCATTACCTTAATGTAAAAAATAGTGTCATTGTCTATGGATACGCGCGCTGCGCAATGAAAATCTAAATTGCCCGCCATACCACATATTTCTTCCGTTTAATTAGGTATTAAAACACTCGTGTGATACTATTATCATACTCGTGTTTTAATAACCCCTATTATATGGCCGTTGCATAACCGAATATTTGGAGCTGTGCAAATAGAACGCTTCGATCTTATCTAATGTATGTGTCAACGGTTACACAAACGCCATTTTGTTTTGAAAAGAGTGTAGGTAGATCTTCAGGATCTACCTACGCTCTCTACTTTTATCATTCCAGAATTCTTACCTATAATTATCTTCGGACAGTCTGTCGTCGTCGTCGGTGGCTATAAACTGCACACACAGCGCGCAGTCTCCCTTCACACTCTGGAGCGCTTGTACCGCTTCTTTATGACAAGCCTGGAAAAACTACACGTTTAGCGGCCTTTGGAAGTATTATCATAATAAAATAAAGGTAAACGTGGTAAGTTTCTGGTAGAAATTGTATGCCTTATACTTGTCACCATCCATAATCGACGTGAACCAAGTTGAAAACTCTTTGAACCGAGCAACGCTGTGTGTGTGTATTAACTATACGACAAACTTGATTGACCGATCTAAATACAACATCATTATGATCCAAACACAGCCCGACCTCTCTTTCATTATGTGCTATGAGGATAACAACATCGTCGTAACTCGACCAACCACGTATATTCATAATGTTCAACCGTGAACAGGCTCAATTGTAACAAACATAGCCACACTGCACGCATTTGCAATAACGGCCATACTAAGCTTTAAGTCCCGGTGCGTACATTTGGTCCTTCGAGCCGGTAACACCGGCACAGTCAGCGCTAAGAAGTGACCTACTAAGATCTTCGCTTCATCGGCTCAATACACACACAACACACATGTAAATATGTATTGACCTCAACATTTGTATATAATTAAGTTAATTATTGTAATAAATTAGTAATCAAGCTGGGGTCGAGTTTGATTCATCCCTTCATAACTCCTCTCACTGTGGCCAAGACACCATTAGCCATCATCTTTCCTATGAGTCTGTGGGATCGGCAGTGACAAAACCATTTCCTGTGTACAATGTACGACGTTCACAAAGCCCTATTCCTACCCAAATTCCGTCTGTTACAGTAGGTCTCCTTATAACAGACTTGCCAGTTGCCTGTTCACGGTTGAACAGTGTTTAAGGCGTGGATTCACACGAGACACAATGGCTTTTCTATTGTTAATCTTTGAGAAAGGTAATAGAACTACCCACTTCGAACTCGAAATTCATGTCAGGTCAGCTGCCTAAGACTTCATTGATGACATCCTCCTTAAGTAGCAGTCCACAGAGCGCGGAATCGTCGCGCACGCAGGGACCACCAAAGCCCGTCATCTATGGTCTCTGTGTATCAGCCTGTATTGTCGTGCATACCTGTGTGAGATCTACGTCGTTGATGGCGAGTATGGCGTCGCCCACGTACAGCTCCCCGGTGAGCGCGGCCGGCCCGCCCGATTCCAGCTCCGAGATCAGGATCGGCACGCCGTGTTCACGACCGCCCTGAGGTAAATGAGATATTATAAAATGAAAAAAATAAGTAAAGAGGTTATACCTGAAAGGAATTTCCGACTAAGAAACTTCGAATCTCTACCCTCGCATTTCAAATGTTCTCATTTGGTTCACCTAGTTCAGGATATTCAGAATTATACTAATTATAAAAAGCTAAGGTCCCTCGTATCGACCGATTTGAGTACCATAAAGGGTTAGATCCCGTCTAATCTTACCGTTGGGAAGGGAAGTAGAAGAAAAAATACCTCGCTGGGGTTAGGGTCAGAATCATACTGAATTCGTGGTAAGATGTTGTGTACTGATGTCCCGTCCACCCTGTATATGGAGCCATGCTATACTCACAGTAACAGAGATGCCAAGTCCTAGATGCGGCGAGCGCCTGACGCGCACGGTGCGTGCGAGCGCGCGGGCGGGGTGCGGCGCGTGCTCCAGCGCGGGGTGCGGCGCGGGAGGGGGGCGCGCCATGCCGCGTGCTGCGCCTGCACCTCTGCACACGCGGACTAGTGTCTTGTGACGTTGCACTAGGATTTCTGCCTCCACCTGTGCAAGAGAAGTCCAGACTAGAGTCAGGGTTGGATGGTTGCGAGTGTTGCGACACGACACGAGATCGCGACCAATTATCAAAATCTTATCAAAAAAGTTTTATGCACTAATCGCGACTCCTTCGCGCCTTCACGTATCATAAATCCACGAGGAGTAGAACAAGCCAAGCGGCGGGCTTATTACGTAAGGAACAGCAAGTAGCAATAATTGTACAATTATTGCGCGATCAATTTAGTGACCTGGCTACTGAGGCCTTTAAGTCTTTTTTTTTTTGACAGTCACTTTTAACAGAAGCTATTTCATCTGTCCGATGATTTATAAAATGTATCGTTTGATGAATTAACCAGCATATGAAAGAGCAACACTTCGTGGAGGCTGTTTTTTTTTTACAATAGTCATTTTGATTACTATTTAGCTCCAATATTCCGATAAATTAATATTCGCAGATAAGTAAATATGGCAGTGAAAATTTGATATTTGCATTTTATTTACATTTAAGTCAATGTGTAAAATCAATTCAAATTTCTTCGAATTGTCGATTGTTTTAAGAAATCGAATCGATAACGCATTAGAACATCACTTAGTAGACTACATTATCTCGTATTTGAGCTATAAAACGTAAAAAAGATTTTTCAAATTTAATTTAGACATTGGCAGAATAGTCGACATCGGTGTTTGCCATATTAAAAAAAAATATAATAGAAGATACTTATTGTGGACTTATCACATTCTCATGTGTTTGTAAGTATTTAGTAGTAATATATAAGCTTCGCTGAGGTAGCCAACACAGGATTTTTTTATACTGTATATAAAAAAATCCTCCACTTTACCGTGATTACTTCTGTTTCAATGATTCAACAAATAGGCTAGTTGCGTAGACATTAGGGCTTGCATTCGAATATTCGAATTATTCGAATAATCAACTGTTTCAAATATTCGAATAGAAGTTTTGATATATTCGACCAATTCCTAGAAAACAAAACTTAACAATCTGAAGTGCACACAAAATTCAACGTTCATGCACGCCGTCCGAACAACGAAAGTTGTTCGACGCGCGGGCTTTACGAGTGTTACGACAGGATTCGGCAACGATCGGGAACATTCGGAAGGTGCGGTCGGCGCGGGTGGGGGTGGTTCGCCTTTGTGTTTGTGCATTTGTCCACCATTTGCAAGCGTGTTTGGTTGTTATTACTTTGCGTTAGAGGTTTTATTTTATTTATTGTGCCCGTCGTTTTATTTAAAGTATATCCAACAACAATCCAGTAAATCAGTTACGTGCTTTGATGTAAGTAGCTACTATAACTGCATTTCTGACTTGTGAAAAACAAGATTAATTTATTTTGATTAATATTATGTTTATTTTAAAATATTTTAAGCAATTGATTCTAATTTTTGTAAATTTTTATATTAGAATAACATTGTAGTGTATTTATACATATATTCAGTACAATATTAAGATGACCATTAAAGTTCTTCCTAAAAAAAAATGTACGTTGATTATTGTGATATCTATTTTATTTGAAGAAACTAGTTGATTTTTATTATTATGCCTATTTTAATGATAGGCGTTCTAATCCTTCGTGTTCTTTCAACAGAAAAAAAATGTTTTTTAATTGTTTTTGTAAGACTGTATTTTGATTTAGAGAATTAAGGCTATTTAGAAATTAAAGGACATAATTTCTATGAAACTTTATTTTTTTATTTAATATTCGAATTATTCGAATATACCCCAAAAATATATCGAATTGCCAATTTCTCGAATATTTGCAAGCCCTAGTAGACATTAGAGACTCAAAACAACACCAATTTGTCATTTACATTTATAATATCCGCTAGGAATAGTAAGGTATTTCAATATTTATTCTTATAATATTATTCTAATTTGCGGATAATTAAAGTAGCCACAAAAAACCATACGAAAAAAGCCGCCCAAAACTCAAAAACTTCTGTACCTACTCAGCCATCAGCGAGCGATTGGCAATCGACCAACAACAAGGTAAAAAGTAATCGCAATTTTACAGCCACATTTGCTCGCCGATCGCTGTCGCTCTGCTGTCAAAAACCATACGTAATACGAAATTATCGCGATCACCTTGCGATAAATGCACATTTCAGTTAACAGATTTTTATTGTTAGCAGTGCTGTCGTAAAACTATTATGGTGTGGCTATAGCTCATATATAATGCGGATTCGCGATTGAAGATCAATTATTTCGCAAAAATAAGCCTTCCAATTTTTTGACGTAAAGCGATATTCGCGCGATGATTGTACAATCTCTGCGCAAATATTGTTAATTGCTATTTCATACATAATAAGCCTGCGGGCTCTTGCACGACACGTCGCATCAAGCATCGGTGCTTCGCCATGCGCCTCGTGGTGCAGCACGACGCCGCGGAGTGTATGCTAATGCTTTCACTGAAATGTGTACCTGATGTGATGTAATTTGAGTAGTGAATAAAGTTCCATATTGTGTCGCTATACGCGAGCGCAGCATTGCGTCTCAATGTAAGCTGGCCCTAATCATACCCGTGAAATTCTTTTTGTGTCCTTACCTTAATATTTGTAACCACCGACGGCAAAAAGTTTGACGAGTGCACCTGTGTATCTGTCTGCGGCATCATAGGTCCTAAACGTTTGGACCGATTTCGTTTTATGGTGACTTTATTGAGAGTATTCTTAGATAATTATGTTTGATGAAAATCGGTTCAGCCGTTCAAAAGTTATGGGCGTTTTACTGTTTGAATCGGGCGGTTTTCGCAAGATATTGTGTTATAATACTTATAATTACGTGTTCAATAGATTGTCGATCAAAGCGTGTCTACTACTAGATAAATTATGTAGCATGAAATAAAAATGTGTCAGTGTTTTTTAAAATTTTACTTATACTATAGAAAACAAAGATTGATTTCGGTTAGATTAAAGGTCTATTTGCCAGCACTTTGAGCAGAAATCCAATAGGTATGTAGTACTTACTTAAGTAAGTATGTACGCAATGACCGGATTCACTTCCTGGACAAGTGCGGAAGGACTAGTCTATGATCGTCAAAACGCTTACGTCAAATAGTGGACAGTTTAAATAGAAACCTCACATCATAAATGTAACCTAGCGGTAAATATGTGACCGCAACACCACTTCAAAAAACATATAAGTGCTTTGCAGTTTTTATTATTTCGGTAAAAAGATAGTAGGCGTCCACTTGCGGTCTTACTAGGTAAGTACGTCTTCGAGGATGAGTTATTGAATCATTACGGAGTTATTTTAACCTACATTGTAATTTCTAACTCAAGCGGCTCTCGAAATAACTTTTGGCTTAGCAAACGAGGTGAACCAATTAAAAAACTGTACTTTGCGGCAAATTCTTGGTCCGTCATCTACGTCATAACAGAATGGTTTATCCCGAAATGGGGAAAAATCTCGACAGTTTAACGACCTAACTTTTTTTAATTCTTTATTGTAAACCAAAACAACATTACATACAGTGTGATAATAAAGTGCATGTACAAAGGCGAGATTAACTCAATGTTGAGTTCTGTTACAGCAAACCCTAGGTTGACAGAGAAAGATGACATTATAGACTTTGTACTGCGTCACAAAGGGTGTTTATTTTTGACTATTTATGTCGTGGTATTTAATTGTGCGCAGCAACGACCACAGGTGTTCTTTAAATGTAAGCAAAAACCGCAAGCGCATTGCAGACGACACGCAGACATAAGCTTACTAAACACTTTATCGATATGTACGGCGCGACGCTAGCGTAGCTTTTTTGTTGCAATCGCATCACTACGTAATACTCTCAATTGTGGCATCTGCACGTGTGACTATGGAATTAAAAGTTGCTGCTAAGTTACAGAGATATATGGAATTAGAAGGCTATTGATTCTATTACATAGTTACGATTCCTTCTTGGAGTGTTTATATTCCACTATACATAGCGTTTTTAAGAAATTTTAAGATACTGTGTAGAAACAGTTTCATGTGTTACATGCATAACTAGAGGTGTACCAGAACTACAGATCACCCAGCTTTCGCTCTTTGTGTTTAAAAGGGGTAGAGCCTTTTGCCATGAGTCGAACATCAATAGTCGCTGGGCGGCTATAAAGAAATTGATGTCTACTGATCGCCCAGCCAAACCATTTTTTTTTTTTTAAATTGCTGACAATTGAGAACAAATCCAGTCTCCAAGCTACTACTTAAAAATCCTGTTATAAAAACCTAATAACGACTTTCTCGGTTTGGGATCGAACCTAAATCTCCATAACAGCACATGGGAACATAAAACACTGCAGTAACTCCAGGAAGAAAAGAACTCCAGAATTAAAAATCAATAAAAGACAAAGGTACCTGAGCCCAGAGTGAATCTCGTAGTTCGGACCGCATATCCCTGCCCAGTAGCTGCAACTGTTGTATCCTACCCGCCAGCTCTTTGTCCAGGTACTTTGTGGCCAGTCTGGAATTATAAACATTGTGATTATTATTCAATAATAGTATTTACATCGGTATGAAATAAGATAACCACCAGGAACCAGGAGGATTCCACATTTTATCAATGTTCCATGTTTCCAGGGACCAGAATACTACTAGCATGATCCTGATGCAGCGTAAGCGAGTGTGAGTGACCCACAGTCGCCGTCGCAGTCCATTAGATGTCCATCACTTCACCGTGCACTTCCATGGAAGGCAGCAGATTGTGAAGTAATTGGTGCTCCATTAATGTAATTACTGCAAGGCGTTCCAATGTGAGGATTAACGATTAAATAATCACAGAAGCCGCACGCGTTGTCAAAATTAATTTGAGAAAACCGGCCAAGTGCGAGTCGGACTCGCGCACGAAGGGTTCCGTACCACTATCGCAAAAATCGGCACAAAAATCACGTTTGTTGTATGGGAGCCCCACGTAAATGTTTATTTTATTCTGTTTTTAGTATTTGTTGTTATAGCGGCAACAGAAATACATCATCTGTGAAAATTTCAACTGTCTAGCTATCACGGTTCATGAGATACAGCCTGGTGACAGACAGACAGACAGACAGACAGACAGACGGACCGCGGAGTCTCAGTAATAGGGTCCCGTTTTTACCCTTTGGGTACGGAACGCTAAAAAACCAGCTTTGAATACCAATCATAATTTAGTCTACATTAAAATTGAATCTAAATCATTATTATTCTGGTATGGCATTGTTTTAATGATACTTTTCCACGGAATAACGGATTACCTTATTTATCTATTCTGTGTAATATTCCCATGCCTGGTTAAATGGACTTTACAGTAATGAAATGTAATTATTGGTAAAACAGTTACTGATTACCATATTTAAACAATCCTTGTAGCACGAAAAAGAAGGTATCAATTCCCTTCTGTAACTTTTGGAAGCCAGTTTCTCACTAACAATTTGTACATTGCCACAACATAAGATAACGTTGAAAAGAAATTATTAGTAACACCGTTACTGATTACCATATTTAAACAATCCTTATAGCACGAAAAAGCGGGTATCACTTGCCTTCTGTACCGTTAAGGAGCCAGACTCGCTAACAGTTTGTGCATTGTCGTAACATAACACAAGGTTGGACATGATAGGCGACCTTTTCAGTTAGGTTAGATTACCATCAAAAATAGTACACGAATAAATACTATTTCTTTTTTAGGTTTTCAGAAGTTTTGGAATACCGGAGTCTGTGTTTCCTGACAGCTACAATCTAGGGGTATTTAAGACAAGAGTAAATAGGTGTAAGCATGTTTCACCGTCGACAATATCGTCGCTTACCATCAGGCGAGATAGTGGACAAGAACGTGCCAAAAGAATATTAAAAAAAAAGCTAAAATAAAAGGAAACAATACGTGAAAAAAAATGTTATAAAATTTACAATTTATATATTGATATTACACTGTAAGAATATGCAGGTATTTTGTTTTTAATGAAACTTGACATGTGAAATCTTTATTAAGGATTAGAAATCTTGAATGAATTTTTTATTAAGGATTCTTAATAGTAGAATTGATTACTGCAGGGTTGCCTGGCCGCAATCTTGCTGCAACTAGTTCTTCGTTCTTTATATTAACTCTGCCCTACACTATAACATATGCCGCATCAACTAGCCCTTAGTTAGCCACCCTTTATGGATTGCCAGGCTTTGCAGGTAAACTGACAACCAACAGCTTGCGGTCAACATGTTTTCCGATTTTCTATACCAGTTTCTTTCAGATGACGTTGGATTCACTTGGAATATTTGGGTTTAATTATCAACCATAAATTTCAATTAAGGTTATTACGGCTAGATATTTCCAGGCAACCCCCATTATATTCTACTACCAAGTATCATTCATGAAAATTAAGTTTAATTAAAAACCCGACTCCTGCAGATTTTTGCAGTCGGATCTAAGGCTATTATTACACTCTTTTGAGAATAGTCTTCTATCCTTGTCACGTCGTTGTATTGAATGACGCGAAGTTTATATGGCGATACTAGCGTGTGACGTCAGACACCTATCGCCATTTTGTACATTTTGTTTTACTGTATCTTGACAGCTCTCGATACGTATTGTAAAAAAACCTTCGATCTGAATTCTCTATAATAACGCTTACCTAGCTCCAAAAAGTTCCGAGTGTAGCGCAAGCACAGTTTCCCGTAGTGCAGCGTTCTCCCGCGCAAGCTGCGCAGCCTCGGACCGCGCCCGCGCAGCATCCGTGAAGTTGCCGGCTGCATCACCGGCTTCTTGACAGCCGCCTGCACATTCACACTCTGCTTTGACTTTCAACAACTTCATTCATACAAACACACACAGTAAAGAAATTATTCCTGATCTTAAGTCTTACCATCATCTGCCTAGCCTTTTTCCCTTTTATTGTTGGGGACGGCTTCCAGTCTTACCGGATTCAGCTGAGTGCCAGTGTCTGACATGGAGCGATTGCCTATCTGACCGCCACAACCCAGTAAATAAGTAACACGATACCTCTTGAAAACCAGCGTCAGGCAACTCCCAGTTGTCTGGCATTTTGCTGAACTGGACCTTTTTGGCGCAGCCGCGGGGCACACTATGTATGTCATTGTTTTTTTAAATTACGTTTCCTTTTATTTGTATATTGTGTGTATCTGTGTGTGCCAAATAAACTGGTTTTCTTTCTTTCTTGGTAAGACTGGTGTCAGATCTCAGGTTTCTGACTACCCGTAACGACTGTCAAAGATCTTCAAATGACAGTCGGGAACGACGGCTTAACGTGCTTTCCGAGGCACGGAGGGAACTCGGTATGTCGAAATGGTCACCCATCCACGGACCGACCTCGTCAAGCGTTGCTTAACCTTGAAGATCGCTCCGTGCGGCTGTTATTATTTAGACACGAGCTCCACCAAGTCTTACCGAAAAATGGAAATAGAACCTGTAGTACTATTATGTAAAAATATCACCGTGACAACTTAAATGAAGTGACCTGACAATCTATCTAATCATGGTGAAAAGAAAGTTCACTTGAAGCTTTGGCTGTTCGCCGCATATTTCTACAATACCTGAGGCATTATAGGTGCGTTTACCATTCCTGAGGATAATCTGAAATTCCTCATGTGCTTGTAAAACATTCAGCCATAATAAATAATATGTCACAAACCAGAACACGACACCGCTGCTTGGCGACACATGAATGGCTGAAGGCAGGGATAGGGGGGATAGGGGTGTTCTTCCCCAAAAAGCTTTCGGCAACTTAAAAGTATTAGTTCGATCGGTAGTAGTCTTTGAATTATTTCACACCAGATGATCTTACCTATGGTATAAATCATTAGATACCTATTTGGTATTTCACAACATGATAAAGAAAGACAACTGTACGTTATTTCAACAAATAAATATGAAAATGTCATTTATTATTATTTCCCATAGCCCTAAAAGCAGTTTAAAAAAAAAGCCATTCACATTTTATAGCGACACATTGAGGACATGGTATAAATGTTTTGAGCATAATTAGGCATGCGCACGAAATTGCCATATGTATGTATCTCTTTCCGAAGATGTCGTAAGAGTAGTCAGCTAGTAAGTTCCTAGTATTCATTGAGGGCGATCTCTCCATGACTAAACAATGTCCGCAAGTGTTCCTAGATTGCTTTACCGCTTATCACTCTTTGGTCGCGCGGACTGTTCAAAACATTCACAACAAAATTTCAGTAGCTACTCAATACAATAAAACTTACCAGCTGACGCGGCTCGTGCTTGCACCAGTTCGGCCCTCATATCCACGAGTTCAGCCTGCAAACAGAGAGAAAAAAATCCTTAATCCCTGACGCTCAAAGCTCCCCAACAAATGGACGGCATCGTATATCAACAATAAGTAGTGTCGAATGTCATGGAAGTGATTCAGCACAATAGAATTTAATCTGGGCCCGAAATCAATGGCGGCGTAAATCCGAATTAAAGGACACAGCGGTCGTGTTGTCGTGTATGTCCTCGACTCGACACGGGCACATAAATCGTTTGACTTCTGCACCCACGTGGTGCGTGCGCGCAGCACAGGCGTGCGCGTGCCGTACCTAATACCCAAGCCCACAGCCTTATACCCTCATCCACATTTGACATGTCATCTCCCCGCCAATTCCATGATGATTTATTTTATTACTTCAGTTGAACATATCGTTTAAGTATTTAGGTCGTGGTGCAATTTATGATCTCATTCCTATTTCGAAGAGTTAAATTCTTGATTATTTAATTGACAGCCACAACCTATTGCTCTCTTATTTATGTTAAACTAAAGGTGTTTAACAAATTAATATCGTGAGACGGTATGCAAGATCCGCTAAGCAGTTAGCAGCGAAATAAAACCTACACGTGGGATTGTAAATGGAGCTTGATTAGACCCGCCCGACGTTTAACAAGGCCCTTACAAGGAAATATCTATTAAACTACATGATTTTATGTTAATGCATATTCAATTGTATCCATAAAAACAACTCTAGTTAATTTTAGAAGTAAATTGAATCAAGGAATGCAGTTAAGCGACATTTACGAAGAATTGTCGTTCTGTTTTCTTTTAGAATATTAAAGGGTTTACTCTTTATCTCCGTAGTGCTAAATACTGATTGGATACAGTACATGTGAGCCGGAAATGCATGTAGTTGTACTATTTAAGTGCAGGAGTATAAAGCTACGATCTCGAGTGCATGTTACGACGGAACGCGGAGCGGTGCAAGCGCAAGCGCTGGGCAGCTGCGCGCAGCCCGCACCGACTTGTGGTGCAAATACACATTTTATATACGCATTCACATCTAGACTATTACACGATGTCTAGCACACTAAGCTGAAACAGGTCGTTAAGGTTGAAATTAAATGATCATTGTAATCGAATAGTTAAATTAAGAGCTTCTGTATGCTAGCTGGCTATTTAAAATTGCTAGTTGGTTGGTGGTTTTCGAATTAGTTTTCCCACAAACCAGTAGCACCTTACAAACTTTCACATATTTAACTTATGCTGTTTATTTTTCCCTTCATAAATACTGTTAATTTATGACTTGATTATTGAGCTTCGAAGCTTTGAAGGTAATGGCTAATTTAAATCACGTCAATTGTAAATCCTGGACCTTGATTTATTATCAAGTCATTATAGAAAGGGTACTATTACACGAACGGCCCACCTGTAAAATCATAACAGCAAATGATGGTCATTAGCCGAAGATAATCAACAACAGAATTCTATAGCTGGCATTCCACTTTATGATCGATTACATAATTTAATTATTGTAATAATTGACACCAACTTTGGATTTTATGAGGTTAATTATAAATATTATTTGAAGTTATAAATGCCATATGTTTTATTACTCATACTCAATATATTAAATATTCAAAAATGAAACTGTGTTTGGATGGGATTATCATATATCTTATCATTAACAATATTCTCGTCTACAAATCCGACATGAAACCTCTTGAACTCGGTGCGATTAGGTGATAGTCAATTTCATTAAATAGTAGGTAGTAACATTTTGAAATAGTTATTTAATGAATAGTTTATACTTAGAAAATAGATACTTCAAAATATTAAAAGCTTCCGTCACGTAACGACAGCGAAAGGCGCCGAGATGTAATGAAACTTCTTGATGAGACTCGTGAAAGTGCTCCAGTGAACAAACGTTCAGATCGTCAGTAAATGTTCCCTCCATACCCTGATACTTAGACTTAATTACAACTATAAACTTTAGACCCAACCTTTGCAAAACTATTATTTCGAAACACGTTTGTCACAAACGTTTCTCGGTACAACACGTAGTCTTCGTACTTTTACGTGTCCTATCGACGGTTTCTCATCGAGACTTTCAGCACCACACCCTTTGCAATTATCCTTGGCACACAAAGATATTGTTACGTCGCTATACATGTATGCAAAAACCATAAACAACCTACATGAATGCCTATGTGAATGAACACGCTGGATAAATGCACAACAAAATATGCAGGCTTGCACTCTCAATATTTAACCAACATTGTTTGGGATGAGTCTGCCTCGTCTCGTACTATACACCAATAAACACGACCTACGCTGATTTCAAGATCATTATCGCCTGAACACAGAGTGGGCGTTTGTTGTTGTTAAAAGCGATCGTGAATATTATAAAAACGATGAGAATTCTAACGTCTTTAACACATCACAATATTAGATGCAGTATAAAAAAAAACCATTATAATAAATGAACAGTTAAGTTGTATTGCGAGACAATGAATACGATTCATTAGGGCCGCAATAAAGCGCGAGTATCTTAGGACGGATGGCCCTCGGCAATTTAAATACCAACTTCGACGACAACGTGCCCAGCTACTTTCATCTCTTCCCTAATTAAGTTGCGAGTTATTGCGATATGTCGGGCCACTGGCAATAAAGCGGCTCCAGCAGTCAGAGTTGCGAGCTGCACAACGCCGGATAGTTTAAGGTGCAGTGGAAGTAAAGCGATTCACGCTGTTTGAGTAGACTCTTTGCTTTATGCGGTGTGGGCGCTGATCTCAGATAACGACTAACAAACGGAAGATTGATTCACCGCTGTTTGATATCAATGCACGCATCTGAGATACTACAAAGATTTGATGGTGGTGCGCACGCGCCGCCGCCGGTGATCGCGGGCCGAGCACCACGCCACACATAGATCTAACAACTCATGCAAAGCAACAACAATAAATCTCCCAATCTGTGTGTCGACACATTTACACGTCTTCCGAGATGAAATCTGACTCTCATGAATAACAGCACATGCCATCGCATTTTAGTGGTAAGAGTTCACATGAAAGCTCTCGCGTCTTGTCTGACATGTTTAGTGGACCACACGAGTTGATATACAACTTTAATTGAATTAGCCTCGCAATGCAATCGCGTCTTGCTCTAGTACAATTCATATGGGCAGATACTTAAATTAAATTAGAATTAGAACGAGTGGAACAAGAAATAGCTGCTGCATACGGCAGAAATAAAATCGAGGAAGCTCTAAAACATTTTTATTGCGGTGGAGTGAAAGGTTTGAAGAACTAAATCATAAGCCGCAAAGCCAGGTCCAGCTTTACCATTTAAATACGTTATATTGGAAAACACTTAGAGTGAAATTGGTAGTAACATAATATGATTGGTTACAGACGCGACGTTACGGAGTAGTATGTTTATCCAGAAACACTCGTGAGTGAGAGGTTGTTTGTGTATTCACTTTCGGTCCCGTTTTTAACCACAGGTAAGAAAATGTCTGAGAAAAAATTATGTTTTTTTTTTATGTCCTGTAGGTAACTTATACATAAGTAGTAAGTTATTATTATTATGAGCATACACGTTACCTAAGGACTTAAAGAATCTAGTACAGATTTATGAACACCCAAAAAGCCATATGTACTATTTGGCAAAAGCGTTACGTACTACTATAGAGTAGGTACAACTCTGTCACACAGGGTTTCTGTAAATCAAGTCTGAAGGATAAGCATGACTTTTCTATTTCTTTTACGTTCCAATGAACAAATAATGTTCTGCAATTTGGCTAAAAAGCAAACTGGTATGGAAATAAATTTCGAACATAAGCCCGTTTGAACTGTACAATAGCTCTTTCCTGTAAGTCTACATGAGGTCATTGTTTCGTCTGTCTTGAGCGCCCTACATGCATTGTTTATGCCTCTGACAAATACTTGCACCGTGTGCAACTCTTCATTTACATTCGTCCCGGTCTCGCTAGCAGTCGCATCACGCCGGGGACACAACTGTCCTCTAACTTTTCACTCATTGTCAGTCAATATGCTAAATCTTTCACTACCGTTCGATTGTACAACTTACAAGCAGGAATTGACAGAGAGAAAACACCGCTATCCGTTAAAAATATCAGGCACCTATGTTCAGTAATGTAAAATTTTCATATGGGCTAGCAAATATAATGCATAGTTCACACACAGGCTGCTCGGCGAACAAGATTACCAGATAGCGGTATGCACGCCTACGCTGCAATGATACTTGACGCTTGAGCAACTGATCTCCAAACTTACATTAGGTCTACAACCGTAATGCAGCAATGAGCAACGGGTGCATTACCATAAAATGTATTTTAAACCGATCGATTAGAAGGTTTTATGAATGATACAAGATCAACCAGATGTGAACATTCGAACAATGGTGAGAGTGCGAGGTGCAAAGGTGATGGATCGCCACCCAGGAAATGGATGTTAACAAGCAGCATGAGTAGTGGATGAGAGCGCGGCGGGGAGCTCGCTTCGACCCATTTGCCCTATCTACAGCAAAGAGTTATTACCGCTTTTCACCTCGTCCTATCGACGGTATCCACTATCCAACGAAAAGTAGTAAAAAAAAACATTCGAATTTACATATCAATCCTCAATAGATCAAGAACAGGTGTCACCAATAATTAGAGATTAAACATTTAAATGAGAGGTATTGGCAAATCGTCCTGTACTGAAAGCATTCTAGTATCGTACGTTGAGACACAGGGAGTCACAAATCAACGTACGCGTAATGACAATGGAGACAGTGAAGTAACAGTTCGTAGCGCTTAACAAATGATCCTCGGTGTAATCACAGTGACAAGTGTTGGCCTCGGCTGTTGGAGGCTGTCCAAACCATTTTATCTTGTTTCACATTATAGTTCGAAGGTGTACGTAATTATTGAAGTAGGTTAAACGGACAAGTTAACTATTGTTTGTTTACTTTAACAGCCTACTGGTTATTTTCTTAACGAAGGTAAATCCAAGAACCAAGTGTTACGAAACAGAACCAGTACAGTTCTGCAGAGTTACAAAATATTGTTAAAATTTGATTTCTTGAAACTTGGTGTGCTTCTCAAATTCCCAACTAATCCTAAAAGTAGTACAGCTTAATTTAATTGTGGTGAGTGCAAATTGAAACCCACCTGCCTCATGCTAAGAGCTTTTCAAGGGAATTAAAGAGGAGCACATAGGTATTTAACTTTAAACGGAATAATAATGAAATATGCATGCTCATTCTTGTGATTTGATCGTGATCGCACCTGGCGAGCGCGCTGCGCGGGCGCAGGCATTCATTTCCCGCGCGCCGAGCGTCGTGTTGTCTACGACAATTTCGCGACACACGTTTCTCAGAAACGAATCAATGCAACACATGCGCTGCACCCCCAATGGGGATATGCTAAACGCAGTGTTCTTATAATGTCCGGTGTACTATTACATACAACACCTTTGTACGATACAATCAGAACCATGTTTTACGATGCAATTAAAATAATCATTGACGTTATTAATCATAAAGAAATTTTCTAACAGGCCTTCATTGTGATTGATTAACAGGTGATATAACTGCATATTCTTATCTTATGGTTGTAACCGTGCCTAATGGTAATAGCACATGAAATTGAATACCCCAGAAAAACAAGTTAGGTACATATTACATAATGAGCATGTGTATTCATGGAAATATAAGTAATGTATTAATAGACGAAAAACAGTTATCAAGAGTCGAATCAAACGAATGTAGTTATCATTATTATAATATTCAGGTGATTAAGACGAAATATAAAATGATTAAGAAGATAATCATGATGACAAATGTGAGTGTCGTACATAGGTATTGAATATCCGATCCGTTGAATGCAATTTGTTATTGATAGAATGAGTCATGCGTTTGTTTTAATAGTTCAGTTAAGAAATACTTGCGCTCAAACGTTGCAAACATGAATTTATGTCTTGTCTCCCGCAAGACATATTTCAAGATATGAGACACTAGTGGACAGATATTTTAAGGCAGTGGTTTAATTATTCTGCAACTGTTCAGATAAACTGATAAGTTCATTTAAAGAGTAAATTATTTGCTCAAGATATACGTATGTTATTTGTTTAATTTACACACATTTTTGTGCTGATTAGTTGTTCAATGGCAAGGTTGTCAGATCCATGTAGAACTGCGTTATCTAAAGGTTATATGAAAGTATATTATTTAATCATTGAGCAGGAGGAGCTCGTGGCTAAATAATAACAGCCGCACAGGTCGGTCATCAAGGTTAAGCAACGCTTGACGAGGTCAGTCCGTGGATGGGTGGCCATTTCAACATACCGAGTTTCCTCTGTGCCTCGGAAAGCACGTTAATCCGTTGGTCCCGGCTGTCATTTGGAGATCTATGACAGTCGTTACGAGTAGTCAGAAGCTTGAGATCTGACACCAGTCTAACCAAGGGGTACCGTGTTACTCAATTACTGGGTTGTGGAGGTCAGATAGGCAGTCGCTCCATGTAAAAAACCCTGGTACTCAGCTGAACCCGGTTAGACTGGAAGCCGACCCCAACATAGTTGGGAAAAGGCTTGGCAGATTAACTAATTAATTGAGCAGTTTTAATATGTAGATTCTGTGAAAATCTGAGGTGCTTGATAAGACTCGAAAGGCCTATCCAATTGAAATGGAATTAGGCAGGATATGAATGACCCACGTCGGACTAAGACGTAGACCCATACGACATGAAGCACCAGCTATGTGCCCGAAGGTCGGAATATCTGTGACGTGGTCGCAGCAGATCACAATATATAGGATGGGACTTATTAATTTATCCAGATTCCTTGATGAAACTTGGAAAGAAAAACTTTTTAACAAAAAATTAAACCAATTGCCAAGGCAAAAGAAAAATAACTTTCTTTTCCGAAGTCGGTGTCTTTATTACCTATTGTTTTTCATTTTTCGACACTGACTTAGGAAAAGAAAGCAATTTTTCGCTTTGCAGTGTTTTGCTTTTGAAGACGGAACTAAAAAGCTTTTATGTCTCTTTTTAGTTTTGGTATGTACCTCAAATTGCCATGAAATCATTTATTGACAAAGTACATCGCAGGACGATTCCAATAAGCCCAAACTGCCCCAAACACTCTGGAATTGTCCAGAGGCTACCTTCCGGCTTCATCATCAGATCAGTTCGATGGTACCATTTTCATATGTACCAGTTATTACTATTATGAGTATTTGCTTCATCATAGTCTGTTAACTATTCGAGATATCTTATACCCGTGACATACTTATCATTAAGAGCTCCAGTGACCCTCTGGGGTCTTCGTCATCAATTCCACTTGACCAAATGATCTTTCTGAGGGCAAAAGTTTGCATTTATGATGAAAATACCAAAATTGCTATACGTATGCTTATATTATTTGAGGAGTTACCTCAATATCTCCAAGATCCCATCATCAGATCCTGACCTGATGACTTTGGAACCACCTGAGAAGTATACCCTAACAAACAAAACAAATCCAAATCAGTCCTGGCGTCTTTGCGTAATCGGGGAAAATGGATAAAAAAAATTGCCGACGCATTGAGAACCTCCTCCTTTTTTTGAAATCTGTTAAAAAGACCCCAACGAAAATATTGGAGACAGGCCTTTTGAAATGACAAATCATTAGTTTCCATGTCATCTAAAAACACGACGTTCAAAAATTCTGAAGATAAACCAAATAATCAAATTGACATAAAAAAGGACATTACCATAATCGAAACAGTGATTGGAAGTTTTAGTGTCCAGTATAAAAGATTACGTCCGGGAGAACAAAGACCCAGCGGCTACCTGGACAATAATATAGAGAAATTTTCATTTCCATAAAAATAAAAATCAATAGTCTGGATAAATTGTTGAAGAAATGACTTTCATATATTTCTTTTTTTTACTCTCTCCAGTGTAATGTCAATGATTCATAATAACAATGCATTCTATCCTGCTCTATTGAAAGAGGCGACAACAGTAATTGATAATAAAATGTATTATGTTAATAAACAATGCTCTCAAGCTCATAAAAACAACAAACAATAAAAACGATTTTAAGCTATAAACACATGCTGTGGTTTATGAGTGTTCCACTGAGCAGTAAAATTGGCATCAAAATCATCGACGAGGGGTGTAAGCTAAAGGGCATGAATCATCCGACGCGACGCCTGGCTTCGAAGAATGCGTCATAGCGATCTAGTATGCTAGGCTATTTATGTATAGTCTTCTTTGCATTTATTGCAATTTTAACTGAATGTCTTTACGTATTATTACTTTTGAACGATTTTCCCATAATAAGCAATTCCGCGGCGCAATAGTCGACCACATCAAGGGCGACGAGAGTAATGTTCAATGAGTCTATTGAAGGCTAGGAAACAGGTTTGCGGGCTGGCGCGGTGTTGCGGTCACGACGTCCGCCGCTGATGGTGGCACGCTCGAGCGGACCACAAAGTGGACCGCAGGAGCATCCCGCCGCGCGCCATCATCGCCCGCACCACCCACTAAACGTAGAATCCCAAAGCCGCGTAAGTTGTGCATCGTATCAAGTAACGACCTGAATAGGGGAAACACAATAGCATTCATGAATGACGCGACGCTTTCGAGATAAGCATCCGGGAACAAAGCTGCCGAGGACGCTTGCACCGATAAATGAATCTGCGTCTATTGAACAGTCACGTACGTTACATAAATGCCGGCCGACGGATTTGCGAAAACTACTAGTATTACGTTACACTTAATATCCTTGCAATTCGCAAAAGTTTACACCGTACCTTGCCGCGAACCGATGGCCTTACCAAAGACGTAAACAAGAAGAAAATCATGCTGTGCAGTCGGAGGATAACTATTCGCGAGCTGGCTGACCAAAACCAGATGTATCCTCCGACTGCACACCATGATTTTCTTTTTTTTTACGTCTTTTTAGTTTGCCTTTTAAGCAGTCAGTTTTTTTGTATTTTTTTTTTATTGGTACCTTTTTTTTAATTAGGTACATTTAAAGATATAAGTGTTATATATTTTTGAAATCACCTCTTGACCCTTATTTTGCTACCCCACACGATGGAGATGGAAGAAAAAAAATTGGGCTCCCACAATATGGCGCCCAAAATCCGCCATTTTTCTATTCTCCAATTTTAATGTAGCCAGTGACAGTCGCAGGGTTAAGACGAATCGATTGACGTCAAAAACGACGTCCAAGACGAATCGACGAATCATCAAAATCGGCCAACGCTTTTGGTCTCTAGAACGCCACATAGGAACAAACATACATACATAGACTGATGAACACATTACCCTCCTTCGGCAGTCGGGTAATTAAAATTAAAATCCTGTTTCACACGATGACGTTAGGCGCGACATTAGATTACAAAATACGCATTATTACAATAAACATATTTTCGTCGAGACAAAAATGCAAATCTTATGCGGTTTAGTACGTACAGTCATGCACAAGCTAACTCACATATAAATTACTGCCTCCGTCACGACATTTATTCAAATGAATCTATCTTTAGATTACGAATCGTTTTTCTATCGTATTATTTATTTTATTGCTTCAAGTATTGCATTTCGTATAATGTGATGTGTTGTTTTACAAGTCGCACGCATACGAATAGGAACGATATCACATTTATTACAATAACGTGTGAAAGGAACAAATTATTTAAAGATCATTTGCTGGCAAACGAAATATTGCTTCACGCTAATTAAACAACCATTTCTCTGAGTGAGGTAATTGTGAAAATAATAGTGATTGCCATTGACCTGTGTTCGGGACGCAGTCTGCGAAGTCATTACTCATTTACGTCCTCCAAGCTAATTGCTTTATGTTCCACATCGACGCAAATAATCACTTATTAAAAATAATATGACATCTACCTATCTTAGATTGATTGAACATCCTTGAAAGTAGCAATTACGAAAATAAGATAAAATATATTGTAATTGTAATAACTAAAAAACACGCTGTAATGGTAAATTTAACTATAAAGTCGCTAATCCTGAAGATCCTGGTAAAGATAATGGAACAAACAATTTAAATTAATGCACTGTCATCGGACCTTGATAAGTGTGCAAAGTTTCAAATCAATCTGACGTTTTGAAGGGGGTGAAAAGATTCAAAGATTCCGTTACATTGATATATAGATTCATACATACCAAGCTAATAAAAGCGTGTTAATAGTAACTTGCAATTATTATTTATTTATAATTCGAAATAATATTAGCATTACTTAGATTTAAAGTTACTAGAACAGTTATTCGTATTTTTCTAGATTTGCCGAAAGTCATTTCAACTTTCAACACTGCCATGCAAAGGAGGTGAACTAAGCTGAACGTGAAAACCGGCCAAGTGCGAGTCGGACTCGCACACGAAGGTTTCCGTACCACTATCGCAAAAATCGGCACAAAAATTACGTTTGTTGTATGGGAGCCCCACTTAAATATTTATTTTATTCTGTTTTTAGTATTTGTTGTTATAGCGGCAACAGAAATACACCATCTGTGAAAATTTCAACTGTCTAGCTATCACGGTTCATGAGATACAGCCTAGTGACAGAGAGACAGACAGACAGAGAGACAGACAGACAGACAGACAGACGGACCGCGGAGTCTCAGTAATACGGTCCCGTTTTTACCCTTTGGGTACGGAACCCTAAAAATGAACTTAGCCGAAATTACAGTTTTGATGCAATTCATAACAAAACAATAAAACTTAGAATAGCCACGATAATCAAGTAACTGAGGTCCGAGCACTTAATTACATCTTAAACTTTCAAGCACTGAACTACCTAATGCTTTTAATGAAAAGTGAGACTCCCGAATAGATCTACAGAAACGAGTAGGTAATTTGCGAGACAGAGCTTTCAACATTATGAGGTAGTAAAAGAGCATGAAGCCCATTACTGTTAATGTAAAGCGCTGTGGAGGAAGCGCGCACACTGGACTGGCTGACACATGCGCGCAGCCCGCCATGTTTACGTGCCACTTGCTGTTGACAATCATACTTTGGCCTTAAGACCTTACCAAGCTTTAACGTCTAGCCATAGATACCAACTAGGCACACACTGCAAAGATATCGATAGGCACCATCAATATAAAACATACAATTTATGCTGCAAAAGTTCATGTCAACATTTTATACCGAGACATAAATCATCTGTCAACTTACTTGAAAACTAATAAACATTTTATCATGTATCAAGTAGAACAAACACGTCAATCAAAGAGATAGTCGCATAGACGGTGCCACTGGAGCACTAACAAAAGGAAAGCTTAGAAATTTCCTTTTTACAGCCGGATGCCCCATCTCGGGGAATTGCCAACTGCGCAAACCTTGGTAGAAGTGGCGATCTATGTGAGTAGAACTAGTAATTGCTTGGTGTCGTTAAATTTTGCATTTAAGTTTAACGTCGATAGTTATTACTCGATCGAGAATTATTACGGCGAGTTACTAGAACTCGTCAACCCGCTGCACGTGTGTAGGTAAGTAGGCATTGGAACCTAATTAAACGTTGGTATAGTTTATTCTCCGGCCTGCGGCGAGCGATTCCCACGAACCGCAGAAAGGCAGACCTGTCGCATTATCATATTAGAGGTAAATCGTGTACAGGCGTGACGGAGTACCCATTTCTGCAAACGTCGTACGACTGCGACGCGATGTTTTATGTGATGGTGGACCTTGGCCAGCTTACTTCATGTCCGATGTCAACGCTTCAATGTAAGCAAATAACTATGTTTATTTTTCTAATGCAACACCATAAATTGCAGTTAATTAACATATAAGTCATATATCATCTTCAAGGTAGGAACAACTATGTAATAAAATTGAAAGGGTGTACACATTATGTTGGTATAACAGATGATTGAGACGATAAAAGCCAAATTCAACGTGTGATACGATGATTTCTTTGAAGATACTGAGCTTTACATCAACACCTAATAAGTAGCCTGTAGCTTCCTCGTATCCGCTAAAGGATAACGTTGTGAGAAAGTAATGTAATACATTGTAACTGAGCATATCGTGAATCAATAAACTGGAGAGCAATATCAATCAGGAAATCCCATCGCATTTTATGAGAACTATAAAAACATGGCGTATACTTAACAACATAGTTATAACAAGGTATATGACTTTTGTTTGGACCACAGTTGAGTTTAACTGCAATCGTATTAAAATTGTTAGGTTCCAGAATGAGTAAGTAGCATTTATATTTGCAAATTGTTTGGACCACAGTTGACATTAACTGCAATCGTATTAAAATTGTTAGGTTCCAGAATGAGTAAGTAGCATTTATATTTGCAAATTGTTTGGACCACAGTTGACATTAACTGCAATCGTATTAAAATTGTTAGGTTCCAGAATGAGTAAGTAGCATTTATATTTGCAAATTGTTTGGACCACAGTTGACATTAACTGCAATCGTATTAAAATTGTTAAGTTCCAGAATGAGTAGCATTAATATTTGCAAATGACAATTATAATGGCAAACGCACAAACAGGGTCTTTCTTGAGGAAGCTTTTTAGACTTTAGTAAAAAAATAAACTTGAAAATATCTTTTGTATAAAATTCTAGAATTTTTTTTTTTTTTCTTATTTACAATTTTCACAAAAAAGTATAACCGACTGCCAAATAAAAACACAAAGTAAAAATAAGTTGTTTTTCGGAAGTCGGTGTTCCTGTTTTCTTTTCTTCATTTTTTGACACCGACTTCCGAAAAAGAAGTTACTTTTCACTTTGTATTTTATTTTATTTATTTGGGAAAACAAACTACTGCACACTGCAGCAATATATAAAATTTGGGCACAAAGAAAAACAAATGTGCAATCAGCGACATTTTCCACATAATATAAAAACATTTTACAAAATTAATGCGACGTGCCGCGTGCGCTTACAATATTTAAATAAAATAAAATCAAGTGTATTGTTCATAGAGTAGTGTTTTTATTTGGAAGTCAGTGGTATTTTTTTGTAAAAAAGGTTTTTATTTTTCTCTTTTTGTTTGTGTTACGTAAATCGGTGAACATGGCATACACAATTAAAAAAAAACAAAAAAAAAACGAACAAAGCACCTCCCCCTTTATGTAAAGTCGTTTAAAATAGTGTTTGTCTAGCCTACTGTCCCCTTACTTCACTGACATGAACATGACAAGGACATGAGTACTACTTGTATTCAATGTAAAGATTTTATGGTTAACTTCATAAACTTTTGATTTAAAACTTATCCTATTATTTTCCAAGTCTCTCTAGCTTGATTTCGATCATTAAACGTAAATTTACTAACTGAAACAGACAAGAAAGGAAATAATAATTTATGCAAGCAATTTCTTTGCAGTAATTAGAAACAAAATTTTAAAGCTACTTCTGAGCTTTTATATGTATATATTTATCGATAGTACCTAGGTAGGTATGTCTAATAGAGTATAAAGCCGGCTGAAATTGCTGGCTTTTAATCAAGACATTACACATAATCCAATTCAAACAATCATCATAACTTAAGCTGTTCAACGCATTGACAACACGCATTTACTTGTAAAATCACATTCAACGTCACGATACCACCGATAAATCAGTGCTGATTGAAATAAATGGCAAGCTCACTATGGAGAATTAAATATGTTCCATGTATTAGCTGTCAACAAGCCCTAGTATATTCTCATTTTGGAATAGTTAACTTATGTTGTGTTTACGACGGTACTGTACTGTTTTTCGTAAAATATTACACAACAAGAACCTTGTTTCAATTTAATGTGACCCTATTACAAAGTACAAGCCAAAAAGATTTATAAGCGCTTACGAAAAAGGAGATCGAGTCTGATCAAGCAATAATTTACGCATGTTAACGTTACCGATCGGGGTAGTAAAGCAAAGCACGAGCTTTCTAGAGCGTGACTTGTAAATCAACAAAACAGAATCGCTGCGAGCTAGCTACGTAGGGAACCAATACATTTCGCTAATGAGGAGTAAGTGGAGTGGCGATGACCGCCGCTTCTACGTACAAGTGATTCAAATCATCTCTGTGCTGCTGGTTCCTTTCATTCGCTATACTTTCCAACAACTACGAATACATATAAAATTTACGATTCCGTGAAATCATAAAAGTAAATACGATTTTCAAAACGAAAAACAGTCTATTTCACTTCTGTTTAATTGGCTCGTTAAGCTCGGTTGTTATTTCACGCCTATGTGTCAGTGTAGCAATTATTTAGGATTGCACAAATCTACTAATTGAACATATGAATGAACATTATTATCTGCAACTGTATCTGGCTTCAAAAACAAGGACTACTGCTAATAATAAGTACTTGTACTTTATGACTCACTTTGTTGGAAACTAATTCACTCGACTCATACTTGACGATGAAATAATTTTAAAAGGATATAGCACAGACATAAATCTAACTAGATAACGCAAGTCCCTCCATCTGTATGAAAACCAAGTGTGCCACTTTTTCACAATTCACAAAGAAAACATTTCCAGTGCCTCGGCCAACTTTTTCTATACATTCTTTTCAGCTCAATATGGCATAAAATATCAATTTTCAGACATTTTTCTAGATTTCGGTGGTTTTCCGGTGCCGATAATGCTAAATGAAAAGCTTAGATTACGATCATTGACCGTAAATTTACGCCGTTTTTTGGGTAGTACATACAATCGCGTCATCTAGATAGATTTATGTCTGTGGGTTAAAGGCACGGACTTCGAAGGCTGATATATTCAATTTTAATCATGTACGATACGAAACCTACCTGTTTTTACGGTACAGGTAAGTAAGTATTTAATATAATCGGTGAATAAAGGGGCGTCTCTACAATTTCAAAGACATAATGAGTAATGAATAAAGATATGTGTACAATCGCCTGTAAAGGACGGTTGACCACCCGTGTAGCTTCCCCCACTTACAACCCGAGAGCAGACGAGACGACACAAAACCCACATAACCTGTCACGAGTCGGCTGTGGTCAGCAATGGATGGACACGCTTCGCAGTAATCGAAAATTATTACTGCTTAATTACTGTATGAGCACAATCGCGCCACTCGCACTCCGGCGCCGCTTGTTATCATTGATTGAGACCCAACCCGTTTCCATCGCATATTGATTCAATGTAATGACTTTATATGGCTCCACGGGTGTTCTATTACGAGGTGTTTTTAATGTTATCGCAATTATGTGTCGCCGTCGAGGCGTTATTTAAAACCTAATGTAAATCATATAAGAATGGCAAACCGCTTATCAGCTTTTCATGAAAGCAAACATACGTAGAGATTTCTGGTGTGATAAGTTTCATCGAGTAAGGTAAGGTTTCCATGTAACGGTGCTATGACGCACATAACATTTTCACAAAGCATTTATATTGATATTATAGTATCTACCTATGAAATTTATATAACTGTCACAGTAAAATATACAAACAGTATGGAAACTACCTGCAAACGCTCGAAACGGCACACTAACACAAAAGTGACAACTCGTCGCGACGCGGCACTTAACTTATATTTACCACCTGTATGTACATTATGGATGCAGTAAATTGAATTTGAATTTGAAATTGGCAACTTCTATTTAGAGGACAATTTGTATTGAAGTAAATATGTCTCACTTTTGATAACCCTAGTCTCCATTTTGGTGACGCACGTTGTGTCTTCGAACGCACGGGTTCGTGCACTTTCGAGGTAATGTCAGTACTAAGGTACTGACATTACCTCGAAAGTGCACGAACGATCTCGTCGGTGCGATGGTGTACGTTTGTGTGAGTGTGCCTTTTCGAGCGTTTGTAGGTAGTTACCATACTGTTTGTATATGTTTACTGTGTAACTGTTCAAAATAAAATGTGTGGTCCAGCAATAGCAAAGGTAATATACGAATATTATGCTTCCAGTGAGTTGGAAATGAATATGAAAAGCTAAATATCTCTATAAAAGACCGCTTCCTACCAGAATACTTTGTGAGACTATTGGTATTCATGAATATGCTAATTTCAATAGAAAATACTGTTTGGCTTGTGCCGCTAGCTTAGGACCAGATAATCCAAAAACGAAGTAAAAGCTCCCTGCAGAATTTCAGTGCAGCTGGTAATAAGAGAATACTAATGCATCGTAATTCCATGTTGTGTAGCGCCTGTGTTATTGAGCGCCTGAGTTGATAAATGGGAAGAAAGAAAAAACGAGATGTTATGATTTTACAAAAGACAAGAAAACTCTTCAGGTTGTTGAAGTTACACATTTGGATAAATCTGATCTACCAGTCAACGCTGTTATTGATAACTCAAAGTAGGCAGATCAACGAAAGAATGCATGAATTGTTTAGAAGGTAAATGCTAGGAAAGAGAATTCCAAAATGACGTATTCAGAGTCAGACGTATACAAGAAAAACAAAACACTACAAAGCGTTTTGCGTTATTCGACACCGACTCCGTAAAAGAAAGTTATTTTTCGCTTTAGTGTTTTGTTTTGGAAGTCTGTTTGATTTGTTAAAAACTTTTTATCATCCTCTTTTTAGTTTTGGTAGGTACCTCCAATTAACATGAAAATCATTTATAGCCAAAGTACATGTGTGACGATTCCAATAAGCCTAAACACGACTAGGATACATTGTTTTATTTCGGAGTTCCAGTGGCCATTGTGGTCTTATTCATCAGTTCCACTTCACCAAATGATATTTTCTGATTGCAAACGATTGCATTATTGATAAAAATACCATATATAATACTAGCTGACCCCCGCGGCATCGCTCCCGTCAACTGGCTACCTACCTACCTACACTACCCTACCTAACCTACCTACTTAAAAAAAAAAAAAAACATAAACCATCTACTAAATATGCCGAACAAAGCCTAAACATTTGATTTGGATAGGTGAGCCCGTTCTTCAGATATAAAATTACAACGAAAAGTGGCTTTGATTTTTATATATTTAGATTTGAGGAGTTCCCTCGATTTCTCTAGGATCACATCATCATATCCTGGTACCACCCTTGGGATATCTTCAGTCCAAAAAAAAAAACATCAAAATCGGTTCATAAACGACGAAGTTATCCGCGAACACACATAAAAAAAAAAAATACGGTCGAATTTTTTTGAGAAATCGGTTAAAAAGAACACACTGCGTTGTTCCCAAATAAAGTGGCATAAGAGCAGGATGATAGTGTAAAATAGAAAAGAAAAAGCAGCTTTCACACTAGAAAGATTTATTTTATCTTCGTATAATAATCCCATGCTTATGTAACTTCGTCGGTATTCATTGTACCAATATTCCAAATGTGACAGGAAAGCGGCGGCACTCGACAAAATGGTTAAATTATGTTTGCACAGACTATACAAATCAGACTGCTATCACAAACCGTACTCATTATACGCCTTGTGCCTTAGTAAGTACAGCAGCATTGTGATGGACGTCTTGGTTAAATAATTTCTTTGCACTCGAGTGACTGGACAACCGCCATTTACATGAATATATTTTGATAATGCCTTCTGTACTGTCACCATTAATAATGGCAAATTCAAATATGACAGTCATGAATAATGGTCGAGAAGAATAATAAGAATAAACAAATATATTTAAAAATAACAAAAAACCCGACTGCTTAAAAAGCCAACTAAAAAGAAGTAAACAAGAAGAAAATCATTCTGTGCAGTCGGAGGATACATATGCGCGAGCTGGCTGACCAAAACCAGATGTATCCTCCGACTGCACAGCATGATTTTCTTTTTGTTTACGTCATTTTAGTTGGCTTTCTAAGCTGTCGGGTTTTTTGTTATTTTTTAATATTTTTTAGTTATTTTTTTAGAATTAGGTACATTTAAACATATAAGTTTAATATATTTTTGTAATCACCTCTTAAAACCATTCATTTTGATACCCCACACGACGGGTTTGGAAGAAAAAAAAAATTGGGCTCCCACAATATGGCGCCCAATAGCCGCAATTTTTCTATTTTGCAATTTTAATTTTAAGGGTTAAGACGAATCGATTGACGTAAGAATCATCAAAATCGGCCAACGCGTTTGGTCTCTAGAATGCCATATAGGAATAAACATACATACATATATACTTACATACATACATAGATTGATAAACACATTACCCTCCTTCTGCAGTCGGGTAAAGTCTTGAGTACAGCCAAAGAGCCTACGCCTAATAGAGTTTATCGCGCGCAATCTCGACAGTGCAATCAAAATGAAGGCACCTGCGCGCGTACATACTGTCTTCGCTATCACAGACCTGCTGATAGCAAACATTAATCGACTCGACACCCATCGAAGGGAAAGTCAATTTATGTAACTAAACGTAGCAATAGAACCAATATTGATTAAGATGATCGATGAAGATTCGGATTCTTCAAGCATGGCCGTGACGCAATGTAGACAAGTGTTTAAAACACACAAGTGCCCTGTACAGTGCGTATAGCGCGTACTTACAACATGCGACATCATTTCTCTATAAAGCGCCGGCCATAAAGAACGTCTTCTTCTTTTAATTAACATCTAATCAAGGGCTTCATTTAGAAGAATCTAATACAAGATTTATGAGCGGTGAGAGACCAACTTTCTCACGCAGTTTGCTGACCAGATTCAGCGCACCTTATTTTATGGCATCTAATCATTCCATCTTAATTCTTAGAAAGCTTTTTTCTATGGATGTTTATGTATGTTTGTAGGTTGTTCCATCTAGTAGTACAGCATCTGCATCTAGCGCAGCTACCTTATATTTAATGACTTTATCGTAATTGCACTTCTTCCATAAACTTAATTGTACGCGAGTATGGGTTTATCGTTCAACGAACACAATAATTAAATGAGCAGAGAGTTCCATTAAATTCCTTGCAGCATGATCAAAACCATATAAGGTATGAAAAGAACTTTGCAATGTACAAACTAAATAAAATCAGAAATACAATCGAAGACAAATAAAATAACCCTCCATTGTATCAATCACTTAATGAAAAGCCGCTGAAAACTGTAGCAATGAAAGGCTTCAGTGTGAGGGCGGGCGGGGAGGTGCGCGTACGCACGAGCGAGGCGTGTTCGACGGGTCGGCGCGGAGGCCGGCCGCCAGAGCCGCTGCGGAAGCTGCGGCAAGCGCACCTGTTGCACGACACACGAGCTCGCGCCGCGACAACGATCCTTACGCGAAACACACGTGTATTCGCCCCGCGATCTTATGCCCTGTGACATGACTATCAGTGAGAGTTCAGTGACAGTGCCCACAGTAACGTCCTAGAGGACCCATCTACAATCTGGAGCAACCCTAGGTCGGTAGCGCAACGTTTTATCTTTCTTATCACATTATCGCATGTTTTGATTGCACACGCAATATCCGCTGTGCGAATATCTTGCTCGAGTTAGTTTTATACGAGTACTGCATCCTCTTAATTATAACTACACACATCTGTCTATTGGCATGTTTCGTGTTTGATTAACTTTTGCTTTACTTATTTTCTTTACGATAAGCTTCATGTTGATTTACGTCAACCTTCTGTGCCATTAAATTATATATTCATTAAAAACATAGGATTAGATACACCTTACCTTAATAATATAATGGATTTATTTTCTATGGCATTGATCATTTCACGAAAATGAAAACTGTCAAATTTATTACTTTTTATTTGCTGTTCGTGATTCTCGTTCGTCATGAATTCTGCATCTCAATCACACGAAAAAGTTTTTTAATAGGTTAAGTAATAACTAATAGGTAATCAAGCTGCCATCGATAAACGTGTTGCTGATAGGTATTTGCAAAAAATCCGCAAGTTAAATATGCATAACCGCAATCAAACAAATTATAATTCTCAAGTCTCGCATCTATAAATAAATTTACTATCTGGAGCATGTAAATGTCATCAGTGAATAAATAAAACTAGTGTTTACAAATAAGAAGAGTGCTAGGTGATGACAAGTAAACGATCCTAATAGTTCAGAAGAACCCTAGGAGGTCTGCCAAACCGCGGCGAGCGACATTACGCGTGTTATCGAGAATATCGCCAGACTGGTTCCTACGACCGCTACGCGCAGCTATGCCGGTCGCGAACATCGCTCAGATCACAATTTATCCATTTTATATAATTTCAATCCAAAACATCGACCTACATATAATTGAACGTGCACCTTATCGAACCTGTAAATTAAATTCAAAGAAGCAACTCTTTTCATTAACAACTTTTTAATGTAAAACCCGGTGCGATTAAAATGTCTTCACGCTTGCTACATCGTTAGGATTGATCACGTAAATCGGTGGCATTAGCATTTAAAGGACCTCGGGGACCAGAAGCGATTATTAGAGTAGTTTATTCCCTTGTGTGAACGAACCTGTAGCTAGGAGGAACGGCAGCACAAATCAAGGAATTACCGCCTCGACATTGGTTAACTAGCAAGGCGCAGTACTGGGATATCATAATCGTTCGCCAGACATAACTAACGTTAATTACAAGGAGACGTCGGCGTCGCCACGGGCTCCTGAAAGCTGCTCGGAGGCCCGAGGCTATCATTGCATAACGACGTGGGATGAGCGATCAAGTGAAGGGCATAAGAGTAAACACTCGTTACTGCACTGATGATTTCATACCGGTCAAGGAAACTCTTAAAGGAAAACCGCAACCTACAAAATTATTATTTTTGCATTAATTAAAACATGTGTTACTATCCCATTTATCAAATAGGTAGTTTTAACATTTTTTATGTTATCAATGCATTCAGGAATATTTAAGGGGAATTATAAAACTACCGAATGAAAAAAAATACTTGAGCAGTATGAATTTGAGTAAGCGGACAATTCTACGACGAAAAGTAACGACGGATATTGATTAATAATAAAATCCAGAACGAGCTTACAAAAAGTGGGTTGTGATTAATCCATTTCAGATATTAAAATTCTAGCCGTGCGACTAAATTACTAAGTAAGCGACTAGAAATGCGCGGGCGTTTGGGTGTATTCGTGTTTTTAACGAATTAGCCCAAGAGCGAGCGAAACGAGCTCGGGAACTTAGGGCACCCCGACACGGATAGGTTAGGTGCGAAGGGGATGAGCAGAAGTGAGCGAGCAAAGCGAGCGAACTTAGCTCCCGTCATCTCCTTCATGTTAGGTTACTTCACATCTTGCAGACAGGCGGGGCTCCATCGACAAAATTTAATTTTCAAGTCAAGCTCATCAAATTAATATTTGTAAGTTGCTGATCTGTTGATTTCTCGTCAGTCGCTCACTTAGTAATACTACAACGTAAATTAATTATTTTTGTCACTTTAATTTACAGTCACTCTTTTAAATAATACCCAATATTTAATCATGTAGATTAGGAGAGTATTTCACTAATTAAACGCTAAATATACGTTCTCATTAAAACGTTGTCCTGTCTGGCGAACGGATTCACTGTAAGATTTAGAAATGTCAGGGTAATTGGATTGATCGTACGGACACTACCAAGAGACGGATTACGCCTTAACCTTTAAAGCTGTTTTAATTATTATTGATTCGCTGGTAAATGTCGAATCGGAGAGTACCTGCAGGCAATTAATAGATGATCAAGGGCTCGCCTTGAGCGTCTGTTGGGTAAGCCCTTCCGAGGGAATGCGCGGCTGCGCGTGCTCTCATCTGTTCACTATTTCCAACTGCATAATCACTGGCTACTATTTAGAACTACTCGATCACATAACCGCATATATCATAAAGCTCAATGTTTTCGATGCAGTCCGTCGATTGATAAAACTTGTAGTTGTAACCTCTCAAACGTTCTTGTGAATGATATATTCATAATTTACTGATAAAGTAATAAATCAATCAAAGAAATATAAAAGCTTTCTTGTAAAATATTCAATAATAAGATATCTTATTCTGCAACGGAAATTCTTAATCAATTAAGTACCAACACACTGACACATCCTTGCATATAAATATTGGTGCAACCTTTCAAAAAGAGGAAATTCATGTTCAGTTTGTAAGCGAATTCAATATACTCGGTACGGAATATAATTAAAGGCGATAAATTATTATGTTCATATGCGAAACATACTCCTGTGGGGCAGGAGTCGAGAACTTAATAGACTTTCGCTTGTAAATAATAATATGCAAAACGTTTTAAAAGGACGCGGAAATTATATTCGTGTCTTGGGTTTGACCCACAATCGTATTAGTACGTATAATTATGACCCTTGTAAAAGCTGACGGATTTTTTTTACAGTATCAATTTGCTACCAATGTACTTTACCTTGGGTTTCGCCAGTTTCAGGAAAAAAGGTCATTTTAAAACCCGATTCAGATATTATCATAAGGATAAACCAGGATTAAAGTATTTAAATCACCTATTTTACACCAAAGCGCGTGATAACTTATCTTTTCAGGATAACTATCCAAGTGTATGAGCTAATTACGTATATTTGCGTCGGTTTTTACCTTTCTAAACACAAGCGATGATTTCACTAAACAAGTAAAATTTCAAAATTTAAAAAACCCCCGATTTTATTCAAACATAGCTAAGAACACTCTCGACAAAATCACCTTTCAAGCAAAAGAAACTAAATCAAAATCGGTTCATTCGTTTAGACGCTACGATGCCACAGACAGACACACAAATACACAGCAACACACGTGAAACTTATAACACCCCTCTTTTTCCGGCGGGGGTTAAAAACTGAATATACCGCATTTGACAACCGCAGCAAAAGAAAACTGAAAATGCAACGTGTAATCCTCAACTAACCTAGAACCAAATAATTAGTTCAACCGTATATTAATCGAGAGAACTAGCACGGTTATTGCCATAACTAGGCATAGTTTTATTTCCACGATAATGCAACAAACAGCAAATTATATGTATGACCGCTGCAACCCGTGCAACGGTGAAGCATGCCATTTGTATACCGCACCACTCAATTATATACACGATAGCAGTTATCACGAACTACATAACCTATCCTAAGCTGTTTGTTAGTATTCAGTGTCCGCTATTATGGTTAATGAATGCAGCAACCCGCGTTCTGAGGGCGTACAATTAAATCGGGAGGTACGCATATCAACGTAAGCAAATACGACAAGTCGACAGAGCTCCCGGCCTCCCGGAGCACGAGCACCTTGTATTTGCTCTACACAAATAAACCTCCAGGCACGTCCCCAAGTGCGGGATACATAATCATACAAACAAGGACAAACGCCTACAAAGTTGAAGTATTATTCAACATTTAACACAAAAATCCATATGCCACCGAGATATGTAACGTTAATCTGAATAAAAAAGTAATAATCCTCAAGATCAAAGTTGCAAAACTGACCTGTTCGGTATCAAATTCTCGTCTAGTCGATGGAAACTTGAAATATTACGCGCAAATGGTGCATAAGTGATGACATGATATAGGTACGGTTTTGCAGTCTATATCTATGTGAAGACGAAACTTTGTTTTCTTAACCTCCATCCACACTTCCCGCGTGTATCAGTTGCGAGACGAGAGAGAAAGTACCAACGTACATTTCGTAACTCCCGCTTTTGAAACAAGTAAGAAAATCGAAAACGAAAACTAAGTGTTGTTTTGTTAAACAACAGTATTAATACACATAAAATATATCAATACAGCCATCAATAAAAATGCTAACGCAATTAAGGCGCGATTCTTGATGATATTACATTCCGTGTTGAATATTACATAACCATGTAAGACTTGATAGCAAAACATATTACTGTGAATGGGTCTCAAATGAGAGAATTTGGAAAATAGCTCTGTAACAGTGACGATATGAATATTTTTAACACCTACGATTTTTACTTTAATGTTAGAATCGATTTCATCGTGGAGAATATGTTGATCATCAATACCGGTCCGGCAGACGAGGAGGAGGAGGAGGAGGTCCCGCGGTGCGACGCTCCATCATCGTTTATTTGCATGAGGACCGCAAAATGTCAGCGCGAGCTAATTCCACCTAATGTGTATTCAAAGCGAATCATCGCCATGCTAATGTTGTAATTAAGATAATATCGCGAGCAAGCCGGTTTGCAAACGCATGTCTTTAACACTGGCGCTACGAAACACATCGGTTTTGGTATCGAAATCATTCATTTCTTTTTAAAGAAATTTAACCCGTTATTATTACCTTTATCATATGTTTATAACATTTTAATTAGTTTAAAATGGCATTAAGGTTGCCCTAGTCGGCGGCACGAAGTATTTTGTAGCCGGGGTTAAATACGACAATGGATAGACGCTGTGATGAGCAGTAAGTAGCCAGTGCGCGTACGAATACACACTCATGGTATAAAAATAATAAATGGATGATGATTTAGAACGAAAAGGAGCGCGCGAAACAAAACTTCTGAATAACTTCTGAATGTATTTGTTTAAAAAAAAAATATTTGAATTTTTTAACTGCTAATTTATCCCTGTATGGTATGGTATGATATTGTATTTATTTTCGCTGAAAGATGCGTTGAAATTGTGTTGAAATATGTAACTTTCGACGCTCATAACTTTTTGAAAGTTAGTACACGTTTTTTTAGGATTCTGTACCCAAAGGGTAAAAACGGGACCCTATTACACCTTCAACTGTCCATTTCCAGACACAATAGAAATTACCATTGTTCTAATCCGATTCGGTCTGATGGACAGATGACCGGTAAGACTTCGCAGTCCGTCTGTCTGTCTGTCTGTCTGTCACCAGGCTGTATCTCATGAACCGTGATAGCTAGACAGTTGAAATTTTCACAGATGACGTATTTCTGTTGCCGCTATAACAACAAATACTAACTAAAAAAAAAAAAAAAAAAAAATATGTGGGGCTCCCATACAACAAACGTGTTTTTTTGCGATAATGGTACGGAACCCTTCGTGCGCGAGTCCGACTCGCACATGGCCGGTTTTTATTTTATTTTTTGTTTCCATACAGGGCTAGAAAATGATGAGACAAATTGATATCATTTTTTATTTTGAGCGTACACCGTCGAACAGTGGAATAATCGCCATATTACGTTTGTAAGGAAGAATGACTGACTAGAGCAACCTTAAGAAGACATTATGCTAAATAAATGAAGACATTATGCTAATAAATGGCATTAACAATACATTCTGCTAAATAAAAACTTAAGTACTTAACAGTAAAATAGGTTTTCCATCTACAAAAACATTGATGATTTCTTCAATACCTCTTAGCATTTCAATAAAGATTCCAATCCTCGACAAATTATTATAGAAAGAACGTCACACATTCCAATACCATTAATCATAAAACTATCCTGTTGGAAGCACTTACATTTAGGGCACATTATCAGTTTTTGTTTCTTCAAAAGTTTATGGTGCATTGTTAAAAGGTGTCTCCTAACCACAAAGCCTTTCCGTAAAGACATTGAACCTGCGTTGAGTGGTGACCTCCTTGACATCGGTTAAACATACACGCTACAACAAAACTATGATTCAACATTTCTAAACAATTCCTTACCGACTTAGCTTTGCACGAGCGATGATATCAGGGTCTATTCCGAGAACGTGAAAAGTTTAAGAGCTGCTTATCATTTAATTTGCCAAGACGTGTCTTTTATTTATTAATCGACATCTAAAAGGAGGTGGTTCTCGATTCGACTGTATTTTTTTTTATGTGTGCTACCTCAAAACTTTTTACTAGGTGAACCGATTTTGATGATTTTTTATTTGAAAGCTGGTGCTTCTCGTGTGGTCCCATTTAAGTTCCCACTTCGAAAATATACTACACAACTCTTCAATAAACAACGGCAAATCTCTCGGGATTGCCGCAATCGCATCTCTGTTTATTGTTTACGCCATTTCATAACATTACATCAAGCCGGTACACCACAACAAAAAAGTGAAAATAAATCTTTTTACAAAAAATATGCAACCGTATTCCAAATCAAAACACTACAAAGTGAAAAATAACTTCAATTTCTGCAGTTGGTGTCAAAAAACGAAGAAACAATAACAGGAACACCGACTTCCGAAATTGAACTTATTTTTCACTTTGTAGTGTTTTGATTTGTAAGGCGGTTGTTATTGTTTTTAGAGTCATTCATATCAATTCAAAATCACTGATGTGGCAATAAAGAAAAGGGCATTGATATTTTATTGATCATGAAGACCTGTTTAACTAGATGGGATCAGATATGAAATCAATGGGTCTGGTTTAAGTCACGGTCCTATTGGGCAATGTGTATTGTCTTGGACAGATGCAACTGATTAGGATCAGTGCTGGGAGCGGCACGCGCGCGCCGTGGGCCAGCTACGGCCACTCGCTGGCGTGGCGTGGCCAGAGTTGCGCTTGCGCCTAGGCTGGGCACAGCGGCTGAAATATGCAGTCCCTATATTACACAATCCATTTGTAAAAGCAACTCTCCCGGGACATTTAGCGGTATTAAACTATTTGATAAGAAGATAAAATGTGTCTACGCTTGCTTTAGTTAAAATAATTAAACCTCACTTCTATTTATTTTAAGATAAAACTTGGTAACACAAACATTGAACATTGTTTAGTGAAGGTGAAGTAAAAGTCACTATTTCGTCACAAGTAGTATTTGTATTGTAGATACATTAAATACAGATTAGAATAACTGAATGTTACTTAATTTAAATACGCATAAACAAAGTTAGATAACTTCCCTGCAGCTAAACTTGCACGTAAGACAAGCCCCTTTCGAACTTTATTACCATCATGTCATGATTCTTTTCATTAGATATGATATTAGAACAAACCAATTTCAACTTCAATGATAATATCGTTTACAACGTAATAAAACAACTAACTAAACGGTAGCAGTCACGCAACAACATCGTTTTTCAATTTACCTTTGGGTAAAATTTGAATAATTATGAAATTATCTAACAGCGGCGCCGCCACTCCAAAACGTATCTGTGTGAAATAAGAAAAAAGATAAGAGAGGAACATTAAAGATAAATTGCAGCCGAAAACGGATAGGTTATTCGGATAACATGGACTCTGCCACAAAGTGATTGGCAGCCGGTTTGCGCGAGCGGTCGCCGCGCCGTCTGCCGAGTGCTGCGTCAGTAACCCACTTACGAAGACGAACAACAGAAGCAGACGACACAGTAGCCACACTATAAGGACTTGGCTTAATGCGCACAACAAACGAACACCTACATCCTACACTTTCCAACTTTCTTTGTGTAGCTCTGAAAGTTACTTGTCATAATCTTTAAACCGCAACCAATGTTAGCGAAAACATTTCAAAACACCGTCGGTTTCGCTATGGTGAGCGTAAACGGCTACACGATGACGAGCCGACGCGTGAAGAGTCTCTCATTCTTAAAGATGATTCAACTATCGACAAGATTCTCGAATCGAGGACAGTGAAACGAACTTACGCGAGCTGATAACGTGGTCTAGGAGCACTCGTAGCTATCACTAGGTACATTAACACAGTTCGCTGTTGTTAATGCAACAGAACAAACAGTGCTCAGGGCCCAGGGCTACACACACCGCGGGACGATCACCTCGTTAACGTTATTGGTAGATACATATCTCTCATATATACATATTATTTAATATTAAGTTGAGCAATTGATTACAATTCAAATAGATGCAATTCAGTCTCTATAAATCCAAATACAACTGTCACGACACTTCCCCAGGAAGGCCCTTTCCTACGTAACACTATCATTTAACAATCTGTTTAATTAATTGAAACTACATAATTGGGACAGGAATAATTTGAAGGGTCTAAAGCAGTCATTATGTTGTTAAAAATTGAATGACGAAGGAAGTTTTAAGCCGCATCGCGCGCAACGTCTCTCATTGAGGTGAGGCTTCATTTTTTTGTTCTTTATCTCTGATGAATTGAGCACGGAGGTTATTTATTTTAAATGGTGACTCATATGAAATTGCAACATAAAGGCAAATTTATAATGAGCTACCCGACGACATTCCACGAAGGCCGCGTAGTCGCAGACAGGTAAACTTTGCGGAGCCGAGTCCGCGACTCCGCGTCCAACAATGTGCTCACGATGCGGCCGCAACCAGTAGGCACAACTACTTTCGTAATGAAACCGTATTGATAGAGTCATCTAACTGAATATTTATTACATGTAAATGCTAACAAGTCCAAATGATTTATATCGATTATAATTTCTACGTTCTTTACTGGTAGACACGAAAAGGTATAATTTATTGACACTCTTTCTGGCTACTTAATCGGTACGCCCATTTCCTATTTAAACTGGAGGCATTTTGTGTGTACGTTGTTTTTGTTGCTTTCCTTTTGCGGTTAATAATATTTATTTATACCCTTCATTATTGTGGTAACAATAAATCTAGAGGATTCGACTGCGTCTACTGATCTGCTATTTATCTTGATTAAGTTTACCGATATTTTATGAGATGTAAATGACGGCGGCGTGAGTTAGTAAGCACATTTACGCATAAATGACGTAACCGTATTATAAATAGAGCATTTAGTTTCTACATAACTAATAACCCAGATTTCAATTCAATTGCAACTCATAACTTTGCACTAAAGTAAAAGTTCATAGCAAAGCTCGTAAAAACATATCATATATTATGTTATCGTTTCGTCTTGCTCCAGCACAACATTATTTTATCCAAAGAATATTTGTATATGAAAATGAACAAAACGAATACCGTCAAAAATAATTTAAAGGAGCAATAAGACCATACAACAAAAAGGACAGCCAAAATAAAATTAACAGTGAGCGAGCAATGTCGGGTGGTCCACGGCTCCACGCTTTCATTATATGACGGACAACAACACAACAGCGCACGTATCACGGCGTTCCAGATAAAAACTAATAGGACATCCCCTTTCCCTACATTTTAATTTAACAACGGAAGCCGCGTGACTCGACAAGAAAAGAATCAGATTAATTTCACCGTTTTGTCCCGCCTGACGCGACCGATCCGAATAAATAAATTGTTCGAAAACATCGGAGAGATTATAACTTGTAGACAAAAGGGGTAGAGAATGCTGCTACAAAATAAACGTGATCTCACCAGGAAGCCCGTCCACAATAGGAGGACGAAAAGGCCAATGACTTTGTAAAAACAAATATATCTCTATTAATCCCATCTCATACAAAGCTAATTATGTCTGCATTAACAAATATCTGGCTAATTACAATAAGTGGCATTATTTTCTAGTAGTGATATATTAATGAATTTCATTTGGACTTAATGTGTACCAATAAAAGCAATGAAAGCGTGTAGCACCTGGAAGTGCGTGCTGTAGCCGCGTTGGCTCGCCTCCAGTTCCACTGAACTTTGACAACTAGCTGCGGCGGTAAATTGCTGTAACACATCCGTCTGCCGCACTTATATACGCCAACACAAAACTCTACTAACGTGAAAATGCATTTCAGGAAATGTCATAAAACGATTCGCACGATTTTGGACGACTTTTCGTCAACAGGATATCAGTAATGCGCTTTACATCATAATTAGATGAAATACTTTTCGTTGCGTTTCTGCATTCCCAGGTCGCATGTTTTCAAGTACTGCGAGGTCGACGCACTCCACAAACGGGCATTCCTTTTCCCTTTCTGAATTTTGATTGCCTCCAGGTATGTAACAGGAACAAAAATATAATGACGGGGTTTCGTCAATTGATCTCTCATACAACAATATTGCTTGCCGAGATGTCGTGACATGTTCAAGTATTGTGTTCACTCTGGGAGCGCATACTTTCTTTATCGATTTTTAATCATGCGGGACGCCCTTTCATAAAGGTTCATTAAAAGAAATTGGTGTGTCGTCATTCACTCCATCATGATTTAGCTGTCATTGATCACGTCAGCGTCAGTATGAGTACTCCATGCGCCAGTAAATCATGATAGCCGTTATATGCGATTGCTTCGACATCTGATCTGAAGTCAATTATTAACGATACTGATCTAATTCTTTTGTATGTCGACCCGAAACGAATTGGACGGTTACCGAAAGTAGCGTGTCTACGTGACTACTAGGTGACGACAACGTGACGCTATTTGGCGTCATTGCATCGTCGTATTCAAATCCAGAATGATAGAGCCTCAACAGTTCTTAGTATGTAATCCTGAGTTACATCCGTACAATGTATCTCCGAGTCACTCAAACTAGACACATTCAAATGAGTGGAACATCCTCTTTGAGCTACATATTAAAAAGATACAATCGCATAGAACACGTAAGACTGACGTTATAATAGCGGACGTATTATGATTACGTAAGCACACGGTGCACACGGGAGGAGGGCTGAGGTTGATGAAAGGCTGACCTTAGCAGTGTGGGCGTAGCTAGACAATGATAATCCGACAGACCGAGGTCCACGAACTATACCGGAATGCAAATAAATAGATGCACATGAACAGGACGGGCCCGTACACCTGTCGCTGATCACACAAATAAACAATGCACGTCATGCCGCGACCTACGGTAGCAAGGATCTAACATTATACTGCCATCAGCATGAAACACGCGCTAATGTTTAATACATCTCCGGACACGACAAATACTTTGAAAAATTCTATTATAGATGCAAAAGGAATAAATTGACTGTACTAAACATAAAGTTGTAATAGTTAACATAAGTTATGCTAGAATTGTAGAAGTAACTTAGGAACAGATAGACAAAACGTCGATAAAAATACTTTGCTTATGCGGTTGTCACAATAATACATTTGTGTAGTATTTAAACGCGGGTTTTAATACACAATGCGTGCTTAGCACGTAGATGACTGCAAGAAGAAGTAAACTTTAAATCTTAAAAGGTGATAAATGAAAACTGACCGACTGGCTGTGAAGATTATTTAGATTTGCATATCAGTGACACAAATATGGAATTTTGCCCCACATTATTTGTGTCTACCACGTTTAAACACCGCGCACGTTCAAATCGGGGTTGTGACTCAAACGAGTGAAGCTGCAGCAGACATAGACTGATATATTGCACCTGATTAATTTTAGAATAACTTAAATCCCAACATGCATTAAAGCACACACGTTTCTTTTTCGTGACAATACAATTTTTTTTATATAAAACCTTGTTCTCTAAAAAAATATTCAAGTAAAATCAACAAGTGGAAAATATTTACATACTTTCGGGTCTAAGATGGAAAAACAGCAAGCTGTAATTTCTATGACACAAGTAAAAGGAGATTGCCCATACACAGGCCCCTTATGAGGTATCGTGTCTGTGATTTCACTATTATACAATACTAGGATTTATATTTTGTGTTATTTTCCATCCGTGTCCTTTACTTTATATGTACAGACAACAACAAATCAGGTTCCTTCACTTGGACATTTGTTTTCACCTTATTGCATTGTAATAAGGGTTCATTTCAAGAACAGTAACATCGTTATATCTCGTGAACCCCACAAATTAAATAAAAAATGATTTCTAATTATGAATATGTTAATTAAATATTAATATGTTTTTTCTACAATATACAGCCAAATTCATCAAGATACAACCATTTTTTCAAAGGGGCCCAAGTTCCTTTACAAAATGGGCATTCTCCTTTCAAAATTACCCTTATATATATAAAAAACCCCCGACACATTTTTGTTTCATGCTACATAATTTATCTAGTACATACTTCGAGTACATAGTATATATGCTTCTATCGGCAATCTATTGAACACGTAATTATGACACGATATCTTGCGAAAACACCCCGATTCAAACAGTAAAACGCCCATAACTTTTGAACGGCTGAACCGATTTTATTCAAACATAGCTAAGAACACTCTCGACAAAATCACCTTTCAAACAACAAAAAAACTAAATCAAAATCGGTTCATCCGTTTAGGCGCTAAGATGTCACACAGAAAAACTCTGATATCAACTAACAAACATATACCGGTGTATCTTAAATAGCGTAAAATTAAATTACAACGATTGTATTAAACTTTTCTGATGAGATGAAAAGCTAGTCTACAGATTTCAGGAGCTTTGACGGTACCGACCAACCATAATAATATCTTAAATTAAGAGAAATCTATACAATTCTATTATTTTCAAAACTACCATGTATGTCCGTGCCGTGTTATAAAATTTTCCAAGCGAACATTAGAATCTAAGATACTGTTATTCCGTTGATACCTAATAGGTATGATGGTATTGCCTTCTAAGAAGAACAAAAGCCTTTGACAATGCCTACCAAACATGGACCGAGAACTGTAAAACATATGTTGTTGTCTGTAAACCTGAAAATCTTGTGTTTAACTGCCGGAGCTTTGGTGTTGCCAGCAAACTTAGTACTTAATATCTTTTGAATTGAGAAAAATCGATAATTTGATTTTAATGAGTGTCTAGAACGTGTAATAAAATGCTCCAAGCGTCTCCATTTAAGGTTGAACTAGTCGACGGCACGAACTATTTTGTGCGCGGGGTTAAAATGCATGATTTCTTATCCGACAACACGTGCGAAATAAATAGTTGCTGTGATGAGCAGTAAGAAGCTAGTTCGCGTACGAATTAGCACTTTTGCAAATTTGTATCGAAATGGATGATGATTTAGGACGAAAACGAACACGCGAAATTTTATAAACAGACCTTTGGGTGTCTAAATATCATGAAAAAACCACTAAATGTATATTTATAAAATAACATTATTTGCTTAGTTGAATTACTAATATATCCCTGTATGGAGGCCGTTTTGCAATTTTCCTTCTTCTTATGCTATTTATTTCCGCCCAAAGATGCGTTAGATTTAGTGTTGAAATATGGAACTTTCGATGCTCATAATTTTCAAACATATACATTTTTGTTTCCATACAGGACTAGATATTGATGAGACAAATTGATATTTTTTTTTTATTTAGAACGCACATCGTCAAACAGTGGATTAATCGCCAGACTATAATACTCACAACGGATCTTTGTGTGTCTGAAGTTGGCTCTGTCAACTATTGCGCACGAAACAGATTAACTGCATAGAGTAAGCGAGATAGGATGATGCGACAAACGTATGGAGTGAAAGAGACAGTTATACAATGCTATTTTTACTTTCAATATTGACACAAAAATAGCTACTGCGCAGCCTCTTGCAGCCAATTCAGATTTCAGAGACACAAAGATCCGTTGTGAGTATTATACGTCTGTATGGAAGAATTTTCGACTAGTGTAACCTTAATGTAGTTTGTTATTGCTATAAGATAACATAAAGATAATTACTGCCCAGCAATAACATAGTGTAATTAAAGGATAATAGACGTCCGTGAGTACTTCGATAGAGGTTTTAAAACAATCTCGGCACCCGCTTTAATCAATTCGTGTGCAGTTATAAGGTAAATACACGTACCTTTAGGAAATTACTTTAGCGAAGTCGTATGCTTATAAAGAACCGCTTTACAGTTTACTGATATCAATGACCCCGCCACGCGAGTGCCGCACTGTTTGTATAGCATTACAGAACATTTTCATACAAAGCCTTCACGATAGCCGTTCGCGACGATATCCTAACGAGATTAGTTAAGCAGGTGTTAAATCGTAAATTATACATGTTTTTATTTTCGCATCTAGACAGTTACAAAATTTGTGGTATAATTTTTACGCCATCATTTTCACAATAGACGAAAGCCCACAAATGATGCGACTAAGTTTCAAAACTAAGAGCCGCCCACGCAACATAACGCTTATTGATATAAGGGACCGTCCATTAATCACGTGAGGCTGGAAAGGGGGGGAATGGGTTCTCAAAAATCACGAAATATCACAAGGGGGTGGGTCGTAAGATATCACGTGTATATTTTATATTTTCATATATTTTATTGTATATTTTCGTCAAACGCGCGATTTCTATACCGAAAAGCGACGTGTAGTGTTAATGCGCGAGTAATATTATATTAGTGCCAGTCATAAACAACCTGCAACCTTTCAGTCGAGACATTTTTGTCATAGTCCTTAATTATAGAATAAAATTAGATTATACTTTATACCTGTCAATCAATTTGCCTAACCTTTTCCCAACTATATTGGGGTCGGCTTCCAGTCTAGCCGAATTCAGCTGAGTACCAGTGTTTTACACAGAGCGACTGCCTATCTGACCTCCACAACCCAGGTATACCTTACACCTGTATTTACAGATAATATTCTAAAGATTTTAAGATTTTTACTTTGTAGGTACTATAAATACACGTGATTTTTTTTTTTTGGGTGGGGGAGAGGGTTAGGTTTAAGACTAACCCAGCCTAAACCTCACCACGTATCACCAGGGGGGAGGGGAAGGGGCTTAAAAATGCTAAAAAATCATCACGTGATTAATGGACGGCCCCTTACCAGTGTTACATTTTAGGCGCTACATTAATGGATTAACAAGTCATTTGTCAAAATCGAATGAAAGGTTTATGAGATGGTATCACTTAACAGTGGACGTTTTTGGAATAAGAGTGATGTTATCTTTCATATTATGGTATTTGATTGTGAGAAATCAATTATACAGCCTATTAGCTGAGCTATTAGTTAGATTGTTATAAATTAAAACAGAAATGCCTTAGTTTAGTTTGTCCCGGTTTCAATAAAGCGCCTTCTCTGAGCTTAGAGAAAAGTACCGTTAAATTGCTTCCTTATCGGTAGGGTGAGCTTCCCAAATGACAGGGCTTTTACGATTGTACAAAAAGATAGAACTGCTCACGGAACTGATAACATACTTACTTTCGGGACAATTGAGACAGAAGCGGTAATCATTTGATATCTACCCATATAGAGAAAAAAATCTTTTTCACAAAAAATGAATCGACTTCCAAAGCAAAACACTAAAAAGAGCAAAATTAACATTAATTTCTGAAGTAGAGCCGACTTCCAAAATAAGTGTCGTTTTGCTTTGGAAGTCGGTAATTTTTTTGTGAAATTGTTTTCATTTTCTCTTTTTAGTTTTGGTACACCATCACTAAGAAGTGAGCAAGTGCTATAGTGGGGAAAGGATTGACAAAATACCCATAATACCTCACATTCGTGCTGTTTGTCAGCAAGGAGTTCGGTTATATATGTTCTATATCTTGAAAACTCCTGAACCGATTTTGATGAAGCTTGTACTATTCCCTAATTTGAGAAACACCTAATTCTATAAAAAGAAAATATCACGATCCGATTACTAGTTTCGGCGAAAAGCGTGGACCAACATACATGCAAACAAAAACATTTACTTATAAAATTTTGGCACACGTGTTTAGAAAGCCCACATATTGTAACATAATAATATGTTAATATTGTTCAATTCCAACAATATTACACACATATGTGTCGAATTGATAACTCCCTTTTTTTAGAAGTCAGATACAGATTTTTCAAAAAATAGTTCATGAGCTGTAAGAAAACTGTCCTAATCCATGCCATGCCATTATAAATGCCCGAAATTTAAATGTTTCAAGATGAGAGCTCCGGCTACATATACCTAACTAGTTTATAGCTAATCAAGAAAATCGTAGGCACATTTCACAATTTTTTGTAGCACAAACTTCCAAAGATATATTTTTCATTAACGGTCCCCCTCAAGTCCCTCATTCCTCAAATATTGACAAAGACAAGCAACTCCAACAAGATCATTGTGTTCCGCAGACGGGGCGATGTTAAGAGCGGCTGTGGCGGCGCTGGCGTGCCTATGCATGGCGCGCGCTTCGCCTCCCGAGCACGGCTTGCGAGCGTACACGCTGAGCACACAGAACCCCAAGGTAAATATAAATACAACCCTGTAAATACTACATCGAATAAAAAGACTTAGTAGAACAGAAGCATCAACCAAAGGCGAGATAAGAAACACAACCACACACACGCATTTGAATCCTTGCAGGATACTGTTGAAACGGAAAAACTCAAACTGCCGCCGCATGCCGCAAGGTCGCATTCTGAGCCCCTTCATGCGTCTTGGGTAAAGTGGCCCTTCTGTACCTGATATGTTTGTTGAACAATCTTGTCGCGTTTTCAAACATGTTTACAATATTGGAGCAAACGGAACATGGACTATGTCACCAACACTATTTAAATAAATCCCTGATATTTTCGGTTGTCTGCTGCGTCGAACATATAAATTACCACTGTCAATAAATGGTTAGAAAACTAGACTAAATGAATTTAAAACTTGTTAGGCGTTAGGCAATAATAAGTACCTACGAGAAGCAATAGTCAATGGCAATTGAGTAAGCTACTTGACACGCTAAACTTTGGCTTTAACAACTTAACCAAATATACAATCCAAAATCTCCTCACTACGGCACTAGAGCTAAACCAATATACGTGCCTGTTAACTGGACCAACCTATTATTCGGTGCAATTGGTATTGCAAAGTTGTACGATATTAAAGGCATGCACTGGATTACCAAAGAGCATGACAACAAAATTAACTCTATTGAAATTCGAACACCTAAAATAAAAGTATTACGAATGGACAAAAACAATGAAGCGACAGCATGTGTCGGATATAATTAGTTGATCATTGAAGTATGTCAGAGAACAAGAGTTCAAAATATGAGAATGAACAAAAAGAAAAATCAGACGAGCTCACTGGGAGTCCAGAGTCGAATTCCCTTGACGAAATTAAAAGATACGGAACTAACCCGAGTCCTTTTCAAAGCAGGTCACATTTCATAAAACATTGGCTATAAACGAGACACACATTTTATTCTATGATAACAATATGCTCTCCGACAGACATCAAACCGTATGGCGAGGACTGCCGGAAATATCATGATGTTCTCGTAGATTACTTTCGATAAACTACGATATAAATAAATGTATGGCTATTAGGCAGCTTAAAATTTATTTCGGTAGTGCTTCGCCAGGAACAAAATATACCTAGTGGTAGCTCAAAATAATGTGTTACTATTTCATTGCAGGACATCTCGACTGTCCTATCTAGCATTGAAGAAAGACTTCGGGTTTTAGACACAATTAGTGCCGTTCAGGCGAAACAAGCACGACGCTTGGATGCCATTCAGGATAAGATTGGTAAGTATCATAGAAAAAGGTTAAAATAATTTTTGTCTCTGTAACGGCGCCCTACCGACATAAAAGCAGTAAATCTTTTAAATCCTTGGGAAACCAAGGTTGAAAAGTATTCAGCCAGGAGTGGTCAAGACACAAGACAATGTGCCCTGTAATATTGCAATAATCTTATAGCATATACCAAACGCTGGTAAAGATCGATAGCAGCTCACTCAAATACTTACGAAATAATTGCACCAAGAAACGCAGACATTGTTAAACAAATTGTCTTCGGACTACAGTCAGAACTGCATGAACTAGAACAAAGTCATATCACAACAATACACGGGTATTTTGTTCCGGGAAACTAATGAGTCACGTATATACGGACCACGGTAGTCTTATTGTGTCATATCCTATTTTACTATGGGTCAGCTTTTGCAATATCTGCTGGCGTACATCGCTCGCAATTGAATGAACAAGAGCAATTAACTGCTAAAGGCACCGCTTTTGTCTGCAGTGGTATGAATAAATTAGCAAATGGACGTCGTACGCACGCTGAATAGGATACCGCTAATATTCATGTATTTGCTTTCAGATCGCGTTGAAAATACATTGACTTTAAAGTTAGAAAGAGTTCAATTAACAGCAGAAAGACTTGAGCACCGGCTACATATGCTGCAGACTAATGTGCAGGTGGGTTTTGTTTTACTTCAGACTACAAATTAATGAAAAAGACAATATAACTTAAGTAATTTAATGATTTCAGGCCACAATCAAAGAGAGCAGCGAAAAAATAGAACGTAGTCAAACGAAGATAGCTGAACTAGCTAGAAATCTAACTAGCCATATTATAAGTCACAAGCATTTATTAGAAAAGGTATTTATTAATCCTTGAAAGTATGATTGCCTAACCTAAACCTAGTAACTATTAGTACATTCCAATGGCTAGGTCACAATCAGTTGTTTTAAATAAGCTGAACATGGTACGATAACATATTTGGATTATTTTGTGGTATTCCCGCGATTAGCGAAACATATCTAACTATTTTAATGAAACATATAGCCATAACGATAATGGAATGTCCAAACGATATCAAGTAAGTAAAATAACGGTATCATGTTAATAATGTTTTTACTTATCCTTCCCTATATTCCAGGTAAACGGCGCGTACGCAGACACGTGGCACCGTAGTATAGTACTAGAATCTTTGATGAGGGACGGCCTCTCCCTTGTCAACGTGACTAGAAGAGAGCTGGCTGACGGTTTGAGAGCCCTAGCTAGAAGACAAAGAGATGCCAGGATCAATTCTGCAGATTTGGAACAAATCTTCACCAGACGACTAAGCGATAACACCTATAGGATTGATCTTAAGGTACATACATAATTATACGACCTTTAAACAAAAGCTTGTATTTGCCGATTCAGAAACAACAAAAGGTTATTCAATCAAGCATTCAATCCTTGACCGACATGCTCGTTGAATATTCGCTCAAGGAAAGCCCCTACAAGGTTGAGAATCTTCTTAAAATAGCAAACAGATTCAAGTTTGTTTTCCTTTTTTGCAGATGCAAGAACTTCTGGATGCGCAAAATCGTTTTGTAGATTCGTGCCAGCAAGTACAGCAAGACGACCCGAAGCACGTGACGGATGTGCTGGACAAACTAATCGATTCGTTAATTAAACTGTACGTAGCCCATGAATTATTCTCCCGTCATACGCGTCCTTATGTATGTAAATTACGGCGAAGTCCGAGCCACCATAGGTACACCATATTCTTGGTGAATACGCAGAAATGCTATTGGACCTCTTTCTGGAAAACCATTTCATTTAATTTCTTCCATATATCAGTTAAACCTGCGTATAATTTATAATTAGCTGTTGTTTTCTTGGTTACCCAATCAAAACAGCTCACAGTATTATATTTGACGACAGATTTTCTGATCATGAACGATGATGATGAATGATGATGACGAATGATCTTCTTCAGTAATTATTATTATAAATTAAATTGCTATCAATTCTGCCGCGAAGTCTGTCATGTTTTCATGATTTAGTGTAACATTTCGAATTAAATTAAATTCCTTTTCGTTTGATCGTAATAAAAATCGACTAATAACGCTATTTACTTCCAGAACATCTTCGACATTCCATGAGCTGAAGAAGATTCAAGAAGATATAAACAAGTATGACACCAGAGTCGTCAAAATCATGAATACTACAAGAGTACCACAGGTATTATTCATTAAATATGAACGACTTCTTCATAATTATCTTGATATATAGAGTAATCCTCGTTTTGTTATTTTTCTCGAAGTTAACTATTCTTTGAATTTTATCCCTTTGTTTGTAATCTATCGATAGTATTTCTGTACGAAAAGGTAATATTATTCCCTGATAATTCTTACTGTTATATTTAGAACTTGGCCAAGGTCAGCGTGGGTTACAGATTACAATTATGCTTATGGGTGATTAAATAAAACTTATTCTTTGTTTGAATAATTACAGACGGACGTGACCTGCCGACGCTTAGAAGGAGCGTTCCGCAATACCTCCCACACGATCCTAAAAGAGAATGAACTACGGCAACTGACAGAGAAGTTCGTATCGCTGACGGACCGAGCAGACGCAGCGCTACAGCGCTTAGAAGCGCATCTGCAAGGTGATTCCGAGGAACCAGGGCAAGCGTCTGACGTCACTGCTGCTGCTGACAGACTACTCCAAAAGCTGGAAGGGATCAAGTAAGTTACATACTACAAAGTAGAATTATTCTAGAAACAAACATTACCTACTGTTCTTGGAGACAATTTCAGAGGGTTCTGATACATTGAATGGGCCAACTACATGCACCCAATTTTTATATTATCATACACTAAAGTTAGATACGTACGTAAATTCATGTCTACAGTGTCGATATTCGGAGTTCTCGTGGCAGTATTCTGGGCCCTAACTTATTTGAACTTAACTTTTATATTTGATAACGAAACGCCAAGAAGTGTGGATATTAAATACGACACAGAACATTGACTCAACACATAGTCTGAGAGGAACAAAATTGAAAAATAAACTGACATGCTTTAAATTAATTTATGCCATTTCCAGCAGTGAGGAATCAGACGAAGAATTCGACTGGGAGGACGACGAGGCCGGGTACTTCGACGATGGCGGGGGCGGCGACATAATGGGCATAGACAAGGACATCCTGAGCGGCGCCGCGGCTCGCAGGACGAAGACCACGACAGTGCGCCCGCCGCACCGGCGACATCTGCACAAACATCCTTACGACCGCGGCCCTAGCATTAACTACCCCAAGCCGTAGATATAAGTTTGTTATATAAATACTTTGAGAACCTATTGGTGTATTATTAGAACCTAGCTGACACGACAGACGTTGTCCTATCCATACTAAGTTCATACAAAAGTCCCATAGAAAAAAATGTTAATTAAATCAAAAACCCGACTGCTTAAGACGGTACCCTGACCAAAAAATCGGCATGAGATATGAGCGTTCCTATTGGTCTAGCGGCACTGGTGGCGCATGAATTACAGTAGTGAATACGCCCAGATTTTAGAATAAAATCTTTATAAAATCGAATTTTGGTCTTTTGAAAAAAAAAAATCTACAAAAATGTTCGTTATTAAATTGTCTATCCATTAGTGTAAGTACAAAAAATAATCAATGAACACTTTACGAGGAGATGCATAATATCAATAATTATTTCTCATTTTTATGTTTTTTTGGAAGTAGATTAGTGAAATATATACAACATTAAAAAAAAACTAAATCTATCATTTTAGAATCAATACTATGGAGAAATTTAATGTATTTTTATTAATTGATATTTCTTTTTAAATAACGAGTAAATAGCTCCTAAAAACAGCACAAAAAACGGCTTGCGCGGCGTTTTGCTCGGGGTACCGCCTTAAAAAGCGAAATACATCTGGTTTTGGTCAGCCAGCTCGCGAATATGTATCCTCCGACTGTACAGCATGATTTAATTCTTGTTTACTTTGTTTATTTTCTTTTTTAATTCGCTTCTTAAGCAGTCGGGTTTTTAGATTTTTTTATTACTTAACATTTTAATTTTTAACTTTTTAGTTATAATTTTTTCCAGCTTACTTTTAAACAAAGGTGTTATATATTTTTGAAATTACCTTTTAGACCCTTTATTTTGATACTTCACACGATGGGTTTGAAACTTTGATCCCAGAATATCATATTATGGCGCACAAAATCCACCATTTTTATTTATTTTAGTACATGGAGGACTTTCAGCTAATAAATATAGATAAACCATAGTCAACAGAAAGCCAATTACAAATCCTCACGTATAGACTTATAATAATAATTTATGATGTGAGCACAAAAACAAAAAAATACGCACCGCTTTAATTAAAGTAACAAGCAAATACTTAATTTGCAATTATATGACTAAAAACATAAACAAACAATATAACCTAATGCTACTTGAAAAATTTGAGGCTTAAGCACCTTCTGGCCGAATTCACACTGATTGTGAATGGATCCAAATCATATTCCTTGCATATATCGTTGAAATTTCTTTTTTCAATTTAAGGTTTATGCAGGTTAAGACGAATCGATTGACGTAAGAATCATGAAACTTGGCCTACGCCTTTGGTCACTAGACCGCCACAAAGGAAGAAACATACATACATAGACTGATAAACACATTACTCCCCTTGAAGTCGCGCAGTCGGGTAAAAAAGCATAAATTTTTGCCGTTTTTATAAATTTCCCGAGGAACATTTCGAAATGCCAAACATGCAGAACAGACTTTGACACTTATTACTAGGATACGGTCTAGCTATCGACTGCTGAGCATGAAATCCAAAATTCGATTCGCTGATCGGGCAAAAATTGTCATTGGTTGTTTCCATTAGGAATTTCTCTGTGACAGCAGTTTGGAAGCTGGCGGTGTGACATCCTCGTGCATGCACTTCAAGCCGTTGGTCCTATGCCAGCCGGGCGAGCAGCACGGCCTCTGTGATAGGCATGAGTATTTATCACGGTCTTTGCTCCCAAACTATGATACAAATGTGTGTGTGTACTCAAGCCTGTCACAGTAGGCCGTGCTCGCCCGCCTGATCTCCCTCCGGTCGTGTCGTATTCGATTCCTCCCCCATCGGACTGTGAGAGTGATGGAAGAGGGGGTGCACCTATGTTTTGCACACTCACTAGTGCACTATAATATCTATTGCGGCGATGGCTATCTTCTTATGAAATTGGCCGCCGTGCCCGAAATCGGTCAGTAGGACTATTATTATTACTATGATAGTAGGTACACGTGAGTAATATGAGCCATACGAGAAATTTTTCTGTAACTCCTCTATAAGCATTCAATCCTCGTGGTGTGTGGTCATAATGGACTAAATACAAATAGCAAGTAGCAAACACATTATGACATTAATACATGATGTCATGTTCTGCACTTGTATAAACAAAATATCTTTGCATACCACAGAAATTATTCCAAATATGTATTCAATTCAACACAATAAGAAGTATGATTTCTCATAGAGAATGAATAAAAGCGAAAAATTAAGAATAGCATAGCAAAGATATGATAATATTATTGATTTTTGCCTAAATAAAACGTTGCCCCACACTAGGAATTTCTTCCTTTATCGTGGGTGCGTTTACAAACATATAAACTTACATACGCAACACGCAGAGCGGGCACAACTATCTGTAGATCATAGTATCGAACCCGCGACACGCAGCGCAGCAGTCAATCGCTCAATCACTGCGCCAACTGTGCGCCCGCGCGAGTTTTGTCTCAATTTGTATTGAAACTGGATAAGCGCCGCCTGGTGGTGGTGATAGTAAGGAGGAACCTTTTTTTTATAGTATAGTATTTTACTTAGTTTATAGTATAGTACTTTTTTGTATAGACTTTGACAAGAAGATCGTTTACGTTAACGCGATCGGGTATGAATAAAAACTCGGCATAAGCCCGTAGTTATTGATGTTTTGGCTCTGGCTAGGATATAAGTAATGAGTTCCTCGCGATGTTTTAATACACTGTTTTGAGAGCAGTGGTCATTAAATAATGTCTATAGGAGTGTTAACATTAAGCTTCTATCATCATCTACCTAGCCTTTTCCTACCTTTTGACTAAGTTTGGGGTCATCCTCCAGTCTAACCGGATTCAGCTGATTACTAGGTTTCGCTATTAAGTATTGCTTAAAATTAAAAACGCCGGGAGGGGACACCCTAGAAGGATATACACGGATCTTATTGGTGATGTTCTTCAGAAAGCATCATTCATCTTAGCAGGTATTGTTCTGTGGTTTCTGCTTAACCCCATAGGAAAATGGCGTGATGTTATTGATGTGGGTGTATGAGTATAAATTGGATTTCTTTTTAATGGTGCAACTGCATTTTATACTTTTTGTAAATTTGATATTAATCCATTGATCCTGATTTCAAAGGACTTCTCCAGGATAGTTACCTATCCATTCCCTCTGATACCGGAGGGAAAGTGACTTTGATTGTGAGAAGCACATGGAAATCACATTTCTATGTGCTGAATTCACAATACAAATATCTTCTGTACTTTTCTACGAGACTTATGAACATAGACATACCTCTATTTTGGCACTGTTCTGAAATATTGTAAGTGCCTTGTGTGTGAGTTGTGCAAAGCATGAGCTGAGAGTGGCGATCCTCTGACGAGAAGCAAACACCACCTCGGGCTCCTCCGTCTCCAACTCTGCTGTAATTTACAAGCATAATGTTGAATTAATAATTATATTATTATTGTATTATATCTCAGACTTTGGATAATAAAGAACATTTACTTCTCATAATTTACATTTTCTTGCAATTTTAAAGAATGTCATACAATTCCACAAATAGGTTCAGTAGAGCTATTCATTATCATCAAGTTTTTTTCCATATGTGAGAGGGAAGGTTCTGTAATCCACCACACGGGCCCAGTTTTCTGTTTCTAGGACATGCCAGTTTCCTCACAATGTTTTCCTTCACCGTTTTGAGAGCAGTCATAATGAAAATAATTTCCACAAAGTAGAGCACCTGCCAATTTAAACCCACAACACATACAAATTGTAAGTCGCAATTGTTACCACAGGGCCACCACTGCTCAAGCTATTCAAAGATTAGTAGCATAAAAATACTATTTTGTATGATGCTCCCTAAACAAACAAACAAACCCTAATCACAACCAGTAGATTCGAGATGGAATAACAGGGTTGTGAATGAATAGCTACGCTGATCTTGGTAATAGAGTAGTGCATACTTTGCTTCATTATGAACTAGGTACATGGATGCCAAAAACTCCAAATACACCAGGTAATAACAAAAGCTTTACGAGATGTAATCAATAAGGGCTAGAAATATTAGAAATGGCTACTTGTATTGCTGCCTTTAGTTGTTCAAACCATAGCATTTGCTAAGTTATCCATATATATTTAGTTAGACATATATATTTTTATATGATCATGTATAATACAGCAATATAACATTATCATCCTGCTAAGAATAAGTATAAACACAACATAACGCAATGAACTCAGACAATGACATAGCTATGTTCTGAATATGTAGATCCAGTAGCACAGGGTTTGAAGTATTATATTTTGTAGGTCAAGGAATGTTTGAATTATGGAGTAGTTGATATTGATTTAATGGTACAGCTATAAAATTGCTGCAAAACACATTAAATCCTTACCAAAAACCACTGGACAACCGCAACATTATTCTGATCCAAAAATCATAAAGCCAAAAGCTACTGGTGCGATAAATTACTGCAAACAGTGACAAACAAGTTTTACTTACTTATGGAGGTGTCCAATTCGACACATGCTTTGTCGAATTCCTTTTCTAATAAATCTAACCATCGAAATCCTACTCCGGTAGTCGCCATTTTCACAATAATTTGTTGACAATTTACTGTCAATTTGACATTTGCCCAAGCCAATCGTTCTGAAACAAACAAGTTTATTCAAATTGGAAGTGAGTTACATAGAATCCAATTAGAATAAAAAAATATATTATCAAATCTTATATTTGTTCCCTCTATGACCACGGTGTCCTTTTTGCATTAATAAAGATTTTAGGACTAAATTGTATAAAATTATATTCATTTCATATAATGTATCTGTATCTGCCCCATTCAGCCACAGCCAACCAATAAATAGCTTCCAGCCAGCAACATATCTACTAGTCAGTTTATTTAATCAAACATTTGGATTTGCAGGCTGCCCTTCCCTCCTTCCACATTCCCTCATCTCCCGTGATATTGAGATAGCTAAACCTCCCTTAATATTATTTTACTCTTTGAGCTAATTCCTCTATGTCTTTCTGGGCCTGCCGCATTTTCGTTTCCTAGCCTTTGGGATCCACTGCGTGACAATTTTTGCCTAAGTCCTCCGTTTGATATTTTCTTAAAAAAAAACTATACCTCATACTAGGAATGTCTCCTGTATCGTGGGTTCGTTTACAAACATATAAACTCACTTACACAAACAACCAGAGCCGAAACAACTATCTGTAGGTCATACAAATATTTGTTTCGTGCGGGAAACGAACCCGCGACACGCAGCGCAGCAGTCAAGTACATTATTACCTCAATGGCAGTCAATCGCTCAACTACTGCGCCAACAGTGCGCCCAAATATGTGGCAGATGACATGACCAGCTCAGTTCTACTTTAACTACGCTGTTGTGTGGCCAGTCAATTACATAAAAATAGGTAGTTATATCTGTACCTTTATGAATAAGAATGCACATTTCCATGAGCTTTCCTTTTAGTGAAAGAAGGTGATATGTCTTCATTAAGTGTTTCATAGACCAAAAACAGCTCTTCTAGACATTATTGATGCGTTGGGCAACTTGGAAAGCGTGTTAAGGCGTTAATCTTACGCCTGATCTCTATCCGGTTGTGTCTGATTGCCGTCCCGTCAATATGAGACTGAGAGAGCAGAGAGTGCACCTGTAAAAGCGCACCCACATGTGGACTATAATTTCTCCCGCGCCGATGGGGTAGTATAAGCTGAGATTCGCCGTCGTAGCAGAAATTGAATCTGGTATCTTGTCGTGCCTATTTGGCAGTTATAGGTACCTAAATGTTTTGTGAACATACTCAGCTTCAACCAACAATGGACGAACTCCATACCACAATTTTTTATAGGACCCTTTTGTTTTGGTATACCTATTATTTATTGTCCGACATGAAAACGGGTTCAGTTCAGTTTCTCGGGCCAGAAGCCCACTAGGTACTCATGAAGCCTAACTCAACTCTACTTTGCGCAGAGCCCTTTACCGTATTACAAATCATGGTCTGCACACCCCAAAGTGTGAGGCAAAAATGAAAATATAACACCCACATTTTGTCAGTTATATTAACTAGCTTCTGCCAGATGCTTCACCCGCGTGAGAAATGTTTTGTTATCCCAAGGGAACATTATATCGAGATGAAAAGTAGCCTATGTGCTATACCTGATTTAATCCTTCTCTGTGCCTAATTTCGTCCAGATCCGTTCAGCCTTTTGAGCGTGAAGAAGTAACAAGCATACAAACACACACTCACAAACTTCAGTCAGCGGCGCGAAAGTTAAAAATCATCCCAGGGGAACATCTATCTATATTATATACGTGTATATAAAAATCAATGCCACTTTTCGTTGTTATTTCTTAACTCAAGAACGGGCTCACCTATCCAAACCAAATTTTTAGGGTTTATTCGGACTATTTAGCAGATGGTTTACGTGAAGAAAAAAAAAAAAAAAAATTGAAAATTAGGGTAGGGTAGTGTAGGGTGGGGTATTGTAGTGTAGGTAGTGTAAGGTAGGGTAGGTAGTGTAAGGTAGGGTAGGTAGTGTAAGGTAGGGTAGGTAGTGTAAGGTAGGGTAGGTAGTGTAAGGTAGGGTAGGTAGTGTAAGGTAGGGTAGGTAGTGTAAGGTAGGGTAGGTAGTGTAAGGTAGGGTAGGTAGTGTAAGGTAGGGTAGGTAGTGTAAGGTAGGGTAGGTAGTGTAAGGTAGGGTAGGTAGTGTAAGGTAGGGTAGGTAGTGTAAGGTAGGGTAGGTAGTGTAAGGTAGGGTAGGTAGTGTAAGGTAGGGTAGGTAGTGTAAGGTAGGGTAGGTAGTGTAAGGTAGGGTAGGTAGTGTAAGGTAGGGTAGGTAGTGTAAGGTAGGGTAGGTAGTGTAAGGTAGGGTAGGTAGTGTAAGGTAGGGTAGGTAGTGTAAGGTAGGGTAGGTAGTGTAAGGTAGGGTAGGTAGTGTAAGGTAGGGTAGGTAGTGTAAGGTAGGGTAGGTAGTGTAAGGTAGGGTAGGTAGTGTAAGGTAGGGTAGGTAGTGTAAGGTAGGGTAGGTAGTGTAAGGTAGGGTAGGTAGTGTAAGGTAGGGTAGGTAGTGTAAGGTAGGTTAGGTAGTGTAAGGTAGGGTAGGTAGTGTAAGGTAGGGTAGGTAGTGTACGGTAAGGTAGATAAATGTTTGGTGTTTTTATGGCAAAACAAAGTTTGCCGGCAGCCTAATTGTGTAAGTAAATTCGGCAAAGGAAACAATCTGTTTCTTTCCCAAAAACACACACATACACAAAAAAGTTGTGTTGTGTGTGTTTTTGGGAAAGAAACAGATTGTTTCCTTTGCCGAATTTACTTACACAATTAGGCTGCCGGACTATAATCAATCTTTGAGCCAAATTTCATCCCGATCCGTTTAACTGTTCTGGTGTGATTGAGTAACAAACATAGCTAAATCCTAAATTTCACATTTGCAATATTAGTGGGATGAGTAGCATTTCAAATTCTTAGATGCTCGAGTATATGAATTATTACTCGTGGCGAGCACATTGCCATAAGCCAGGCAAACTGCTACTGTGAAATTCCTCCTGACCCAGGTATCAAACCCGGAGCTCCATGACTCCATGTAGCGCTCAGAAGCAACGAGGCAGTCCCAATATTATTTAAATAATTAGCCAGTACCTACCATAGAAAAACGATTTATTAACTATTTTTGAAATTGGTTTGTCAAAATAAAACAAATTCTTGTAGTGGCAGTTGTTTATTTTAAATTGTAGTTATTTACAAATAAGAGGGTACCTACAATAAAGGGCCACAGATATCTTTTTCGCACATTTCTGAATAGCTAAATCACTAAGCTTTATAAATTTACTATAATAATTAGATACACTACACAGCTACGCCATGCAATGGGAAATGGAAATCGCGTAAATAGAAAAAAAGAGGCCAGAGATCTGAAAAAAAAAATACAAGGCTAGGATTTTATCTGCAACAATAAGACCGCCGAAAGAGCTCTAGCCAACTAGCCATTTTTGGTTTCAGAAATGATTTAGTGGTAGGTAGATAGGTACAAACATACTCTGACTTCCACATAAAAGACACATGGCAATACAGGAAAACACTATAATTAAAATCTCGATTAATTAAATAATATGTACAATGTGAATTGGCATGTCTGGGAACGATCAAGTCCAACCTGAACTCAAACACTGAATAAAATTAGTACTTAGGTACGTACTCACTCTCACATACAAACAGAAAAAAAAATGATATATTTAGAAAGGATGCATCTCACCTCTCAACTTACATACTGACATTCAACAGTGTCAAAAGGTTTTATTTAGCCTATGAGCTGTAATTCCGTACTTTTATCATGTACCGTTATGTGGAAGTCTATAAACACATAAATAACTCACATACCTACATATTTACATTTGATAATCGTTTATAAAAGAAAATTATTATTATAAAACTAAAAACCTTAGATTCTGTAGCCTATGACATGATTAAGTTTTATTTTTTAAATGTATTGCTTAGTTACGTCATGTAACATCGACAATAGTTTTTAACGTAATTAGTATTTAGCGCCCGACTTAAGCTTTGCAAACTATAAAGCTTATATTTCGTCAACAAAGCTATAACTCTAAAATAGATCCAAGTAAACCTCAACCACAAAATCACTCTACCATTGCCATGTGCTACTGAACCCTACAATTTATTATATACATTTATTACAAATTACGCAAGTATCTGTTCAAAATTAAATTATTGACGATACATATTCACTAAGAAATTCCCACTAGTAACACATACAATATGTGTCATTTATATTTAAAAGTATTGCCATTAAATTAAAGTGCAATAAGAGTTACCAAGATTTTACTTTTTGGTACAAACATACTAACATGCTCTAATAAGCCAGTTGCAAGTAGAAACTGAAAAAGTCAACTAAGTAGCCATCCAAAAATAATATATAATGGCCTGAATTGGTCTCTTCACAGAGTACCAAGAGGCAGTACCACAGGGGTATTACATATCCGCAACAACATCAGAAGTACGATATAAGTACGTTCATATTATTATTATATAAGAGACAAATCAAACATGTTATACTAAGAGCTTGGCCATGCAACAATAGGTAATGCAATACCATAAATGGATACGAATCGTACTTCCACCTCCTTCATTTAGAGTCTAGATACGTCTTTAGTTCCAAATACACTCACATGGCGCTGTTACAATATTTGTCCATAGCTTCAAGTTAGTGGTGACTATGCTTAATAATAATAGGCTATGTCTTTACTACAGTGCTTTAAAAAGTTATTTTTTATGTACCCACACCCAGAGGCTAACTCCCATTCTACAAGTTGTATTAGTGAGTTTGCTTGAAAACATTTCTGAACTTGGTGTAAAATTTAAAAGCAGAATTGGGAGAGTACTTTGATAAAACACTGTTGGCAAAATGCTACACATTTCTAATAAGATAACAAATCGAAAAAAAAGTAATGAATTCAAAAGACCAAAACCTTTATGAAAATCACGAAGCTCTAATAATTAAAATCAACACAATCGACATCAGTATGATTAAGTTTTTAGCACAATAAGCTAGAAAACAATGGCTTCTAAAGAGAGCGCTATTAACATTACATTCTTAATAAAAGCCAGGTACCTACCTACATAATGTAAGCAGTGTGGAACTTGATATTTGCAAAATATTTGTCAGAAAAAGTGAGAGAGACCCTTGTCCACAGGTGGGACAATATAGGATTGATAGATAGATGTAAGACGCTCATTAATGAGAACATAATAACTATTTATGAACAATGTTGGTTAAAATAGTACCCACAAAGAATATAAAGCGGGAGGATGTTAATACAAGTTTGATTCAATTGAAAGCATTTTTTTCTCGAATCAAGTTTCAATAATAACTTGTTCACTGTTTGTATAGATCACCTCTTTATCAGTTCGCCTCATACATTGAGGCAGTCACCCATATCGCAGTATCAGGCGACCGCGACCAAGTGCGGTGAAGCGGGGAGGAATATTGTAAGATTATACCAAACGAGACAATTAATTATACTCATATTTTACAGTATGTTAATCTACAGCTTATAACTCAAGTGTCTTAAATAACAGCGACAGAGTACTAAATGCAATCCCACACAACGTAAATTATAACTATCTATAACCATAGAGCAAAATTACAATTTTAATGTTAATAAATTTTTACAATTACAAAATCGATCAATTATAATATTATTACGAATATATCTAAACAATGCAACATTGGTTTATTTTTAGTAAGATTTTGAAAGGTGCAAGTGATTAGTGCCTATTAGGCGAAAATTTAAATCTATAAACAAATTAAGTTTATATTTGTTCTGGCATTGTAAAGAAAGATTGTTAGTATAAGTTTAAATCATTTGCACTGACAAAACATTGACTAGCGAGTTCTTTGCAACAAAGCCAAAAGCTCTAATAGCTGGGATTCTGAGTTGCATGGCGCAGTCTCATGACAGTGTGCTAAAATGCGTTCACGCCGAGGCAACACAGAATCCGAAGTTGCAGCAACACAACATGTCTTTTGTTTTGAGTACTGTTACTAAAAGATTTACATACATATTTTATTGTATACAACGGAGTAGGTAGTATAGTATGATTCAAACTTAGTGGCGGTTGTGAAGTGCGCTACGCGCTGCGCAGTACCCTTTCCCCCCCGATGTTACATGAATTTGTTCCTGCGCAGCGGTCGCCTCGTGTTCCGAACTGCCATAATGTTTAAATCCAACTATACGCAGAAGTACGTAACATTGAATAATACAAATAATTTTCGTTTATTTGTGGCAGTAGGCTGAACCGAGACACAATGATACGTGCAATTTGTGTGAATAGAAAGAAAGACATTTTGACGTAGGTACCTTAATGCGCCTCGATTTAGCTTCGATCTAGCACTCGGTTACAGTAAAAATATACAAACAGTATGGAAACTACCTACAAACGCTCGAAACGGCACACAAACACAAAAAATACGTGACCACTCGTCGCGAGTCGGCACTTAGTACTGACATTACCTCGAAAGTGCACGAACGGTCTCGTCGGTGCGTACGTTTGGGTGAGTGTGCCGTTTCGAGCGTTTGTAGATAGTTTCCATACTGTTTGTATATGTTTACTGTGACTCGGGCATGAATTACCCCTAAAGGGCTAGATGGTCACACTTATAATTTTAAGTTACAAAAATATAAACATGATAATTTACATACCTATATAAACAATATTATGATGCATAATTTATGTACTTGACAAATGTTTTATTCTAATTGTAAAATAATAAAGTAATTTACGCCTACATATTTATAATTATTTAAAAGTTTATACAAATAACTATCAAGAAATAATTGAAAAGAAAAAAAAATACAACAAGGAACCTTTGGTTTTTAACATAACATACCAACATTGTTAGCACAACAGTTGGATATTCGATTCATTTCTGGTTAAAAAAAAAATAATTAGATGCAAAAACTTTAAGGTAGTATTATTGAAAAATATTGGACATTATACAAGATAATTTAAAACAGAATGGACAGGTTTCCATTGTCATTTTACCATATTTTTTTGTGTATTTTTAATTAAATCTCTTAAATAAGACTATTCTGGCAATTGCTTAAATCTTCATGGTGACTATTTTCAGGTCAGAAATGTAATTAAAATCATAGAAAATAATAAATAAAATGATAGACTAATTTCAATAAACAATATTAATAATTAATATTTTGTAATTAAAGTAATGCAATAAGCTTGAGGTAAGATAATTCCACCCATAGCATGAATGGACAATTTAGCCAGAATATTAAATGTCTTAAAAGTATTAAAAATGTTATCTTTATAAACTTCGACATTTACAAATAAAGCTAATTATAGACACAATCTTAAACAGAAATATTCCTTTGTCCTAAGCAGCTCGTACAGTTTATATTTACTAAGCATCCAGAAGTATTTGACATAATTACCATAAATCGCATTGGTCGCAACATTTAGCTTGCTGTGCACATACAAACACTACATTTAAATCACTTTAGCTTAAGTAAAAAGCACTTTGTTCGGTTAACTTAAACTTTCATTAAGAAATAACACATCCATTCTTGTCTGGTATATGTCCATCGGATCGCTCGATCTCTAATAATATAGCGTGGAACATGTCGGTCACAGACTGAAATTGTAAAAGAAGATTATCTTTCTACTGCTATCATACAGGCAAGACTCACGTAGTTTAGGCTTAGTTACACCGCAAATTGCTAAATTCACTTAGTGCTCAAAATATTATAATCATTGTTCTATGTCTGTCAACTGTTTAAAGATGAAAGAATTATGTCAGAAACTGATAAGTTTAGGAATGGTGCAACTTGGTGTTTATGGTTAATAATAAATAATTGGCTTGCCTATTTCGGCTTCTAATCATATTAAAACTAAATAATGTATTTAAAAAAAAATAAAAAACAAAATAACATTTACCTTAGTCTTACCCCCTCGACAGAAACTCACCTCATTTCTTTTTGCACTGGTCTCCACAAAAGCGGCCTTCCATTTCTCTGCAAGTCTTTTGCCCTCCTCAGTACTAATTTTTCTTTCTAAATGAAGATCTGTTTTATTACCAACTAATACTATGGGCACGCTGAAATTGGAAATTAAAAAATTAACAAAACTTCAATTTTATTTGATAGGGAAATTAAAATATTCAATCTACTCACTGTATTTTTCCAACCATATCCAAGAGTTTGTCATAAATAATTTGTACTATTTGAAAACTTTTACTGGAATTGATGGAGTACACTAGTACATAGCCATGGAAGTCCATACTGTATTGTAGTGGGAATATGCTGTACTCATCTTGACCAGCCGTGTCCACCAGCTTCACTTCATACTCCGTTGAGTTCAACCGGATGAACTTTGTGAATGCTTGGGAATAAAATATAGTTTATAATTTAGAATATTTTCTCATAAGTTAGAAACAACAATATTGCAGCCTTCACATACAATTATGTTTTGAACTTTAGAGCTTATAAGAATCTGTTATATTCGTATCAATATGTCATTTAATTAATTGTACTTCTTTGATCTGTTATTTCAAATTAATTTTAATATTCATAAAAAAAATGTTTCAATAAATTTGGTTAGCTATAGGTATTCTATAACCTACATGACAGTACTGAAATTCATCAAAAGTATAAAAATAATGCTTTGTAGAATAAGAAAAGTGATTCTGAAAATATAAATACGAACGGTATCTATATTTTTGAACATGTGGGGTATAACATAGTACACAAAGATTGATCGTACTACGACCGTAGCGTGACAAAAACATGTTAACAATAATATAAAATTTACTTACTGTTTTCAATTGTAGGATCATAGGAATCAACAAACTGACCTTCTACGAACTGTATAATTAGAGATGATTTACCTGAAAACGTTTTTATATTATTTTAATGTCACTTACACTAAATAAGACGCACAAGACTTTGAAACGATAACATTACCCACGGAACGGTATCCCATCATAGCAATCTTCCTTTGCTTTGATGGCATTTTGATAACTTTAAGAGGAGGAACTGGAACCTTTAGAATATTTTCACTGTAGCTGATAAATGTAATAACACAAGTTCAATCAAATTCATAATTCTCCAGTCCCAGGCCTTTTCGCTTGTTTGACAATTTGACAAACGTCGTATTTCGTTCGTTCGCTTTTGACTTTGACAATGACATTGAATGACATTTCGGTAAATCTGGTTTGTTCTTGACTATGGCTAGGCAAAATAACCTAATGTTCCATTGATAGAAAAAGCACTTCTACTTCTACTTCGCGCACATTTAGGGTTCCGTACAGTTCCGTACCAAAGAAAAATCTGATTTATCAATGCTTTTGGATAGCGCTTTTTCTTCCGATTTTCTTTACAATTATCAATATATAAAGCTAACCAAGGATTTTCCACATGAATGTGGCCATCTTATACGAAATGCTAAGATAGAACATATACAATTTCAAATCCAACTAGTAGTTCCAGAGATTAGCGCGATCAAACAAACAATAAAACTCCTCCGCAGTTCGTAGGTCAATGGGAAGTAAAAAAAAACTTGGGGACAAAATTGAGAGACAGGCTCCGTTTGGACCCTTCGGTTATGGAACCCTAAAAAGTACAACTTAAATTCAACAGACAGTTTGACCGTCCACCCGGTTCATCTGATTACAGAGAGCCCGGTATAACTTCTGGTTCCTCATGGAGGGGGATCTTTGCCCGGCTAAGGTCTAAGTCCCCCTTAGAAAGTTATTCAATCATGCATATGGTACGTACAATACGTCGCGTCCAAACGTCCAAAGATCGCGCGTCACGCTTGGTTTTATTTTTATGACTCTGTGGTCGGCAATCAAAATATCAAATCCAACCACAGACTACTTGGAGATACTATCCAACTTTTGAGCATCTTGGCCATAGACTATCAAGATAGTCAAAATAGTCAAAATTAGTTAGGTACTCAAAATTAGAGTTGTGTTGTGCATCAAGTTGCACAACTCTAATTTTGACAATCTCTTCTCTCTAGTTCAGTGCTGCCAACTTAGCGCTTTCTGCGCCAGATCTAGCGCTTTTTTTTGTTCAATAGTGCGTGCTAGCGCCTAGTGCTAAATCTAGCGCTTTTTGAAACTCTGTACTTTCTTTTAAAAAAAGGAACTGCGCAAACTATTAAATTCCCAATGACATGTTGAGGAAAATTTTATCTATAAATAAATTTAAATTCAGGTCCAAAACTGATCAAGACCAACGTTATTTCGGCGTCAGAAGCAATTGTAGTAGAATCAGACGATGATGAATTAATTTAATCCCTTTATTTTATTAAATAATTACATTAACACGTTACTACTTTATTTTATTATTACTAAACAACTACTATAATGTATGTAACTCTTATAAATGACATATTTTGATAAAATAAAAATGCGTTTATACATTTCTAGTCTCGCATTTTGGATGTTTTGTTTGAATTTGGCCGATTTTTGGAGCGATTTTTTGACAGCGACCATTTAGCGCGTTCTAGCGCTTTTTTAAAGAGCTTACCGCGCATTTTTGCTTAAACGAGTTGGCAGCACTGCTCTAGTTTGAGATAGGGATGATCGATATTCGAAAAACATCGATGTTGACATCGATATCATAATCGAAAGCCCGACATCGATATTCGATATTTATCGAAAACCGAACATCGATGTTGGATACCATCGATGATTTATGCAATAATAACTGACAAAAAAATAAAACACATTGTAAAAATTCGGAATTTATTAAGAAAGAGATCAAATGATTACATATTCCTATATTTTTTATCAATTGACTGCAGGAAGAGTAATTTTGATAAAGAAGAACCTTTTAATCTATTTCTTTGTTGATAAAGAGTAGAGCCAGCTTTTGAAAACAGTCTTTCGGATGGCGTTGATGTCGCGATAGTACTCAAATGTTTCAGCGCTATTATTTTTAATTTCGGGTAAGTGGAACCGATGACATTATTCCAAACTTGGAAAGGATCTTGTTTAAGATCAGATACTGTATTTTTCAAAAAGTGGGCCGTGAGTTAACATCGATGATAGCTGCCGTTAACATCGATGTTACGATATTTTTCGTATAGCAATATCGATGTTAAAACAGCGATGTTTTTGCTTTTAACATCAATGATCATCGAACATCGATGTTCATCGAGCATCCCTAGTTTGAGAGTTTTTGGCGGTATTTTGTCGAGTGAAGATCAGTGGCTGTTAATATCATTTGCAAATTGATTCCTAGTGGATATTGTGATATATTATTAGTGTTGTTTTGTGTCTCAACTGTCTACGCAAATGGACAATTTGTGAAATCATTGACAGAAGCGATCTCGGGATAGTGGAGCGGAGTATTTTATTTTAGTATTGACTGCCTCTGCATTGCTTACTGGGAAGACTGACTCGATACAATTTGCCGTTAAATACTCCAAAAAACATTAGAATCTGTTACATCCGCATTCTAATTTATACTAAATAATATCAGAGCGAAATAATACATGGGTAAAAGGTCCTAGCAACCAGGCCATAAAACTTACATAAAAAAATCTCTAGTTTGACACACAGATTGACATGACATGTCATTTGTGATTTGATGTCATTGTTATTTTTAATTCTGTCATCTGTGTAAAGCAAAGTTTTCGTGGTTCGTGAATTCCGTTTTTATTTTTTACAAATAAGGGCGTATTCTTTGAAAAATTTAAAGTTTGTTTAATAATATACCACAGTTGATAAGGGTATGTGTAAAATTATATTGCTATAATGTATCTCGCTCTTTTTGCCACTGAAAGATAATGATTTCATTGTGATTCATCCTAGTCATATAATTTTTTGGTGTATAGTCTAATATTTTCTTTCAAATTTTATAGTCTAATTAAAAATGTCTGTTACTATACCCGAATGCCCACCGAGCTTAAAGTCGATTCAGCATTACTTGAAGACGGCTGCTGAGCATGATACCAGAGATCCAGTTGTAGCCTATTGGTGTAGACTCCATGCCTTACAAGTGGGTCTAAAAATTGCTAATAAGAAGACGCCAGAAGAAACGAAGCTGCTAATGTGTATGTTATCATTATTTTCAAATAATTTGTCCACTTATTAATTACAACACAGGTTTGAAAGAACCTAAATCGGGCAGTTCTTTACAAAAGATTGAAATGCCTGTTCATCATTACTTGCAGTTGCAATAAAATATTTTAGTTGTAGGGTTACTTATAAGCACTAATTATACCATTGTATTAGAAATTATACTATTGCCCCAGAATGTACACTTTTTTAATAAATTATTCTTATCCTAATTATGTGGTCTTTCTCCACTTTACGTAGTTCAATCCTGTTGTATTGAAATATATAAATACATTCAATTCTGTTTGTAGTCATTCTATTGTTTTTATTATTACAGCTCTGATGGACTGGTTGGAAGAATCTAAAAAAGTCAATAAAGATAATGATGCAGTGACCAATGAGGTAGCCGCACAAGCCCATCTTGAAAATTATGCTCTGAAGCTATTTCTGTATGCTGACAAACAGGACAGGGAACAAAATTATGGAAAGTAAGTTGCTATATAATATTAATATAGTTTTCCTCTCTGTACCGATTTAATTGTTTTTTCCTTTACATTGTATGTATAGGTAGGTAATTTGTCCAATTAGTTGAATTTTGTATTGAGCATGAATGAGCTCCATTCACTTGGTGCACAAAGCTATGATAAATTTTCATTAATCACAATAACGTTAAAATTGTAAACAAATAAAAATTTACTTATGGTACTTTTCTATGCCAGGTTATACTGATCTGTATACTTTTACTGCTTTTTATTATTTTATTAATTAGAATTAATATTTGTTACGGGCTTTTTACCAAGTATTTTTAGATTTTGGTTGAAAGCTTAGTTCTCGTGATCATGGTGCTTGTAACGTTGCCGGAATATTGATGATTTTTACCATGTCAGCTTAAAAAATTATATATATTAACTAGTTGACCCAGAAAACTTTGTTTTGCCATAAAAACACCACACATTTATCTACCCTACCTACCCTACCCTACCCTACCCGACCCTACACTACCCTACCCTACCCTACACTACCCTACCCTATCCTACACTACTCTACCCAACACTACCCTACACTACCCTACCCTACACTACCCTACCCTACCCTACCCTACCCTACGCTACCCTACCCTACCTACCTACCTACACTACACTACTCTACTCTACCTACCTACCCTACCCTACCCTACCCTACCCTACCTACCTACCTACACTACACTACTCTACCTACCTACCCTATCTACCTACCTACCCTACCTACCTACCCTACCCTACCCTACCCGACCCTACACTACCCTACCCTACCCTACCCTACCCTACCCTACCCTACCCTACGCTACACTACCCTATCCTACACTACTCTACCCAACACTACCCTACACTACCCTACCCTACCCTACCCTACCCTACCCTACCGTCGCTACCCTACCCTACCTACACTTCACTACTCTACCTACCTACCCTATCCAACCAAACTTTTTTTTTTTTTTTTTTTTTTTGCTTTTAAACCTTCCCTGTATTCTGTCGAACATAACAAAAAAAGAATTATTCAAATCGGTCCAGCCGTTCTCGAGTTTTAGCGAGACTAACGAACAGCAATTGATTTTTATAATAGATTTTTTATTTAACAAAAGTCATTTCATATATTAAGTTATTAGTGTTATTTTGTTGCTTATTACGTCACTCAAGTTTTCAAATTTAATTTAAAACTTGAGTGATGTAATAAGCCATTTTTCCCATCATGTTGATAGGTAGGTAAAGGAACTAGTGAACGTCACCTGCTGCACCTTACATACTCCCTTTGCATTGTTTGTGTCACAGTCATAGTACTCAAAACAAACATGTTTTGAGGATTATTACCTTAACTTACTGAAGAATATTATAATTTTTTATCGCTAATAGCATTCAAAAGGATCACAATCCTGCTATTGTTTTAGTAACCTATGCTGGCAGAAAGCTAAAGAGGAATGCTCATTGTTTCAGAAATATTGTGAAAGCATTCTACACAGCTGGTATGATTTATGATGTTCTATCTACATTTGGAGATCTCACGGATGAGGCGGCCCAAAACAGAAAGTATGCCAAGTGGAAGGCTGCTTACATTCATAACTGTCTCAAGAATGGAGAGACACCAGTTCCAGGTAGAGTATTTTTTCATTGTACTCAGTATTTGTAGTAATTCTGCCCTCCTATAACTGAGTGTCACTGTCTGATATTTTGTTGCTTTGAACTTTTTACCTACTGTATCAGCAAAAAATTCTCTATTGATCTCTTTGAGCAGTATTTATCTGCTATAAATAGATTCTAGATAAAAAATAAAAATGCCCCAAATTACTTACTATGTTTAAAAACCTATTTTTGATAAGATTATAATATAAATATTTTAATTGATTCAAACTAACAATGTGCTTATTCAATATCAGCAATTAGATAAATTTTTTGACACTGGAAAAACACGCAAATGACTTAAAGTAATTGAAAATAAAATAAATAAATAACAGCATTGATTTTTATTATTTTGCGGTGTTTTGTTTTTCGCCTATAACGCAAGATTATGATGTTGTCAGATGGTCACACTCTAACTAAGATTGCAGTTTTGTTGCAAATAATTTATGTAAACCTTAACTTAAAACATATTTTTAATTTATAGTATTATTTATTGAACAGTTTGATGATATATATTGTATTTACCCGACTGCCGAGGGAGGGTTATCAGTCTTTGTTTGTTTGTCCTTATGTGGCATTCTAGAGACCAAACGCTTGGACCTATTTTGATAATTCTTACGACAATCGATTCGTCTTAACCTTGCGAGTGTCACTAAAGACATGATCTTATCTTATGGAGGGGCCGAGAAGCAGCTCGAAACTTCGACCCTTTGGGATCTTTTGTGGTCCCCAAAAAGACATGATAGTAATCAAAGTCCACCACAGCGACAACCAGACGCCACAATGTAAAAATTGAAAAAAAAATCGTCGTACTATATCAAGTGGGGCCCTGAAATTGACTTTCCGGATGCGCGAGGCACGGAACGGTCTGTTTTTGTATGAGATTTTCTACCGCGCAGCCATCGTAGCGAACTTCGCGCGGCCAAGAAGTTTGGCGAGAACTATATCGTTGTTTAAGTAATTAAAATCATTATTAGGTTCATTTCATCATTTTTCATTTTAAATTACAGTTTAAGATATATAACGATTTAAGGTTGGTTAGCTATCCTCACTAATTACCTCATATCTATCAAACTGCTAGACGAATTTATATGATTAAGGCATCGTTAGGATACATCTTGACCGCCAAAGTGTTCTTATAAAGTGACTTAGATTTAGATAAGTGACATAAAAAAACAAACATGGCCCCATATTGTGGAAGTACCATTTTTTTATTCTTCCGAACCCCTCGAGTGGGGTAACAAAATGAAATATTTACCTAGAGGTAATTACACAAATTTAATTATGCTACCTCATCATCATTTCAGCCGACAGACGTCCTTCTCCAAGCGTCGCCACACTAATCGGTCCTGTGCGTTTCGCATCCACTGGACGCCCGCAGTCTTGACCAGCAGCCTAATTGTGTAAGTGAATTCGGCAAAGGAAACAATCTGGTTCTTTCCCAAAAACACACACATACACAAAAAAGTTGAATCTTTATTCAAATTTTTTGTGTATGTGTGTGTTTTTGGGAAAGAACCAGATTGTTTCCGTTGCCGAATTTACTTACGCAATTAGGCTGCAGGTCGTCGCTCCACCTAGAGGGAGGCCTTCCAACGCTGCGTCTTCCGGTACGCGGTCGCCACTCTAGAACTTTTAACTACTAGAACGGCCATTCGTTCTGCGAGTAATGTGTTCTGCCCACTTTCGTTTGGCAATTCTTCGGGCTATGTTGGTAACGTTGGTTCTCTTGCGGATCTCTTCATTTCTGAGTCAATCACGCAAGGAAACTCCGAGCATAGCCCTCTCAACTGCCCTTTGGGTGACTAAGCTTTCTGAAGACGCCCATTGTGATCGAACACACACTGGTCATAGACTTTCGTCTTGAGACACTGTGGTAAGTTGGACGAAAAGATACCGCTTTTTCGAAGTTGGACCTACCCAACTGGACCGTTTGTCCTAGGTTGACATAATCGTCCACAACTTCGAGTGCAGAGTCTCCTTCACCTTGATAGGAGTGGGTGCAACATGGGCATCCAACATCACCTTGGTTTTGTCCATGTTAATTTTCAGACCTACTCTTTCGAAAGCTCTACTGAGGTCATCGAGCATTGTGCTGAGGTCCTCCATGGTCTCAGCCTTGACCACTATATCGTTGGCAAACCAATGGTGAGTGATGTACTCGCCATTGACGTTTATACCTAGCCCTCACCAGTCCAGAATCTTGAATACATCCTCCAGTGCAACAGATAACAGATTCGAAGATATGACGTCCCCCTGTCTCACACCTCGCTACAGAAGGATAGGTTCCGAAGTCTGATCCTGAAGTCGGACTGACATGGTGGCGTTTTTGTACAAACACTTCAGCACTTGGAGAGACTGCAGTACAGCCCAAGTCTCGATCAAATTGAAGGCTTTCTCGTAGTTCACAAACGCTAAACAAAGAGGCAGGTTATACTCTTCGGTCTTTTGTGTAACCTGCCGTAGCGTATGTATGTGGTCTACTGGTGCTAAAGCCTTTTCGGAAACCGGCTTGCTCGGGAGGCTGAAAGCGTTAAACCTGCGCGCGAGACGATTCGTGATGATTCTTGAAAACAACTTGTAGACATGGCTAAGAAGTGTGATAGGCCTATAATTCTTCAATCAGGCATTGTCGCCCTTCTTGAAGAAGGGTTCCACCACACCCCTGCACCATGCCTGTTGGTTGTCCGCTCAATTGCGTCTTTAATACGCTCAGTATTAAAGCGGCGGAGGTCGCTTTTCAAGGACTTCGAGATCTGTCTATTGAGCCGCCGGCATTCCACGCATCGTCTGAAGACTGCAGGATAATTTCACGCCTCTCCTTCATAAGCTTGAGAATTAGACCGGATAGTTTCTTGTTCTTATTTGCACGACGGGTCTTGTAAAACTTAGACCCGACCGTATGGATAGTTTCCACGAACACATCGTTGTAATCGTCCACGAAGCTCTCTAGGCAATCGAAACGTTTTTGGGTTCCCGTCCGGGGATTCTTCGCACCCTTTGCCACGCCGCAACCTCGACCGCTACCGTAGTCGAGGGTCGGCGGGTTGCCGGGCACTAGGGGCCATTTTTTTGTCTAATCGCTAATCATCGGTTTGGGTTCGATTGCCGTATTTGTATGACATTAGCATACAAATGTTTAAAACATAGTATTACAATAAAATTGTAAACCGTTCATTCTTATTCCGTTTTGAGATAATAAAGAACCGTTCGGTCTTTATATGATAACCCTACCTAATCGCTAGGTTTGACAGCTATGACGTAACATGGCGAGCCATCAGGGATGTTCTTATTTGAAACTAGTTGACCCGGCAAACTTTGTTTTGCCATAAAAACATCAAACATTTATCTACCCTACCTACCCTACCCTACCCGACCCTACACTACCCTACCCTACCCTACGCTACCCTACCCTACGCTACACTACCCTATCCTACACTACTCTACCCAACACTACCATACACTACCCTACCCTACACTACTCTACCCTACCCTACCCTACGCTACCCTACCCTACTCTACCTACCTACCTACACTACACTACTCTACCTACCTACCCTACCCTACCCTACCCTACCCTACCTTACCCTACCCTACCCTACCTACCTACCAACACAACACTACTCTACCTACCTACCCTACCTACCTACCCTACCCTACACTACCCTACACTACCCTACCCTACACTACCCTACCCTACCCTACCCTACGCTACCCTACCCTACCCTACCCTACCTACCTACCTACCTACACTACACTACTCTACCTACCTACCCTATCCAACCAAACATTTTTTTTTTTTTTTTTTTTTGCTTTTAAACCTTCCCTGTATTCTGTCGAACATAACAAAAAAAGAATTATTCAAATCGGTCCAGCCGTTCTCGAGTTTTAGCGAGACTAACGAACAGCAAGTGATTTTTATATATATAGATATGTAGTATCTGTAGCTACCATAAAACTATTTTTTTTTTAAATATAATTATCATTGTGAGATTCACAAATCAGAAGTTTATTATATCAGATTATAAAGAATGTGTGGTTGTTTTTTAAGACCACATATTTTTCTCCTATATTATTATTAATTATTTTCTTAATTGGATAAATTTCAGGACCAATGCAATCAGAGGAAGGTGACGAAAATGCCGAGGGTTCTTCTCCTAGTGATGGCCAGTCGGCTCCAGCGCCAGGACCCACAGGCTTGCCTCAAGTACCTGGTTTCACATCACTTACTCCAGCAACCCCACCGGTTGCGCCATCAAGCTTCAACAGCTTTCTGCCTGATCCCAATGCTGCAATGAGAGCGGCATCCCAACTACCTCCAGTACCATACACTCCGGATCCGAATCCTGGTGGGTTCGTACCTTATGATCCATCTCAGCAACCTCAGCAACAGCAACCGGAACCTTCGACAAATTTGTTCGGTGATAATAGAGTGGCGAAACTTTCTCCAGATCAAATTGCGAAAGCTCAGAAATATTGTAAATGGGCGAGCAGTGCTCTCAACTATGACGACATCAAAACTGCCATTGGCAATCTTAAAAATGCTCTGGAATTACTCCAAACAGGCCGTGATCCTGCTTGAATAGCAGTACATAGTACATATGTGATATTTACTGTATGTATAAATTGTTTATTTTTTAATGTTTGTTTTGTCAAATGATGTTGAAGGCAATTTTAAATGCTTAATATGGATAACATTATAATATACATATATTTTGTAGGCTTGCACGTAATGATACCTGAATATAAGGCAGCTTTAAAACTAAAACGTTTTTATAAAACCCTGCCAGCTATTCGGAATCTCAAGGTCAAACAGCGACGTCCCGTGCTGCCGAGCTAGTATTAATATAGACTGTTCAGTTTTATAAATCATCACTTTCTCAATTCAAAGCAATTGTTGATTGTAAAAAGTAATTCAATAGACTTTAAATTAATTTAGTATTTGAAAATATTACTATACCGTTAAAGAACTGGCATAGGATGGAGACATGTTGCACTGATGATGTCTACTATAGAACAGATGTTCATTAAACCCATCACTTACGAGGCAGGGCTGACGTCTATTATATATTAGTCTATAGGCTGATGTAGGTTTAGCTTTACATAAGCCATTGACACTCCCTCTTAAGGTTACACTAGTCGAAAATTCTTCCATACAAACGCAGTCTAGAGATTACTCCACTGCTTGACGATGTACGTTTAAAATATAAAATGATATCAATTTGTCCCAACATTATCTAGTCCTGTATGGAAACAAAAATGTAAAAAAAAATATTTTTGAAAGTTATGAGCGTCGAAAGTTCCATTTTTCAATACTAATTTTAACGCATCTTTCGGCGGAAATAAATACCATACGAAGAAGGAAAATTGCAAAACGGCCTCCATACAGGGATAGATAAGTAATTCAACAATGCAAATAATTTTATTTTGAAAATATATTTTAGTAGTTTTTTCATGATATCTACACTCCCAAAAGTCTGTTTATAAAAAATCTCGCGCTCGTTTTCGTCCTAAATCATCATCCATTTCGCTACAAACTTGCAAAAGTGATAATTCGTACGCGAACTAGCTTCTTACTGCTCATCACAGCATCTATTTCTTTTGCACGTGTTGTCGGATAAGATAGCATATATTTTAACCCCGCGCACAAAATAGTTTGTGCCGTCGACTAGTTCAACCTTAAACCATAACTTTTTTTCTGGTTAATCCCTATATAAATAAGTTCACGTTAGTAGATACGCTCTATGGTAAAGTGTGCAAGCTACAAGCCTTTCTCATATTAATAGACTCGTCATTTAAGTATACACATATTCGGCAAATTAAGCTTTCTGTGGTTTTCTGTAATATAAACAAATGATAAATAGATACTTTAATGTCGTTATCACATTTTTCTCAAAAATATGATAGACTTTGATCACAATAAATTGTATATATTATATTTACTTGTATTGTTGTAAAGTTATGAATTATATCATAAAAATATATTATGAAGCAGGTTTTAACTCATTCATTGCGAGAGCTATAAAACATTGTAGTAAGTACTATTGTTAATCAAAATATTATTTTTCTTATACGTAAAGATACAAATAAAACATATTGGTAATACTTCCCATTTATTCATTGACCATTACTTCACTTACATCACACACCACTTAATATACAGTAAAGATAAAATCATTGCTATTACATTTATTATTTAATATTAACGCAATATTAATGTTGCCATTTAAGTAACTTAAAGATATGAAGCTTTATTTGTGATGTGAGTAAGAAAAAGGTACATTGTTGAACAAAATATTACTTTTAAAAAGCTTTTGAGTTATTAATTACTATGGTTTTGAGCAAACAATAAAGTACATTAAAAAGGTGCCCTGTGAATTTTATACCATATTTTTATAAGTGCAGTAAATATACTAAGCCTATCAACATGCATTGGCAGTTATTGTTATGAATCTACTAACGTGACACACATACACATCACTCACACATACAAAATGAACCTAGTACTTAAATTAATATCACTTTTAGGTACAAATTACTCTCCCGAGGCGGTTCACCTAGCTAGAGAAGTAGAAATAAACTTGAATGTTCTATTTTAAATTATACCTGATGGTCGACTCTTCACAATAATATGTTCTATTTTATTCTAAAAAGCTGATTATTGACACAAACATTATTAAATATACGCAACTTTTGACTAGTATCATCACAGCGTGATTCATAAATTATAAAAGTACCCATCGAGCAATATCTTTTTCTTTTTTTTATGCCCGAGATACTCAGTAAAACAATGACCGTCTCTTCAACTCAGACATTCATAGAGAATTTCGGTCATATGTTTTCGAGTCATTTTCTAATTTTACTCTGAAATATGACGCTATTACCTAATGCAAGATCTCTTCACGTATGCTACTGCTTATAAAATGTAACATAATAATAATATTATTCTTAAAACTTAATTATTCTCGCTTGAGCCCATTCCCGTTCTGTGTAACAGCGGATTTCTCCTGTTCTTCCCGGCGGCTAATTTGGTACCTGTGAAAATGTTTACACTTTATTAATACCTGTGTTGCAAGTTCGATCTTGCATGGAATACTGTTCTCATCTCTGGCACGGATCTGCCAAGTACCAGCTTAATGCACTAGAGTCGATCGAAAAATGAGCAAAGAGGCTCATTGGCAATGAGGCACTGGTTGAATCAAAGCCCCAGAGCCTTGAAGTGTTGAGTTGTCGGTTTTTTATCGGTTGCTTTTCGGGGAGTGTGCGATGGAATTGCATGATCTAATTCTGACTAGCCCGTTTCATCATCGGACTACAAAACGTACGGCGATGCGCCATGTACGTGAATGTTTTGGATATAATTTCATTATGCGTACAGCTAAGGAGTGGAATTCCCTGCCGGAGTTTGTGTTTCCCGATAGCTACACCTTAGGGTTTTTAAGTCAAGAGTGAATAGGTTTCTTCTAGGCAAGCGTGTTACACCGTCGACCACATCATCGCTTACCAACAGATGAGATAGTAGTCAACCGCGAGCCTATCAATAATAAAAAAATAATATGTCCGGAATTAAATATAAAGATACTCCAAGATTAATGTAGGTGTAATAAGCAAGCGAGTCCAAATGCCAACTGAATGTAGAACACCAAAAAAACAGGGACCTTGCCCAGCTCACTGCTCGGTACAATACGCCGTGATATTAATAGTTTGCTTGCACGGCGTTGATTTTATTAACTCGTCGGGAACTTTAAATAACGTTGAGAAATGTCATTTCAATGCTAGAGCAATGGTTGCCAAGACTTGGTTTGTAGTTGAATACATTTGAAGGACTAATGCCCATTACAATTTTGTAAATTGCAATAACCCAATCGGCTGGAACGTGTAGGTATTATTTGCGCGACACAGTGGTTCGTCATCGCGGATTCCCTGGCCGATTGCCAAAACAATGTTAGTTTGCGATAGCAATCATTTTATTTCGTAACTCTTGTTACCACATAAAAATTGGTCGAGGTGCAACTACCTTTTAATCGTAGAAGTAAATGATATTATTGTACTATAATGTAGCAGCTTTTGGGACTTAATCTTAAGCTTGGTAAATAGTTAAATATCATTCAAGTTTTATGCGCCTGTAAAACACTTTCTGGCGTTTTACTACTCCCTGTTTTTATTACTGAGGTGGGTTCAGCTCATTTTTATTTGCAGTTTGTTTGATATTTATATGAATGTTTTATATCAACCGTGCTATGTCATGAATTCGAAGAATATTCGGCTAAATTTGACCAGCACTGACGTCAATAATTACTTCCCACGGGCTTAGCTGCAGCCAAATTATTAACGAAACTAGATTATTGTGATTTGGTTTTCTTAAAAATCTTCTTTCTTTGATAAAAGTGTTCAGGGTGATGGTACCGTACAAAAATCTAAAACACTTTACCAAACTACAAGTCTTCCGGTCAGCATGAAGAAGAAAACCAGCGCCGGCGCACAGCGGTCGAAAGGATCGCCTACCATTATATGCGAATATGCTGCTAATATCATCAACAGGACGAGACCTATATTAGCAGTGTTCTTTATTTTATCTGAAACAAAGAAACACAGCTTCAATAAAGTTTCTAGAAGAATGTTGTAGCCAAAGACCTTATACTTCTTACTACTAGACTGTGCACTATGGCGCAAAAAACGGTCCGAGCGAGAGGGCTCCCGTTGGTAGTGTGTCACTTTCTAATGAGGTGACCATGACCAAACATAACAAGGGACAAATTGATTGTAAAAACAATAGTGTAAGTATCCCGATATATGTATATATCCTACCTAACTACGCTACCTAAACCTACCAAATTCAAGGAAAAAAAAGAAACGTGTATATATTTTTTGGAATCTACATCATTTACCGTATGGTGTCGGGCGTAAAGAATTTCAACAGCCCATGTTTTTAACAACCATACTGGGATCGCCAACCCGCCTGCAAAGCACTCCCCATGAATAGCACAAATAAACAGCCTGCCTACCCTCGACTACGGTAGCGATCTAGGTTAAGGTATGGCAAGGGGTGCAAAGAATCCCGGACGAGATCCGGCTACCCCAACAAATACCGACGACAGGACCTGGCAACGTACAACACGCGCACACCCCGGACTCCGGACCGACGGTAAGTTCACCGAACTCGAAGAGGAATTGAGCAGTTTACGATGGAGTATTATAGGGTTATCTGAAGTTCGAAGAGAGGGGGGGACTCGATAACCCTCAAATCCCAAGTCTGGATAAGTCTTGTTATTCAAGACCCATCGTATAGATAGAAACAAAAAGCTCTCTGATCTTATTCTCAAGCTCATGAAGGAGAGGCGTGAGATGATCCTGCAGTCTTCAGACGATGCTTTGAAATACCCCAAAGGATCACAATTATTTCACTTAATGTCCAGTTGCGTAGACAGTTGAGAAACTTAACTTCACCAATTTTATTCCACTAGGAATCAATTTGCGAATAATATTAACAGCCGCTGAATTTTACTCGAACAAAACCCGCCAAAAACTCCACAAACCTGGTGGTCCTACATTTAGTATTACCAGGCCCAAACATTTAAAAGTACTACTCTTACTCAGTATTAATGAATTATTTTTTAAATACAATGAATTGATTAATTAAAGGAACTGTAAACATATTTAAATACGCTTCAAAGTTTCATAGACTTTGAAACGTATTTAAATATATTTTTTATTCGTTCGTTTTGGTATTACATAAAAAAGAAAATATAAAATTTTCTACCATTTCTACCAAACCCAATGATTAGTTGAGCTGGCAAGATGTCAGACAAGGACACACTACCAGCGGGCACCCTCTCGCTCAGGACCGCTTTTGGTTAGCTACCGCTTATAAGGGAATAGCTAACCTAGATGTATGGTAATAGATTTTATTTTAGCTTTACAAAAATTTTTGGTACACAGTCTAGTAGTAAGAAATACGTATAAGGTCTTTGGTTGTAGCAGGAACATAAGCTACCTTTCAAACGCACAGGTATACAAGAATTAACTGAGCCATTCCTACTTTTTATTTATAGTTTCTTATTAGTATTGATCCTCGCACTTGCCAGTACCTACAAACTCTCAATTTTATGCTCATACTTTATGACTGCGTAAATTACTGACGGTGACAAACGGCGGTTTGAAGATCGAAAATAAGATTCGATATATGAGAAGGCAATAGGCACACAGGCGATAGCACTAGTATTTGGAGGTTGATTTGAGCCACATTTAAACGAGTGGCTTCGAGTGGTTTAGCTTTACCTTAAACCTCCTTACAATAGACTCATAGGCCATCAAGGTCGGAAAACTATTTATGGAAGTGGTTTATCAGCAACCACAGGCGCCGGGGGTGCCTGAAGACCTAATATTATAGCCCAGTAGAAATCGACATTAAAATCGCAAAGCTGTATAGTTCTGGATATTTAGTACGTTGTATGGACTAGTTAGAGTAGTGTGAATCCTAATTTGCAACTTCAAAAATCTTGTGCTCTCTGCGCACCACTCGAAAAACTGCGAATGTATCAGAACTACATTATGCTTTGCGATTTTAGCCTTTATCTAGTGTCGACGTCTACAGGGCTATTATAGAACCTAGCACATCCAAGGGGAAGCACTTAATTCCAAGCGTGTACTGAAGATACACCACCCAAAAAAAGTCCTGCCCGCGCCCATGTTAGCAGCACTGTGCTATTACAACCGGCATGCTGCAATCAGCAACCCGTCTGAGTGTAGATAATTATAATCTCTAACGGCCCTATTTTGTTGACGACTATATATAACCAGTTTCTAAGAAATTTGTTTTCCAGATAATCATATTGTTTTATCTGTTTAAATATATATGTAGCGTCAAAATAATGACATCACCCGTTTCCGGCACGATGCATGCCATCGGTTTGCCAGTTTACAAAATAATTACCAGCATCAAGCTATGATCTAACACGAAAGGTCGTAAAGCAGACTTTTAGGAATTGTCTATTGCCGAGCTACGGTTCCAGAGCATTCAGAATGTAACAAAATAATAAATAACTTGAATACCGTAAGTTGGGGTGATTTTGCACCGAATTTTATTATGTGATTAGTAAATGTCAAGTAGAAAGTGCTGTATGTTCATTTAAACTAAAGGACTTTTAGTGATAGAAAGACTAGGTATTCAAAATTGTTTTTATTGACTTATTAACAATGGCACATAATCAGGTACACAATTTTTTTAAAATTAAATTTGGCGCAAAGTATTCCCTTCGGGGGAGATATTTTGCGCTGTTTTATAAAATCAGTCTTAACTCTTATAAAATATTACTGGCGCAATCATACCCCGCATCGTTTTAGGCGCGAATCTTTACTCAACACCGTCAAGCTCTTTGACGCTGAAAAAACCTCGCCGAGAAATAAGTTTTGGAGGATCAATGCTCCCAAGGACATCTTCCCACTCATAGAAGTTAATGTTTTTTTTCTGTGGCCATTTCCAGGACTTTAAGGACTTAGCCATTGCATCGACAGTTGCTCCTTTCTCATCGAAGTCGATAATGAGACCGGGGTACAGTTTCTCATCATATTTTACCACCACAAATGACTCTTTCTCACGTCTCACATCTTTGAATCTCGTTTCTGGTCGAGATGGGTGATTACTCTCCTCTGGGCTGTTGGGCTCTAAAAAGCAACCATCAGGATCGTCTGAATCATCATGTAATGAGTAAGCGTCCGAATCGTAACCAGTGCGTGGCCTTGAGCATGAGGCAATGTTGTCCTCTGTGCCGTCAAAAACTTCTTCGTTCTCAGTCTCTTCTTCTAATAACGATACTTCATGAGCAATGCTTTTACCAGCAGCGATTTCAAATTTCTTCTTACGTCTCTTTGGCCCAGACTCTGTGATTGTCTTCCGCTTTGATTCCAGGTGATCTATGAAAGACGCCAGGTGCAAAGTATCCCCATTTTAGTGACGTTTCGACCTTGCGTTAAAAAACATAACCCAAAATTAAATCCATTGAATTATGGAATGAAATACTTTCTTATTAGACAAAAAGAACAAATAACGGATATAATATTATTAGGCTTACCTGCCTATGTACAGTGATTGCACGGGTACACACGGATTTTACCAAACTTTTTTTTTGAAAAACTTTCTACTTTCACGTTGTCACTCCTTGCACAGGTAATAGCAACAATGGCGACCTGTCAACTTCCATGACAGAACATTGTCATCTTATGATTGCGTTCAGATTTCAATAAAACCATAAAGTTGTAAACTTTTTTTTATTTTATTTTTTTAAAGTCATACGAATTTGGAGCAAAGTATTACTGGCAGGCGCAAAGTCACCCCAAATTACGGTACATAAAAATATTAGAACCGTTTTTATGTTTGCAGAAACTGCCATGGATTAAAACTTAAACCAATGTTTACTTTCATACCTAATGTACCTACCTATTGAATTGTTGGTAGGTACTGCATTGTGAGTCAAGGTGTCTTTCAAAATACTTAAAGCGTACTTACGACTAGGTATAGTTGCCAGGGCTAATCCAAATAATATTTCGAGGCCTCCTACTCCCCTTCGATACCATTTTGAAGGTAATTTGAAGTCTAGAGTTTCCGTTAGTGGAAACACTTTTGCGTATCTCACATACTCTTTTCTCTGAAACAAAAAAAATCTTATTAATTTTACATCATATTAGTTATTCTATTTTCTCCGAAGGGTACATTTTCTACAAAACGTAATTTTTTTGTGAGACACCAAGGTAAGGAGAGAAAAGATGAAAAGTAAAAATTAGGGCGCTACTTAAAGGGAATCGAAACCCGACCCAGGGCCTAGTTCGTTGTCGTCGGTCGGCAACAGGCGGACTGTGGTCCAGGGAGTCTACACCCTAAGCACGAAGTCCGTAGTTTCAGCCTTGGCGAAGGCGAAGAATTAACGAAGCTTCGTTACGGGGCAGAACTAAAAATGAATGACAACACATTTGACAGTTGTACCTACTCCCGATGTGTTTTTACCCGTCTGAAAAATAAATCATTACGGATTATGGATCATGCCGCAGTTCCGGAGTACTTTCGGACGGGCCCGTAACTTCGTTGACGGAGTTAGGGAGTAGTCCTCCATTCCCGGATCGCGAAAAGTCTGAACTTGGACCGCGAAATATTGTTAAATAATTTACCTACCTATTCAATTTAAATAATATAATTGAAAACAATTTCCGTTCGAGATTAACCTAGAAGCCTCTTCGCATTAGCTGTTCCCCGCGTAAACCGATGTATAAAAAAATACATAATTTTTCTGGACCTCGATAAAAATTTCAACTGTATTCGGACCGTATTTGAAAAACAGCTCTACAGTGAAATGCTGTATCTACTGATTACTCGCAAAACGATTAGTCACAATAATCATACATTAATATGGCCGTTATAAAAGATGCGTTTTCTTCTAATGCCACTTGTATAAACTTTTACAATGTAAGATGTAATCAGTCTACTATATTGGATCGTAAATGTTTACATGATCACCAAGGCGAAAACTATTTCAAATTTTCAAGGCAGTCTTTATTATAGATATCTCCGATATATAACAAATTGCGTAAAATACGTTGATAACATTGCATGAGCGAGTCGAGATCTGATTCGTATTATTATCATTGGAAGCTGCTAGTGTTTACTTACGTATTGTTAAGAGCGATTGATATTTATCTATTCGTAGTTTGTTTACATTTAGGTCGGTACAATATTAAATATACCTTGATATAACAAGCTTGGAATTTGACTCATCTTCTTCCCAGCCTTTTCCTACTTTAGGTGGGGTCAGGCAATTTCTCCTTCTTGAGAAGATTCGTCATACTGGTCCACCATGTCAAGGGAAGTCGTCCTCGGTCTCTTTTGCCTTCAGGTAGGCTCAGAGCCGTTCTCACGACGTGTTCTTTTGTCCTTCTCTTGACATGTCCATACCATCAGTCTACTCTCCGTCAACTTATCCTGTATTGGAGCCACTCTTAAAGTACCTCGGATGTTTTCGTTGCGGACCCTATCCAGTCTCGTTACTCTTCTAGACCAACTCAGCATTTCCGTTTCTGCGGTGTGTAGTTTTTGGACGTGGCTGTTTTTCACGGCCCAGCGTTCGGCACCGCACATCATTGCTGGCCTAACCACCGTGTTGTATACTTTGCCTTTTGTGCGTAATGGCATTCGGGTGTCGCATAAGACTCCCGTCATACTTCGCGATTTTTGCCAGGCAACATTTACGGAAATTACTATGTTAAGGTATTTAAATTGGGTTACTGTCGGTACTGGTGTGTTGTCAGGGAAAAAGACTCCCTTAGCTGTGTTGCCTTGGCTTCCACTGAAATGACAAGCGAGATGTTCAGTCTTCGTTCTGCTAACCCTAAGACCAGCATTTGCCAAGATGTTCACTCAACGGCAGAGAGTAACTTGCATATATGCCGCATTCCTGGAAACCAGAACGATGTCGTCTGCATAGAGTAGATCCCAGGGAAGTGGAGCCTGGATTTCTTTGCTTGAGGTAAAATAGAAGAGGACTCAGTGCAGAGCCTTGATGGACTCTCACACCCACGGTGAATTCTTGGATCAGACCAGCCACGCTCCTAACTTTCCATCACGGTACATATCTTGTATGCTATGTGCATAGCATTCGGGAAGCTATTGTGCCCTAAGCGCTTGCCACACTAACGTCCGTGGCACTCGGTCAAAAGCTTTTTCAAGGTCTATGAAGATCAGGTGCAGGTCTTCCCGGTTCATACGGTGTTTAACAACCAAGATTCTGACCGCTTGTATAGCGTCTGTTGTAGAGCTCGGGGGTGTAAAGCCAAATTGGTAATATTGGTACTGGCTTATGGAAACAAGTATCTGGATGCGTTGATTTAATACTCTTGCCCGGTTTTTCAGGGTATAGGACGTAAGTTTAATGTATCTATAGTTTGTGTGATATCTCCTTTGATTTTATAAAAAGGTACAAGAACGCCTCCAATGTTTGGAAAAAGAAAGTCTCCATGATTCGATTCCATGTTCTTCGTTCGGAGGATGATATTAAAACCGGCCAAGTGCGAGTCATACTCGCGCACAAAGGGTTCCGTACCAATATCGCAAAAAAAACGGCATAAAAATCACGTTTGTTGTATGGGAGCCCCACTTAAATATTTATTTTATTCTGTTTTTAGTATTTGTTGTTATAGCGGCAACAGAAATACATCCTCTGTGAAAATTTCAACTGTCTAGCTATCACGGTTTATGAGATACAGCCTGGTGACAGACAGACAGACTCACACACTCACAGGTCCCGTTCTTACCCTTTGGGTACGGAACCCTAAAAAGTTTGGTGAGCTTTGCGATTTTTCATGCTTTTCACAGTATTGGACCTTCCACAGGGTCAAAAAGTACCTGATGATGGCTTGGGCATTCCTTGTTCATGAGTTTATTATTGATTTGGTACCACCTTAAATTTATCTTGTTATCTGTAGTTAGCAATTTGTGATCTATGTCTTTAAAGGATTTATTAAATTTTATGTCTTGAGTCGATCTATGGCTAGTATTGGCAATTTTGAAAAATTCTGTATACGTTTCTGCTCGTCGTATAAACTCTGTCTCGCCTTTGCTCTTGGTTGTGCAACCTTCCTCTTTGTTAGACATTTTGATTCTTTGTATTCGATGTGATCCTTTTATTATATTTTTTTTTATTGGTGGGCTCGCGCTTGACCACTATCTCACCTGATGGTAAGCGATGATGTGGTCGACGGTGTAGCACGCTAATCCAATCCTCTTGTAATTTTTAGGCTTGTCAGATCTTAAATAGTATTTTCTTGTTTTTAATCTATTCCTTCACATCCTCATCTTTGTTGTTGCTAATACGTCCTTCAGAAATGCCAAGTTTGATTTGTGCTATACTTTTACAGGGTCTTCTGAAAATTTTACCACACGTCGTCGGCATTGTCCTAGTCTTTTGCAAGCTCCTGGTGTAGATAGTCGTGCATACCTTCTCTTCGAGGAATGAATCGCCCTTAGAGCTGGAAAGTTCCACCAGTTGACCAGCTGGTACCCCATCCATAGGTGTCTGGATTTGAATCCCTTCCATTTCGTTTCCTGTACGCAGCAAATGGTAATATTCCTTCGTTTCAAGGTTTCTGCTAGTTCTTGTGTTCGGTCTATCAGGGATCCCAGATTCCACGTCGCTATTGTAAACGTGTGCACGGACTGCATTTTTGTCAAAGTCGTCGCTTGGGGGAACGCCCCAGTATTTTTCGCCCTTTTCATGTTTACGTCGCCTGTGGGGTACGCCCTAATATCATTGCCCGTATCTTTCTTGTCATTGCTCATAGTGAAATAGGAGGGCTGTTTTGATTGATTTTGTACGGCCGGTTACCCCCTGACGTAACCTGCTACGAGGCTTAGGTGCCGCCGTTGGCCTACTATAGGTTCATCCGCCGCCATCCTTAATATCGGAGATGGCGATGATCCATCTACAATTCACACTCATGGCGAATTTACGCATGTGCAGTTCTACAACTTACTATAGCTTTCTTACACGTGGCCTATTATATTCCCCCTACTGCCAAAGTTTTATAAACCTTATTGAGTCCTCTTTGAAAAGGAACCGACACGTCCATATAAATAACCTAATCCAACACATTAGCCCAATTCCCATTCAAAACCCATTCTAGGACACACAAATCTCAAATTATTTTCCTTCACTGTATTTTAAGTAGTAAGCCGGTCATCATCATTTCAGCTGAAAGACGTCCAATGCTGGAATATAGGTTTCCCTGTAGCATCACCTCGTCGAATGGTCGTATGGCTTCCATATCCAGCGGATTCACGCTAGGTAATTAGTACCTACACCTGAGACATGATCATGGGGCCATCAACATAGGTTCACTTCTGGACTACTACTTGTTTTATTTACTTATGCATTTTTCTAGATATTAGGTAGGTAAGGCACGTACGTGGGTAAAGAATAAGGACGGTTAAATTAATATCGTAACATATCCAGTTATTGTCATCATCACCTATCTACCTATTTAAAATCATAGAGGTCATGTCTCGCGCAGCTGTGAGCTTGCTGTTCAAAGCAACGAAACACGAATCAATAATTTTAGGATTTACGTCGGACTGTCACTCATCTGTCCGTTTGTTTGCTCCCCTCGAGAAAATGGCTGCATGAATATCGATCGATGATACTTTTACTGTTGTCTGGTTACGATCCATTGTATAGGTTCTGTCATCTACAGCTTGATTTTTGTATACGCAATCCTACAAACATAAAATCGCCATGGATATTTTTGACTAGTTTATTTTTTTCGGTTTGTAATAATTATGTAGTTGATTAGTTTTTCATGGTAATAGGTATAAGTGTCCTAAGGGATATCCAGCTAATATAGTCATTATAGAATTTTGACGATTGATCTTTAACTTCCTACGTTTGTGTTTTAAATAGATAAATACAACGTGTAATTGGAAGATATTCGTTTTCTGGAGCTTTTCATTTCATATCGGCAAATCGTCGATTCTATGAGATTGCACTCCAGTTGTGGTGGCTGCTGGTCAAATGGTATAAGAGGTTTCATTTAATTTATCTCACCCCACCTCGAAATTAAAGCCCTACAAGTATTAGATATCGCTAACACACTCTACATATATTTAAGGTAGAGATGTAACTACTAATACTCGAAATATTTTAGTTTAAACCTTATTTACAGCCCACATTATAAGCGCAAAGCTCGGCCCAGCTTTTTGATCCATAGTTAACTCAACCAATGGTTAATTATACTAACCAATGCATGATTTCAGGTAAAACGCGTTTCAATATTTAGCCTCACAAATAGTCAAATAAGTTGGAGAGTTAATTATTTGATCATTTGTTAGACTAACTAAATTGTTGTGAAAACGTCTTTTACCGAAATGTTTAAAACATTGGTTAGCAGATTTAACCATTGGATAAGTTAACTACGGATAAATAAACTGGGCCTAAGTGCATCGAGCTACTCCTTTCTGTTGTATATTTTCTCTGTTTCTCCTTTCTGTTCTAATAATCTGCCGGATTGAGATGACGTTCAAGTTTTGATTGATAGCTCCATTTTTGACATTGTGTTATCAAGAGCCACGTGATAGGTTTAAGTGCTACTACCACGTGTCTTGTTAAGTGCTTTAGAAACTAATTTATCGGACACAACAAAAAGCTTAGTCAAGTGCTTTTATTTCAGGCAATACATTAGGTAGCCGAATTATAATCCTTAATTTTATCTAGGTAGTTATCAAAGTATTGATTTTATTATTTCTACTTGCCTAGATACCTTTTGCCCAAAAATCATTGAGGTACTTAATTATTTCTAAATCACTTAGTAGAATACCTAATAATCAATTAGTAGATAAGCCTGCAGTGGCGTGGCAATCACAACACCTACTCAACAAATTATTTTATTGATTGCCAACATTGTTGTTGGAGGATCGATTAAAATTTACCTGTTCTGCCAACAAAATAAATTACAGCGCAAGGGGGATCCGCGGCTCGCGATCGAGTCACGCTGTGGGCTGTCGCAACGAGACGACTCCGTGGTGGTATTAGGCGGCAGGCCAAATACCAAAATAGCAAGCCACTCGCTCTGCTACAAAAATCTAAATGCACCTAGAGCGACCTTATAATCTGTTTGCTAGACAAATGATAAAAAAATGCTTACCAAATCTTTATGCAGTTCCTTCGAAATAAATGGGGTTAGCTTTGTTATTCCAACGAACACAAAAAACACCCCTAAAAGGATGGATAAACTTCTCAACACGATAGAACCCATTTTTATCGAACACACTTCAAATTTTTAGCACTGATTTAGAACACTATCCACTATCATTCTTTTATTTCATATTATTATAATCTAAATTTTCTCACTTATGTAATTACGTTTCAGACATAACTTATATGTACCTTTGTTACAAATACTAGGCTTATTTAGATATTATTAAACGAATTCAGGTAAAGGTTAAAAGCATTATTTCATTAAAATAGTCAATATGTGGAAAATACAAGGAAGTTAGAAGCAAACACGTTCCGCGCCGGCGCGAAAAAATCCATATCGAACCAACATCACTGTTGCCAGAAACGAAAATTAAAATTCAGCATCACCAAACCAACGCGTAAAAATAAAAGTATAGGTAGGTACGTACTCTACATTCTCTTTTGAGTGAGTACACATTAGTTAGAATATATAAAAATAATAACGTACAATTTGTGTGTAAGTAACAAATAATTTGAATTTTACAAGTTTATGGAATCCTATTATCGCGCCATCTCGTGCCTACTGCCAGCAACGTGCCTCGACGGCGACGGCTCACGGCTGAGTTGGTAGTAGTTTATGGCTGAGTTATAGTGTTATAATAGTTCTCTATACTTCCTAAAAGATAACTTGATCTCTGCGACAGCTCAATAGTATCAAATACAGTAACAATAGCGCTTGACAGGCTAACATTAACGTATATTATAATATTTTGCTCTAAGCTTATGCACACTCAAAATAACCTTGCTCCAAGAGCATAAGGTCACCTCTCTGTTTGTCACTTTTTACGCTTTTATCCAACTGCAAGGAAAGTGTTATGTTTTTCGCGCGTATCTTGATTTTAAGTATGTTTACAATGCATGTCCACTCACTCGCTTCGCTCGCGCGTGAATAAAAATGACACTCATCGGAAATCACCTACCTTCCGCACTTGAAGCTTAAATAACTATTGTTTATTTGTATTTATGTAATATTCTTTATTACCTCATATCTTTCCAACCGCTAGACGGATTCATATAATTAAGACATCGTTAAGTAGGTACCTACGTCTTGACCGCCCAAGTGTAGATTGGAGAAATAAAAAAAAATGTCTTCCTAAAAAAAAACATGGCGGTTTTGCAGGTCCCAATATTTTATTCTTCCAAACCTATCGAGTGGGGTATCAAAATGAAGTGCTAAAAGAGGTGATTACAAAACTTTTTTGCAAATAAATACTACCGACTTCCAAATAAAAAACTACAAAGTGAAAAATAACTTTATCGTTGGAAGTCAGTGTCTTTCTTTTTCCCATTTTTTTGCGATATGTACACCGACTTCCAAAGATAAAGTTATTTTTCACTTTGTAGTTTTTTATTGGAACTCGGTAATATTTTTTTGCAATTTTTAATTTACCCATATTAGTTGTATAGGTCTACCAGAATCTCATGGCAAAAGGGGAAATAAATTTTTGTTGTATGCAATACTGGGGAAATTGGATCAAACGATCTTGATACTGTTTAATTTTTATTTATGTCTTTAGTATTAATGAACATGAGGTACCTATATTATAGTAGTCACAACGGATCTTTGTGTCTTTGAACTTGGTCCTGCCAACCATTGCGTAAGAAACAGTTTGTCATCGAGTATACTGCATAGAGTAAGCGAGATAGGACGATGACAAAAAAGACAAAAGATATTTATTTCAACTGGGCCACCAAGCGGCACTTTTGAATGTCACAATTTAAATTTACATGGAATAAAAGTTGATTCTACCGTGCATTCGGAAAGTAGCTTGTTATGTAGAAGAATGCACAAGAAACTCCGTAAGCTTATGTGACATACATAAGCGAGTGAAAGAGACAGTTATACAGTGCTATCTTCACCTTCAACATTGACACATAAATAGCTACTGCGCGGGGTCTTGCAACCAATTCAGAGACACAAAGATCCACTGTGAGTATTATAGGTATGTGTATGAATGATGTTGTTATACATCGTGTTCTTAACATAGGAAAAATAAATCAATTGAATATTAATTTATGTACTAATTTATTATTTAGCATTTAAATCATACTAATAACTTAAAACCTCATTCAGAACTAGAAAACTAGAATACGATTCCATGAACTCCACTGGCATTTCAAAAACTTGTATCTTTGTAGTTTTAAGTCATCTCTCTCCATCAAAATGGTTATTTTTCATTGGCATTTAATATATTCAAAACCAATCTCTTTATGTATAAAGTCTGTTAAAAATAATAAAATGTATCATGTTACTTAAAGTCATTCATCATCATCAGTCTATATATTTTTTTTTTATGTAAGTTTTATGTACCGGTAGTCGATTTGGCACCGTAGTCGATTTGGCACCGTGGAATCGAGGTGTTGAAGTGTTTGTACAAAAAACGCCACCATGTCAGTCCGACTTCAGGATCAGGCCTTGGAACCTATCTTTCTGCAGCGAGGTGTGAGACAGGGAGACGTCATATCTCCGAAACTGTTCACCGCTGCACTGGAGGATGTCTTCAAGGTTCTGGACTGGAGAGGGCTAGGCATCAACGCCAATGGCGAGTACATCACTCACTTTCGGTTTGCCGACGATATAGTGGTCATGGCTGAGACCATGGAGGACCTCAGTATAATGCTCGATGACCTCAGTAGAGCTTCCAAAAGAGTGGGTCTTAAAATGAACATGGACAAAACCAAGGTTATGTTGAATGCCCATGTAACACCCACTCCTATCAAGGTTGGAGACTCTACACTCGAAGTTGTGGAAGATTATGTCTACCTGGGACAAACGATCCAGTTGGGTAGGGCCAACTTCGAGAAAGAGGTCAACCGTCGAATCCGACTCGGCTGGGCAGCGTTCGGGCAATTGCGCGGTGTCTTCTCGTCCAACTTACCACAGTGTCTCAAGACGAAGGTCTATGACCAGTGTGTGTTGCCAGTGATGACCTATGGCTCTGAGACGTGGTCGCTCACAATGGGCCTCATCAGAAAGCTTACAGTCACGCAAAGGGCAATGGAGAGGGCTATGCTCGGAGTATCCTTGCGTGATCGAATCAGAAATGTAGAGATCCGCAAGAGAACCAGGGTTACCGACATAGCCCGAAGAATTGCCAAACTTAAGTGGCAGTGGGCAGGGCACATTGCTCGCAGAACGGATGGCCGATGGGGCAGAAAAGTTCTGGAGTGGCGACCGCGAACCGGAAGACGATGCGTTGGAAGGCCTCCCACCAGGTGGACCGACGACCTGGTGAAGGTTGCGGGGATTCGCTGGATGCAGGACGCACGGGACCGGTCAATGTGGCGACGCTTGGGGGAGGCCTATGTCCAGCAGTGGACGTCTTTCGGCTGATATGATGTAAGTTTTATGGCCTGGTTGCTAGGACCTTTTAGCCACGTCTTTGGAAAGAGTTTTGGATCTTATATTTATTCTTTAGTATGCATTAGAATGCGGATGTAACAGATTCTAATGTTTTTTGGAGTATTTGGCAGCAAATTGTATCGAGTCAGTCTTCCCAGTAAGCTTTGCAGAGGCAGTCAATACTACAATAAAATACACCGCTCCACTATCCCGAGATCGCTTTTGTCAATGATTTTACAAATTGTCCAGTTGCGGAGACAGTTGTGACAAAAAACTACACCAATAATATATCACAATATCCACTAGGAATCAATTTGCAAATAATATTAACAGCCACTGAACTTCACTCGACAAAATCCCGCCAAAAACTCCCGTCTATATACACGTCCCACTGCAGGGCGCAGATTATTACTTAATATTTTTCTTACGTCAAAGATTCTCAATCTCCGTTAAAATCAATATCTTGTCGAAGAATTAGTAACAGTTACATTACTGTTGCCATTTCCTTCCGGCCATCATTCGATGTGCCCTGACCTACGATTTACCATATAATAGTAATGGAAAGAAATTAAAATTAAGTAAGAAAAATATAAATTAAACTAAAAGTATCAAAACAAGTCAGTCCAACTTACCGGTCCACTCTACGACGCACTTTAAAATCAAAGATTGAGTTTGATTTACGCCTTCTTCTTCCCTTATTTTATGATACACATTGAAAACAATATGTCTCGCATGAGATCGAAGTGGGTTTTTCGACATTTTCACAAAAATAACAAACTTTCAAGATAATATCAAAAAATTTCAGCAGCGGTTGACACATCAAGTACTTTGATTCGATAGGTGACAATTGACATTGCCATATGAAAATCACAATTTAAAAAAAATAAAAAATGCCATGAGATTCTGGTACACCTATACTACCTACCTTTCTAAAACAGGCAAGTTGTTTACCTATAACGCCAGTATAGATTACCCGAATAACATGAAACTTGAACATAACCGGTGAAATGAGAGATCAGCCTAATTGTGTAAGTAAATTCGGCAAAGGAAACAATCTGTTTCTTTCCCAAAAACACACACATACACAAATAATTTGAATAAAGATTCAACTTCTTTGTGTATGTGTGTGTTTTTGGGAAAAAAACAGATTGTTTCCTTTGCCGAATTTACTTAAACAATTGGTTTGTTGAACCAATTTTTTTTGTGTTAAATATTAAAAGATCATATATAAGTTTCCGTACAAAACTATTTTTAGTTTTTTTTTTTTCACTGTAATTACAAAGTAAAATCCAATTGAAATAGTATATTATGCAACTAGTGAATAAAAGACAGATTTAAAGCGAGGGCCATAGATGAATCACGAACAAGTGAAGGATTCTAACGACTGAATCACGACCGTAGGGAGTGATTCATGATGACTGAATCACGAGCATAGCGAGTGATTCAAGTGTTAGAATCATGAGCGACGCGAGTGATTCATGGCCCTCGATATAAATCCGTTTTATTCAAGAGTTGCATACTATATTTTATACCATGATTTCGAGAAAAAGAAATATTTAAGCGAAAAGCACAAGGAATATTACGAGTCATAAATAAATAAATGGTTTATTACCTTCAAAATTTACATAAAATGTGAAACCCTGACCCCTGAGCTAGGTAACAGCGCCTGTGTTTCAGGGGCCAGTGACCACCTCCGTTACGTTACATAATTATAATTAATTAAATACCATTGCAATTAGTATTAGAATTACAATCTAAATAAGTATTCAATAAATATCCTAGACTAAATCAAAATCATTATTAAAATCCTAAGTAACAAACTCAAAATTAATATCGGAGAAGGAGTTTGAAAGTCGAGAGTTCTCTGCACAAGAAGTTTGTATAGAGTATTTTTTACGCAAGAAGGCGCAAGGAGGTTATATAGCATTGAGATGGAGGTCTAATACATTGGTGTGTTCCAAATTCAAACACCAAAACAGTGATTAAAAGTGCTTTTTATTCACTGTTTTCAGTGAATAAAATAAGCTTTTTAGAGGGGGAATGGTATAAATATATTTTTGAATCCAGTACCGAAAACACCCCGATAGTTTGCCGAACAAATCCGAGCCCGTGTGACGTCACAACATTCATTTCTACTCATTGTAGCACATAGCTGATACATTGTTTTGACTTTTAACCGATTCAATCTTGTTATTATCGTCAATATATTAATGAATATCGAATATATTGATCATAAATATGGAACCTTAAAAGTTATCGTGCTTGCTTCGTACCATTATTTACGAATACTACAAAAAGATCCCAATTATATGTGTTTCGCGCAATAGCCTAGTACCTAGCAATCTACTAAATTTAAGCAATGTTCTATGTCTAACTAGATTCCAATTATAATGTGTTAATTCTGTTGTTATCTTGTTCTAATTTAGCATTAGATTCGTATTAAGTTCTTACTTTGATCATTAAAGACTGATAATAGTAAAGGTGAACGGCAGATTTCGTACCGCATACTTTTTTCGTTGTTCGGTTATAGAATTTATACCACTTATTAAGGCAACTAAGCCATTTATTTTTATGTAAGTTAACTATTTTTAGAACTTCGGATTAATAAATAATATCAGTAAAAAGATTTGAATAAATAAACGTAATCAAATCGTACATTAAACGCAGTAATGTTTTAGAAGTTGCCTTTTGTAAAATAACTCAAATATTAAAATGATAATTAATTATTCAGAAATACATATAACACTAAATATAATCAAACTCATCATTATCAAACTGTTGCAATCCGCTGCTGGACTTAGGTATCTTATAATGCCCTGAATAGGTACAATCCTCATCTCAATCTACCTACTTAATGGTAAGTAAATAAAACACAAAAAGATAGCAAAAAACAATTTAGAACATTTACTTTACACATTAAACAATATGTAACATTTACCTATAGGTAACATTGGTACACTAGTACATAACCTTAAAAAATAAAACTGGTTATAACTTATACGTCCCAAGTTCTAAAAATCTAAGAATTTAAAAAGGGATTATCTATCATATAAACTACCAATTAAAACAAAAAATATCCCAAAACACGAATTTTTATTAGCGGTACGAAATGCCCATACAAGCCTGCCATTCGCCTTTTAAGGGAACTTTCGAGCAAAGTTGACATTGTTGTATGTATAATTACGTAACTTGAAAATATGTTTTTTTGTTTATGGTGATATATTCATTATTTTATACTTAAATGACAGATATAGGCGTTAAACTAACATTTCTGTTTGAATTGTGAGAATCGATCGACGTATTTAAGAGATATTTACTGAAGAATTAGTGTAACGAAAATCTAAGTACCAAGTTAATATTTTTACGTTTCTGTTCTACAAACTTTTTAGTGTTTGTCAATATATAATATAGACATTAGTGTTCAATATTATTAAGGGATATTGTCAATCTGCCTAGCCTTTAACCCAGTAACTGGGTAACACGGTACCCCTTGGCAAGACTGGTGTCAGATCTCAAGCTTCTGTCTACCCGTAACGACTGTCAAAGATCTTCAAATGACAGCCGGGACCAACGGCTTAATGTGCTTTCCAAGGCACGGAGGAAACACGGTATGTTGAAATGGTCACCCATCCACGGACCGACCTCGTCAAGCGTTGCTTAACCTTGATGATCGAACAGTGCGGCTGTTATTATTTAGCCACGAGCTCCTCTATTAAGGGATTTGTAAATAATGGGAATTACCAAAAATTTTATGTGTTTGTGTATCATATTTAGTGGTATCTAATGAAGTTTTTTGTTAACCAAAGTCAAAGTTTCGCGCCAATCGTGTTTGTTTACTTTTTATTTTACACCGATATCACCTACCTATATGTAAAAACGATTACATTATGACAATTATGTTTCCTAATGTACCTGTAAACAACATTATCTAACACCGGTCCACTCTCACGTATTATTTATTACGACTACTTTATTTAAACTCAAACTTCCAATTCGTCCATCAGGTGGGTATATTATCGACATTAGCCTTTATAAATCCTTTATCACACATGACTAAATAAAGAACAATGGCAGGTGCCCATACATTTTTTTAGCTGAGATTAAATTCCTACGTCTTTAAATGAAAAATATCTGGTTTAACTCAGGGTGATGTTCTGAATTAGTTTGTGCAAGAATTTTTGTTCGAGAATGTCGAGAATAATAGATATTCGTTCATAAACTTTTGTAGGCTATGTCTGGGTAACTTTTAAAAATGTGTTTAATAGGTAATATTATTCAATTTCGTGGAAGTAAAAGGGGAATATCGCATTAGCATTTCCCTTACCTAGTTATTTCAGCATGAAATGTATAATATACTCTTTGGAAAGATTATATATACCTATTTAAACTAAGCGACTTTGACGTTTATCAAAAGGTCGTCGTCCTCGTCAACAACCAAGCTATATTTTTTAAACTTGGATACTAGTCTTTTTGCCAATCATTAATTAAAAGTAATTCATTTATTTCCACTACACTACAATATTCTTACCTACCTGCGAGGAACATCTATACTTAGACATAAACTGTATTGTTAACTCATTTACTGCAATAAATACATTAATTATATTATTAATTAATATAGTTACTACTTGTCACTTAGCAGATAAAATATATAATGGCAACACTAAGCTAAAGAAATTAACTAAAAAATCAAATAACTTTTTATTTATTATGATTTTTTTTTATCCGTTTTGAACCAGCCCAATAATATATTTAAAAAATGTAGACAATTAATAGAAAGTCTTTCATATATAACTCACTTTCAGACGCTCAAATTTAAGTCAGCTAAAATCTCGCCATTGTTCTTTGTTGTTTATTAATATTTTTGCACTAATTTTCGGATATTTTTAGTCAATCTACGTGTAGTTGACACTATAGTATCATGATTTCCTTAAACGTTATGACGTCACCAACATGGCGACCAATTGTGGCCCGTTTGTAGTCACGTGGTTCTATTCAAAATTTTATCGATTTTCAATTGCTTATAATAAATTGAAAAAAAATATTTAAGAGTTTTTTGAAACGACAATATAATTTAAGTTATATAAAGTTTCGAAATAAATTTAAAAAATCGTATTTTTTTTTAATTCAACAACCCAATTAGGCTGACATACACAAGTACCCCTTTAGAGCGTACTGGCGTGTTGTTATGTTATGAAATGGTTTATACAATAAACAGACATGCGATTGCAGCAATCCCGAATGATTTGCCGTTGTTTATTGAAGTGTTCTGTTGTATAGGTATCTCCCATGAAGTTATAGGTAAAGATGGAGGCCACACTTCGAACAAAATCTTGAGGCAAATACCTACGTCTTTCTGTGGGCCGACCTCTCTTTCTAGTGTGGACTATAGTACCCTACTTAGACAGAGAGGGTCTGCCCACAGAGAGCGATATAGTGATACATAGGTTTTGCTTCAAGTAGGTATTCGAAGTGTGGTCTCCATCTTTATCTATACCTTCATGGTATCTCCGAATTTCTTCATTCGATCTTTACCAAATTAAAATGGGACCAATTTCGAAACATACTCTATCAAACAAAAATAATTTTCAAAATCGGTCCACAATTGACGGAGATATCGGTGAACATACACAAAAAAAAAACATACATGAAGTCAAACATAGAACCTCCTCCTTTTTGGTAAGTCGGTTAAAAAATATATAGGTAAAACTTATGGTTAACTAAGTTATGGACCAAGTGATTATTACAGCATTATTCATAATGCTTTTGCACCAAGTGCAAAATAAAATGCTTGAAAAATGCCCAATATGAGTCTACGCAATATGATAAAAACTATTGAAATAATTAAATTGACCGAGCTTGCTGAATAATGCCCATCACGTAATGGGCAGGTGAATAAAAATATACGTTTTATTAAATTGTTTTAATTATGAGATTGATTTTTATGTAGAATAGTTAAGTACGATTACTAAACCAACAAAAGTCGTTGGGGCTCCAATGTCTGTCTGCAATTCTGCAGAGTGATCATTCGAACCTAACCTATCCGTGTCGATTCTTACAGATAATTTATTGAGCAGGGCAAAACCTACACTCGATACAATATCGATATGACAGTGGTACAGATTTATGTTTAGAAAACCAGTATCTAAAGCATGTTTGGCCACACTGGTACAATAGACCTACCTAACTGCATCGTTTGTCCCAGGTAGAGAGATAATCGTCTACAACTTCGAGTGTAGAGTCTCCGATCAACATAGATAGGAGTGGGTGTAACATTGGCATACAACATAACCAGCAGCCTAATTGTGTAAGTGAATTCGGCAAAGGAAACAATCTGTTTCTTGCCCAAAAACGACTTTTCGTATGGTCAGAAACAGATTATTTCCTTTGCCGAATTTACTTACACAATTAGGCTGCCGATCAAAAGCCTTCGAAATGTCGAGGGAGACGGCAAGCACTTCCCCGTGCCTCTCGATGACCAGCCTAATTTTGTAAGTAAATTCGGCAAAGGAAATAATCTGTTTCTTTCCCAAAAACGACTTTTCGCAATACATAAAGTCGTTTTTGGGAAAGAAACAAATTGTTTCCATTGCCGAATTCACTTACACAATTAGGCTGCGGGTCTGCCACTAAAGGCTTAATGGTAAGCTTCTTTCATTCGGTCTGCTCAGTGGTATGTGCGATTGGATTGCAGGCTTCTCTGACCAACGATATCAAAGCCGGGGTCCCTCAGGGGTCGATACTTTGAACAACGTTGTTATTGCTGCACATGAGGATACATATTCGCGGGCTGGCTGAGCAAAACCAGGCGTATTCTCCGCCTGCACAGCATGATTTTATCCTTGTTATGTCTTTTTAGTAAACGATCTGTTTTGGCTTTGCAGACAATAGCAGTTGCTGAGGGGTGCGCCAAAGTTCACCTAAATTTTCAACTCCGATAATTGGAAATCCGAAAATGTTCTTCCTAACATTTTTCATCCTAACAATCACAATTCCTAACTACTTTGTCTCTAATGTTCATATTCGGAAGCATTCAACTTCATAATGTCAGTAGCAATAAACATTTATTATACTTTTATTTGTTTTCCTATATTTTCTCAACATAACTATCTTTTACACTATTATTCAAAGTCATATCTTTTTTGTTTAGATTTGTTTTTATTCATAATAATCAGTATTATATACATTAATTTTGCGTAACTTTATTTTCACTTAACATGTATAACATATAAGAATAACAGGTACCATGGTACAAGTATTCAAATAAATACATGTTTTCATATACACATTTCAATTAAATTAGTTTAATAATAGCGGCTATAGCTTTCAAATAATCACTTTTATTGGTGTATTTTGCTTTAAAATTAAATATATGTCGCATCAGGGCTGGCCGATAGATGTAAACCATCGGGAAGTCAGGATGTATTTCCCTTAGGTTAAGACATCGTGTGTGGGCAGGTCGGTGGGTACAATAGTGCAAATGAAATCACAGAAGTTATTCGATACACTGGGTTTATTTAAATAGTCACAACTTAGTTACAATCTTGCTTACTAATATTACGGATCGACACTGATTCTACGACGTGTTAGCTCTACGGCGTTCAGTACTCAACTGCCATATTCTACTATCCCCACCACGCAAGTGGTTAGAGGAAGCGCGCCAATGCGTAGTTGTTTAGCTTTCCCGCCAGATGGCGTGCTTGCGATTTGTTTTAACGTCCGTACTATTGACTAAACCCGACACGGCCATCCTGCGAGACAGGCGTCCTCGTCTGTTACTCATTGTCAGGTTTTAACAGTGTATCGAATCATGTGGAAATTCTCATGAATGTCCTCAGCTCTTGGGGAAAGCTGAGGGGTCTGTCAGACTCCTACTGACTAAAACCACATGGTGTTCTCTAGGCCGTAATTTATCTTGAGAGGCGAGCGTGGAACACAACACGTCGCCTTCTCGGGCCTCTCTCAGGTGACAGATCCCAAAATCTATCACCCGCAGGCATCATTTTCTTGTCCTTGCTCACTGCCATCTCATGTCGTGTTGCACCACACGTCCTCTTAGTCTACTCCGACCCGCCAGTCTCCCATCATACAAGGGATGTTTTTCCTGAAACACAAAATTTCCAAACAGAATCACTCGTCCAATCCTGACTCATACTCTAGAGTGAGGAAACATTTCGAAACAATCAAACATGATCATTTAAATCTCTCTGTTCACCATTGCAAGGAACAAGTAATTCTATTTTCAATTTAAAGAAAATAGCAACTTAATCATCGATCCGGTACCTAAAAGCACCCAATTTTCGTAATTACAAAGTCCAAGTACCACTGATAGTCACTAATGTCACATTAAATGAAACAAAAGAAAAAGACACCAGGTATCTTATTCACGATCTTAAGCCATCACATAGCTTTTCTAGCTATATCATAGCTCTCTTAGCTATCTCATAGCTCTCTTAGCAATCACAATTGCTCTACTCGCACATCCCTACGATGTTGAGTCAACTCAACTCTCTGAACTCAGAACCTGTTCACACAGAGATTTAGTCTGTCCTATGTTACGTCTATTCATCATCTACAATCTCAATTGGTACTTCAGCTTTGTATATCTTACTAACACAATCTACGCATAGTAATCAAAATTAGAAAACCAAAATTATTTCAATTTTCGTAATGAAGGCTTGACGATTCGAACGTCATCAACATTAACATGGTGACCTCACCTCTCGCGTGACTATGCGAGTTTACTTTATTTTAACCTCATAACTCAACAGGAATCCTCTGTTACTGTAAGGTTCCTTACACAAACGTGTTTTTTACACCGACTTACAGGTGCCCTACAGGCCCACAGTTGCCACAAAGACCTCCAGTTGCCACACTGGCCTACAGTTGCCATAAAGGCCAACAGTTGCCACACAGGCCAACACACAGCGCTCGGCTAGTCCTGACCAAACTAGATCATTGGGTTCGTTAAAATAGAGACATTTTTGAACTCTAATCTTTAACTAAATAATTGCCCTGGGCCATGTACCACAGTAATTCCAGACAAACTTTAAAACTGCTGCAGCAAAAACTGCCAAGCTTATAGAAACCCTCGAGTAAAACCTCTAACGCCACGGCTCTATAGCCGACAAGCAATTGTATTGCTCTCACACAACGGTCTTCTAGTCACCGACTTCCGCCAGTATCCACTGGTACGGTCAAACATAATACGGCTGATAGACTCAATTACTCGACATCTTAGGCTTGCTCATTATTATCAAAATCCCTTTGACATCAACATCGACTGGTACATAACCCGCTGGCATCTTTCTTAACCTACCGTGTGCATACTTGTAGGTTCTGAGCGTACCTATCTAAAGCTTTCAGTGTATAACGATCACTGCCCTGTCATAATCACCTATCGCAGACTTAATAAAGTAAAAGGCCTATTTAGTTTTCGTACCAAAGTTTCCCAAACAACACTTCATTAGAAAAAGGTCCGCCGATCAACAAGTTCAACAACTAATCAAAGTAATTGTTACAATTCTGTTACGGTTTGTTATGATTCATAGGCATTGCATACTCAACTCATGAAACCTTCATTGTGACTTGTGCACCAACACAAGCCAGAATCGTATCTACCAACGATTCTCTACATATCTGCCGCCACATATGCTACACCATATGAGGGGCCCTTGTGCACCAACACAAGCCAGAATCGTATCTACCAACGATTCTTTACATATCTGCCGCCACATATGCTACACCACATCATGAGGGGCTCTGTGCACCAACACAGACAAGAATCGCACCAACGATTCTCAAAAATCTTGCGCAATATGTGCTACAACACATGAAGCGCTCTGTGCACCAACACAGACAGAAATCGCGCCAACGATTCCTTCTAGACCCATCGCCACATGTTACGCATGAGGTGCGGTCTAAAGTTTCGAGTATGAGTGTACAAGCCATTCTTAATCAGATTTGGTCTCATTACCACTGTCATCAACTATGACGTCTAACTCTCAAGGAACTTGGTGATCGGGTATCCTTCTCACAAGATTCGCGCCTTTCACTCTAAGATCTTGTAACATACCGACTGTTAATATGAGGGGAACAATTAGGCCTGATCATATTTGCTTCTTAATAGCTCGCGTGAAGGACCTTCACGAATAACTTTGATCAATATCGTTTAAACCAGATTATCAACAGTAACCCTTTACTATCGCTCACAAACTCAGTTTTCAAGTACGGAAAACGATCGCGAGATCTACTGCTATCATAATATTACTTTGAAAGTAAGCAAGTTAATTCAGATCTGAAGACGGTGGTTGTACATCGTTACGCAACAAGATCCGTCTTGAATACACGCAAATGACCAGTACCGTTACTAACTCGATACAATTACGATAGCGCAACGACATCACTAACTCGCTTTGCCACTGAAAACGACTAGTTATTCAGTCATTTTGGAAAACTCATCTCCTTCATATGGGCTATCTCATCCTAAAGTTCGTACTGAACCAAATGTTGAAACTAGGAAAGTACTAACAAGCCAATAGGCAACTTATTAGCTACTTGCTTTTTACTAGGTGTGTCTTAATTACCTAGTGATGGGGCTAGGTATAACCACTACCAACCAATTCAGTGTTCCAACATGAACACTCTTAAAACTCAAAATAGCATCTCATCACTAGAGAACATTCGACTTCACTATCGAAATAAAATGGAAGCGACTCACCGAGTATTCCTTTCCAAACTTTCGCGCTCATGACCTCACAGCTGTTGTCATAACGTCCAGCTACCACCTGCGAACTGCTGGCCAGCCGTTCTTCTTAACCTCTTAGGTCTTGACACGTCAGCCATCGCATACAGCTTTTAAACCGCGAACCCGCAGCAGTGGCTCCACTGCGACACAATATGTAATCTGAAACATGAAAAACACTACGAGAGTACTTGTTCACATAGTTATTTTAACCATACACATCTTTGATGGAATTTAACCGGTGCAGCGCTGTAGTAACCTAAATTAAACAATCTGCCTAGCCTTTTCCCAACTACATTGGGGTCGGCTTCCAGTCCTACCAGAGTCAAATGAGTACCAGTCTTTTAAATGAAGCGACTGCCTATCAGACCTCCGTAACCCAGTAACTGGGTAACACGGTACCCTCTGGCAAGATTGGTGTCAGATCTCAGGCTTCTGACTACCCGTAACGACCGCCAAAGATCCTCAAATGACAGCCAGAACCAACGGGTTAACGTGCTTTCCGAGGCACGGAGGAAACCCGGTATGTAGAAAAGGTCACCCATCCAAGGACTGACCTCGTCAAGCGTTGCTTAACCTTGACGATCGACCAGTGTGGCTGTTATTATTTAGCCACGAGCTTGTAGTAGTTAGTAGTAACCTAAGCCTGCTAAATGTGTTATTATGGACACCGAATGTGCAGAGTCCCTGTCCAAAACATGAACCACACAAAACAGTATCCCAAGTGCCCAGGTAGGTATACTCGTATGAGCTTTAGATAAACAAAAGAATGCCACCGCATTTTAAGTAGCAATTAACTAGGCCTGGTAGGGTTTACCACCTTTTAGATAGTTTGGCCCGCCGTCCACAAAAGAAGAATACTATGCTTCTTATCAAACTTAGTTAACTCTCACTACATAAAACTTATCACACAACAAAACTAATCAAAATATTTCATTTGGAATTTTCATAATTTCCAGACTGAAGTGTAAGGTAGCTACGTCACTGTCACCATATCGTTCTAACTTCCACACATTAATAGCTAGCTGAGGACTATTACCAGTGACTGTAGAATAATAACTCTTCAGCAACATTAAAACTTGACCATCGATAACTAAACTGAAATTATAACCTGACACGGGCCATACCGTAAACAAAACCTAATTTTTTGAATAATGAACTCACTTTTCCACAATCATAACAAATTGAAAACGACTCACCAGATTGGCATAAAGATCAGAGCGTATGGATCTTTCCAAACGTGCACACGTTCCTCCTTGTCCTGTCCAGCTCCTTTGTTGCTGCTAGCCTCCTTGCTGCTCCGTTTCCGACTAGTTTTTCATTATTTAAGACTGAGGGTAGTCTCAACTGACACCGCGATTTTTTTGCAAGAATGTAACCGCCATTTTCACTAGCATTGTTTTTACGTGTGATCTCATTAGCACGACCGAATCCCAATTCTGATGTCGCATCAGGGCTGGCCGATAGATGTAAACCATCGGGAAGTCAGGATGTATTTCCCTTAGGTTAAGACATCGTGTGTGGGCAGGTCGGTGGGTACAATAGTGCAAATGAAATCACAGAAGTTATTCGATACACTGGGTTTATTTAAATAGTCACAACTTAGTTACAATCTTGCTTACTAATATTACGGATCGACACTGATTCTACGACGTGTTAGCTCTACGGCGTTCAGTACTCAACTGTAGCGGTGGGCGTTGAATGAACGAACTGTTTTTTTAGACTGTTTACTTGTCGTCAACTGTTCGACTGGTTTACAGTTCACGGATAAACTAGTTTACTCATGAACGAGATTTTAAGCATCGACTTGATTTCGCGTAGTCGACGCACGACGGAACGGAACGAGTGATGATTTCGAAGACTGGTTTTGGTTTACAGTTCACAGATAAACTAGTTTACTCATGAACGAGATTTTAAACATCGACTGGATTTTGCGTAGTCGACGCACGACGGAACGGGTGATGATTACGAAGACTGCCGAACCGAAGCAGTATGTAAATCTCGTTTATCTTTATTTGTTTTTTTTTTTATATATTTTGTTTAGGTACAATATGTTTTTAGTCCTGCTTTGAAATATGCATTACGTGTCGGTCAAGGCGAAATAATAAACTTTGTCATTACCTACTTTTTTTTCGCTAAAAGTGTAAAAAGTACTTAATAAATAAACAAAAATAACTAATTGTAAATAGTGGATTGTGTATGAGTGTATAAAGTACTAATCGACTAGTAAACCAGTTTTTACCAAAACGACCTAATCCGTTCGTTCACTAAACGCTGCTGTTCAGTCTATGATGTAAACTAGTCGAAAATTAAACTGTTTTATGAACTAGTTTATCGTAGACAGTAAACCAGTCTCGTTTCGTCGACTGTAAAAACGTCGACGACCCACCACTACTCAACTGCCATATTCTACTATCCCCACCACGCAAGTGGTTAGAGGAAGCGCGCCAATGCGTAGTTGTTTAGCTTTCCCGCCAGATGGCGTGCTTGCGATTTGTTTTAACGTCCGTACTATTGACTAAACCCGACATATATATTTAATTCTATCATATTTGCCGTTGATTTGGAAGTTCATTTTATTTTTGTAGGTAGTACTCATAAATAGAAAGCTTTATAAAAATTTTCAAGACTCGGCAATGTTATGTTTTTTTGTATGTTTTTCGTGAGGTAAAAAAGTGAGAAAAAGTCCAAGAGCGAGCGAAGCGAGCTCGGGAACTTAGGGCACCCCGACACGGATAGGTTAGGTTCGAAGGAGATGACAGAAGCTGAAGTGAGCGAGCAAAGCGAGCGAACGCAGCTCCCGTCATCTCCTTCATGTTAGGTTACTTTAGACCCTGCAGACAGAAATAGGAGCGCCGCGCAGCGGGGCTCCGTCGACTTAGTTGCTTAAATCTTCCATAACCATCGGGTTCCGTGGGGTTGGGATGGTACATTGAGGTAGCCCCTCTACCCTCCTTTCCCTTTCCCCCTTTCGCGCCCCTTAAATCGATGGAAATGGAATGGAATGGAATTTTTTATTCTAACCTGAAAACTTTAACCATGAATATCTCCATAACTATAGGGCTCCGAGTGGTTGGTGTGGTACTGAGGGGTAGCCAAACCTCCCCCCATCCCTCCTCTACCCTATCCGCGCCAAAAATCAACGGCATATAATCGAAATTTTAACCTTACACTTATACTTTTTGTTGCTTCTTAATTCACACGCCCAATATTGTTTATCCACTGTTATTCGGTTTTTTTTCATATGTAAATCCATGTACGTCTAATTTTAATCCTCCGCGACTGGTTTTAAATGATTTTAAATAATTTTTCTCTATATTAATAAAGCATTAACACAAACATGCTCGTAATGATAATACACCGACATGAACTTAACAATAGACACAACTCAGTACGCTATGTAAAGCATACCCCAAATAATAATCATCCCTCAAATTAAAACTATAAATATCATCTTCTAACCAAATATATTTTTTATTACACTTGGTAAATGATTCTTTCTGAGTATGAGTGAAAATATTATGGTAATTATGTTTAGGGATAAAAGCGTTATGATAAAAAACAGTAGGAGTTTAAATATATTTACTTAATGATATTATTAATTACAACTTTCGGAAACACGAGTGTTATGAACATCGCCGGTAGCACTACAAATAGTATGAATGAAAACTTTAGGATGAAAATTTTTAGGAAGAGTGATCATTCGGATTACAAATCGTTAGGAAGAACAATTTCGGGTAAACAACTTTAGGTGAGCCAATATGGACCCGTTGCTGAGAGATACCTTTCAGAAGCGCGCGCTACTGGGCTTCAGATCCACTCTCTTCGAGAGGCCATGGTTGGGCGCTTGAATCTGTCCTTGAAGGCAATCTTCGAATGGGGCGATACCAATCACGTCAGGTTTAATGCTGCTAACACCCAGACATTTTTTTTTTTTCGCTAAAAGGAGCCAATTCCAACCGGCTCCTTGCCGAGTTGTGACCGTGCCGATAACGGACCGTTTTAAACTTCTTGGCGTTACGTTGACATCGACCCTTAATTTTGGTCCATTCGTTGAGGCAAAAGGAAAGGTTAGACGGTACTTCACGACAAAACAGTTGTAGTTAGGTACTGCTCTCATCTCTAGGGCGGACCTGCCAAGTACCAGCTGGACTTACTTGAGTCGATCGTAAAACGGGCCAAGAGGCATATCGGCAATAAAATACTGGTCGAGTCTAGGCGCCAGAGTCTTAAAACTCGGCGCCGAGTTGCCAGGCTGTCGGTTTCTTATCCGGGAGTCTGGATCTTCATCAGCTTTTTAATTTTCCCAATGCTGCTGGGACACAGGCCTCCTCTCTGTGAAAGGAAATGGTCCGTAATCCAATTGCCTTCGAATTAAAATTTCGGGCAGTGTGCGATGGAATTGCATGAACTAATTCCTCCTAGCCAGGTTCATCATCGACGTACGGAAATGCGTCATCGGTACATGGTGGATATCCCAGCCATGCGCACTAAAATTATTTAAGAATACTTTTATCATGCGTACGCGTAGGTACAGCTGAGGAGAGGCATACCCTGCCTAAGGCCCTGCGCAGACGACAGACTATCCGTGACGCACTTTTTAGTCTGTGAAAATAGAACCTATGCAATTATATGCAGTAACGCACACGACGCGCAAAAAGTCCGTGTGCGTTACTGCATATAATGTGAGCGTCAAAATGGAGGGACCAAATCTCAAATGTCTGTCAAACATATATAAAAAAATAATACCATTAATCTACTATTTGCTACCTTTGCTATAATTTTAGCTACCTCATCATATATATAATATTTCACCAAAATACTTGGTCCCTCCATCATGATATCAAGATGGAGGGACCAAACTGATAGACTACTCCCTGGAATGTTCTACCTACTTAGTGTTATAATACCTTAATTCTACCTTAATATTATTGATTTTGGCTGCCCGAAACATATATCGTTTTAAAGATATCGATTTTATAAGTTGGTCCCTCCAAATTGACGATTTAATTGTTTAGTGTAACAGGTAAATTAGCGATTTATTTTCGATCTTCGAAGGATAAATATTTAATACCTATTTACTACCTTCTAATCGTGCAAAGTTTCTTACGTTAAAGTTTATTTTAACGAGCAAATAAAAATAAAGAAATAAGTAGTTACAACGTACAAATTTTAATCGTAGTAGCATTAATAAAAGTGTTTTTTTTAATAAGAATAGCACAAAAATATCAAGCTATGGTATACGCGGTTCTATTAAGTTATTTTCAGAACCGGTTCCAGATGGAGAAAACCCGGTTACCCCGGTTCTTTAAAAAAAACGAAGATGGGTCACATTATTTCTTCGAATCAAAATACGCGTTATAGTCTAGGATTTGAAGACATTTGATGCGGAAAAAATCCTAGTTAAGTACTTTCACCGGAATTATGTTCATTATGGTAGCAGTAACGTTGCCTGAAAAGTCCATAAAAATCACAAAGAAGCAATAAAATGGGCTGTCAAAGAGCCCAAAAAAAAGAGTCCTACATAAGATTCGCTAATGCTCTTTGATTTTCGATATTTAGGTAAGCCAATCAAAATTATAATGAAAAGTACATATCATCATTTCAGCTGAAAGACGTACACTGCTGGACATAGACCTCCCCCAAGAGTCACCACACTGACCGGTCCTGTGCGTTTCGCATCCACCGGACGCCCGCAGCCTTGACCAGGTCGTCGCTCCACCTAGAGGGAAACCTTCCAACGCTGCCACAACTGCCATCTGTTCTACGAGCAACGTGCTCTGCCCACTGCCAAGCCAAGCCAAGTATGGCCATTATTCGGGCTATGTCGGTAACCTTGGTTCTCTTGCAGATGTCTTCATTTCTGATTCGATCACGCAAGGCAACTCTGGGCATAGCCCTCCCCATTGCACTTTGTGTGACTTTAAGCCTTCTGATGAGACCCATTGTGAGCAACCACGTCTCTGTCCCGTGAGTAATCACTGGCAACACACACTGGTCATAGAATTTCGTCTTGAAACATTGTGGTAAGTTGGATGAGAAGACACCGCGCAACTTCCCGAACGCTGCCCAGCCGAGTCGGATTCGATGGTTCATCTCTTTCTTGAAGTTGGGCCTACCTAACTTGACCGTTTGTCCCAGGTAGACATAATCGTCCACAACCTCGAGTGTAGTCTCCAACTTTAATAGGAGTGGGTGCAACATGGGCATTCAACATCACCTTGGTTATGTTCATGTTCATTTTTAGACCCACTCTTTCGGAAGCTCTACTGAGGTCCTCCATGGTCTCAGCCATGACCACTATATCGTCAGCATACCGAAGGTGAGTGATGTTCTCGCCATTGACGTTGATGCTTAGCCCTCAGTCCAGAACCTTGAAGAAACCCTCCAGTGCAGCAGAGAACAGTTTCGGAGATATGACGTCTCCCTGTGTCACACCTCGCTGAAGAAGGATAGGCTCCGAAGTCTGATCCTGTAATCTGACTGTCATGGTGGCATTTTTGTAACACTTCAGCACCTTGATGTACCGGTAGTTTATGATTTGGCACCGTTGAAAAGACTGCAGTACAGGTTTTCTCGTAGTCCACAAACGCTAAACAAAGAGGCAGGTTATACTCTTCGGTTTTCTGCATAACCTGCCGTAGCGTATGTATGTGGTCTACGGTGCTAAAGCCTTTTCGGAAACTGGCTTGTTCGGAAGGCTGGAAATCGTTTAACCAGCGCGCAAGGCGATTCGTGATGCCTCTTGAAAACAACATGTAGACATGACTAAGAAGTGAGATGGGCCTATAAATCCCTCAATCGGGAATCGTCGCCCTTCGTGAAGAAGAGTCCACCACACCCCTGCACCATTCCTGTGGCGTTTTCTCATTAGTATGATGGAATCAAACAGCTTCTGAAGGGCCTTAAGGCTGCGGTTCCACTGACGCGGAGCTGGGCGGAGAGGAGCAGTGACGTGCAGGAATCGTCCAATCACAGACGAGACGAGTGGCGCGACGAGGATTTCAACCATTGTAATTGGTCGCTTCCGCTCGTCTCCGCTCTTCTCCGCCCAGCTCCGCGTCAGTGGAACCGCAGCCTAAGTACTGGTTTTCTACCCGCCTTCTGGAGTTCGGCCGTAGTTTCGTCATCACCCAGGGCCTTGTTGTAGATACTTAAGTTGTTTCAGAGCCATCCCAATCTCTGTGATGCGAGGATCTCTGTGAGGCTGACATCCGGAACAAGTCTAAACTATTTTAATCCATATTCCTAGTGATAATTGCTTATCCTGTCAAATTCTCTATGATTTATTCCAAAACTATATAAAAACAAAAAGAAAACAGCCGGAACCGGGGAACCGATTCGCCCGGTTCTAACTGCTTGCCAGACCCGTTTCTGAAAAACCTGGAACCAGATGCGGTTCTGCATGCTCAGTAGCATTAATAAAAGTGTTTTTTTTTAATAAGAACAGCACAAAAATATCTAGTTAATATAAAATGTATCTTTAGTTTTCAAGTATTACAATTTATTGGAATAATGATAATGAAATCACTGTACATGCACTCTGTTTGCCAGGACGCAGTTATCGCAAATAGCTTCACTACAATGCAACCCATCGACTATGTTTTAGAACTACCTTCAATATTTTTCTTTGTGTTTACCTACATTGAGTATTACGAGAATTAAATAAAATTAACCAATAAATTGTAATATTTAAAAACTAAAGATACATTTTATATTAGCTTGATATTTTTGTGCTATTCTTATTAAAAAAAACCAATGCTACTACGATTAAAATTTGCACGTTGTACCTACTTATTTTTTTTTTTTTTGGTTCGTTAAAATAAACTTTAACGTAAGAAATTTTGCACGATTAGAAGGTATTAAATAGGTATTAAATATTTGTCGTTCGAAGATCGAAAATAAACCACCCACTTACTTGTTACACTAAACAATTAAATCGTCAATTTGGAGGGACCAACTTATATAATCGATATCTTTAAAACGATATATGTTTCGGGCAGCCAAAATCAATAATATTAAGGTAGAATTAAGGTATTATAACACTAAGTAGGCAAAACATTCCAGGGAGTAGTCTATCAGTTTGGTCCCTCCATCTTGATATCATGATGGAGGGACCAAGCATTTTGGTGAAATATTATATATATGATGAGGTAGCTAAAATTATAGCAAAGGTAGCAAATAGTAGATTAATGGTATTATTTTTTTATATATGTTTGACAGACATTTGAGATTTGGTCCCTCCATTTTGACGCTCACCATATAATTGCATAGGTTCTATTTTCACAGACTAAAAAGTGCGTTACGGATAGTCTGTCGTCTGCGCAGGGCCTAAGTCTGTATTTTTTAAGACTTTTGTACTGAGGTCGTCCATGGTCACAGCCATGACCACTATATCGTTGGCAAACCGAAGGTTTCACACCTAGCTGCAGAAGGATAGGTTCCGAGGTCAGATCCTGCAGCCTAATTGTGCTGGAGTCGGACTGATATAGTGGCGTTTTTGTACAAACACTTCCAACACCTCTATGTACCGGTAGTCGATTTGGCACCGTTGCAGAGATTGCAGTACAGCCCAAACCTCGATCGAATCGAAGGCTTTCTGTCCACAAACGCAAACAGATAAGTCATCGTCCATAAAAGCTATCAGTGGATCAAATGAAGAGTTCGCAACAGCATGAGCCCTGTCATTCTTGTCAAAAAGGGGCAGAAGTGATCGGCCGTGCGTGGACTTTAAGCTGTTGAAGTGAAGCTCAAACTTAAAGATGAAATGTGGTCAGGTGTGGCTGGGCCAAGTTGATGAGCCCTACAAATGTGTTTCTGTATAACTTTATATAAATAGGGTTACCATCAGACGTCAGGATTTTGAGGCTTTTGTCAGGATTCCGGCTTCTTTACTCTGATAAAACCAGGATTATTTTGAAAATTAATGAAATACTGAATTATTTAAAAGTTTTAATTATTAGCTTTTCCCGCAGCTTCGTTCCCGTGGCCGCACAGGACCCGTTTTCGGGATCTTTTATTGGTTTAGTTTTGTTTACAGTTAAGATTTTTTAAATTGGCTATGTAGTTTTTGAGTTTATTACAAACAACTTTAAAATTTAACTTTCATTGTAGAACAACATTTCAAAATAAATATAAAATCCACATACCTATTTATGTTTGTGAATTCATGGCCTAATTTACTTTAAATAAAAATTGTACATCATTACAAGATACAATCAATTAACTCAAAAGACTGTTAGGTATGTACCTACTCTTTAACTACTAAAAACAAAATCTTTGTTTTAAGTACTTACATAACTCTTTTGGCATAATCAACCTAAGTTGCAATTACAAAATTGAATACCTAAATTAATTTGTCAGAATATTTTTATAGAAATCAGGCTATCTATCAGGACTTTTCAGTTACAAATCTGTTAGCCCTAACCCTTACCAACCAACTTAAATAAACAAAGGAAGTTGTTTTTTCAGCTCAATTACAACTTTCGGAGTCACCTCATTTCTCATTATTATTAAGAGGAAATGCGTTCGCAGACATCCAACTGAATATCATAAATAAAAAGTCGTAATTCGAGATTTGGCTCTCGCCTATTAAAATTTTCTCTTATGATATTGGACCAATTTAAAAGATAGGTATTACAAAAACTGAAAAAAAAAAAATATACCCTATGTTTTCCTTTTTGATGATACATTATCTTTAGAAACACTAGAACCCTTAAAAAAAAATCTAACAGTGGCCTAGTGTACAAATTTGAACACTATAAATGAATGAATAATTGATTGATTGACAACATATCTTTTATATTAAACTAGCTGACCCAGCAAACTTTGTTTTGCCATAAAAAGACCAAACATTTATCTACCCTACCTACCCGACCCTACACTACCCGACCCTACACTACCCTACCCTACCCGACCCTACACTACCCTACCCTACCCTACCCTACACTACCCTACCCTACTCTACCCTACACTACCCTACCCTACCCTACCCTAACCTACCCGACCCTACACTACCCTACGCTACCCTACACTACCCTACGCTACCCTACACTACCCTACCCTACACTACCCTACCCTACCCGACCCTACACTACTCTACACTACCCTACCCTACACTACCCTACCCTACACTACACTACCCTACACTACACTACACTACCCTACACTACCCTACCCTACCCTACCCTACCCTACCCTATGTCCTTCGCCTGGTTCTAAGCTACCTCCCTGCCAATTTTCAGCTAAATCGATTCAGCCGTTCTTGAGTTATAAGTGAAGTAACTAACACGACTTTCTTTTATATATATAGATTTATGAAATATATTTTAAATTTGTTCAACTAAGGAAATTCAGTTGGAGCTCTTTGCCCACATTTTCTCTTAAGAAGCAGAAAAATGTCCTTTTTAAAATATTGGCATTAATATAAATTATAGTACAGTGTTTACCTACCATATTTCGATGCAGATAAATGAAACACTCATTATCTACCATACATTTACATGATGATTGTTTATGATAATCGTAAATTAAAGACGAATAATGATAACCTAGGTTACCCAAACTTCTGAAATCTTCAATGAAAAAATGTTTTTGAATTTGTCCACTAATTCTAATGTGCCAAAATCTAGAATAAGATTTTTATCCGCTATAAATGCGGGTGACTATAGTTCTTTTATATGGGTAATATTGTTTGTGTGATAATGAATATGATAGAACAAGGTTACTCAAAAATACCATTTCCTCATAGGATGTTTTGCTAATACAGAGAAAATAAAACTAATTTATTTATCAAAATAATGCTATATTCTCTATATGGGGAACTTCTGCTTTTAAATAAGTTTTGTAAAATTCATTAAAAGCAGGAGCTCCACATATGAGGATCTGATCATTATTTAGAAAAGGCTTTAAATTATATAAATATTCAATGCTAAGCTTATGATTATTTATTGGTTCTTGATATCTACATATAAAGTTGGTTGTACTCGAACTGCTTAAAAAAATGTTATACTTGAAATTCCAAAATGATTTGAAAGCATATAGTTCATCCCTAAATGGTATAGAATTGTCACATTTACAACAATAAAATAATATTATTTTGGTCATATCATCTTCATTATTCAAAATATTATCTATAATGGTAATAAATGGGGATATTCCTGTTCCTTGAGCAATCATTATGATTCTATTAAATTTATTGGGTGTATATTCATAATTTCCATAAGGACCTCTCCAAAATGTTGCATCTCCTTCATTTAAATTACACAAATGGGTAGATACTACACCTTGGTCATATTTTTTAACAATTATGGAGAAATCGCCTTCAGAACATTCATTCTTAGCTTTTATAGGAGTGTATGCCCTTGTTAAAGCAAGTTTGCCTTCATTAAATTTATAGAGAAAGTGGTCACCTGGTTTCCACCAAACTGTATTACTGTCTGCAGACATATTTTTGAATGTTATACAATGGTGTAAATGGCAGACTGGTAAGTTCTTAACAACATTAAATACAGTGTATCTCAATTGTAATATACCATTATTCTGGCATAAAATATTATCATTTATACTTAGGCCATTCTCTAAGTGTTTTTTATAAAGCGTCAGCTGCCTTTCATAAATATCAAATATACAAGGGTTACAGCCACTATTACAACAGTCTTCCTTATCCGGTTCGGTTGGCTTTTCCATTTTATATTTTCATGCGACACAGTATCTCCGGAAGAACTTGACAGTTTGACACCCGAGACAAAGAGTGAGTAATGAGTATGTAACACTACGTTTAACCCGAGTCAAGGAATACAGTACTCTCCATAGTAATCTTTGGTACTCTCTAAGAGCCACAGAGCCCGACTCAGCCCGAGTTGCAGCTTGAGCCATAGAGAAAGTAAAACTACGTTGCTTGAGCCACAATGGATAAAATTAATGAACTACTAGCGATGGGCGTTGAATGAACGAACTAGTTAATTCGACCGTCGACGTACTATGAACGGTTCGACGGTTCACCGATAATCAACGAACTAGTTGAATTCGTAGACGGCTAAACTGAGACTCGACTACGTTCATGTCGACTTGTGATGCGACGACCGACGCGAGAACTTAGTTTGGTAGTACAAGTTCAATGGTCCGAAAAAATTAACAACAACGGACGAACATCGAGCAAATTAATATGAACTCTAACTCTAGACATAAAGAGTGTAAATTGCTATGGGCCGAATGCCATTTTGGAGTAAAATAGCATTGTGTTAAGAAGAAAAGGACGCCAATAGTTTCACGTGTGCAAAAGATTAATGCGATTGACCGATCGAACGATGCGAGGTAAACCGGTTTGTACTTGTTTACATTCAATCCGAAGTTGAAAGTTGTTGTCGAGACGTAGACGCCGCGCGTCGCGTCGTCTCATAGTTGATAAAGAACGTCTACTTAACATAGTTTACGTTATGAACTAGTCGATAAATTCAACTAGTTGATCGACTCGTCGATCAACAGAAATGGACGGTCTAGTTTCGTTAACGAAAAATACGTCGACGACCCATCTCTATGAACTACACTACAAACACATAAACATAGGTACTATAAAACCACAGAGTAATCAGGATATACTTGAACTGTCTTAAACATATGTTAAACATTAAATTAACCTAAGAACAGCATGACTTTCACAAATACGACACACGACGAAGAAATTACTGTATAATTCAGTTTTTAATTTTTTATTAGTTTTGACAGACAACTTAACGCAACAGTGCGACAATGTCGCAGATTGTCGCAGAGAAAATGACAAATTGAGATGTTGAGAACCACTGACTTAGAAACCTATGGACTTGCCATACCTACGAAATTAGCGTGCATACCTACAAAAATCGGGCGCATAAAATGGCTGCCTTGTAGGGTTGTAACTGCGAGAAACATGCGTAGCTGATATCGATGTAAATATCGACCTTCATGAAATTGTTTACGTTATTGTTCTACGATATAATAATGTATTATCAATATAATATGATCAAACCAGGCCCATAGAAATCGAAGTAGCTAAGGGTATAGAGTATTGTCAGTCATACAATACTCTATACCCTTAGCTACTTCACTAAACAGGGTGGGAAAAACATATCGTGGATCAAACGAAATAGCGATTGTTGGGGATAGTGGGAGATGTTTTTCTTTTGACCTGCTAGAAAAAGCCCCAAATATCGCTGTTTCGTTTGATTCACGATTTTTGGCCTTCCCTATACCTTTTTTTTTGGGTGGGAAATCATCCAATGACGTCTCCCGCTCTGGGTGAAGCGAGAGGGCGTGTCAGACTTTTACTGACTAAAACCCACCCAGCGCACCTTCCGCTGGTCCAGAGTCGTCTGGCTTGCAGCTAGCGGGGGGCGCAGGACAATGGCCTCCAGAGCAGAAAACCGACTCTGGAAGGCAGCCAGCTCCTGCCGCACCAGGTTCAGAACCCGGTCTTCCGCAGGCAAAGGCTGACCTTGCCCCTGCTGCGGCCCCCCCTGTGGCAAATCCTGGGGGTCGGCTCCTCGGAGCCCGGCCAAGTCCGCTCGGAGCTTCTCATTCTCCTTTTGGAGAAGCTCCATGTCGGCTTTCAAGCGGGTGACCTCCGCCCGCATTTCGGATATTCCATCCGACGGAGGCCCGACAAGATTTGCCTCCGCTGCCGCCATAATGGAGGCCGTGGCCGCGGATATAGCCTTGCCTTTAGAGGACTTATTCCTCTTTAAGGCCACATCTCGGATTGCGGATCCCACGACCTCTGCGAACCTGGCCGCTCTCCCCGAATCCAAATCCAGCTCGGAATCCAGTTCACCGCCAGAAGACCCCAAAAGGATAGCCCTGAGACTGGTCAATCCGGGGTGGCGCCCCTCTGCGGCAAGCCTTTCGGCTCGCTGGGCAGCCTCCTGGGCGGTGAGCCCCCTCCTCACTCCTCTATCTCGGCCACCACCTCGTTTGCTGGTGGGGATCTTCCGGGCCGAGGCCAGCTCGTCATCAGAGACCGAGCCCAGGCCATCCCCCGATTTGGGGCGTTTACGGAAGAACCTTAGGTTCTTCGCAGCAGCCCCAACCTCTTCGCAATCCAAGCTCTGTGAGCCCTTTGCGCCAGATGCGGCGTCGGACTCCGACCCCGCATCACTCCTCACCTCTTCATCGGTTTTGTTTTTAAAGTTTTGTTTTTCCATTCTGTTTCCACGAGTAAATAACATTTTAATACTCAAAATCTAGTGGTTCGCACTAGAGACTAATTTAGCTACCCATTAATCAAGCTATCAACCTCCCTCACGGTGCGCCGCCGCTTGGAGATTTGGGGTGATTTTTTATAGAGGTTTTCTTCCTCGCGACCCAGGCGGTTAAGCCAAGATCCTCGACCCCCGTCAACAGTCAGAGACATGACCGTGACTATCTTCGGGGCTACGAGACTAGCGGTGGCAGAAGAAGGAGCAATACTTCCTCCTGCCTGCCTGGCGGCAGGGTAAGTGCACACCGAGCCCGCTCTTACTCCGCCGCTGTGCGTCTCTGAGAGCACAGAGGGACACACGTTGGAGCGTTCTTCCGACCTCCAACCTCTCTGACAGGATATTGGCATACGGGCAATGAGACCCCTTAGGCACATAGTACCTAGTGGGGAGTCATTGCCCGTACCCCAGGGTGCACCGTCCCGGAGACTGGCCTTCCCCCCGGACGCATCCAAAAGGGAACTCCAGCCCACGGACACACGGGGAGGTTTCCTGTCCAAGCACCCCGCCTTCCCTATACCTAACCCATTAAAAACTAAAATGTATTTTGTTTTGTACCAAGTCAAATCAGCCTATCGCAATCCACTGGACATAGGCCAAAGGGGTAGTAATAATAAATAATACCAGCCTGTAACTGTCCCACTGCGGGGTAAATGCATCTTGTTATAGTAAATAAATAATAATATTTAACGTAAAAAAGACATTTATTCATTTTTGAACAAAATTAACGTAGTGAAATTCACTATTTTATTTATTTCTATAAAGTCAGGTTCGGCATTAACATGTTGGTACCATTTGCTCAAAGTGCGAGTGTGTCAAACAAGTGTTGTCGGTATTACTTATAAAATCATACGCTTTCGGCGAAAACAAATTGAAGCGTAAGGGCAAATTTTTCTTAATTCTTCAGAATACTTTTTTTTTCTAAAGTAGGCCTTTAGATTTGTCAATTTGCTTTTTAAGAAATCCTGTATATTCATCCAGAATGAAACTTCCTTCCTTATTTAACTTTCTTAAGGTCTTGAATAATATTAGTCTCTTTCCATCACATCTCCGGACCTTTTCATTTAAAGATCTCACTTTTTGCTTTAGTAAAGCATATTTCTTTGTGAGATACACATACATATATAAGTAGGTTGTTGTGAGGAACATATTTGCCTAGGCTGAAAAAGAAAATAGTTGCATAATTCTATTACTTATTTACATATTTCATTCATTTAAAGAAATACTGTCAATAAAAAAGTACGTAACAAGATGTGTTGAAATTACTGTGTTTTGCAACTTTTGTTTAAAAACATACCAGTAACGATGTGGGCACTACACCATCAGGTAACCTTATCACATCGAGGGTTCTGTTAAAACAAGATTCCTCAAAGTCCATGGAGCACATATGCCACATTTTATGTCTAGGGTTTGTATTTTCAGAACCATTAGCTTTTATCCATTTCTTCTTAAAAATTTAGTTTCCAGGAAATCTGTGGATTAAAATATCATTGCAATGTATTTTACATACCATAAATATCGATACTTATCATGCGAACATCGACCATCACTAACCTTACATGTCAATAATTATTGTACCTAGGTAAACAATGCAAAGAAATCTAAAAAATAATAACGTTTTATGCCATACAAACATGACACAGGTTCGAATAATATTGAAAAATACCATCTTGTAACAATATTTAACACAAAATTCGACCGGATTAGTGAAAACTAGTTACTAACCTGTGCAGAGTGAATTTAGGCTGATTTTTGTTTTTTCTCGTACCAGACTGTTTTAAACAATACGAGGGCATGATTTTCCTATTAATGTCCAAACTCAGAACACCAAAATAACTAGTTTCTTGACGTATTTCTTTATAAAACAACAAAAATATTCTGAACAAGCAACTGTTTGACAGCACAACTACCACAGAAACAAAGAGTACTTTCGGCACATAAAATGGCGACCGGTCACGCATAGGCATGATGTTGACGTCACACAAAAGTGTTACCAAATTTAGTCCTTGACAAACATTTAGATGTCTCTCTTTTCCTAAGCAGCTCTTGGTTAGTTAAAAAGAGACAAAACGCTTTTTGACATGTGTGTGTCGATATAATAGATATTTGTATAAGTATTCTCCATAAAGTCAGTGGTGTCTCATCCCATACAAAGAAACTGTCCCGACGTACTGTACTGATTATTCTGATTATTTGATTTATCTATCGATATCGATTGATTATTAGATGGTGATGTATCTATCGCCGTGGAACATAACCGAACGCGAGCGATTTACAAAAAAAAAATCGTTATAATCAGATGAAAAACGCTGGTTACGTCAGCAAGGTTTCTTTGTATGGGATGAGGCATCTGTATGCTAGTATTATATTATCTGTGATATAGTAGAATATGCCGTCTCCATAGTTTTTCCTACCTCATTGTTGAGAACAGAGAACTTGACAATTTGACATTGACATAATCCTATGTATAATGTACTCTGTGGACATTAGTTATAGGAAAAGGACCTTTGTTTTTTCTAGTCTTTAGGTCTTAGATACAGTACCTATAGATTTAGCATTAAAATGAGCTTGATTGATAGAGCGAGATCGCTAATTGGCAGCCCCATGTAAATAATAAGGACAAAAGATTATTTTTTGTCTTTGTCACCATGGCCGGCTTTTGTTGTTTTGTTTGTCAAACGCTAATATCATGGCAGGTTTGACAAACTAACTCGGTCGTGTTTGATTTTTTTGTGATTTCGCGGGATTAAGTGTTTATTGAGACAAGGAATTGGGTTATTTATAGATAATAATTATAATTTTAGTCAAGTCAAGTTAAGTAGGTTTTCGTCCCGAACTAAATAAAAATACTAATATGCAAACAATTAAAAAAAAAGCAAAGTAAATAAATACAAAAAGTATCAAATATGACGATTTATTAAAAATTATATACCTATTGTAATATTTTTTACTTTTTCCCAGTTTTTCCCCACTAAAAAAGTTTGAGAACCGCAACGCAATCGATGACGTAGTCTTAGGCCAATCACGTGACCCAGCTGTCACGGGAGGAGACGTCGGAACCACACTTACGTGGCGTGGCGCGGCGTGGCGCAGGATCCACCAATCAAACGACTCTGTGCCAACCTACGTCATAACGCAACGTATTTTGTAGCCAATCAACTGCGTCAGAAGGCGCCACGACACGCCACGCCACGCAAGTGTGGTTCCGTCTAAGTATTATACCATGAGTGTGACATATGTCGCAGAGATCAAGTTAACTTTTATGAAGTATAATCGTGATTAGTTCAACTAAACTCAGTATAAGCAAACACAGCGGTCTGATTGGTTGAGATCGCTAATAAACTACCAACCAGACCACTGTTTTCGAATAAACCGTGTTTAGTTGAACTAATCACTATTAGTTTCATTGGTGAAATTGGCCCTTAGAGATATTACGTATATATATTTTTTTTTTATATACTAGTAATGTAAGGCTTAACACGCATTGCGATTTTTTGTAGTATTATTCCCGCGCCATTTTTTTACTGCAATGCGTGCAGAATGGGAAGAAAATAATCGCGCGAACATAAATCGCAGTGCGTGCTAAGCCTAATAGTGAACGTCCTACTCACAAAGTACTATTATATAGTCCTACTCTACTCCTAATGCTAGATACACACACCCGCCTCTACTGCTGATACCAGCTATCTTTATTTGTTGCCACCGGATTATTACTGACATCTTAAGTTTGAAATTAATCTGCCAAGATATTAAATACTTGATAAATAAATTGTTTCAAATACAATAAACGCCATCATAATCAAATACAATAAACAAAATTATCAATTTACCGTTGAAAACTTTATTTAGAGCATTATTATTGATAGAAAACCATTTAAAGATTTTGCCTGATTCACTCCACGGTTACCTTGAGCTGGCCTAAGTAGTACGAAGTTCTAATAGAAAAACTGCAAACTTGCTGGCTCTGAAATACTGACTTGTGTTATGATAAGACCTACACTGTACCTGACTTCTCTGAATATGCTTTTTGCTACAAAATATAGAAAATGCTCGCTAGATTCGTTTCCCAACAAGTCGATTTACTAATTCACCTCTCTCACTTTTCTAGATTGTAGATCGGCATTTCTTGTTTGTTTATTGATAGCTTCCTGTTAGCGGGAATTTTGAGATTTTACTTTTATTTTCGTTTTATAGTAATGATTCCATGATGAAAACGCTCTCAGTAAGAAATTATTTTATTTTAATATTTTTTTGGTATCAATAGTTTAAATGAATAGGCTAATGTTTGTTACATTTGTTTCTAATTTTTGCTAACAAAGACTTCAGCGCCCTCTGCACAGACGCCAGACAAACACCGGTCCGCGCGCCGCCCGCCATAAAGTCTCTTGGACCCGTTGCGCTAACGTTTGCTGTAAACAATTATGTGAGTATATTTATTGTTTTAAAGAACCTAATTTCGATTTTATTGTGTATTTTTAATGCCGAATTCATTGCCACGACAATTTATATTAAATTATTGAATCGTCTCTTTGAACTTACTGGAATTCATTCGAATTTAGTTAATGTAAGCAGACTCCATTATTCTAGTCGCTTGGCGTTCCTGCATTTACTCCTTGTTTTAGTAACGAATTTCTCTTGAATTACGTTACATGTTAATCTTTTTGCGGAATATTCTTCGACGTTAGTTATTTTCTAATAGGTACTGTAAGTTAGCAGACGCTTTCTAGTGAAGTGGTTAAATAATTAATTCGAATGCTATTAATTAAGAATACCTAGCAATCGACCTTATTGTGTTGACATTTTCTTCATTTGTTTTGTTTTATGACTAGGTTTAATCTATTTTTAGTTCATTACTTCGATATCATGAACTTTCTCTGTAGTTACTGGATTCACATAGTGGCGTCACATAACAAATAATAATGGAGTACGAAATGGAGTTGGTCTATTTTTTTTTTTGTGTGCGGAACAGAATGTAATTCTGGTTATTTATTCCTGTTTCAGATTTTTTTCTCTGTAGCTGCTTATTAATAACCGACTATGTCTGATGACGGATCAACGGTCGTAGAGAAGAAAGGACGCGGTAGACCAAAAGCCAATGGAACACAATCGGTCAGTTTTTTTATTTTTATTTATTTACTAAAGATCCTTGTGTGCAAATGTAATTTCATTTGATTGTGTTTGTTTTTGTTATCAGGAGGCTAAGAGTGATACCAAGAAAAGAGGGAGACCACCAGCACCAACCAGGACTAAGGAATCTACAAAATCATCGGATGATGAACAAGCTCCAGCAGCAAAACGAGGTCGAGGCAGGCCCAAGGGATCTAAGAAAAAGGCTGCTAAAGGAAAGGTATTGAATTCTGTTGAATAGACTAGAATTAAAATTAATTTTGTTTAAATTATTTACTAATTATCTTTATGCTTCTTATTATAGAGTGCACCAGTTGAAGGAAGAGGCCGTGGACGACCGCGCAAGGACCCACCACCTAAAAAAGATGCCGCCTCCACTGAAGAGGAACAGGACGAAGATGAAGATGACGAAGGCTCTGAAGAGCAGTAAAATGTGTTTTGTTTTCTGACTCAACACTCACTTTAGTGTAATTTGTTTGTCACGATAACTCTTTTTGTGTGTGTTACTGCAATTTACTCATTTTGTTGTAGATCTTTACACTATTGCATACATTGGTAAAAAAAAACCTTTTGGATAATATTGCACATGGGGTTATCATGACAGTACAAAAATTCTCATCTGAGATTGTCTACCCAAATTTTTATCATGTGAGAAATTAAAGATTATTTCAAATGTAATAGCTGCTTAAGAGACTGTGTGATTACAATGCATTTATTCGAAATATTTAGCAAATTAAAGATGTATATCTCACTTGAATAAATTTGGGATGACTTAGCTCTCCCTAGAAACGTACAACTTATAAGATTTAATTTGTAAGGTCCTTTTTTTGTAGAGTTTATTCGAATAGGTATTTTGTAATCTCTTGATTTGTAATTCAACTTTGTAGATTTATTAATTTGACTTTTAAGTCAAGTATTATTTTATATAATAATAAATAAATATTATGTTCACTTTTCAAATAATCTTATTTTTCCCTTATTGTTTCTATATTTAGATACACTGACTATGTTTGTGAATAGTGTTATTATATCCATATGTGTTCTTGATTGGTAAATCACTTGGTATATTGCTGTTCCACAAACTAGTATCATGTAGTGGTATGGGTAGTGCCATTTATATCAACCTTTTTGTTTATTCGGGCAGACTGAACTTGATTTTATTGACATTTATTGTGTGTATGTGCGTGAATGTACAAGTTTAGAACAAAATATAAATAAATCTAAAAAATCCATGGTCTTTTCTCTAATCAGGTTGATATCTAGAAAAACCATTTTGAAACAGAATCTTAAGTTACAATCTGGTTGCCAAGCTCATCGATGTTCTTATATGTCGGTGTTCGAATAGGTATTTATTTAAAAGAAAACTGTCTTAAGTTTCCAGGAAATTACAGCCTTAAGGCTGATCTAATTCATTATTCTTGTATACCTAGTTATTTTCCATTGCTGGTTCACAACTGGGCTGATCAATCAACTACTTAGTGCACAGATTCGTCCAAACCTTACCTTTATACAACTAGATCTGTAAAAATGCATTTTTCCTAAAACTGAAATAATTGTTGAGAAAAAAAGATGTCCGTGACGTGAACGTTACCCCAACAGGAAAGTGACTCCTAGAGTGATATGAGTGGAACGTATTGTTAGTGCGTAATCTGCTGTGAATGTGCCCTACATAAAAAATAAGTGCGTGTCGCCGTTTTTGAAAAAAACGAAAAAAATGGTTCCTGCTGGGGTAACGTTGTTCCAGCAGGAAAATTCTAAACGAATGATCGGAATGAGAAATATTGTGCATGGGCAGAGAGCTTATAGTTGTGCAAGAATGTGCGCCGAAAATATAATTAGTGCGTCATCAGGTTTTCGAGATATTGCATTTCCTGCTGGGGTAACGTTTTGCAGAATCGTGTATCTCTAAAACCATTGTATGTGCGCCTGTAGAATAAACATACACGAGTAGCTCTTGATTTGTGCGTATTTGTGCCGGAATTAGATTTAAGAAAATACCTATAATTTTCAAGAAATTGCGCTTTTTTGAAAACCGGAAAAAAAATCACAGCGCCTAAATGAGAAAACGTATAAGCTCGCTGAAAACTGTATTCAGTCCATCTTGACGCTTGTAATAACCATAAAAAGTTTCAAAAGCATACATGTTTGCGTTATCGAATAATATTGCTGAAAGTCAAAACGAGGGTGTCATAACTTTGGCGGCTAAATACAAGAAACCGACTTAACCCAAGATAGGTAGGTGTAAACCACAAGTATGTGCGTTTAGTCAAAAATATATAGTGAAAATATTCAGCTTGGAATGTTTCCCAATACGTAGATTTAAACAAAAAACAAAACATGTAAAAAAACTAGTCTCGCGGCGCAGTTCTTCTACCGCAAAAGGTAGTGAGATTACTGAGCAAATAGCAATCTTTGTTACTGAGATTGAATACAACACTAGTTAGTCGGACATAATTTATTCAGGAAACATATAAAATACCGACTTGGTTTTATTACTTTTTCAAGGGGTCAATATTATTGTCCTATTGTAAAACCAAGTCGGTTGTTTGTAACCTAATATTATACGGTACCTAGTCTAGTCCATCTGTACTTTACTACATGTAGGTAATGCAGTGAAACACAACAGTTTGGCTATAAGTCTGCTAGATCCACTGGCTGAACTGACTCACTAACCTTCGACATAACTGTGTCGACTCTTATGTATGTATTAGGTACCTATAATAAAACAGGCATCGTATAAGACTAACAGTAGGTATCTAACTATATTCATTCACTATTTAACTACCTACCCAGATAAGTCAGTAACTTTGTAAGCCCATATTGAACTACTTAGTATGTATGTACCTACATACATGTGTATAGGCTTAAAAATTGACATGAAGTTTGAATATCTAGGAAACTGGACGGAAATTGCGTGGTATTTTAGTTTTCCATGCTTTATAGGCTAATTGAAGCTTGTGAGTCTCCTAGAAGTAGGTACCTACCTCTACAGTCTACTAGAATTTTGATGATCGGTGAGAGAGCCAGTCACTGTCGAAATATTGTGACTTGCAAATATTCCTAAACCAAAAGTTCAAATCGAATGTAATTTCGGGATTATGGCTAGATAAACTATATTCTCTTATTCACCGAAATTCAGGCCTAAAGCTTTATCCACAACGAAGTTACAAGGTCGAAATCGTCCTGAATGGCTTCGAGAAAAGGATGGTAGGTACGGTGCCTTTGTTTGCTCGACTTGTTGAGGACACTGCCATGCCCCCAGATAAAACAGTCGTGATGTACCTTACGCTTGCACCATAGTGATTTTATTTTATCGAAAACCAAATAATGGTAATCATCCATTTTATGTATTTATTCCTCAAATACCTAAATCAAAAAGTTAGTTTAGTAAATAATTTATGCTAGCTCGCAAACAAGTCACTAAAAACATCTTATTTATGTAACTACTTCATCATATCAGCCGAAAGACGTCCACTGCTGGACATAGGCCTCCCCCAAGCGTCGCCACATTGATCGGTCCCGTGCGTCTCGCAACCAGCGGATCCCCGCAACCTTCACGAGGTCATCGGTCCACCTGGTGGGAGGCCTTCCAACGCAACGTCTTCCGGTTCGCGGTCGCCACTACAGAACCTTTCTGCCCCATCGGCCATCCGTTCTGCGAGCAATGTGCCCTGCCCACTGCCACTTAAGTTTGGCAATTCTTCTAGCTATGTCGGTAACATTGGTTCTCTTACGGATCTCTACATTGTAACTACTTATATTTTTTAAATATTGGGAACGGTATTCAATGGTCTCCGTGCAAATATCTTTGACATCTGAACTGATTAATTGATAGTGAATACCTAAAAACTCAGAATAATTGAATCTGAGCTTAAAAAGTTAAGTGCAACTTTTATTGTTTAAAAACATTTATATTTTTTTTTACTTAGTTTGGTGAAACGCTTGATTGAGGTTAAAGACGTACCAACGTCTTTAGTCTCAATCAAGCGTTTTCTTAGACATAGTCTTACACATTTAGTTTAGTTTGGAATCAGTTCAGTCTGTGCCCTTGATCACGTTTAGGCTGAATGATGGACTGACGATCATTCCAACCTTCGATGAAGAATACAATAAGTATACTCTTCATCGAACGTTCCAACCGAAAACTTTTCATCCGATAACACGCGTATATACGCATGACTAAAAGTTGGATTCTTTTTATCCCAATTAATGAGTAATAATTCAAATGTAAGAATAAATTCTTTCTTCGGGCCTACTGGTTGAGAAGAGGACGTTAGGGGAATCGGCGCAGGCGGCGTGCGACTCCGTCGCCGTCTAAGTGCCTTGCGGTGACTGACAAATTGGATTGATATCAGACTGATAGCTAGAACACACATTCAATCAGGCGTCAGTTTAACCAGAATGAGAACAAATATTAAAATATCTAATTAACTATATAACCATCATTCTGGACCATCAGTCCATCAGTCTACGCTAATACCACAGAGACAGATAAGTCTGTAAGTCAGTCAGTTGCCCGTATTTCTGACATCAATCATGGATATATTATTTTCCTCCTATGGACTGAACTGACGCAAAACATACTATTAAAACGCGACGCGACGCCACGTGTCGACACCCGACGCGAACCGTATACATACACAACACGCCATGTGATGCTACAATACGCTTCGCTAGTATCATAGCTTCGTTTCTAGTGGATATGAGGTATTTATTTTGAAGGTCTTATATTAATGTAGGTCTTAGGTCTTATATTAATATAGGTCCTAGCGCAATGACATGATACTAGTATGTATATAAAAATATATATTTATGTAAGTATATTTTATTTTATTCGTCGTCAGTTTTTACCTTGTTTAAGTCTTTTAAAATTGTACACTGGATCCTGCCCTCTATAATGTCATCTTTCTCTGTCACCCTAGGGTTTGCTGTAAGAGAACTCAACATTGAGTTAAGCTCACTTTTGTACATGTACTTTATTATCACACTGTATTTTCTGTTGTTTTGGTGTACAATAAAGAATTAAGAATATGAGGTGGCTACATGTATTTTAAATGTATTGGCTATATGTATTTGTATTATTTCTAATACACGGTATTGGCCTGAACTCATATCATCTAATACTGAGTACCGTTTTACTGATTCTATGAATTGTTCACCCGACATTTTAAATAAAAACATACGAAAAATATCTTTATACCAGGAATGCTCTCGACTGACTGACGCGTGATGTCGGGTTTTAACTACAAACATACTGTGTGCGAGGCGTCGGGTGGCGTGTGCGGCAACACGCTGATCAAGACCGACTGGGTGTTACCGCGTGGGAATACGTGTGATCATATGGCGTGTTGTCAATGTGTTTCTGACCATACTAAATATATGGGATTGATTAGTACTTCAATGCTGCAGTCAGAAGGCGTCGCGTGGCGTGGCATCGCGTCAGGTTTAATAGTATGTTTCCACCTTGAGCGTGAAGCCCCCACCCGTCATAAACCGAAAAGTACCTAAGGTCTAGAAAGGCGAGATCGTGATCAAGAGCCAAACTCATTTTACGTTACAGTTTTTTTTCTAATATTCTTTGTAAAAATAGTCCTAGAATTTGAACAATGTTTTTTTTTGCGGTTATTGTTTTACACAACGACAAGTTTCGTTTACTTTTTGGGGGATCTTAGACGACAAATCTGACAGTTTTCGATCGTAAAGCACCCAAAGATTACTAATAGATACTGAAAGCACCGTCGTCCTCGCGAATGTAATAACATATGTTTTGTAAACTCAACTAGACATTAGACTGTTAAGATATTGCTGCTTTTTTCTTAATGGCAGATAAATTGCTGTACAAACAAGCGGCTGTGCGTCTACTACTGATGAATGGCTGTAGCATCTTATTTGTTGCCGAGTTTATTAAATTAAGTCCTGGTTTATCTTTTACTTATAAGAAAACTAAATAATTGAAGAAACAATATAATAAAGTTAACTTACTTTAGGTTAAATGCTCTAAGACTTTCAGTTAATTTACTGAAGCTTCGGGTTTTCTATGACATATTTTTTAATCTGTGGCATCCGTAGGAAATTAAAAAGTTATAAGTTATTTTTTTTTGTGTTGTGGAGACGGTTGCTTTGCTTGCTGACTCCGACTGTCAGCGTCATTCATTCTCATAAACGGTGGTCTTACGTGCGTTGAAAAATATTTTTGGAATAATTTCCAGCGTTTAAGCGATCTATTGAGTATACAAACATGAACTGAAGATTACAATTTGATGTTAATGTGTGTTTTATGTACTTATTTATAACATTTGACTACTTTGAAGAACTTTTAAAGTGTGTTGGACTTCTATGAAAACCGTGTCGCGCAGTACATTGAAAAGTTGTTGACTAATTTCAAAGTTCTATAGAGTGATTGTTTTCGTGTTTTTGATGACCATCAGTTCGTTGTTATGTGTGGTTGCTGTCGATTTGAAACTTAGGCATTACAACAGGTTAGTTTGGTAAAATACTAGTAATTGAAAGTTTGAGAGTGCTCTACGAGGAATGCCGTGACACAGGTAGGTTAATCATGTAACGTTATCTGTGTGATTACATTATACATCATAATGATCCGAAAACTGTTGTTTTTTTGTATTATATAAAAGCAGGTACCTCTGTTTTAATTTTGAACCTGGTGTATCATAATTAAAACTTTTTTACAATCAAACGTCAATATTATCTATACTGTAAAAAAAAAAAACTTTGTTTGGTACAAAATATTACTGCTGCCTTCGTCATTGAGAACACAGAATCATAGTTACTTTTAGTCTTACTGGTTTTTTATTGTTAAACAGAATATTAGGCTGTATTTTAAACTACTTAGCCTAGAAATTAAATTTAAGTCATTATTGTTTTACAAAATTATATTTAAAGTTCACAAGTTATTCACAACTACCTAAATGCTGCAATAGTAAACATAAGTTTTGAAAAAAATATTAATGTGCAATACACAGGTGCACAAAAGATTTATGTGAATTGTATAAATCATATAAGTATGTTGTTCCAATTATACCTACACAAATGATAATTTAAGTCAGTGGGTCTTCTTAGATAAGGTCCGTTATTAAAAACACCATCAACCACATCTTTGCTTACCATCACGTGAGATAGCGGTCAAGCACAACACTATGGTCAATAACAAAAAAAAACATGATTAACAGTCTTAGATACTTCTGGTTTTAAGGATAACAACCTTTGTGCTCAATAATTGAATTTAATACACAATACAATAATAATTAGTGTTATAGACTACTACCTCATCAATTACCATCAGGTGATTAATTGGTCCAGAGGGAGCTTACTTTAATAAATATAAAGACTTATATCTATGGTAAAATACCTATTGGCTAGATTCTGTTGGATTAAAATAATTGAATATAATCAATATTTGATTGACAATCAAATATTGCCTCCTTTCAAAGAACTCAATTATAGCAAATTGGCTTAATTCAAATAAAACTAAGTCCAAATCTCAAAATTATTTTCTTGACATGCGTAAATAAACATGCTTAAAGTAAATAATTCAGTGTTGTCAAGAAATTCCTATAAGAATGGCATTCAAATAATAAATCCTTGCCAAAATATTCTGACAAAAATGATTAATGAATCATCAGAATCATTTTAATTTATAACTAGGTTTTTCAAAATCCATTGTAACATAAAAGAAATTAGATTTAGAAGTGTTCTTTTTTAAAGTTTTTAAAAAAGTAGAAGAAGAAAGAAGTAAATAGCAGGGTCATGAAGCATTTAAAGCATTTGTTTTTATCAACTACTAGCTTCTGTCAGCAGCTTCCCCCATGTGAAATTCGGAAGTTGTCCCATGAGAATGGTACAATTATCCAGGATACCTATTCCAGACTATAATTTAACTCTATAACAAATTTCATTCAGATCCGTTAAGCCGTTCTGGCTTGATCGAGTAACAAACATAGGTACATCCATCCAAACTATAGGATTTATAATAGCCTCTGCCAGCTGCTTTGCCCGAGTGAATGTCGAATATTCCTGGCAACATATTCCTGGAATAAAAGTATCCTATGTGCTATTTATTGCAGACTATAATCTATATCTGTGTCAAATTTCAACCAGATCCATTCATTAGTTTTTGCGGGAATGTGTAACTAACATAAAATACACTTACACACTCACAAATTTTAGCCTTTATAATATTTGCAGAAAGTATGTAAGTGGCGGCATGCCTATTTTGTGATATTAGTGTGATTAGTAAAGTTGGAACCACATTTACGTGGCGTGGCGCAGAATCCACCAATCAAACGACTCTGTTCCAGCCTATGTCATAACGCAACATGTTTTGTAGCCAATCAACTGCATCAGAAGGCGATGTAGGTTAGTGTTTGAGGCATACATATTTATTTACTAACTAAAAACTTACTGCATTTAACAACCCCTAAATCACCCATTCTTAAACAAAATATATGGGATTGGTCTGAACTGTAAATGAAAAATTCTGGAAGTCGAGTCTATGTTATCTTCACAAAAAATAAAATTTATGGTCTGCAAATTAGACTTTTTAAAACCCTTTTTACAGTTCGTTCAACCAATTAAAAGTTGTTCCATAATTAGTAAGTAATATAATTCTGTTAATATAAGGAAAGCATAAACCTATTGTCATTGGTTAGATGACATTATTACGTGGACATCAAACAACATTGGTTGTCTCCTACACATGTCCGTTTCAGTGATAGACAACACAGTTAACATGAAAAAAAATAGTGATGGTCCGAGACTAAGAGATCAACGATTGCAGTCTACTGAGAAAAATGAATTATCTCAAGGACAGGCAATACAGTCTTGCTTCTTCTTAAAAAACTGGCCAAATGCGAGTCGGCCTCGCACACGAAGGGTTCCGTACCATTATCGCAAAAAACGGCAAAGAATACCATGTTTGTTGTGTGAGAGCCCCACTTAAATATTTATTTTATTCTGTTTAAAGTATTTTTGTTATAGCGGCAACAGAAATATCATCTGTGAAAATTTCAACTGTCTAGCTATCACGGTTCATGAGATACAGCAAGGTGACAGACGGACAGACAGACAGACAGATGGATCGTGAAGTAATAGGGTCCCGTTTTTATTACCCTTTGGGTACGGAACCCTAAAAATGGATTGGTTGTCTGGTCTTGGAGTATGCCTATTTCTAGATTTAGACACCACCTCTTTAATATTTTCATTCACCTGTTTGTAGAAATACAGGTTGAATGGGATCATTGTATGAATGAATCGGCCAATGATACAGCATACGCAAAAGATAGAAGTAATATTATTAGTACATAGTAGTACTACTAACTAGTAATTATAATAATTTTTCCTTGGGGATATGATGATTCCCAACACGATGACGATTTCTGGTGAACAATCGTGACACGTGCTGTGATTGTACGCAGGCCTATGCCGCATTTACCATAGGCGACCACGAGTGTCGAGTACCTATTGACTATAATGCTTAGCATAGGTACGAGCCTTACATTCTAATTAGCTTTGTATGGGTTTATGCGGTCGCTACGTACTTGTGACACAACCTTCGTATGTGATGCCATCACACGTTAATATAATAAAGGCAGAAATGGTTTATCTTTAAGATTACCGTTTTTAATTCGTAAATTCCTATACGATGTGTGGTCGAGTGTATTGTGGGCAGAAGATGCATGCCTCCTTTTCGTTCGGTATCGTTCGTCTTGAAAATATAATAAGGACAATAAAAAAAAAACCAGTGCTTAACATGTTAATTTGTTGACTGTAGGTACATTTGAACAATGACAAGTTTGTTTGGGAATTATCAAAGGACCGTACTGGTGTAAGGATCGTCTTATCTAACTAAGTATTTAGTTAGTAAAGAATAGATGAACCATTCTCATCGTCTACACCACCCGGTCGTTGCCTCAATGACTCACTGATGCACGCGCTGAGTAGCTCCGTGTTGAATACAATCATTGCGAACGAATTCAGGTACGAATTTAGATACCGCATTTTTTTACTTACAATACAATCTCTCAGTATTCCTGTGTTGCATCGTATCTGATTTATAATTTTATCCTGTGCTTAGCAATAGTACAATAATTTGTTTTTAGGGTACGGCCCAAAGGGTAAAAACGGGATCCTATTACTAAGACTCCGCGATCCATCTGTCTGTCTGTCACCAGGCTGTTTCTCCGTGAAGCCTAGACAGTTGAAATTTTCACAGATGATGTATTTCTGTTGCCGCTATAACAACAAACAACAAATACTAAAAACAGAATAAAATAAATATTTAAGTGGGACTCCAATACAACTAACGTGTTTTTTTTTTTTGCCGTTTTTCTGTGATAATGGTACGGAACCCTTCGTGCGCGAGTCCGACTCGCACTTGGCCAGTTTTTAATAATATGAAGTATGGATCAGGTTTTTTGAGTCATCATCGGCGACATTTTTTGTTACAATCGTACAGGTAACCCAATGTTTAACCCAAACGGATTACGCTTTTCTCAACCCCGATATACGTAATTATAAAGGGTCAAATAAAAAAGCCCGACTATGGCGAAGACTCAAGTTTTATACAGAATGCAAATAATAAAACATTTTTCGGTGGAGGCTGTTACAAGGTTAAAGTAAGCCAGACCTGAAGGGGAAATATAAAAAAAAATGTTCCTGGCTTATGAAAATCAGTAGTAAAATACACAAGTAAAATTTCAAAATTTAGAAAACCCCCGACGCATTTATCTTGCGAAAACACCCCGATTCAAACAGTAAAACGCCCATAACTTATGAACGGCTGAACCGATTTTATTAAACCATAGCTAAGAACACTCTCGACTAAATCACCTTTCAAACAAAAAAACTTAATCAAAATCGGTTCATCCGTTTAGGAGCTATGATGCCACAGACATATACACAGCAACACACGTCAAACTTATAACACCCCTCTTCCGGCGGGGGTTATAAATTCAATGTAGCTTGAAAGAAATCGAATAGGATCAACTCCCTAAAGTGATTCTACAATTTTCCGTTTGGCCAGTTCTGCCACGTTGAAAATATTTAATTTTCTTTATGGTACAACGACGACATAAACTGCCTAATAGAACACTGTAGAAACCGAATTCGCATTTTTATTTGCGCAATGGTTTGTAATTATGAGTCGTCGTCATGTCGCTGTATGATATAGTGACTGTCACGCTACGCGCTATTATTTTGGTTTCGCTTCACAATTGTGGCAATTGATACCGTAACTGTGCTGATAGATGGCCTCGTTGCACTTGTATCATTTTGTCAAATGAAACACAATTTACAAATGGCTCTTTTGTTTCAGATAGAATGACGTAGATTATTCTAGCCAGCTTGCTGTCCAGCAAATCGTCTAACGAGTGCATTGTATCGAAGTAAGTTTCACCTGTTTCACTATGTGGTCTTGGCCACATATTGCTTGTACTGCATTCTGTAGATAGAAAGCGTTAACCAGCTATGTTAAATACCATTGCGTTCGGCAGTAGGTCACAGCTATGGTCGACGTCCTGAATTTTTAAGTATTCCATTAAGGCGTTGCTTGCGCCTCCGTCTCAGTTTGTGTGTGCTTTTCTCTCGCTGATTGCGTCTTTATACGTTCTCCTGTCGGTTTTTACCACAAGGGCCGCTGTATCAACGAAGTAAATGTACCGCTTCGCTCGGCGCCCGCCCCGGAGCCTTGCTGTCTCGCTTCAAACATTTTTTAATACTTCTTTTGCTAGCTCAACTAAACTCCTTGCGTCCTTCTTCATACACATGTCGTCTTCTTTAGAGTTTTATGCTAAAATTTCTTAAAGTTTTTGATGCTACTTCGATGTTATACCGTAACTTAGTGTGGCCCAAAGATCAATACCTTCATTCATTCCAAAATATACTATGTTTATTAGTTTCACTCTCTAAATTCACGAGTTTCCGCTAATTCTGACACAGACTAATAGACCCTTCATAACTTACTGAGATCTACACGTGTAAACAAAGTATGTAATGCATACGTTTGCTCCAGTTGGTGAATATATTTAGGTTCGGTTTGTTTACAAGTTTCATTGCATCCGGTCTTAAATATAGGTAGGTATGCTATATTTGTATATTTTTCTTCTTTCTGGAAAGCAAGTTAAAATTAGTTACCTACTTGCAAACGATATCAAGTCATTCATCGCTTAGAAATATTTATCGAGGCACTAGGAAATTTTTAATTTGGATTAATAAGAGAATATTTTAGAGACCTGTCAATGAGCATTCTCATGTCCTATGAGTTTGGTGTATGATGGAAAACATAACGCAGCTCCCCATCTATTAGACGTAACGTTGGTCAGCAATGGAGTAGCCAGTTTTCTAAGCTCGCATCAAACTTTCACGTCTACTTGCCATTTAACTACTTAGAACCTGTTTTTTTTTTCACCGTGCGCCATTGAGGCTTTCGTTTGTTCCTCCGGATCATGTTGCATTTTGTGCTGCAGTGGTTACGGTCTGACTGACGTGTGTCGGCAGAGTCGCCGGAAAGTGACCGACGAGGACTACGGTCGGCTTAATGCGGATGTTTGTGCGCCCTGCACCCGTTTGCGGTTACTATTTCGCGACGATGGACGCACTTGTCATACAGGAACTTTATTCAAAAGACGAGGATCTCCGCGAATGGACGAGTCGTTCAACTAAAACCTGACACTCATGCGGATGCCGAAGTTACGAGACTCTTTAAAGACGCTAGAATTCATGAGGCACGTTTGAATTGAAAATATGCGTCTGATTGTCTTGCACGTTAGTTAATTACATATTGGTGCGTCGTGTGGGAGGAACAATGACCTTAGGGCGCACGAACAAGGGGGGCGGCTCCGCACTAGGATTGGCGCAGCACCGCGTCAGCAGCGGAGCCGATTGCTTCTAATTTAATTAGGTTGCAAGTGGAACGCGCCTGGCTCACGCAGCCTGACCGCTTTACACACTCTCACTGAACCGCTGCTTTACATAACTTAATATTTGATTAGTTAAACTCGTAGAAATAAAAAACAAATTAACGTTTTCTATTTGTACATAAAAATAGCGAAAAGTTTCCATGCAGGTGTTTTGAGCTTTAAAATATTATCCCCTTGTATGGTGTTAATATTTTACATGCAAAAATAACACACTACTTAACTGGAAGTTGTATTTGACCTTTTATGCAGGGAGCCTGAGAATGCCCATTTGGAATAAAAAATGTTTCAGTTATTTAATAATCGCGGACGGTAGGTATCGAATCGATCCACGGGTTTTATCGGAGCAGTTCTTAATTTAGCACACATTTCAACATTTCACTGAATCAAACGATATATTATGTCAGTGCTGTGCTGCATAAGAGATGTAATGTGAGATGAGATGTTTTCGCGTTACAAATACCCAAATTATAGGTACATTTAACACTGAATTGGTACTATTGACTTGCAAAACTGATTTAGTAAACAATAGCTTGTAATGGCATCTCGCTTTGTCTGAACATCAATGGCGCAACTGTAGTATTGTTTGAGATTATCTTTTAAATCGGTTTACCTTTTCGACTGTTATGAAATCATAATTAAGTACCCGCAACTGCAATTCAATTTAGATATTTGAAAAATAACTTCGTTGTATTTGCAGTAGGTAGAGCCATGTCGATAAAATTGGGGCTACATGACATTTTTCGTGTCAGGTTCGCTATTGCGAGAACCTGCGTGAGGTGAATCGGTTCCCTTGGCAAGCACACTCGGTGCCAGGCTCCACCGACCCCATGTACGTACCGGTGGTCGATATTGCTGGATATATGTCAACTGGCTTCGTGTACCGGAACAGACATTCTGCGAACAACTAGTTACGGTGACGTTTCACTAGACATCGATGACTTACAGTCGCATGCTCGGCGATGCCGTTTTCGTTGAGAGTGAACGCGTCGTCCGGTCACGGTCATTTGTTTAAGCGCGAATGCCGATGAAGTCCGTGGCGTCACAGTTTTCTTTCTCCTCGTCTCTGGCAAGAACGTGGCGGCGGCCGAGACCGGCTGGTTGCATGCCAGCATTGCTGACGAGCCCTCTCTCTCGCACTCTCCGTAGTATTGCCCTACTATCACTTCGCCAATGAACGACACCAAATACTACGTTATTTGATATTTCTTTCACTAAAAATAATGTTGTTTTTTTTTCTACCATGACTATTCTCAATTACTTCGATCAGTTACATAAAGCTTCACTTGCTTTCTCAGCCAAATTATTATTTTAGCCATGGTGATAATTTTCTAAGATTTTTGAAAAGGGACAGGTGAATAATATCATACAATTTAATTACATTTTTTTTTGCAATTGTTCGGACTGTGTGTTGTTTAATAATTTTACATGAAGCCTTTGTACAGTTGCGGAATGTAAAGGTGCATCTTTAGATACATTTACTTTACTTGTTGTGTTTTAGACATTGCTTTTCCGACTGACTATGAAGTTCACATTATTAATGAAAATTACTAATACAAACGGTGACTGTCCGTTAATGCGGAAAAGTGCCAGTTTTCGGGCTTAAGTTAACTTATGTGTCCTTGTGCACCTTTAAGTAATAAATAAATACGAAGTACGATAACCCACATAGTTGTAACTCGATTCTAGAATAAAGTCACGTTACGTTATTAAGGAATGTTCGTGTATGGAGCAGGTGTACATTCGGTTCAGCGTAGCATAAGTCAATGCCCAATTTTATTGCACAAGAGCTTTAACCTCACGAACTCTACAAATATTACTTAGTGAACATTTTCTGGCAGTGAAGAAGTAGTCGTATTTTAGTTTTTTAATTGCTTGCATGCGACAGTTTGAAGTAATCTATACTAATATTATAAATGTGAAAGTAACTGTCTGTCTGTCGTTACATTTTGACACTTAAACCGCTGAATCGGAGTAGGTAGATGAAATTTGGTATGGAGATAGTTTGAGACCCGATATACTTAAGGGGGTGGAAATAGGGTTTGTATGGTGAACTAATAATTTCTCAAGTAAGCAGCCCACAGAACTACAATATTATAAGCGATATAAAAATAGGCTACTCGATGTATTAATGCTACGCAGACGAAGTCGCGGGCAACAGCTAGTATTAAAATAAGTAGCCCTTGGTTGGAAGGTCTTCGAGGTAGAGCTTAGCGGCTCTACTCGCCGGTACTTGACGAGTCTCGCCGCTCGCGTGCCTTCTATGTGAGTCATACTAATGCCGCTTGTGCTTTTGCATTCCGTATGATAAATACAATAACATACAGTTATTATTCTAGTGTTTTTAATTATTTTATGACTATTTAAGGTTTTAGTTTCAATAGGGATGTTTCCTGGGTTGAAAAATTATAATTCTATTTAGTCCGTCGGTGAGATTATCAAATAATATTGGATAAGTATTTGTTTGCTTTACCAAATCAATAAAAAAATACAAAGCTAAAGCGTATCAAAGTTTGAAGTGAAGTGGGGGCTTGTGACGTCACTAAGGCAGTATAAAGTATACTAGCGGCGTCCAATATTTTTTAATAATCTACCTGACGTACAAAAACCAAATTTTCAGTAAACTACCCTATTTAAGGTGTATAATAGCTGCATGCCTGCTATATAATATGCAATTTATTATTAAAAAATGTTTTATTTAAAAAATCAAAATTATATCAATAAATAAAGACACTTGGTCACGGTCAGAGCATCAATAGATCGTTTCTCAAATGGCTTTAATGAATCATAATGGTGTATGGAGGGGATCCTTTTATTTGTTCTTAGTCATAAAAGGGTTTTTCCAACAACGCCTCAGACACAGAACAAGAAGATCACTAAGAAAGTTGCCAAAAAAAAAACCGAAACCATTTTAATTAATCGTTTGTCCACTGCGACATTTTAATAGAAGCTAGTAGAATGAACCAGCTGGTTGACATCAGTCACTCTTCGTTGATCTAAAAACTTGTTGTCCATTCGCAACGAGGGCAGCGATGATACAAAAGCCGGTTTTGAAATGTTTTGCCGTACTCAAGATAAGGAGCGTCAAGTGACGTCTCTGAGCACACCGAAGCGAGCAAATGTGAATTGTGAAGATGAACTTAGGTCGCCGACAATTAGTATTGTTGCGTGACAGACTAACAGTACAGTCGCATTATATAACAGACATGGGAGCATTCACATAAGCGGGCCAAGTTCTCAGGCCTGCGCGCACAACGTCGCGATCATCAGCGACTCGCAGACACTCGGGTTTCACGATTCCCGTAATCGGAGTTACTCTGTGCACGCAATTACCGTGATAGCGCATCCTCATTTTGTCAAGTACTGTCTTTACCGCTAGAGAAAACATGCATCATAAGAATAATGCAGATTGTTACGGACTTTGTTTTAGATAGCGATGCTGATGAGGCTTGAGGTAATTGTTGGGTAATTATTTAAACGCTTAACGAAACAGAAAGTGTTAATGCGTATCCGAATACCTGACAAATTGTCGATGATTTTTAGTTCTTCTTTAGTAATACCATTTAATTAATATGTCCTTTACTAATTTTGTTTCTTATAATATTCATTTTTAAATATTTTTGTAAAATAAATTAAAAAACATTTAAAAATATAGAAAACTAGCGGACGCCTCGCGGTTTCACCCGCGTAGTTCCCGTTCCCGTGAGAATACACGTATAAAAAGTAGCCTATGTCACCCGTGGATAGTGTAGCTTCCCAACGGTGAAAGAATTTTTGAATTCGGTCCAGTAATTTTTAAGTTTATTCGTTACATACAAAAATACAAATCTTTCCTCTTTATAATATTAGTATAGATATAGATAGAGGCCCACCGGTATCGGGAACAGAGTCCAAGTTACTGGCGGTCAGGGCTCCAGAGAGAGGAACCTCCTAACAATACGAGCCGTGTCCAGCAGTACTGCTTTCTGGATCAGATCCTTGACCCCTCCGCCTAACGAGAGTAAAAATAAATAATTAATATTATTTTTTGCGATTTTAAAGTACAAGAATACCCATAATCATGACGTAAATAATACTAAAAGCACCAACAAAATACTTGATCACCGTTAGTGCACAACGGTGCTTCACAAATACTTGTTGTCGCGTCGCGGATAGGTCCACTTGTTCCGCCCCTATGCACTTGCCGCGGGGGTCGATATGCCCATGGTTTTTGCACCCGCTTTATTATTTTAACTCCACGCGTTCCCACGCTGCACTTTAACAGAATTAACCTGTTCAATGAAAACTAGAATGTTTATGTTTACTCGTAAATTGTGCTGGTGTGCTGCTTCTTGCAGATTCTCATAACCTACTACATTGTTAGGTGTTTTGTAACTTCCTGGAATTAATGTTTATTATTATTTATGGATTTCGTTCACAGTGCAAAAATATTTTGCAACGGGTATTTTCAAACATACTCAAAGTCGGAAAGTATCGCCTGGAACTGTTTTATGTCCGCAAATATCGACAGAATCGACGCATGTCAATAACCCTTGTACCATGTCGCATGACGGGCAATTCGGCAGATCACCTCCTGGTGAGCCGCAGGAAGAGGCAAGGTCGGCGTCCAAGCGTGAAGTTCCGGCACCATAGTCGACTACTTTGTGTTTATGGCACTCAATTCGTACTTACGAAACGGAAATATTACGGAAATATTCGAGGTTTCTTTTTGCGTGATATCTAAACTTGGAAGTTTCTTTGCATGCGCACAAATGGATATTGTTTCGTCGAGCTATGTTATAAATATTTTGAAAGTAATTACGTTGCCTAAGTAACAGTTGTCGATGCGTGTTTATTTTTTTAAGTCAACAATCTGTTTTTGAATGGGTGCCTCGCTCTGACCAAGTGTAGTACCTCGTACGTTGTACGCTGCATTCAGCCAAAGCGGAAGCGAACCGAACCATAACAACGTTGACGGGGCTTCGTCGCAAAATGTCCCTTTCGCAAAATGTCCCCTAGTCGCAAAATGTCCCTTTCGCAAAATGTCCCTTTCGCATAATGTCCCTTTCGCAAAACGTCCCTTTCGCAAAATGTCCCTTTCGCAAAATGTCCCTTTCGCAAAGTGTTCCTTTCGCAAAATGTCCCCTGGTCGCTCAATGTCCCTTTCGCAGAATTTACATATTATGTTTGTTAAGTTTAAGACTAAGATTATTAATTATTTGTTATTATTATTTTAAGCAGATTTGCCATTGCCAATTTGGCTTCTGATCTTAAATCTGGCGGAGTACAATCAATCTCCATTTCACCATCTGAACCATTGGAACTCATTTTGATTATCTATATTTATAAAAACCAATGCCACTTTTCGTTGTTATTTTATAACTCAAGAACGGGCTCACCTATCCAAACCAAATTTTTAGGCTTTATTCGGACTATTTAGCAGATTGTTTAAGTGAAGAGAAAAAAAAAATGAAGCTTAGGGTAGGGTAGGGTAGTGTAGGGTAGGGTAGGGTAGGAAAGGTAGTGTAGGGTAGTGAAGGGTAGGGTAGTGTAGGGTCGGATAGGGTAGGATAGGGTAGGTAGTGTAAGGTAGGGTAGGGTAGGTAGTGTAAGGTAGGGTAGGTAGGGTAGATTAATGTTTGGTGTTTTTTTGGCAAAACAAAGTTTGCCGGGTCAGCTAGTTAAATTTATTTATTCTTAAATATGTAAATAACACCACAAATCAAGACCAATGTTCAGCTTTGCCGCCAGTTTTCTATTTATCATCTGTGTCGAGCCGAAAGGCAAATGCATTTATTGCTATACAGCCACGTGAACGCAATTTTTACAACAAAGAGACTTACTTTGGTATGCCAAGAATGATAAAAGAGATCCAATCAAAGAGTATTTAATAACCCCAGCATGCCGTTTCATACAAAATTGCTGGAGCGTTGTAATCTTCCGAATTAAAAAAAACGCTCCTACAATGGATTTGATTTTCTTTTTCCGTAAAATCGACACGTGTTTCTTTTTTCAAAAATAATGACAATATTATTTATTAATTATTCGTCAATACGTCGGACATCTGGAAAAGGCTGTATGTAAAGATTTCAGACCCATACAACAAATCTTTGAAGAAAAGTATGAAAAACTACGTAAAAAGTGCCGAATTCAGATCATGACATGTTGCCATCATTTCACTCGATTAAAGATACTCTATATAGGGTGCGCAAAAAATTCCTAAATACCGACCGACTTCAACATACCAGCCCTGAAACTGTTAATGTCCCGGAAATGTTAGTGAAAAAATTCCTTGTCTGCGAAGATGGTGACGTTGATAAAATTTTGATCTTTACAACGACCACAGGAAGAAGAGTTATAAAAAGTCCCGGATTGTATTATGGTGATGGTACTTTTAAATGCGCACCACCTCCGTTTTATCAACTGTACGTTCTTCACATGGATATTAATTCCAATGAGAAGTGCACAAATGTTATACCGATCATTTATGCTTTATTACCTAATAAAGCACAAAATACATATGTGCGTCTGTTCAGTATATTAAAAGAAAAAATTAAAATTGAGATAAGACATTTCAAATGCGATTATGAAATCGCACAGATGAATGCTTTAAGATTAGTATTCCCCAATGCAGACAACTCCGGTTGTTATCATCACTATAACGACGCTATTTGGAAAATGACGGAAAAAGTAGGATTACTAGGTACTAAAGAACATTTATTTTGACAGGACATATAATAAACTTTTATATAAATTAAAAGCAAATCGTTTAACGTTGGAACAATTTATTAAACAAATTATTTTCTTGCAGTTACATAAATAATAGCCTTTATTATTTAATCAGTATTTCGATACTCTTCTATTTTTTTGCTTTGGTGTTTTATATTAATCGTTCAATATTTTTATTCATTAATACGAACAACTTTTGCTCTGGTGAGCCCCCTGAATTGTATATACATTTATAAGTAAGTGGAAAAGTATTATTAGTAAGTGTTAGTGTTATTGTGTTGTTATGTTAGTAAGTGTCAGTGTTATTGTGTTGTTATGTTAGTGTTATGTGCGAATCACATCATCAGATGATTTATTTTATTAATAACAACTAAATACAAGTATAAAAAATTAACAATTTTTTCTGATCAATATGAACAATTTTAACAATTGAACAAAGTTATGGACAGGTAACCATATAGTTGTGGTCATAAAAAACAATAATAAATCCAAATACATATTATTTGACTTTAATTTTTCGACTTCTATAGAAACATAACTTACATAACATTACATTTAAATTCTGCGAAAGGGACATTTAGTGACAAGGGGACATTTTGCGAAAGGGACATTTTGCGAAAGGGACATTTTGCGAAAGGGACGTTTTGCGAAAGGGACATTATGCGAAAGGGACATTTTGCGAAAGGGACATTTTGCGACTAGGGGACATTTTGCGAAAGGGACATTTTGCGACGAAGCCGTTGACGGCTGTTTCGGTTTCTGACAGTTAACACTAATAAACTGGTTCAGATGAAAACTGAGATGAAATAGGAACATGTTTCTGTGTAATTCTAAACTTAAGCGAACACCGGTTACGTTGTTTGTTACTTTGTAGGGCTGTCTGGCTTGCTTGTGTCGAGATTTTGCATGATAAGCATACTATTGAAGTAGGTGCCCACTTAACTCAAAGACAAAAAAATATTTTACTTATAAGTGGCCACCTATTTTTTTCCTCCGAAAGAAGTTATGTTTCCGACCCTTTCATAATAATGTAGTAGTGTCAACGACAAGTGTAAGCGGATTCTGTCTAGGTAGCCAAGCCTAACGTTTTAGTTTTACTTACTTCATGCTGCTAAATCCACATTTTATGAATTGACAGCCCTAATTAAATCTCTCTTAACGTAACCTTCACTAGTTGAAACTATAAGAAAGGTTTTATGTGATCCGACTTGGTAAAGGAAAGAATTTGAAAACTGACGAAGTTATAAACAACTCGACTGTACAGTCGAGTATTACATGGCTCTTGATTAGACGGTGTTTCGAATGGTTTGCATACCTACAATATCACACAAAGGTGGAGTCGAGCTCTGCCAAAGCATTCAATGGAAGCTTGCGCAAAAAGGTCTAAAAGGTATTGGTAAAGAGCTAAAAAAGTTTGACCCATAGGTTGTTTGTTAAAAATCACACGTTTGCTTACCTTTTTAGGAGAGAGAAAATTTACGGGCTTTGGTGGTCGGTCGTTTCATGACCGGGGCCATATGTTTACGATATAAATACCTACAGTGATGCGTGCGTGTACCGGCCCATGATGAATGCCAGAAACCGCCCACAACGACTACATTTTTTATAAAAACTAAATAATAATAAATGTATTATTAGATTTCGGCTAGACGTAGATGCAATTAACAGTAATCGCCAATTAATACGATATCTTTTCGTAATAGAAAGTTACCTGGCAACCTTAGCCGCATGACCTAGATTCAGGATCACCATTGAATGGTTACCATAGCCGCTGTGTTTGTTTGATTCAATACTAATGTTTACTATACATAAACGAAATGTGTTGCTGAACCAGTCGGCGCATTGTGTACGTAAGATTGTTACATTAATGTTGCATCAATCAAAACAGAAAGAGTATAACGCTAGATCGGAACCGCGCTGTTACATGAATCGTTGTTCTTTTCAGAAAGCGTCGACTGAAGAGTTGTATTTGGGTCTTGTACGAGTGTTCAACATATTATATGTATACCTTTGAAGGTGACATATTTATGTAACAAATTATCGGCTATTGAAACATTGATAACGACTTGTTTAGGTGCGGCTAATTGTTGACATTCCTTTTTGAAGTGTTACAATAAAACCAACCAATAAAGTTTTATACGCGTTTTTAACCGACTTACCAAAAAGGTGGAGGTTCTATTTTCGATTTTAAGTATGTTGTTTTTTTAATGTATTTTCACCGATACCTTCGTCAATTGTGGACCGATTTTGAAAATTTGTTTGAAAGAGTGTATGCCGAAATTGGTCCCATTTTAATTTGGTGAAGATCTTATGAAGAACTTCGGAGATATACAACAGAACTCTTTAATAAATAACGGCAAATCTCTCGGGGTTTTTGCAATCGTGCGTATGTTTATTTTTTATACCATTTCATAACATAACATCACGCCAGTACGCTCTAAAGGGGTACGCAGATGTGTACAGTTCACCTTGGTATACTCTTATTTCATCGGTTATGTTCAGTTTCATGATTCGGGTAATCTATTCTGGCATTATAGGTATCTTACGTAACTACTGGCCTATTAGTTAGGTACAACTAAAAAGTGAGAAATAAAAACACTATTTTCCAAAAAAATACTACCGATACCGACTTCCAAGTAACAAAACTACAAAGTGAAGAGTACTTTATTTTTGGAAGTCGGTGTCCATAACGCAAAAAAAATGGTACCTACCAAAGACACCGACATCCAAAAATAAAGTTATTTTTCACTTTGTAGTTTTGTTATTTGGAAGTCGGTAGTAATTTTTGTAAAAAAGTTTTTTTATTATAAATTAATTCGAAATAATGCCTGTTTTTTATTTAGCTCAAAAACAGACTGTAATTAAGATAACAGACTTTAAAGTAGGTAACCTAATAATGAAATCGTTTCTGTGGTCAGCGTGATAAACTTTGAGTAGGTAATTAAAAATTACGATGACATTAGGTCACTTAATGAGAGCTCTGATATGAACGTGGCAGGAGTTCACTTGATTACTTGTGTCAAGCTAATTAATTTTACTGCTGTTACTGTGAGAATTAATTGTAGCCAATAAAATAATGTATTGTATTGCAAGTCGCACACCTAACAATTTATCAAGATTGGCATGGTATTTACTTGTAAACAAAAGTTTGACTTTATAGGTCGCAGTAAGGTTTGATCAAATTAGGAAAATTGTTTGCCAAGGATTTGAAAAATGGATTTGACCAATTAACATGTGATACTACTGAATTTCTGATAGAATTCTTTATCAATCTATGTTTGTACAGTCAATGAATATAATAAGATAGGCAAAAATTTACCGTATATACAAACTACTACTGACATTTTTTATCAATTGTAAAAAACCGGCCAAGTGCGAGTCAGCTTCGCGCACGAAGGGTTCCGTACCATCATCGCAAAAAACGGCAAAAATATCACGTTTGTTGTATGGGAGCCCCACTTAAATATTTATATTATTCTGTTTTTAGTATTTGTTGTTATAGCGGCAACAGAAATACATCATCTGTGAAATTTCAACTGTCTAGCTATCACGGTTCATGAGATTCAGCCTGGTGACAGACAGACAGACGGATCGCAAAGTCTTAGTAATAGGGTCCCGTTTTTACCCTTTGGGAACGGAATCCTAAAAATACATGTCCCTAACTGTATAAAGGTATTTGTTGCTTATCATTTGGACCATTGTTGTTTAACGATCTAATGTATTTTTTCTGACGTTCCAGGCTGACTGATGCGGTGACACAATGGACGCGGCGGACAAGCGAATGCTGGAGCGAGAGGCGCTCCGCAACATGATCCAGCAGTGGAACGCCAATCGCCTTGATCTGTTCGCGCTCAGTGAACCCAATGAGGTAACGTTACATTTTACACCTTATCCACTCCATATAAAGTATTTTTTGGATTTTTTTAGCTTGGTAACCTTACGACTTATTAATTTAACGATCACTTTTAACATTAACATCAATATTATTAATCAACAATGATAGCTATTTTTATTTCTGCTTATAGCCTTGGTCTAAATTAGTCATGAATGATCAACTAGTTTCTCTCATGAGCGTAGTATCTGTATAACTGTATAACTAGAATTTATGACCATGCATGCAGCATTCAGAATCAAAATCAAACATTTTTTTTTCACATGGCCTACATGGGCACTTATAAAACGTCGACAAAAGGTGCACGGTTCGGGTTGGTCGTTTCCTATGAAGAAGAACCGGCAAGAAACACCACGGTTACTCTTTTAAAAAATGATTTGGTTTTACAATATTTCCATTTTATAGCATTAGTACTTAGATATGGGGCGACAACGTAGGCCCGATAAAAAGTCGTAAGAAAAAAAAAAGTAACAAATGAAAATAAAACGAATTAAAAAGTTAACAAATGTTAACAAGCATCTAGAAGGGCTACAATGTTCACACATTTAAAAAAAAATCGGTAAAATAATCTATACAAAGGTAAAAAAAAGCATAACAAGACTAAATTTAACTGATCTGAATGATCAGTGCTGTCACTTCTAGAGATCATGAAAGATGGTTCCTGGATTTTGAATTCTATTTAGTCCGTCATTGATATCAAATAATATTGGACCCGTATTTTTTGCTTTATCAAATAAATAAAAATTGACAAAGATAAAGCGCATCAAAGTTCAGGAGTGGGGCCTTGTGACGTCACTTTGTCTGTATAAAGTGTAGCACACACAGATCATAGAATAGCACACCGTGACGTCACACGATATTTCAACGCACTGTATCGTCGTAATTTTTTGTTTACGTGGCAAATTAAAAAAAACCGGCCAACTGTGAGTCGGACTCGCGCACGTAGGGTTCCGTACCGTTATCACAAAAAACGGCAAAAGGATCATGCTTGTTGCATGTCATTTTTTGTTATAGCAGCAACAGATATACTTCATCTGTGAACATTTCAACTGTCTAGCTATCATGGTTCATGAGATACAGCCTGGTGATAGACAGACAGACAGACGGACAGTGGAGTCTAAGTAATAGGATCCCGTTTTTATCCTTTGGGTACGGAACTCTAAAAATACGTGTCCAATATTTTTAGGTTATATAATTGACGCACTAATTACATATTTTTTGTCAACTACCGTATTGATATGATTCATTCCCATGAATAATGATAATATTCTAGATAATATAATTAATACTACGGTGAATAGTAAAATATATGATTGTCTATAACGCCTTTGATAAACGCATTGTCACGGATTGGATAGGATATAAGTAATCGTCTTTGTGACGTCATTCTATACACAATTGATCCTCGCTAATCCCGGAAGGAATCCTACACTTATTGACAACACGGAAAAACAATAATAGGCCTTCACACTTTACACATTCACAGTTCATTTAGCAGATTATGATGAGATAGATAGCTTTATAATGTGGTCGTCGTTATATAATAATGTGCAGTTTTATCAGTCCCCTAACCTAACCAAATAATATCATTATGTGAAAATTTGGATGTTTGTTAATGAATCATGCAAAACTGGCTGAACAAATGCATAAACACAGTTGTTACTTGTTCTGTGATTTTGGCGGTCTCTCCAGTTCCGTGCCTATAGTTCTCACTGGAACACCCATAGCGATCTGCTCCGACTTCCGGTACACAGGGTCGCTTGTCTAGCAATCGGCAGTGTCAACCTCCCCTCCCCCATGTTACGGAGCGAGAGGGCATGGGAAGCTGTCACCTCTTTCAGCGAAGCAGTAATGCTCGCAAAGGAGGAGGCATAACGCGTGAGGGAGACACAACGGAGACTAGCCCTCACGCCGCTGGCCACCGCAGGAGTTGCTCCGGGCGTCGGTAGTCGCAAGCCGATTCCCGGCCACCGTAGGTGCGGGCTTACGGACAACGAGTAATGGGTAGCTCGTCGTCCGATAAGGACCAGGCCCGAGTCGACAGCGCGTAGTGTTCCACGCGCGCCTCAAAGAGATGTCAGCAAAGTTGACGGGGTCCGCTAGAGCCGATGCCTGTCTGGGTCGCGGATAAATTTGAAATAGAGTTACCGCGGCCCTGGCACAAGCAACTGAAGGAATTCGGGTGGGTTTTAAGTCAGTAAAAGTCTGACACGCCCTCCCGCTTCACCCAGAGCGGGAGACGTCATTGGATGATTTCCCACCTACAAAAAAAAAAAGTAGGGTCGCTTGTCCAAGGGGATGGCGAGGTAGACCTAGAGGTAATCCACCGGATCAACTCGGGATGAATAAAATCGCGACAGGTCACTGTAACAACTTGCGAACTACGGATAGTCAAGTTAAAGGAAAAATTTACAAGTCCGTGAATAGACCTGTCGTTATGTATGGATCAGAATGTTGGGCTGTGAAAAAGTTGGATGAAAAGAGTTTGCATGTTGCAGATATGGGAACTTTGAGATGAGGAGTGACGAGAATGGATAAAGTGAGAAATGAGTATCTATATTAGAGGAAGTTTAAAAGTGGCGCTAGTGACAGAAAAGGTGTACGAAAACCGTTTGTCCTGGTATGGTCATGTGATGAGGAGGGATGAAACGCATGTTAATAAAGAGTTATGAATATAAATGTGGATGGATGGGGAAAGGAGGTGCCGGCCAAAGAAAAGATGGATGGACTGTGTGAGGAGTGATATGAAAGAAAAGGGAGTCAGTGATGGCGTGACGGGGGACAGGACGGTATGGAAGAAGAAAACGTGTTGCGCCGACCTCAAGCAACATGGGACAAGGACAGGAAGATGATGATGAATCATGACTACCTACGCACTCTGCATATTTTTTCAAATCTCAATTTCTTTCAACCTAGTTTTTTTGGCCGACTGCCAAGTCTCGAGTTAAAAGGGATTTGAGTACATGATTATTAACTGCATAGGTAAGAAATTGTTTAGACTGGCGTCAAACCTGGATTAGTTATTGTTATCTGCGTATACGGTCAAACAGCGAAATGTTATAAATTTTCCAAACAAATTCTTTTCCCATATAAATGACGCATGTAAACTGTCTGCTTTAATAAAATCTTGGCAGTGACGTAGTCGGTAAAATATCGACATAGCATCAAGCCTGTATTCCCCGAAGGGTTATGCAGAGGTGTACCGATTATTTACCTATATTCCATTTGAGATAACATTAGACATTTAAATAATCCCATTTTACAGCCCGTTCAACCGATTTTGACTTCTATTGCGTTGCTGATATGACAAATGGCAGCTGTATTAAACAGTTAATTTTGGTAACAGGTTTATGCTTTTTATGCCATCCTTATATTTACGGGATAGAACTCAAAATCGGTTAAACGGTCAAAAGGGGTTGTAAAAATTTCTAATGTTATTTCAAATGGAGTAAACCCAAAAATAGAAAGGTGCAAATAAAATATAACATAAAGAAAGGTGCGTAACATATCTATTCCTTGACTGTACATTAAGGTAGGCAGCATCTCTCGCATCTACATGTAAACTAATTGAATCCTTTAGTCCTCTCTTATCTGGCTAACCAGATTAGAAATACTGAACAAGGTTTACACAACAAAGCTAAAATACCCTTTGTACATAACTTTGTAAAACGTGTGTCATGCAAATATGTATGATAAATATTTTGCGGAGATAACGGACGCTGTGGAAATATTTTATCGTACAAAGAACCGAATGAGATAATTTCGTTTTCATTTAATTATATTTTTGTAATTGAATTAATCGTGGGTTCAATTCCCGCGAAGAATAAATATTTGTTTAACCTGATAGTTGTTCCGACTTCCGGGCTAGATGTTTGTGCATGTTATTTGTGTTAGTAAAGCCGGTTGCCGACCAATAGTGTTTATATTATACTAGTGTGCAGACCACAAGTACGAGAAATTACCTCAGATACGCTATAGCTAAGCTAGATTAAGGTCCAGTTTTTTGATTCATAGTCAACTCAACCAATGCTTAAATATGCTAACCAATGGTTTCAAATTGCCGTAAAACGCGTTTGTTCATCAATTGTTACTCTAGGCCCAGTTTTTTGTTCGGTAGTTAACTTAACCAATGGTTAAATATGCTAACCAATGGTTTAAAATCTCGGCAAAACGCGTTTATTCATTAATTGATAGTCAAGCAAATGGTTAAATAATGAACTCCCCAACTTATTTGATCATTTATGAAGCTAATAATTTAGGATAAAACGCATATTACCGAAATTTGTAACCATTGGTTAGCATATTTCGGTAAAACACTATGTTTTTTCAGTTGTTCGGATCTCAATTTGTCAAATAAGTGGAAGAGTTAATCATTTGACAGATTCTTATACTCGTACTAGCAATTGACGAATAAACGCGTTTTACCGAATTTTGAAACCTTGGTTGTCAAAAAACTGAGCCTATCAAATGGTGAAATAATTAATTATACAATTTATCTGACCATTTGTGTGTGAGGTTAAAAATTGATGAATAATCGTTTTTGCCCGAAATTTTAAACGTTTGGTTAGCATATTGAACCATTGGTTGAGTTAACCAAGGATCAAAAAACTGGGCCTAAGTTAGCTTAGCTCTTAGTCTGCATCTGGGCTATATGTAGAGAATTTTTCAAGTGTGAAGCAAAATTTATCTAATTTTCTGTAATTTTCATTTCAGAATCTGGAGTTCCACGGTGTTATGCGGTTCTATTTCCAAGATTCGGGTCAGAAGATAGCAACGAAATGTATTCGTGTCGCGTCCGATGCCACTGTGAGCGATGTCATAGGTGAGACCTCACTGCCTATTAAACTTGTACTCAATGTACTTTTACGACGTAACGACGATTTCTCTCAATGACCACTAGGGAAACTCTCTTGACTAAGTTACTCTTTGAAGCTAAATTGTTCTTTTCTGCTGACGAAGTTTATTATGTCTCAACTTTTTAATTTTCAAAGTTTGTTATCTTACGACCGCGTCGTTGTAGTGTTATATTTCTCAAGAGAGTATTAAATTACATTCAGTTGGTTAACAAGTATTTTCTTTAAATTTCTTCAGGGAAAAATATTTTCACTGAAAGTTTTAATTTTTTTTTTGAATATTTCATTACGTATTTTTATCTTCTGCGTTAGTTTTTAGGGTTCCGTACCCAAAGGGTAAAAACGGGACCCTATTACTAAGACTCCGGGATCCGTCTGTCTGTCCGTCTGTCACCAGGCTGTATCTCATGAACTGTGATAAATAGTTGAAATTTTCACAGATGTGTTTCTGTTTTCGCTAAAACAACAAATACTAAAAACAGAATAAACGAAATATTGTTTTTATTCTGTTTTAAGTGGGGCTCCCATACAAAAAACGTGAAATTTTCGCCGTTTTTTGCGATAACGGTACGGTACCCTTCGTGCGCGAGTCCGACTAGCACTTGTCCGGTTTTTTATTATTTTCTGCATGATAAAAATGATCAAACTATCAGTCGGTATAAAAAATAAAGATTGTGCATTTTTCATCTGTCTGGATGCTTCCAACATCGCCATTCAATCTTGCTAGAATAAATAAACTAAAATACTGTTTTCTTTGCTTTTCTTTAAGTATTCTTATCTCCATTCTATTACATATTTTATGATTCTCTTGTGTGATTTATTGTTATTTACTTTAAGATACAATAATGTTTTTGTTTATCAGAAAATCTATTAAAATCATCTAGAAACTGCGTGTTACAATAATAATTAGCTCTTCATTCCTCGCCTGAGGAATGTAGAAATAATTGGTGTAGGTTGAATATAATATAAGTCACCAGAAGACAGTTATTATGACGGAGTGCAGTGCAGCCGGCTGGTCACCTCCTTACATACCGACATACTAGATAATTAACGAGTCTGTACAACCGGATAACGCGGTTGATAACTTGTTATTACAAAATATAAACAACTTGGGAGTATGTTAGTAACCTACATCTGCGGAATGTTAAGTTTCCGCACACACAACCCTTCAACTCAACTGATATGATTCGGCCATAATGTATTTTTTTTCCGATTTCTTTTGGGTCTATCCTGAGGCTTTCGTAAAACAGGAACTGCTTAGATTTTGCGTTGTTCTCGTTGTCATCTAATTATTTTGTTTGAAACTTTTCTTGGAGAACACTGCTGACAGAACTTTTTCTGTCAGCAGTGTTCGCCAAGTCATGTTGCGACGATCGGCGACTCCAAAACGGCAGCTTTCGTAAAGTAGCGACTTACCTATTTTCCACAGTTGAGAGACACAGTTGGCCAAAAGTCATCATTATCCTCCTCTCTTCTCATTTTAAGGTCACCGGTCGGTGCAACATGACTTTTTCTATTCTTTTCTCAGAACAGAACAATTGTTCGATACTTTTCTCAGAAAGTGAAACTATTTTTTTAAGGTCACTGGTTTTGCAACAGGACTTTTTCCATTCATTTCTCAGAAAAGAACTATTTTCGATACTTATCTCTGAAAGTGAAACAAATTTTTTAAGCTAACCGGTCGGTGCAACATGACTTTTTCCATTCATTTCTCAGAAAAGAACAATTTTTCGATATTTATCTTAGAAAGTGAAACTAATTTTTAAGGTCACCGGTCGGTGCAACAGGACTTTTCCAGTCATTTCTCAGAAAAGAACGATTTTTCGATAGTTATCTCAGAAAAGGAAACTAATGGTTAAGTTGTCTGGTTATTCTCGCTTTGAATATTTGTTTTATCACTTAATTTACTAATCACCATTTCCTCAGAGACGTTGATCGAGAAGTTCCGTCCGGATATGCGTATGCTGTCCCTGGGTTCCTACTCTCTGTGGGAGACGCACGGGCCGGATGATGAGCGCAAGCTGGAGCCCCACGAGAAGCCTTTACTGGTGCAGCTGAACTGGCATGCTGATGACAGGGAGGGCCGTTTTCTACTTAAGTGCCTTAGCAACAATGAGGTAATATTCAGCAACAATATTTGTTTTAATATTCAAGTTTCCAATACAAAGGTAGGTATAGTTTTTCAAGACTGCTGATTACTGAACATGAGTGCCTAGATTCAATCCAAACTATCATGGTTCTATTGTAAAACATTATCCTCCCGAAGTCGGGTAAAAAGGGACAGTGCTGGAGTCTCAATAAAATCATCGTCTTTTTAGTCTGATTTAAGCTCAGCAAGTAATTTACGCTTACCATCTCTGACTATCTTTTTAGGGTTCCGTACCAGAAGGGTCCAAACGGAACCCATATTGCTGTCACTCACATGTCCGTCGTCTGTCACCTAAGTAGTTAATTTTGTTCCGAAGAGTTTTTAACTTCCCTTTGACCTATGAACTTGAAATTTGGTGATATTTTTTATTATTATGTATTTTACAAACAAATAGGTACCAATATATTGATAAATCAGATCTTTCTTTGGAATTCCCTCATTTTTCCTTTTACAACTATCTTAATTTTGCGGTTTGGCACGGAACCCTAACTGTGCGAAATCCGCAGACACGCACGTGGCCAAATTTTTTTCGGGTTTCCATCAAAATCGATTGATCTTTGTTTTTAGAGCTTAGATTGTACGTGTTTTAGTTCTGTGCTGGTCATAAATATAGAAAGCGACTCATTTCTTTTGTTTTATATTATCAGCATAATGTAATAGCTTTCAGCAGAAGATTTTAATAATTCTCTAATGTTCACACAGGTCCCATTGTCGGCGGTGAACGACAAAGGAGATCAAAATTTCAAACGAAAACTATCGAAACGAGAGAAGAAAGAACTGAAGAAAAAGGAAAAACTATCGAGACTCAAATCCGACACCAACGATGAAAACAGACCAGTCGCCGAAAAACTTTATACAGGTTACTTTTTATTAACTGTCTTTTTTATTCTGTCGTACTACGCTGAGACGTAGTTCGCACTGGGATCTATCCACATAACACACATCTATGTGCTCAATACACATCTGTGTGTATTGTGCCAAATGCCTTGTTTTTGTCGCCTTTTACACATTGAAGAGATTAAAAAACTGTTCAAACGGAGGCAAATTCGGCGCAGAAATTATTATTTAAATGCGGGACTATTCGTGCCGGTTTTCAGCACTTCACTACTTGACTTGTCACAATCGGCGCGAGTGACTTTCGTCCACCATACCGCGCTTCACCTCAGTTTGACCATAATTTACAGGAGCGAGACATTGTCGCAAGACTTGTCTGTGGCCTTTGCACTTAAAGACTCCATCTTTTCAAAGTGATTAAAGTATCCTAAGTAGTGCGTAATATTTAAAATATTGACATTTTATTTTTGGTCACCCAATTTGTGGCAAAAGCTCATCTCAGGAAGTTGCACTTGTATTCTAACAATTAATCATATATTAGTAGTCTCAAGTGATTCACTTGTTTACGATGTATATCTGAAGACTACCTACTTGTTATTTCTTTTGTCCTGTAAGGACAATACATTAGTGACACATTGTTGTTTATACAAAGGCGAATACCTAATTCCTGGTGAGGAATGTTTGGTGTATACTATGTGAAACCACAAAATAATTGACATAATATAGTCCCCGGCAAGTAACTTGGCAAAGTTTTGGCGTTGTGGGGGTAAGTTCCGATCTGACCAACCACCATCTGAACGTGGACACGACGCAATCGAATTGGTCAGTCGATCCTTGTGTCAACTGACCAAACAATCGCACGCTCGAAGCGTCGCTCAACGTTCCTCGCGTACGCATGGTAACCAAAAGACCTACAAAACGACTTGTGCGCATCTAACGTCTCTTGCCAAGTTACGTGCCGGCAATTATACTAACTTTAGATAAATGCTTTGATTAAATCGTCGTAATCAAACTCTTGGTCACTGTTGATTTACCGAAATAAAAGACCGCTGTTTAATATTATTTTAACAAATCTTAACTTGATATCATATCTGAATTCATTTCCGGATGTGAAATTCCAGTACTTAAGTCGGATTTAACATACTAAGTAAAAGGCGGTTGAATGTGAGATGCATGCGGCTTTTTAAAGCCTAACACAACACAAATAAATCGTTCCATTGTCTTGTCTTTAGTAGCGCCTATTGAAAACACTTTTCTGAAAAAAGTAAACACTTGTTTTCTCATTTATTTAAGACTAGCTGTTGCCCGCGACTTCGTCTGCGCAGTATTAGTACTTTTAATAGCCATTGTTTTAAATCGCGCCATAATATTATAGGTGTGTGGGCCACCTTACTTAAGAAATTATTAGCAGTTCTCATACAAACTTCTATCCCCTGTCTAAAGGATGATTTCCGGGATAAAAAACTATCCTATGTCCTTTCCAGGGTCTCAAACTATCTCCATACCAAATTTCATCTAATTCGGTCCTGCGGTTTAAGTGTGAAAAGGTAACAGACTGACAGACAGAGTTGCTTTCGCATTTATAACATTAGTATGGATATGCATTTCATCATTATTATATTATAAACTGAGCTATGTTGCACACAGAACTGCCCGAGACGTCGTTCATGCGCAGCATCAGCAACCCCGAGGCGGTGATGCGTCGCCGGCGACAACAGAAGCTCGGCCGGAAGCTGCAGCAGTTCAAGTCCAAGGACGGGGGACCTGACACAGGTAACAAAGACAAATGGTTACTTAGCGTTAGCAAAAAAACATCTGCTTATACAATACTTTTATCAAGGTAAAATTTTGATTGTTTGTAAGTGATTAGGATAAGGGTGACACAGGCCTATTGTAGCTGTGGACGAAGTCAGGCTGTGGATGATGATGAGATAATCCTATACTATTAAACAAGCAATATTATATATACCTATTTATATGTACCTACTACCTGACCCGGCAAACTTTGTTTTGCCATAAAAACACCAAACATTTATCTACCCTACCTATCCTACCTTACACTACCTACCCTACCCTACACTACCCTACCCTACCCGACCCTACACTACACTACCCTACCCTACCCTACGCTACACTGCCCTACCCTACACTACCCTACCCTATCCTACACTACCCTACACTACACTACCCTACCCTACCCTACGCTATACTACCCTAGCCTATACTACCCTACCCTACACAAAGCAAACATAGCTTATACAATACCAATAAAGCTCAAATTGACTCTACGTTTTAGTTAGAAAACTTTTGTATGGGAAAAAGAAAAGGGCTCGGTTAATTTTTTTCCGGCAATTATTAGAATTTTTCTCCCCGTAAAAATCATCTTTGAACTTCAACGAACATTTAAAAAAAATAATTGGCCAAATTGGTCCAGGCGTTGTTGAGTTATGCGCTTACCAACACATTTTGCGATTCATTTTTATATTATAGATATATATACTCACGTTCATGAAAACGGGCAATACAGGGCTTTTCGGGGGTGAAAAATTGATCTAGCTAGGTCTCATATCTATTTAAATTCGTTTGCTCAGTATTTTAACGCAAAAAGAAATAGGCGGCGCAATGTGGATCGTAATTTCGCCGCTGCCCGTCTGAATAGCCTAATGATAAATGCGGTGGCCCACTACATCCAAGGTTGCGTGTTCGAGTCTCAGATATTGATAGGTTATTTTTTGTTTTCGTATCGTTAGTTTTTTTTATTCTATTTTTTTTTACATTTTGGTTTTTTGTGAGGCGTATGAAATAGCTATAATACGATAACGCTAATTTAATTAACACTTTGACCAATCTGCTAATCAATGAATTTTTCTGACTATGTTAAATATGTGGAACTTATCTAGAGCTGTAAGCGTTCGAGCGCTAAAGAGGCTATATGATAATTAGAACAATTGTTTTTATAGCGCTCAAGGCGATAATGACAGTCCTTTAAATTTATCCCGAATGATATCGAAATAGAAACCTACCCACCCACATAGCATGAACTTGACATTTGAACTTGTCATAGTGACGTGGACTATTTCTCAACATCTGCCTCACGTTTAATAACACGCAGTAACAAGTCGTTAATAGTAACAATTGTTTGATGAGTCACCACTAGAAGACACGCGACTTGCGTGTATTAGTCTAATAGACAGCTCACGCATGGTCAATTAATTGGTGAACTTTGCACCACTTCCGCTGGACTCTTTCTTGACTTTTGCAGGACTATGGCTTTTTCCTTTATTATAGGTATTTTATTTTTATGATCTTTTTCCCACACTAGGTTTTTTTTGCCGTGTAACAGTGGTACAGTCTGTTACGAAGCAGGATGACAACTTAGAATGGTTTACATCTGTGATGAGTAGGTAATAATACAATTTCACGATCTGATGTCCTACACTAGGAATTTCTTCCTGTATCGTGGATGCGTTTACAGACATTTAAACTCACATACACAAGACACCCCGATCCGGAACAACTATCTGTAGGCTATACAAATATTTGAAAACCATACCTTTGGAGGTACGCAGAATAGGGTGGAAAGTCCCGCAAACCTCCGTTGAAAAAGGGAAAATCCTCCGGCCAGACGGGTGTTGAGTTTGGTCCGGGCAACTGTCCGACGGTTGTTGTCGGACTGTTGTATGCGTTCAAATCGCGCCGAGAACTTCTTGCGTGATGCAGGATTTGTGTGACGTAATGTCATTAATACGTAGGTGACGGCGTTGATGCCGTTGTTACCCTTCAGAACAATTCTAAACTAAAATCGACTGATTGTTGTTTCTCTTCTAAAATGATCTTAAAAGGCCATTAATCTTTATTTATTTATTATATTATTTATTGCACACCGCAAAAAAAAAATACATACAGAACAAACAGTTTCAAAAACAAAGTGTACAATGGGCGGTCTTATCGCACAGGGCAATCTCTCACAGACAACCTTTGGATGGACTGAACGATAGGAGAAGAATTTAAGGCTGTCAGTGTACAATAGATCATAAATAATATTACTTACTTGTACATAATAACTAACTCTTTTTTAAATAGAAAGGTTTGAAGATGTCACTTCATTTATAACCCATCGCAATAACATGCGATATTGAAAGACGAAATAACAGTGATCACCATGGTAATCTCAGTTTGTTGTTTTGTTACCGGTAGACAAGAAGATATTTCAGTAGTAGTCGAACTCTCTGTGGAGGGGCTGGCCTGTGAAATATTACTACCAAAGCTATTTCTACGTTCAGGCAACGTTTCTGCTTGCCAGTATGAAGGGTATGGATGCCCGGTGTAATTAAAAGATGCATGAGAAATTTCAGCTTTTGTCTTGGAATGGTAAAGCACTTGCAATATCTCTGGTTTGCAGCGATGACCACTTACCATCAGATGGGTCGCTTTATTCTTTGCTCCCTAAACTTTTGAAAAATACTCTATGCCTATGTACGAAATAAACCGTTGACCAAGTGATGGTTCTCCAAAAACGATGTAAAATTACATTCTAACTTTTATCTTGCATTTAGGTGGTACCCTCAGGGTATACGGCTCAATACTGCGGCCCGACGTGTCATACGTCACGTTACTGCTGTCAGTGAACGATTCAGCCGCCACCGTCCTTCGGGAGACGCTCGACAAGTACGGGATGTCGTATCAAGATCCGCAGCAGTTCTGTATTGTGCAGGTAACATTATTATTATATTTGTTTAAGTGAAATTTCAAAGACGCGTCACGTTTAGGGACATTTAGTTACATGCATGGGAGGGAAAAAGATGATAACTCTTGCTCTCACACTAAATCTAAAGGTGGCTCCACACGTACGTTAATGTTCGATATAAAGCAAGTTTCACGGTTTCTTTGATCGCGTTTCTATTCACTGTTTTGAGTAGCAATAAAAGTCCTTCATATGCACTGTCGCGTTTTTGTTTGTTGCTGTAGTCATCTGAACTTACGAAATCATTATCCGAATCCGAAGTAAACATTATGTACGTCTACATGTTGCAAATATTCGATGTATACTAGTTCAAAAATAGCGCCAGTGCGCACAAGCCAGCTTAGTGTCAATCACCGCCACTCCACGTAAGAGTGGTTCCACCTTAAACGACACGAGTACGATGCTGATCGCGTTTTTTTTTTTAATTTAAGCCTGTGCTGTCCCACTGAAGGGCAAATGACTCCTTGACTTCTACCAGAAACTACCTACCTACTAACTTGTTTATGGGTCGTTCTCGGCGCTGCTGTCCATGTTCCTATTACTGTTATAACTCGGTAATTTGTTGGCAACTTGCTGGCATACGGTTTGTCTCTCGTTTTGTTATCACCATCACGTTTTTAGGGTTACGTACCTCAAAAGGAAAAAAAAAACGGAGCCCTTATAGGATCACTTTGTTGTCCGTTGTCTGTCAAGATCTCGGGAACGCGTGGAAGTATCGATTTGAAATTAATATCGTATACCCAAGTTTGCAACCTCTTGCAGCTATGCAAAAATCAAACTTCTAGATCAACGCAATCAAGAGATACAGCCGTTAATGACGCATATTTAACACTCGCAATGGAATCAAAATCTACAGGGTATAATACTTGCCGTTGACCTAGAATCATGAATTTTGGCAAGAAGCAATCAATGTATTATACCAGAAATAAAGGAAGAAAGCCGAGATCCGTAAAATTTTTACCTACAAAAAAAAAGATTGTTAACTGACAGCGACTTATGTCGATGTATGGGGAATTCTATTTTTATTACCCGACTGGGTTATGTGTTTCGCGCGTATCTTGTATGTATGTATGTAATATTCTTTATTACCTCATATCTTTTAAACCGCTTGACCGATTTATATAATTAATACATCGATAGATAAGTTTTGACCGCCCAAGTGTTCTTAGATAGGTGAAGTTTTAAAAAAACAAACATGGCGGATTTTGGGCGCCATATTGTGCCGGTCCCAATTTTTTTGTCTTCCAAACCCATCGAGTAGGGTATCAAAATGAAGGGTTTTAAGAGGTAATTACAAAAATATATACCACTTCTATGTTTAACAGTAATTCGAAAAAAAATATACCTAATTTGTAAATAAAAAAGTTAATTTAAAAATCAAAAGCCCGACTGATTAAGAACCGAACTAAAAAGCTATAAACAAAAAAAATCATGCTCGGCAGTCGGAGGATCAGGTGGTCAGCCAGTTCGCGAATATGTTTCCGCCGACTGCACAGCATGATTTTTCTTGTTTATAGCTTTTTAGTTCGCTTCTTAATCAGTCGGGTTTTTGATTTTTAAATTAACTTTTTTTATTGTTTCTTTATCTTATCGTTAGAGCAATGTTTTGGTGCCTTAATTTTTTTTGTGAACTTTAGTAATGTTATTTAGCTGTTTGTACGGAAACCTCAGTGCGTCAGTCCGACTCGCACTTGGGCAGATTTTTACTCTTCATCTTGGTAGGTGATGAATGACAGATGTTGACGATATCAGGGCAAGGTGCCAAATTAATTCAATGATTACGTTACTTAGTATTTAATATGTGTACTACAAGTGTGTTAGGTAAGGTTAGTACTACTGGCCTGTTTGACTACTTTGTGATAGTTTTAGTTAACTTGTAGGTCTTTAAGTTAAGAGTGTGAATAAATTACTTCTGCTGGGCAAGCGTGTCCCATCGTCAACCACATCGTCGCGTACCATCAGGTGAGATAGTGAAACCATCAGTTGGTCAAAAGGGAGCCTATCAATATTTAAAAACCGGCCAAGTGCGTGTCGTATTCGCACATTTAGGGTTCCGTACCAAACCACAAAATTAAATTAGTTGTAATAGGAAAAAATAAAGAATTAAAAAAAAAAAACTGATTTATCAATATCTTGTTATTTGTTAGTAAAATATACGTAATAATAAACATTATCAACACATTTCAAGTTAAAAAAAGAAAGAAAAATGGATGGAAAGTAAAAAAATTCTTCGGCACAAAATTTTGCAAAAACTCTGAGTTGGTGGCTTCTCATTCTTTTGTTTTTCAATATATAACAACGATACCCATGGGGTTTTCACGCCCCCATTAATTAAGCAGTATGGGCGCACACCGAAAGAAAAAAAAAAAGTATTTGTATGGCATTGGGTCAAGATGCTTATACTGTGAAAATTTCAAGACTGTTGCTCCAACCGTTTGGCTATAAAACCCGTGTGAGAGACAACAGACTAACGGACACGTGAGTGGCAGCAATAGGGTTCCGTTTAATATTTTGATTTGATTTGGACCCTTCGGGTACAGTACCCTAAAAAAAAAAAAACTGGTCGGGCAGTTTTATTCAATTCTTTTTCAACGTTTTAATTAATCCTGCAAAAATGTCTATCAGGAAACAGTGAAAGAGGGCCTTAGAGATTAAAATTTGTATTAATGACAATAACAACTATTATGGGGATGATGGATGTCGTGACTGACACAAGGCCGTTACCGTTAGGAACGCAAAATTTTTGGACGCTTCTCATCGTTTACAGTTATTAATATTTTCCGGCATAAATAATCCTTTCGCTAAATTAATCAAAGTCGATCGGGCTGTTTAGCCGAAAGAATTAACCTGTACTGTGTGTGTAAGGGACCTTTTTGATTCTTCTTGGCGCGACTCTAAGTAAATTGCGTCGTTAGACGATATCGGTCGGATATCCCGTACTACAAAATTTTCTAAGAAAGTTTAAAGAAAAAAAAGATCTAAAAACAAATATTTGTGACACGAGAAATAAGCAAAAAATTAAACAATGAAAAAAATATAACCCCGTGCGAGACCAAAAAGTCTCCTATCAGTCCTATCTCAGCATGTGCAGCGATATCCAAAAAGAAAATAAGGCTGCGCTACGGACACACTTACGGAAACAGAAAAACCTAAAAAAAAAAAAAAAAAAAAAATATAATATAATATATTTATTTAAAATCATAAGGCAAAATAATCAATACAATTTTGGCTTAAGTCTATGTCATGTTCACATTGTGTTATGTGCCTGAACTAGGTAATCCTGTGTTTCAGGCGAGAAGAGGTACATTTCTTTATTTTAATATTTATTTTAAATAATCACAATTAATCAAATATAATAATCTTCTAATCTAAGGTAATATTTAAGGTGAAAGGTGTAAATTATATAATAAAATTCATATTTTCTAACATCCTAGATTCTTTAAATAAATAATATTCGTACAATATCTATTTTAGGACACTTAATAACTTCTCTGTATCTTCGTAAGACATATTTTGAAGAGCTTCTTTGACAATTTTCTTACAGTTACAATAATTTAGGGAATAAATATTTGTTGTTGCGTTTAGTCTGTTGTAAAGTAGTGGTCCGAGGAACACATAAAATTTGTCTGTGAATGCATGTTTTGTGCTATTTGTAGGGCAAACTACATCGCTCCGTCTTTTTTTAGTATGTTCTATGTGATAGGGGAGGGCTGCGTGTTGTTTTAACACGATGCTCATTATGAATAACTGGCGAACTGTTAGTACTTCACAAGATTTATAGAGGAGGTTAGTGGGAAAAAGGAACGGGAATAAATAATAATAATAATCAATCTAAAATCTAATCTAATCTAATTACAATTATTTTGCGAATCGGTCGAATTGCATCGCATTAACGCATTACGTCCTTGTGAACGTACTTGCAATTTAAAATTCCTATAGCATCAGGAAGGTCCACAAAAATTTATTGTTTATATTAATGACTGGCTAACCCTCAGTTTCCCAGCTCAAAATTATCGGAGAATTAATGTGACAAATTGTCAAGCACGAGTTACCTGCTGTGATTGGCTGTTGAAAAGTCATTCAACCAATCACAGCAGATAACGCGTGTTTAGCGAGGGTTAGCCCCGCGGCTTCGCTCCCGTCAACTGGCTACTTATACTTACCTTCCTACCACCAACCTAACCTAGCTACCCACCTATTGGAAAAATTTTGCTACTTTGGGTTACATTATTGCAATTTTCATAAGTCCCCGTATTTTTTTTTTAAATAAATTATAACCTATGTTACTCCGGAATAATGTAGCTATACATAGGTGAAATTTTTTTTCTAATCGGTCCAGTAGTTTTTATGTTTATTCGTAACATACAAAAATACAAATCTTTCCTCTTTATAATATTAGTGTAGGTGAAGATTTTGACCGCGTTTGACCACTATCTCACCTGATGGTAAGCGATGATGTGTGACATGTAACTAAACATTTTTCTGTTGTCTGTAGGAGGACAAAACCGACAATTCGGAATACATTTTGGAAGACGACGAATGCCCGCTTGCCCTGATGAACATGACAAGAAGTAAGTACTGCATGCTCCTTTAAATCCAGAATCTTAGGCCCAGTTCCAGAACAAACATTACGCAAAAAAAATGTAAAAAAAGTTTTAGCTCATGTGATTGGCTGAATTTTCAGCAGCTAGTTGCATAACTTGACCTTACGTTTTATTTGTGTTGTAGTGTGACTATAATTTATTTCCAGGAACCTCTCTTTAAATATCTACGTGCGAATGGAATGCAATTTGAACTTTGTCATATGTCACATACAGTTTATTGTTCCAAAACTTGATAATGATCTAAGTTTCGTAATCATAATTTGTACATAATTATGTTGTCTCAGGTCTGTATCGATTTCAAGTCGAAAGTGTAATGATTCATATCGCTTGACAGGCGATTCGTTAATTAAGGTAGCTGGTAAACAGTACGCTGGTATTTACTGAGGCCCGTCCAGTTATTATTTAAATATTCATCAAAATTATAATTGCGCTTTCAGATTTTCTCAAAATTTACATTTATTATGGCCGTAATCTGCTTGTGTGTGAGATTTTTACCAACAACGTTTTTATCTGAACATAAACGCGTGCGAAGCCGCTAGAAAAAGATTACCTATAAATTAATTAATCGCTAGTATGCATTTTCTATAAGTTCAGTGCAAGTTCGTGTATAGATACGTTTACAAACTATGCGACGTCGCGTGCTCGATTGTAGGCAAATTGTGCCTATAAATGTTGATAGCATTCACTACCGATTAGGTGAAATTGCCTTTTTTATTAACTGGGAAAATTTGATTAATGGCTTTTAGTGGCTGGCTGGTTCTTCTTACGGCTCGTTGCCTCTGTCGCATAATGTGATAGCTTAGGGTTAGCGCACTGGCTCGGTTACTTGCCGATGTATAAGATCGTCGTTAGAATTTACGACATGAAGTAAAAAGTAAGAGGTTCGACAGGATTCAATAAATGTATCAATTCAGCCTTTCCGCAATTAGAAGACCAGCTAAGGATAAAAAGTGGAAATGGAAGGTCATGATGATGGTTGCGGTTGCACATAAATTAACTGTTTATGAACATGCATCACATTTAAACTAAATTTTAAACCTTTTATTTTGATACCCCACACGACGTGTTTGGAAGAAAAAGAAATTGGCCCGATAATATGGCGCCCAAAAGCCGCCATTTTTAACCGACTTCCCAAAAAGGAGGACGTTCTCAATTCGGATGTCCCTATTTTTTTTTTATGTATGTCAAAAAACGAAGAAAAGAAAACAGGAACTCCGACTGCGGAAATTGAAGTTATTTTTCACTTTTTAGTGTTTTTTAGTTTTTGGAAGTCGGTTGTACTTTTTTGTAAAAAAGCTTTTTATCTGTTTTCCAATTTGAATGTAGCCAGTGACACTCGCAAGGTTAAAACGAATCCATTGACGTAAGAATCATCAAAATCGGCCAACGCTTTTGGTCGCTAGAACACCACATAGGAACAAACATACATACACATATACATACATAGACTGATAAACACATTACCCTCCTTCGGCAGTCGGGTTTGCCAGTTTTTAGTCACTTTGACTTTGCTTTGATTGACAGCGATGCGGATGAATATTTTTATGCTCAATTCCAATTCCTCCGCATTTATCCCGCTATTGTATAAACCATGTCATTTTTATGGTCTGTATTAAATAATGTAATAAGTAAATAAATAAATTAATAAAAATAAACACCTTTATCACTTGAATCTCAACTTTCTTCTGTCTAAAATTAGCCTTCCATTTTGTAAGCATAACGAAAAGTCCGCTTCGTAAGCTGCACTTTCCAAGAAGTGTAAGCAAACTTGAAGCTGCATAGAACAGCGTTGTTTAAAGTGAAAATGAGGTGACAGCGCATGAGCCACTTGACCCATATCCCTGGTTGGAGTACACACAGACACACTATATTCTAGAAAATACAACGAGGGAATTCTAGTCACCGTGTTTTATTTGGTTTAACGTCGGCACGGTTTCTTTGTATGGGATGAGGTATCTGTATGCTAGTATTATATTATCTGTGGTTTGGGCATTGGTAAGTGGTACAGTGTATCTAGAATCTTTGTTGCGACATTTTCGGGTTATTGGATGTTACTAGGTTTTTTAAACATTCATGTACAACAAGAAGACGCTGTTACATAAAGTATTACTTCATTAATAAAGTTCATTCAAAAAATCAAGAAGAAGCAAAGTATGCTGTGCAGTCGGAGGATACTTCTAGTTTTGTTCAGCCGACTCGCGAATGTCTGACTGCACCACATGTTTTTTTTCTTGTTTACGTCTTTTTAGTTCACTACCTGAGCAGCCGGATTTTAGATTTTTTGAATTAACTTTTTTTTTTTCGAATTAGGTTCATATATAAGTGTTGTATATTTTTGAAATCACTTCCTAAAATCCTTTTTTTTTATACCTCACACTATGGGTTTGGCATTTGCCGCAAAGGCGCCATTTTTCTATTTTTCCAATTTTAATGTAGCCAGTGACACTCGCAAGGTTAAGACAAATCGATTTACGTAAGAATCATCAAAATCGACCAACGCGTTTGGTCTCTCTAGAACGCCACATAGGAACAAACATACATACTGATACAAACATTAGACTGATAAACACATTACCCTCCTTCGGCTATACATATATCTTGCTACATATCGGGGGCATATACGTGGGACACTCAGAAAGTTTTGCGAAACTAAAAAAAATTGTTCTATACGTACATATATTTTTATTAAATCTTTTCAAAGTACTTTCCACCAGCCTCTATACAAAGATTCATGCGCCTAAACCAGTTTTCAAAACACTTTTTCCAGTCCGCCGCAGACACCTCGTTTTCAGCCTACTCGAACGCAGCCAGCGCATCTTCCGGCGACGAAAATTGTATCCCTTTGAGCTGATTTTTTATTTTTGGGAATAAAAAGAAGTCACACGGTGCTAGATCAGGGCTGTAAGGAGGGTGACCCAGGAGTTTGACTGGCGTGCTGTCCAGGAAGTCCCTCGTTTTGAGTGCGGTGTGCGCAGGTGCATTGTCGTGGTGGAGCAGTAGCCCGCGGAGCCCTGTGTTTGGTCGCTTGTTGCTTATAACAGAGAAAACTTCTGGCAAACATTTGGTAGTATACCATTCGGCATTAATGCTTCTTTGATCCCGTAAGGGAATTGATACCAAGTGGCCAGTCAAATTAAAAAAGCTAGCGATCAAAATCTTACCCCCGCTTCTAGATCGCTTCACTTTGGTAGGCGTTGGCTCATTTTGAAACACCCAAACAGTCGACTGGCGCTTGGTTTCTGGGTCGTATTGATAAATCCAGGACTCATCACCTGTAACGATGTCGTAAACACGCCGAGACGAGCCTGCTTCAAATTTGTTAAGCATATCACGGCACCATTCCACCCGGGCCTGCTTCTGAGCATCGGTGAGGTTGTGCGGCACCCAGCGTGATACTATCCTCCTCACGCGAAGATGGCTGTGTAGAATCTCGTGAACGCTTCCCGATCCAATCTTCAATATGTGTTGAATCTCCTGATATGTAATTCGCCTATTGTCTTGGATTAAATTTTTCACTGCTAGCACGTTTTCTTCGGTAACAGCCGTCAAAGGGCGACCGCTTCTTTCGTCATCCCCCAAAGTTGGTCGACCGCGCTTGAATTCGTTATACCAACGATACACGGTTGCCTTGGAAGGGCCTTCATCCATGAATGCCATTTGAAGTCTATCGTACGATTCATCCGGTTTCAGGCGACACTTGAAATCGTATAAAATCATAGCTCTAAAATGTTCCCGGCGCAGATCCATATTTCAGTGAGACACAATACTTTGAATTAACTCGCAAAAAATGTGGAGGGAAATTTTGAAATTGGAACTTACTTATTTTTACTTATAAATAATCATATTTTCGAAAAACATTATAACTGGCCAGTCTCCCATATATAAAAACTTTTTTTCGCAATACTTTCTGAGGGGCCTGGTATTGTATCGTTCATGAATGTATTCATGAACACTTAATACATAACACTTATTACACTTAATACTAGGTCTAACTAATCCTGAAAAGATAATGTAGATTAGATATTAGTAAGTGGTGTACCTTATTTTTCGGATTAAGAAAAGACGGTTAGAAAAATACTACGGGGAAATACTAACTAGTTGCCGAGTTTTGTTTAGTTTGGGTATTGGTATGTGGTGAACCTTATTTCTAGGATCTTTGTTGCGATAGTTTCGGGATATTGGACGTTAGAACCACAGTAAAAATATACAAACAGTATGGAAACTATCTACAAACGCTCGGAACGGCACACTAACACAAAAATACGTGACCACTCGTCGCGACGCGGCACTTGGTACTGACATTACCTCGAAAGTGCACGAACGGTCTCGTCGGTGCATACGTTTGTGTGAGTGTGCCGTTTCGAGCGTTTGTAGGTAGTTTCCATACTGTTTGTATATGTTTATTGTGTTAGAACTTTCTACTTATGTAGATACTGATACACTGTTGTCTTTTAGTAAATTCGTATTGGAAGAAAAAGTAATTTCATGCTTCATGTAGTCGCTGTCGGAGGCGAATATTTGTTAGATATATAGCAAACCAAAAAACGTGGTCTTACTAATCCTGTAAAGATAACATAGGCGTTTTAACTATTTGTTTAGTTAGTACCTGAAGCTAAAATCAACTTTGCTCCCACTTATCGGCGGCATTTTTCGTTAAAAACGCGCAATTACATAAAGAATTCGAGATTTTCTTATGAAAAAAATATTCCTGTAGCCAATTTCATATATGTGAACTTCGATGAAGTATACACCTAGATTCAGGATCCCATACAAAACAGATCTTTAAAACTGACGCCAATTGTGTTTAGGTAATTCTAAGAATTGTACTTGGAATAAATATACATTAATGCAAATTCAACCTTAAATGCAATGTTTAAAGTTGCATTCACAAAACGATGTACGAAAAGCAATAAAAAAATGATGAGCTCAATACAAATTAAGTCTTACACCCAAGTATTAAACACTAAATTACAATGAGCCAAAAAAAAAACAATTCGAAATTCGAATTTTTTAAATTTATGTTCGAGCTTGAACAAGGAATGAGTGGAGTCGAAACGTTCAATTATTTTTTTATATCATCGATCTATAAAAATACTAGATTAAGAATCAGGAACGAAAATAAGTAGCTCAAATGGCCACAAACACTTAAATACCTATCTTTCTATATTATAAAAATCAATTGCTGTTCGTTGGTCTCGCTTAAACTCAAAAACGGCTGGATCGATTTGAATATTTTTTTTTTGTTTTGTCCGCTCGAATAAAGAGACAGTTTAAAAAATATATATAGGTATTCGTGGGCAGGTACTTTCCGTTTCGTCTTTACTTTCCGTTGTCAGTTTCCTGCCGCGTACAATTATGTTAGAAAATGTTTCAATAAAGTTTTTCCACATGTAAGAAGAACATTACGCAGATGGTATTTTACTATCGATCACAGCCTGGTTTTACTAACGAGTCGTTGTTTGCTTTGAAATTCAAAAGAATTAATTTATTCTTTAGTAATTGACGAGATTTCTATTAGACGTAAAAAACACGGATCACTAAAAAAAATAAGCTTTACAAACTACTCCATTCATTCTCTGTTCCAGAACAGTCAATGTTTGTTACAATAGTTGGCGCGTTCGCTTTGTCGACGCAAACGTTGGTCAAAGAATCATAATATTTGGTAATTAATTCATATTTTCTATTAAATTCGGTTCTTACTTTATGAAAAACACTTAATGATATAAACTTACCGAAAAAAAGATATTTCTTCCAAAATTAAGGTGTTACGGTGGTTATTTTCACAGTTTTTGAACGCACATTGCGGCATTTTTAAGGTATTAATGTTGGCTATGATTGGACCATACTAATTTTGAAATAGGGCCACAAACGTATTTGTGGCCCAATTTTTCGGCCCGTTTTTGAAGCGCTGACCGGGAATCTAGGTGTATTCTTCATCGAAGTATGTGAAGGTAATATTGGATCGGAGCACGTTCCTGTTTTATAGTAATGTCATAATCATATTCGGATTTTGAAGGAGGCGGATATAGAGAGCATGTTAGGCATCGTAAACGCAAAGAAAAACCGACCAAGTGCGAGTCGGACTCCCGCACGAAGTGTTCCGTACCATTGTCGCAAAAAACGGCTAAAAAATTACGTTTGCTGTATGTGAGCCCCACTTAAATATTAATTTTATTCTGTTTTTAGTATTTGTTGTTATAGCGGCAACATAAATAAATGATCTGTAAAAATTTCAAATGTCTAGCTATCACAGTTCATGAGACAGACAAACCGTCGAGTCTTAGTAATAGGGTCCCGTTTTTACCCTTTGGGTACGGAACCCTAAAAAGTAGGTGGGCAAATCAAATTATTTGCAGTGTTAGAAGGTTGTACTGCTTAGTTCCACTTGGATTATAATTATTCGACAAACCAGGCAATCATCACAACATGTCTCTATATTTTCGAATGCGAAACAAATCTCCACGTCCAGCACTAGTTAAAAGAGTTTTAATCCCTCGGCTCTCCCGGATTAGAAAAGTTATACTGTTTGTAGAATTGTGGGTTGTGGTCAGAACACTCGATTTGAATTCTAATCAGACTCTTACTTAGCCATTGTAGATGCGATATACGCGATACTGGTAATTTGATTCCCTTTCTGACTACTACAGTAGTAAGTTGTTAGAAGGGTAATTACAATTTGCCCTTGTTACTACCAATGATTGAAAAAAAGAAAGAAAAGTGTATATTCGCCACAAAAACGACATACTATTTCTATATTATTATTTTATATTTGTTTAACAGTTTCGGTACTCTGGGGTCCCGGATCTTTAAAAGGCATGCTAGGGGTCGAAGCTAGCTCGCAGGGGCCTTGTTAGATATGTGTCATGATATGTGACACTAACCGATGATTATCCCTGTATGCACTACGTAAGTGCACCCAAGGACAGTCAAAGTCATGTAAAGGAGGTGTGATATGACCTTCTCAACCGATAGCCCAGGCCCGAACCCTCCAGCAGTGTACTGAGAGGGTTCAGGGCTAAGCGAAACCACAGAGGACTCAGACTGTCGCCCTGAAATATTCCGCGCTCGATCCTTATAGGTTCGCTGTTTTCCTGAATCTTTCGACATCCTGGATAGAGAAGGACCGTCCATCACTGCCCCATATATGACGTCAGGAAGATGCGCAGAGTCTCACCAATTTTATACAATTCCAGCACCCTCATGAGCCATGTATGTGGCACTGAGTCATAGGCCTTCTTGTAATCTATCCAACATGTCGACAGAACCTTTATAATTATTTATTATTATCATTGGTAGTAACAAGGGCAGATTGTAATTACCCTTCTAACAACTTACTACTGCAGTAGTAAGAAAGGGAATCAAATTACCAGTATTACTACTGGTAGTAACATCGGTAGTAACACGGGCGATAATGGGAGTTGGTGAGGGGGCTGTGGGAGCGACGAAAGCTTGAATACCACTAAGCCATTTTTTTCTAGGCTAGAAGATAAGCTCAACTTAATTTGGTCGTTATGGTTCATAAAATAAGAGTGGAAAAATAAGTAAATGCTGGAGGTAAACAAATTGATAATTTTCCTATCCTTCCTAAAATTGAGTCTTCTTAATCTCAAGTTATATTATAATGATGTTTTTTCTTTCATTAAGATTTTTTTTAAACAAGCGTTTTTTCGTATTCTTCTCAGCAAACCCTTTCATTTGATACCCATATCATGACAGTGCACAAAAATAACTAGTCCGCCATCTTAGGCCGTCCGCCATATTTGATTTAGAATGACGTTATTTAGATAACCACGCATTGTCATCCAAACTAAACGTGTATGCAAAATTTCATCTAAATCGGTGGAGCATAACTGCTTTAAATTTTAGTTGCAAGATTTGACTCGAACACACATAAATACATACACACACTGCAAGTTAAATAAAAGCTTGTAATAAGCACTGACTGCTGACGAAACTTTTTCGTTTAGAAAATATGAAAATGCCCGTCAATGAAACAAAAAGAATAACTTGATAAAAATTGTTTTCTTGACATCCAATCTCGTCGTTGGCACCGACGACATTTCAATCGTCGTACGTGTCCGCGGCGATATAATGGTGAACTCTCGTAGAATAGAATCAGAGCAAGCTTGTTCACTTTTCATTCTAAAGCAACGGTTGCATACAAATCTTGTGCTTATTCTAGCAGTCTGTCAGTTGTATGAATTTTAGATGTGATAGAATATAAAGATTAGGATAGAAATCTTTTATTATGCAGGTGGTGGTAACTGGTATAATACTGGTATAAACAAGTTGAAACGTCTAAGTAGCCTAAATACTTATAGTTAGATTACAAAGGTATAACTTGCCAGTAAGCCCTCAACGACCTTAGTCTGGTTTAGACGCAAAAGACCTAATTCTCTAAATAGCAACAGAGTCGCAAAAATACTAGTTCTCAAATTGGCAAATTCTCTAAAAGCCTAATTCTCTAAATGGCAAATTAACGCAATGGCACATTTTCAAAAAAAAAAATATAAATTTAATTTTGGCTCGCGCTTGACCACTATCTTACCTGATGGTAAGCGATGATGTGGTCGACGGTGAAGCACGCATGTCGTCGAATATATTTTGTATATTAATAAAAGACTTGGCCAAATTTTCTTTCGTTCCGATAATTTAAACGGTTATATAATAATTCTTAAATTAATTAATTATATAAACGACCGACTTAGAGTTTTGGTCATTCAGAGAATAAGCCATTCAGAGAATTAGGTTTTTAAAGAATTTGCCATTTTGAGAACTAGTCCTTTTGCGTCTTTGTTGCCATTTTGAGGGTTTAGGCGCAGAAAGCCTAAACCGTCTGTATCGTTGAGCTCGGGATTTGGTTTCCTCCAGGGTAGAGTAGAGAGATACCAGTGTAATGGTGTGCTGTTGTATACATATGCAACATTGCTGTTTATGTGATTGAGACTCGTTTGCTACATCTGTTAATCCTTGGACTTAACAAATATCAGTGGTTAATATGTCCATGCCATCCATTTTGATTTCGAAGTTTTCATGCTCTTAAAACAGACTAGTTAAGTATTGGCATACCGACTGGCTGTCTTTGAGCTTATTGGCATCGTTCCAATTAATCCTATGATCCATTAAAAACATGCAATAAGTAGAGTTCAGTCAAAATGCATGAATCAGATGCTTTTTCGATATTCCAGAGTTAGTGCCAGTTCATATTCTTTCGTACTTTCACCCCTTGAGAGGATGGTTATCAGTTCAAAGTAGGTTAGGAATACATTTTCACATAAAGGTCTATCTAATTCTCACTTATGAATAATATTATTTTCAAAAGGTAAGCTAAGGTAGGCAGTTGGGTGCTCGCAACCGCAACTTTATGACGTCATCAGTCAGCCTTCCTCGTTGTGGGATCTGTGGGTGTATGTAGGTAATCTGTGGTAGAAACGGTACTGGGACTGTCTTAAAGCGACCATATGGCTAAGTATAGTCGTAAAATATGTTTATTATGTTTTCATGTAAAGTAAAACACTTTTATAATTTAATCGTATTCATAGTAAAGCTTATTTTTAGGGTTGCGTACCTCTAAAGGAAAAAACGGAACCCTTATAAGATCACTTTGCTGTCCGTCCGTCTGCCTGTCTGTCAAGCCCTTTTCTCAGGATCGCGGTATCAAGCTGAAATTTATATCAAATACTCAGGTCTACTGTCCCTTAAAGCTGTTAAAAAATCAAACTAAGCCAACGCAATCAAACACAGCCTCAATATACAGCCGTTTATGCCGCAAATTTTCGTCACTCGCAAGGGAATCAAAACCTACAGGGTACTTGCGAAAACCGTAAATTTTTTGTTACATCATATAATAAAAATATTTTTAATAATTTTAAACTTATTACCCCTTTCCTCATGAACGCGTAGAGGTATTAAATTTAAATACAAATCAAATACGCAGGTCTATATTACCTTTAAGCTGAGGTTTGTTTGTTCCGTAGAACCCTCGGTGCGCGAGTCCGACTCGCACTTGGCCGGATTTTAATAATAGTGAGAAAAATCAATACTGGTAATCTACGTTTTGCAATTTACGATTCCAGTAAAACATTATGTTCAAGGCTCACGCCCGTGCTAATAAGCTTTGCAGTAATTTCCCTGTAGAACGTTCGTATGGTAATATTTTTTCATTTCATGTAAATCATCAGGCTAAGCTGCCTTTGAACTTGCTAACGTTGTCTATCCCTGTATGTGGATCACGCCGTTTATCATGTTTAATTTTATGGTTCGTACACAGGACTGACTGACTGGCAATTAGGTGAAAATTGCAGGTAATAAACGAAAAACCAAAAGGGATCTATATATACTATCTACATTTTACTAGAACAACCCACACTGCTTTAGTGATGTAAAACGGTTACTTTCGAAAGCATACTCCTTAGTAACGGATTAAAAGTTAAAAGGTTTTAATTTAAAAAAAAAATCGTGTACTGAATAGTGTTGCTTTAAAAAAAAAAATAACAACGATATTTTTTCGCTACTTCTGGATACTGCTCCAAAAAGAAATGGATGTTTAAAATATTTTTACACAGAAAAATTGATGGCTAGACTTTCTTCATAATTACAATGAAAAAGCATATGTAAATTCAAGAATACTTTGAAAACAAAACTGTCCAAAAGGAGGTTCAATAATGATATTCTGGCTCCGAGAGGGCGCACGGACAGCAGGTACTCGTTAACATTGGGGTATATGATTATACGCCTTAATTCTAATTTAATTATGGTTTTGCTATTAACAGGCTCTGTATTTTAATGTGTCGATACGGAAGTGTGAGGTCCTCTGGTACAGGTATATCCATAACTAAAAGAAATCCTTTCCAACTTTTATGTAATATCTGTTGATTGTAAAGAAAATAAAAACATATCTATGTCATCAGGTGAGATAGTGGTCAAGCGCGAGGTAATCAGAAATCAGAGTGACCAGAAAAAGTCCAAGAGAACTATTCGATCCATCTGAGAAAGCAAAAGTTTGTTCATTACTTAGTGAACTTTTGTTTGACGGCAAATAGCGGAATTGAATCTCGTTGGACGTTCGATTCGGATGGAATTTGTCCCTTGTGTTGATTCGAGGTACACTTGCTCTATCGGTCATATTCTAGCCTAGTTCAGCTAACATTGATGCATTGCGGTTGCGGCAAAATTTACACACAAAGAGTTATTTCCGGTTCATGATTGCCTGATTACAAAATTACTGAAGACAAACAAGTCCTGATGTCAGTTTGAACATTATGGTATTCAGCTATGGGGCTGCACGAAACAGAGCAATATACTAATAATACAAAGATTCCAGAACAAAGTGCTAAGGGCAATTGTAAATGCACCTTGGTACATACGAAATGATGACCTCCATCGTGACCTAAAAGTTGAGTTCATCGAAAAAGTGATCCAGCAATTTGCAGAAGCTCACGAAAAGAGACTTCATCAGCATGTGAACGTCGAGGCAATCCAGCTTCTCGACCACACAAACATAGTGAGAAGACTAAAAAGAAAAAACCGTTCGAGTTAGTGTTTTTAGTGAATGTTAACAGTGTAACCGTGTAACGTACAAAAGTGCTACCAAACAAACACAAGAACGAAGTGTATTCGCCTTAATAGAGACAATAAGAAAAGTGCGATTGGACACATTCTTAGTAAAGACAATTTCATAGTTTAGGCTATAATTAAATTACTTATTAGTCTATTTATAAGGCTAGATTGTAATCAAATCAGGGTCCATTCAAATTTAAAATATATAGGATTGAAAGTTGAAGTTAAAGCAGGATCCGGAGGGGAAGTACCTTAAATATTGATGCAAAATTTTTTTTTTTTTTTTTTTAATGCTAATAAAATAAAACTTCATTCAACCAATAGTATCTGATGTCGCTTGCCTGAATCAGGAATCGAACCAACTCGAATGCGGTAAAAGAACATTCTGTATTTTATGAAACCTTATGAAAGACTAAACCCCTATACAGGGTGGGCAAAAAATTTAAGGCCGATAATTGGGGTGATTAACAGTAAACAAATTAAAAGGTTTTGGTACTTTAGGACCTACTCCAAATACCCCTAAATATCGCCTTGTTTCGTTTGTTCCACGATTTATTGCCTACCCCGTATAAACGTTACAGAAAGCAAAATGTTTAAATAATTTTCATGTGTAATTTGCCCATCACGTTATCAGATACTCAAGGATTCATTATTCATAGGGATTCAGTATTAGATATAATAATCTACATAATATTGTGAAGACGACGTCGTGCTTCAATCTGGCTTCAATCGAATCAAACTTTGCCGAAGTCCAGAGCTGGACGCGACCTCTCCTAAGTTGCTTTAGAAGTTAAAACATTGTCGTGCTAGGTTCCTTGCAAATAATATTCAAGCCTCTAAGGACTTGGAGACTCAACAATTTAAGTACTGTAAAAATTCCACTTGCGTCTTGATAAATAAAAACTGAAAGTTTTATGAATCTCTTGCCGGTATTCCAATTATTTGTTTTGTCGCCATGGCATGTCTTTTTGATTCCATAGATCGGTATTATGTGGAGCTCGTGGCTTAATAATAACAGCCGCACGGGTCGATCTTCAAGGTTAAGCAAAGCTTGACGAGTATTTCAATATACCGAGTTTCATCCGTGCCTCTGAAACCACGCTAAGCCGTTGGTCCCGGCTGTCATTTGAAGATCTTTGACGCTTGTTACGGGTAGTCAGAAGCCTGAGATCTGACCAGTCTCTCCAAGGGTTACTGTGTTACCCAGTTACTGGGTTGTGTAGGTCAGATAGGCAGTCGCTCCATGTAAAACACTGGTACACAGCTGAATCCGGTAAGAATGGAAGCTGACCCCAACATAATTGGGAAAAGGGTTGGCAAGTTGATTGATTGACATCGGTATTATGTGTCATCTCAGTATTTACGAACACATATTCTAGCATCTTTCTCACAGTCCATAGTTGATTGATGGCATACAGAACCATCAACTGAAACGTGTCAAAGCAGAGTGACAAAGTTATAAATATAACAATCCTGATAATACCCCTTTAACTGAATTTGGCAAAACTGAGGATAACAATGATCTAATATTGATCATTTGATGGACATATAAAACGGAATCGAATCTCCAACGGGAAATGAGTGAGTAGGCCGTAGCGAATTGTCCGATAACGCTTTTTCATCAATAAGCCCGACCTACAAACTCTTTGGTCGAAACTGAAGTTCAGGTAGGTATTATGTATGTATAGGTACACCGATGGAGAGAGTTCCTGAAGGGTGAAACAGAACTAAATTTAATTATTTAGGGTAAGGAGGCTTTTTGCTTAAGACCTCACTTCAAAACTTCATAAAATACGGCCTTATGTACAAGATCTTACTTCAGGCTTCCGAAAAATTTAATAATAAGGTATTGTTCAATTAATTTTAAGTTATAAAAAACAAGAACGAAGGAAATTGTTTTAGAAGTTAATCCGCCATTTACTTCGATGCTTTCTGAAGAGAAAGCTGATAGCCCTTTGCCAATTCTTTCAATTGTTGCAGTTTATACTCGGAACAATCCCCAAACCACAGTCACGTGCAAGCTGCTGCACTGGTACTGACACCCACATATTTTCGACGTGTGTCGGTTGACTAAAAATATATTATGATTCAAAACTACTTTCATGAGCGTTCAAACTTCATAGGGCAACAAATGCATGTCAATTTTGAAGAGCAGATTCTTCGCGAAAGTTAGTAGTGGCAAGTAGTTGGTGGTTGCTTAGCGTCGTGTCCACTATTTCCGCGAGGCGTTTCCTCTTGCCATGGGTCAGACAATGCTCGCGGCGGCTCACAATGGGAATACATGAGAGGGAGCGTGCGGGCGCAGGACGCGGCAGTCGCCTCGCAGACGCCGCGCCACGCGCCTCACTTACCGCGCGCCTCGACATGGATTGGGGCCTCCGCCGTAAGTTCGCACGACAAAACTTTTTGTTCAAAATTTGCAATGTGATCTGCGGCTAGGCCCTCCGCGGCCACCGCCGGCGCCGCAGCCGCGATCGAAGCAGATAGTAAACAAACGCATGTGGCCGACAGAGTAGTCCGACCGGTGTGCCCACAGATGCCGGTCGACCGGCCGCCGATGCCGGTATTTTTAACTCGTTTCGCGGTTCGATGTCCGTTCCTTCGTGGAATCGATATGCATAATACCGTCCTTGAAAGTCTCAACTTTTGCAAGAGTTAAATAGAGTTAAAGTTTCTCAAGAACCCAACAATCGATGTCTTACATATATTCCGGTGCACGACTGTAAGTTGCAAACTTGTTTTGTCATTATGTTAGTAGGTAGTACTTGGAGACTGCGTGTGATGCGGAAGTTCCAAACTTTCTAAATGATTTTGTGTCGTCACCGATCAAGCTTGCTAGTGTTTCTTTTGTCTTGACTAAAACCTATTTTATTTCGCCGAGTATGTCGCGATAAAGAGCACTTTTTATAGTCTGGCCATAAAGTGCTGTCTTTCTCTCTGCCAGTTACAATTTGACCTTTCACATTATTTGTTATTGAGAGTGATCCCTAAGGCGAAGTTAGTGAAGATAAATGATAGCGTGAACGTGCCGAGAGAAAAAGCTGAGTTATGACGAGAGCATCTTGAATGAATTTATGGCACAGAACAATTTATTATCACCAGAAGTCGCAATAAAAACGAGAAAGATACAATAAACAGTACAGTACTGCATACTGATAGCAGAAATTTGGCTTTGATGGCAGTAACTTGATGTAAATTATTGAAAATAAAGGCGCATCTGGTTCGATTAGGAGCTCACACCAGCGGGGCGAGCACGGCCTACTGTGGCAGGCTTAAGCCTATCACAGAGGCCGTGCTCGCCCGGCAGCAAAACCCTTTTCTGATGCCGATGTTGATAAAAAAGAAGGTGCGATACGATACGTTTGCAGTTTTGGCACTGATCAGGATTGAACCCAGAACTATTCTGATCGGTGCCAACAAAACTGTACATGTTGATTATCGCCTGATTGATATTGTGTCCTGATTTATTAAGGCAAACGAAAGAAAGACTGTTGCTAATAAATAAAGGATACATTATTCGCGAGCTGACTGACCACCTGATCGTCCGACTGCACAGTATGTTTTTCTTCTTGTTTACATCTTTTTAGTTCGTTTAACTAGTCAGCTTTTTTATTTTATTTTTCGAATTACTTTTGAACATATAAGTGGTACCTATGTTTTTGTAATCACTACTAAACATTTTACAATCAGCGTTCTTATTCTTACTTCATAATAGCTAACGTTTCGTTTCGCAATATTACTAGAGCAGACTCGTGTTTTTGCAAAAACCCTATATTTTTCCATTAAGTTTGAGAAATATTTTCACTATTTTCTAATTATCCGTGTTTTTGCAAAAAAAAAAAAACAAATCATCCTACGACATCTGTATTATAAAAATGGTTTGAAAGATATGAGGTTATAAAGAATATCTATTATATACTTAAAAAATATACAAACAAACATACATACATACAAGATACGCGCGAAAATGATATCACTTTCCTTGCAGTCGGATAAAAAAAAGGACTAAAGTCTATTTAAATCTATGGAGATGTTATTAAAAAAAAAACTGCTAAATGCTTCTATAATATATTAATTCAGGACCTTTATAGTCCATCGTCTACATGTGTGCCAAATTGCAAATTGCATCATATACATGAGTCCGTGCAGATCCGTTCAGTCGTTAAAGCGTAACCGAAAAAACGTCCAAAACTTTTTTCAGTAGTTACGATTTTAAAGCAATTTTTCAACAAAAATGCTTTGTTTTTGTATTCTGCGTACATACAATACTGGTTCCACTGATAAAAATAAAACAATTACTGCATGCACGGCAGTGGAAATTTAAGCGAAAAATAGAACGATTGAGAGTTTTCACCCATTCATTCATACCCAAATCCAATACATATATCGAGGCTTTTAATGTATATACGAAAGTGTGCCGAAAGGGATTATTCAAAAGATATTCTCATAAACGATATAATTTTCATGTAGGTATGCGCCTATTATTTAGCAGCAGAACATGTTTTCTGCTCGATGGAATAGAATACAAAGCGCATTAGAGTATTATCACTACCTTTGGCGTATCACGGTGAAGTGGGTCACGAATAATGGTATCCAATATCTTCGTGCAGAACCTATTACTGAGTGTGACACCGTGTACCCATAACACTTTGTTTTTTTACTTTATGTGCGGTATCAAGTTGTAAATGTCAAGGTAAGAGGCACTTATCCCACACCTGCTCTATTAACCCAATAGAAACTGCGTGTAAGACGAATAGCTTGTGTATTGGAACAAACTGGCGGGTAATGTATGTGTTGACCCTTAGTTCCTGCGCGTGCTTGCATACTTATACGTTGGCTATATCCTGCCATAAAATGCCATGCACATGTACACTGTACAATTGCACACTCCGCTACTTAGTACTTAATATTAGACAGCACAAGTTTACTCCATTCTTCTGTTTCTTTTGCTTTTTATCAGCTAACACAATAATGTCAGCGTTGATACGTTTTTTAATTGCGTCAACTCTTGTAACTTAACAATGACAAAGTATAAATTGCTTCTTAAATTGTACTTTGAGGTTTGCGTCAATGTAATAAAAGTTTTATCAGGCTCCGAACTTCCCAGCCATATAGATTTGGTTTTGCTGATAATCATCTCAACTTCATTAGGACTTTCACGCTTTGGCGCGTTGATTAGTGCGGGCAACCGAAAATAGGGAAAGCCAGAAGTATTTTTAGACTAACTGAAGTTTAGATCTGTTAGGGCGTTTATTGACGTGGCAGGAAACTAGCTACTAATACCCGCAGCCCAGACTAATTAGGATGTCGTATTTTAAGCCAAGTCTGTTTACGAACTCCTTGTATTGCGTGATGCGGACGGCTCACTCGAGTTGTTTTTAACCCCCGCCGGAAAAAGAGGGGTGTTATAAGTTTGACGTGTGTTGCTGTTTATCTGTGTGTCTGTCTGTGGCATCATAGCTCCTAAACGGATGAACTGATTTTGATTTAGTTTATTTTTTGTTTGAAAGGTGATTTCGTCGAGAGTGTTCTTAGCTATGTTTGAATAAATCGGTTCAGCCGTTCAAAAGTTATGGGTGTTTTACTGTTTGAATCGGGGTATTTTCGCAAGATATCGTGTCATAATTACGTGTTCAATAGATTGCCGATAGAAGCGTATCTACTATGTGCTAATAAATTATGTAGCATGAAATAAAAATTTGTCAGGGGTTTTTTAAATTTTGAAATTTTACTTGTCTCTAATAATAAACGTGCACGAAATCAATAGGACTTATCGTATTATATTTAATGAAAAAGCAGAGTGTATTTGCATGTATAATAATTATCTAAAATGTAAAAAGAAAACTTGCGTTGGTCTTGATATTTACGAAACACGATTTTTTTTCGGTGTAGTTATAGTTTCCTTTGGATGAATATTTTATCAAAGGTTTTTTCAAACTAAAAAGTGTTGCAAAACGCCTAAAACTGCTGTAAGTACCTATAGCTTTTATCCCAAAGAGGGCTTCGGTGACTAGACGTTTCCCTCGGGGGTTTACTCAAGCCATTTCGATCTTTCTCACAAGTGCCTCTACAAAATGGAGCAGTAACAATATTTGAAATGCAAAACAATATAAAGGGTGATTACTTCAGGGATCAAGGGTACAAGATGACTACCAACCAAGATCTATTCAGCAAATTTATAAAAACTACATTTAAGGACTTTTTATTAATCCGCAAAATGTAAAAAAACTAAATACAAAAAAATACTACCGACTTCCAAGCCTTTTGCCGTTATATATTGAAGAGTTATATTGTATATCGCCGAAGTTCTTCATCAGATCTTAACCAATTAAAATGGGACTAATTTTGGAACATACTCTTTCAAACAAAAAAGAATTTTAAGGTCGGTCCACAATTGACGGCGAAATCGGTAAACATACATAAAAAAAACAATCATAAAGTCGAACATAGAACCTCCTCCTTTTTCCTAAGTCAGTTAAATGCAGTGAGTGCAGTCTTTACAAAAGAAAGCAATACAAATGAGTTACAATAATTAAAACTATATAAACTGGTATTAGCTAAGTCTAGACATCTCTTAATTACGTTGTTATCCTAACTGGCTCCAGCGAGGCGCAAGAAAATTTCGAGAATATGTTCAATATTTATACCGCAAGCTTGTTGAGTACTTGCAATTCAGCCTCGCAAAGTATTCTTAAGAAGTTTACAAGTCAGAAGCTAAGCTACTAATTATAAATCCACTCTCGTCTCGAATCTCAGTTTCCACAAGTTTGTCATGCATATTGAAGTCAACAGGCCTTCGTACAAAAAACCGCTGAAAATTGTTCAAATATCGTTTTCGCCGCCTGAATAATTATTGTGTCGGTAACGTAGTTGCTAAGCTCTACGCAACACCGTGCCGCGGTTTTGCTGTATTTTATGAGTGCCTTGGCAGTTCGATACATATGTACAAAAAGTAATTTTCTCCGTTCACTTGCCGCGTCACATTAATATTTTCGTATAATCTTAGGTTTGACGAGGGACCTTTAATGTGTCAACGCTGTGCAAATTTCGTGATAGGAGTTCTCCACATTTGAAAATCGATGTTACAGTTCAGTACAGACAGTTCACAATATCTCTAAAGATATCACACACAAGATTTGATCGGAAAACGGCCCAAGAGGCTCATCGGCAATGAGGCACTGGTCGAGTCAAAGCTTCTTTGAACGTTGAGATGCAAGCTTGTCGGTTTTGTATTGGTTGCATTTCGGGGAGTGTCCGATGCTATCCGAATCTAATTCCGCCTAGCCCGTTTCATCATCGGAATACAAGATGTACGGCGATGCGCCATCGGTACATGGTGCATATCCCACCCATACGCACCAAACGTTTTGGAAATACGGAATTCCTTGCCGGAGTGTGTTTTAGTCTTTTCTACAACCTCGGAGTCTTTAAGTCAAGAGTAAATAGGTTAATTCTAGGCAAGCGTGGTACACCGTTGACCACATCATCGCTTACCATGAGGTGGGATAGTGGTCAAGCGCGAGCCTTTCTATAATATAAAATAAAAACTGGGCAAGTGCGAGTCGGACTCGCGCACGAAGGATTCCGTACCATTATCGCAAAAAACGGCAAACGGTTGTTGTCATCAATCAATCACCAATAATATTTATTTTATTCTGTTTTTAGTATTTGTTTTGATAGCGGCAACAGAAATACATCATCTTTGAAAATTTCAACTGTCTAGCTATCACGGTTCATGAGATACAGCCTGGTGGCAGACGGACAGACAGTCAGAAGGATCGTGGAGTCTTCGGAACCCTAATAAAAAAAGGTGTTAAGAAGAAATCAAAATGATCTTGAGGCACGTACTTTTAACATAAGAGGATTCGCAAATATTCAAGTCAATAACGATATTATTATATAAACTATCACGCTTGAGCCGCCTAAAGAATTACAAATAGGTGAAGTACACCTTCAGTTTTCCGTTCACGTTAAAGTCCCTTGGGGTAGATAGCGAACCTTCATATCGACATTTTCTATGGAACTAACTGTCGGTCGAGTCTATATGAAACCTATATAAGGCGGAAATGGAGGAGATCGTAGCTAAATAATAACAGCCGCACGGGTCGATCTTCAAGGTTAAGCAACGCTTGACGAGGTCGGTCCGTGGATGGGTGACCATTTCAACATACCTCCGTGCCTCGGAAAGCACGTTAAGCCGTTGGTCCCGGCTGTCATTTGAAGATCTTTGACAGTCGTTACGGGTAGTCAGAAGCTTGAGATCTCACACTACTCTTGCCAAGGGGTACCGTGTTACCCAGTTACTGGGTTATGGAGGTCAGATAGGCAGTCGCTCCATGTAAAACACTGGTACTCAGCTGAATCCGGTAAAACTGGAAGCCGGTAAAGCTGGAAAAGGCTAGGCAGATAGATATATAAGGCGGAAATGGTCCACATTTGACGTGGTTAGCTCTTAGCTATGTTTAGTTCATGCATAGCCATGAACCGTGACAATAGATGCGGGCAGTCTGTCTTGATCGCCACGCTTGAAGACAAATACGAGCCGCAATATATAGAGGTGTAGATGGCTCTGACTCCTTATCGTATAATCTATTTCCTGCTATATTGCACCCACGAACCATGATGGCTGATCCTGTTATTCACTGAGAAGGTACATCACTTACCTACATGATACTGTTCAGAAAATATGAAGCATAAGTCTTTATTTCTTTTCTTCAGTTTTAATAGGGAGGTTGATAACCCATAAACGACTACCACCACACATCTACCCTCAATCGATACTTGGATGTCTTGGATTCGATAAGATTATTGACGATGTACGATACGGATGTTATCGACTTTCTTTTATTTCTCAATGTTTTCTTCTGCTCACCTTAGCTTATAATGGCGTTTTTAAACCCCGCCGAAAAAAGAGGGGTGTTATAAGTTTCACGTGTGTTGCTGTGTATCTGTCTGTGGCATCATAGCGTCTAAACGGGTGAACTGATTCGGATTTAGTTTTTTTTTGTTTAAAAGGTGCCTTAATCGAGAGTGTCTCTATGTTTGAATAAAATCGGTTCAGCCGTTCAAAAGTTATGGGTGTTTTACTGTTTCAATCGGGGTGTTTTCGCAAGATATCGTGTCATAATTACGTGTTGAATAGATTGCCGATCGAAGCGTATCTAATATGTACTAGAGAAATTATGTAGCATGAAATAAAAATGTGTAGGGATTTTTTGAAATTTTACTTGTTTTTAATCCAAACACGTTCTCTTGGCGATTTGAAGACCAAGAAAATTAAATCCGAGCCAAGCAAAATAAATAAAACTTACCACAACCAATCTCTTAAAAAATGATTGACCTTAAAAGGCGCGCAGAATGACAAAATAATTATGATAAAACCCTCAAAAAAAGGACGTGGCACGATTCGAGCATACAGAGTACCTCTCCGCATTCAAATTTAAATTTTCCGACATTTGCTTCAAAGGAAAACAGTCTTTGATGATCTGGAAAATCAAAGGTTTACAGTTACTGTTGCAATTCAAATTTATGAAAATGTTTCAGGGTGCCTGCTTTAAAGCCTTTCATGAATTTTGTATTGAATCAATTAGGTTCTGCTTTTGAACCGATTTCCCAAAAAAGGATGCGTTCTGTGTTGCAATTTTTTTTAATGTTTGATCGGGCATAACTCCGTCATATGTAGATGGATTTATACTCTGTCAATAAATGATTTTCATGGTAATATGAGAGAAAACATTTTAACAAAAATAAAATAAACCGACATATACAATAGTCGGTGTCTTGTTGTACCTATTATTTTTCGTTTTTCGACACCGATTTTGGCAAACAAAGTTATTTTTCGCTTTGTAGTGTTTTGCTTTAGAAGTGTTGGGCTGGTTTCACCTATGAAACTAACGACTAGTTCAACTAAACTTAGTTTATGCAAATACAAAAAATCAAAACAGCGTTCTGATTGGTAGTTTCTCAGCGAATACTTTGTAACTAGTAAATTATTTGTAGAAAATTTTACGAATAAAAAGAACCTCTCGCATGAACGCAACTTGATATTCTATTTTTCTAACAGTAACAGTTTCTTTTCAATGTATCGAGAAATAAAATCCCCGTCCCCTTTTATGTCCGTTCCTACATGAAAACACGACATTTTAAATTAAAAGAGTGCTAATTATGCAGAAGTTCAGATTTTCAACTTCCGCTGAATAAATCTTTTGTTTTCACGGCATCAAAACTAGGACAAGGTCTGAAAGATTCATTGTTGTCTTGGAAGAATTGGTAGTACAGTTATAGTTTCGTTAAGTTTTCAACAATAATTCATTGCACTGATTTTCTTTTCTGAAACGTTAGTTTGAAAGCTACAGAAAAAATATTTTGTATTGTTATTTACTGAATAGCTGCTTCATTTTTCTCTTGAGCAGCGAATGACAATATGATCGTCGAGGGTTATTTATTATTAACGGGACGTCGAAACATGTGTATTTTGCTAGGTAATTGTGTAACTCTCCTTAGATGTATTGTTGTCGCGGTATTGTCGGTCGTGGGTATACACACGATCACACGAGCATATGTCCCGCCCTGCCCCTGCCATACATTCATTGTTATGTTTACGCAAGGTCCGACGCGACGCCGCCGCGACATTGCGTGTCGGCGACATCGGTCGTCGGCAGCATGTCATATATAACTGCACCCTCCTTCCGCTGATGTTATCACATTCATACACACGCATACTTTGATATAAGAACTTGCGGTACCGCGTATTGTTCAGACTTAAATTACGCTAATTTTTCCATGCATAATGCTTATGAGAAAATATTTGCATGCAATAACGCTTTGTTAGTAGATTTTTCTAATGTTTATTCAATATGGTGTAAGATGCATTTGGTCAAATAGTAGATCAGCTTCAATTTAGCATGTTCAGATTCTAGATATAGATTCTATGACGCTGCGGTTCATCATGCGGTTTTCCGAGGTCGTCGATCCATCTAACCGGGGGACGTTAAACGCTATACCTATTTTCTGATTTGTGGTCCTATATCCCGGACTCATTTGCACCAATGGCTACTTATCCTTTGAGAAACAAAACGGCACACTGGCTGTTGATGGCTCTGGCTCTTACCTTTCCAAGAATCGCCGAGCATTACTTGCTTCATAGCTAGCTTAACGATCTTGAATTTGAGGTTCAACCCGACTGTCCACTTTTCGGCACCTTTTGTCGGGCAGGATGCACTACTTTAAGTGATACCTTAAGGCGCAGATACCCCTGAGTAGCTGATTTTGAAATGAAAATCACGTCTAAACGGCTAGTCGTATTTTTTTTTGGAAAAAAAATATGTTACATCTGAACCACTTTCTTAATAATATGATTTAGGAAAATTTTGATTTTTATTCGTATAACATAGTTAGATATCTTTACCGTGACATAGTGTAATTCATTTGTAAAGTTATGTCTAACACGGACACAAAAACGACAATCGCACCAAAACCGTCGGGCGTATTTTAATGAAATTGCCACCATATCAAAGACAATTTAATTATCTACATTTCGATGTAAGGCTTTTTATTTTAAGTCATACAAAAATCTACAAAATTTTGGATCGCGCGGGTGTGAAATGGGTGCGCGTTTTGTTCCCTCGAGATCATTGGCGACTGTCGTTGTCTTAACTTTTCAAACATTGGTAGGCGACGAACAGACTTGTCGTAGCTTCCCAAATATTACCTAGCCTAACAGTATCTAACTGTGGTCACCTGTGGTCTTCTAAAAAAAAAACCGTCCATGTAAAATTCTCGGGAACCTTATTACCGTCCCGTATAAAGCAAATAGCAAAATGTTACTCAAAATAAAGCATAATTTGAGAGTCATTTGCGCCAATGAAAGGAAAAGGGTGTGGAATGGATTATGCTATACACGTGTATATTCGTGTGACCTTTTAGAAAATGAGGTTTTCTCCTATACGAACCCGACGGTCCCATATCATTTAGTGTGTAATTCTGAGTGGCGTTTCGTCGGAGCGATCGCAATCGGTCCCTTACTACAGTAGCATGCCAAGTGCTTTAAAATCTGTATTGTACCCACATCTGGGTATAATACTGAGTGTACATCAGACATCTCCAAACGGAAATGCCCATTGTTATGGCCCCGATAAATACAACTTAGACATCTGCTCAATGGATGAACTGGTTCAACTGTAAATGGTTCAGTATCAATTCAATCGATATTGAACTGAAAGAGTACTAAACTGAAAACAGCATTTCATGTCTAACTAAATGTCAGCGCAGCGTTTTAATTATTCAATCTGACACGTGAAGGAAAAGGGATTCGATCGTATCGAAGTAAGTTGTGTCGATTTGTTGACTATTATTATTTGTGGAGTAGCAACAGGTGAGGTGGTTATACAAATTTGGTAGGTTACGCAGGCACACGCAAGGCATAGGCGACGCGAAGTGACGTCGACCGGCTATCCGACAAGCAGCCAACCGCTGCCGCGCCCAATCTACAGACTGCTATGTCTTGTCTTTACTGACGCTCGCCTTCGTCATCATGTGCCATCTCTTGTTATTTAGTTTTGGGAAAAATGGGTCAGCTCTCAATAACACGCCACATCTTGTTATTCTGGAATATTGGGTTTGGCAATTTACATCAGTTACCAAAATACTTGTTCTAAGCAACTTATTACTCAGCGAGGTTATAATACCATCAGAAGTGTCACGCTTTTAATCTCAACCCTTCTGCATTTATTTACACAAACTGAAATCATTTGAAATTTCATGTATTCAACAACTTTTCATGACCCTTCATGTTCTTATTAGCTTTAAAGTTGTCTTTGAATTTAATGGGGTTGAGCTCATTTTAGTGATCGATTAATTAATTACTGACATGGCCAATTACGATATCGACAGTTGGACATCTGTGAAAGCTAGGCTTGTAGACGTCGAACCAGTTTATGTCTCACACCTTGCATATAATATGGTCAATGTGGCATATATTATTCGGTGTATCGACGTTTAGTGGTCGCGATAAAACTAGACAAAACCAATAAAGTAGTCCTTAACCTGTATTGCATTATGACTTAAGTGGCGGCCGGCTGGCACCGGTGTCGGTGGTGGTACGCCGTGTATGACGTAGTGGTGGTGTGCCACTCAGTCCAGTTACAATTAGACCGTCGGTCGGTATGAACTTACTACGCGCTACGCTTTTATACTATTCGGCCGGCTATGGCTAAAGAAAATACTAATCGCGCTCGCAAATATGCTTTTCAGCAGATCCTTTAGTTCTCGATTGCGAAATGATAAAAAGGAAGTCGTGCTAGGTAATCGTTCCTCAGGTTTAGTGTTCGTACTCACACGTCTTGTATAAAGTGTTCATGTGGTGTGTTCAGTGTTTTTTTTGTGCTATTGACCACAATATTGAAATTTTTATCCTAAAAATCCAACGATGCAATGGGATATCAGAATTAAAAAATATTTATTTATTCCCTTTCTAACTTTCATGTTAATTTAGAAATATAAATTTCAAGATGATGTGAGTTTTAATACTAGCAATAAAGTAAGAGCCTTAGAGGATGTGGGCAAGTTCCCGGCGGACGTCAATTTCGGTGAAGATGCGACAGTTGACGATTTGATGCGGATAGTACTAAACTGAACAACCTTGCTATGAGTTTACCAACTCGTCAATTATTTATTATATTCCATTGCTTGTTCGGTTTAAGTATCGATTTTGCCATTCTGTTGAACCCAAGTGCATTGTTTATGTATGTGTATTATATTCCACAAACGGCCCCATAAGCCACAATCCATTGTATATTTGAGCTCAAACAGGCTTACCTCGCCAATTTTGTGACTATTGACCCGGTTTCCAATTCAGATATCCATGTAAAGCAGGTACGTAAGTTGTGTTAAGCGTGTTGTTGTAGTGTTATTAGTATATTTAACCTTATTCTGGATGCCGACTACATTTCGAAGTTTCATGGTAAATACACAAACTTTTACGGACAAACTTCGAAAGAAATGAATGATTTTCCTTCCCAATATTGGTAGAGTGTGCGCTCTCGATTAATCAAGAATTAATTCTTTGTTTCCATCGATCATTACCACAAAGACGTCTACAATATGATTGATACTGTTTAATATTGCATGTGTTGCGAATGACTTGCTCGCTCATCGCCAAGATGAAATTTCGATTTCTTAGTTTGTAACTGCTATCAATTACCAGACTTAATTATGTGTGAGCTTGCTGTTTTAGTACCAAGTTTTAGTAAGTTAGTTGTTGTGTTATTTTTGTTTTTCGTTCACCATATAAGAAAGCTTTATGCCCCCAGACCACAGACATAAATCTAAATAGATAACGCAAGTCCCTCCATCTGTATGAAAACCAAGCGTGTCACTTTTTACCCGACTGGATTATGTGTTTCGCGCGTATCTTGTATGTATGTAATATTCTTTATTACCTCATATCTTTTAAACCGCTTGACCGATTTATATAATTAAGACATCGATAGATAAGTCTTGACTGCCCAAGTGTTCTTAGATAGGTGAAGTTCTAAAAAAACAATCATGGCGGATTTTGGGCGCCATATTGCGCGGGTCCCAATTTTTTTTTATCTTCCAAACCCATCGAGTGGGGTATCAAAATGAAGGGTTTTAAGAGGTGATTACAAAAATATATACAACTTATATATGTTTAAAAGTAATTCGGAAAAAAATATAACTAAAAAGTTGTAAATAAAAAAAGTAAATTTTATAATCAAAAACCCGACTGATTAACAAGCGAACTAAAAAGCTGTAAACAAGAAAAAAATATCCTGTGCAGTCGGAGGATCAGGTGGTCAGCCAGTTCGCGATTATGTTTCCTCCGACTGCACAGCATGATTTTTTCTTGTTTACAGCTTTTTAGTTCGCTTGTTAATCAGTCGGGATTTTGATTATAAAATTTACTTTTTTTTCACAAACAATTTAAAAACACTAATACTAACCAAAGAAAGAACATTTGCAATGTCTCGGCCAACTTTTCCTGTACATTCTTTACAGCTCAATAAGGTATAATTTTTCTAGATTTAGGCGTATTTCCGGTGTCGATAATGCTAAATGAAAAGCTCGGATTACGATCATTGATCGTAACCTTACTCCGTTTTTTGGCACGCGAAGTACATACAATCGCGTCTTCTAGTTAGATTTATGTCTGCGCCCTAGACGTTTTCTACACCGTAAGAAAATCCGATCTTATGTAGGCAGCGGCCTACGAAAGTTGTAGCTCGTAGCAAGCCTCGTAGCTCGAGTAGAGCAGCGGTACAATGTAGACACTAATGATGTTGACACTAGAGGCGACTTGTCTCTCTCGTAGCACGTCCCCCCCTTCCTCCATCAGATCCCTTCTCCGCGCACAACGTAACACGCTTTCAAGTGCACTTACCTAAACACGATGCCACTAAATGTAGCACTTCTGAAATATCCTCAAATTGTGTTAAGCCATGTGGTCGTGTTTGTGAAGTGAGTTAATGTACAGTGTGTATACTCCTGCGAAGAATAAAGTGGAGTAATTTATTCTTCATGCACGCAGTCACCTGTAACTGAAATGTAGGTGCCTTCGGTTTCAATCTACCAAGTTTCCTCTTGGTTGTTATACTTTAATTATATTTGCTTACCCTCGTAATGAGTCCGTCTCGCCGTCCCAGTTGGGTTAATTATTTCTTTATTCACTTAGCTAATGTGTTTTTTGTCTTGTAAGTCAGCGTTCTGTTTACTGCTTGTTACAGGAACGACTAATAAATAATAACATATTAACATTTTTATCGTTCGTGTGTACATTCTCGCCTAGCCTACGCGTGATAAAAACGGCGATATCGAACTGAAAATTAATAACACCATACAATGCTATCACCATGTGGATCACAATAATATTACTGCCAAACTGCCAAGTGTGGTCATTAGGGTAATGTCCCCCAGGATCCATTGTGCTACCGCCATTTATGTTTGTACAGCCATACATAAATTAACTTTCGACCACGAGTAGGTATGTGGTCAAGTTAATTAAGTAGGTAGGTAGTTAAAAGGAATAGAAATGTATTCAGCACGTACTTAATTACTATTAGGTACTAACGACTATGTAAGGTTCACTAATCAATGCTTTGTGTTACCAGTTGGTCAAGCTCTACACTTTTATAATGTACTAGCATCTGCCAGCGGCTTCACCCGCGAAAAATATCCCGAAGGAACATATTCCCGTGATAAAAAGTATCGTATGTGCTATTCCTGAATATAATCTATATCTGTGTCAAATATCATCCAGATTCGTCCAACCGTTTGAGCGTAAAGAACTAACAAAGATACAAACACTCACAAACTTTCGCCTTTATAATATTACTAGCTGACCCAGCAAACCTTGTTTTGCCATAAAAACACCAAACATTTATCTACCCTACCTTACACTAACTACCCTACCCTACCCCTACACTACCCTACCCTACCCTACACTACCCTACCCTACCCGACCCTGCACTTCCCTACCCTACACTACCCTACCCTACCCTACACTACCTTCCCTACGCTACACTACCCTACCCTACACTACCCTACCCTACCCTACACTACCCTACACTACACTACCCTACACTACTCTACCCTACACTACCCTACGCTACACTACCCTACGCTACACTACCCTACGCTACACTACCCTACCCTACCCTACACTACCCTACCCTACACAAAGCAAAAATTGCTTATACAATAACAATAAAGCTCAAATATACTCTACGTTTTAGTTAGAAAAAATTGTATGGGAAAAAGAAAAGGGCTGTTTTTATTTTTTTTCCGGCATTTATTAGAATTTTTCCCGTAAAAACCATATTTGGACTTCAACGAACATTTAAAAAAAAGAATTGGCCAAATTGGTCCAGGCGTTGTTGAGTTATGCGCTTACCAACACATTTTGCGATTCATTTTTATATTATAGACTAGCTGACCCGGCAAACTTTGTTTTGCCATAAAAACACCAAACGTTTATCTACCCTACCTACCCTACCTTACACTACCTACCCTACACTACCCTACCCTACCCGACCCTACACTACCCTACCCTACACTACCTTCCCTACGCTACACTACCCTACCCTATCCTACACTACCCTACCCTACTCTACCCTACACTACACTACACTACCCTACACTACCCCACCCTACACAAATTAAAAATAGCTTATATAGCAATTATAAATAGCAATAAAGCTCAAATTGACTCTACGTTTTAGTTAGAAAACTTTTGTGTGGGAAAAAGAAAAGGGCTGTTTTAATTATTTTTTTCGGCAATTTTTAGAATTTTTCTCACCGTGAAAACCGTCTTTGAACTTCAACGAACATTAAAAAAAAAGAATTGTCTAAATTGGTCCAGGAGTTGTTGAGTTATGCGCTTACCAACACATTTTGCGATTCATTTTTATATTATAGAAGATAGATTATTAGTGTGAAGTGTGATGTGATTTTAGTTAGTCCAAAATTCTGGGCCACGATATCTACCCAGTTTTGATTGACGAGTACAAAGTCTAAATATTAAAACTGTGAAGTCCTCAGTGACTAACTTCATCTGCCTCTCTCCGATTTTAACTGCATTGCTGCAAAAACGACAACGATAAAGTCCGGAAACGCCAAAATATAGTTTTCAGAATGAATTTCGTTTATTAGTCCGACGCGGCGATGAACATTTTGCAATCACTTTTTAATCCATTATGAATTCGCTTAGGTGATACCATTATTCGTAATAGGATTCCTTCTAATACAAAATTTGTTGGTTTTATTACCCGGACACAATACAAATTGAAATCTATGTTTCATTTTTGTTTGCCGTTCCATGAAATAAACGTAAGTTAGATTACCGAAATAATGCCTTAAAACTCGTTTTATGGCAACCAATACACTTGCTTCTTATTTATTAAACCCCCAATCTATTTTATTTGCTCGTAAAAGTAAGATATGACTGTTCTAAAGGTGAGGTATGTAATCCTTGTATAGAACCGGAGGCATTTAAGGAACATGTACAGTTCTCGCCAGACTTCTTGGCGGCCCTGAAGTTGGCTTGCCGATGCGCAAGGCGCGACGCGTTGCTGTTTTTGTATGAGATTTATTACTGCGCAGCCATTGTAACCAACTTCAGGGCGGCCAAGAAGTCTGGCGAGAAATATATATCTGCGTAAATATTTAGTAAGCCGCATTTATCTTATAGCTCTCCTGGGTAAAGTAGCCTGGTAAAACATTTACAAATTCCAGACCAAGAACAAGGATTATCATTCAGACTTCTCCCTAACGTGCAGTTAAAGTCGCCTCACTATGAGATTCTACAAAGAACTTGAACAATACCCATTACTTTAAATGTGTAAACTTTGGATTCAGCATTGTCCTGAAAAGCAATGAGACGAAGGTCGGTAGACGTTAGTAACTTGTTAACACCAAGCTTGGGATCGTAGAGCTGACAAAATAGAAAGGATTACGATTCCGGTTATAGTATAAGATCCCGTTATAAAACGACCTTCACCGAGATGCTTATTTAATGAAACGTATTTTATATTTAATTAAATATGTCAATAAATATAATCCATATGGGTTGCCTAGTAAATTTCAGTCCATATGTTTAATTAATAATTAAAAGAAAATATTTTTTTTAACATTTCACCGGTATGATTATTAGATAAATTCTATACCAATCGAAAGTATGAAGCCCATAGAATATGCAAACGTTAGGTTGCCTATTCTTTTCCGGTCACAACTATCGGGTTGCCAGGTATAAACAGGTAAATCTGTACTAGCATTTTGCAACGGTCTGTTTATTGAATGAAATTTAAATGAAATTAAAGATTATTTTATTCTGAACACGGTGGTATAGGGTTGCCTGCGAAAAATCAGTCCAGAATTGCGGTTGTCGAATTTAAAAAAGTAAAATATTGCTCCGAGTGAATGTGTGCGACTGAGAGGTCCCAACCGACCATTCCATGCGATAGAAGAGGACACAGCATAGCAGCTGTATAAAGTCCACCCATTTAAAGAAAGAGAGTGCGCATGCTATTTGGGCTTGGAAAAGAAAAGGATAGCGATAGACTCGTATATACTATGCATCATTTTGGAGTAGTTTATTATTTAAATAGAGAAATAGTTTTTTTTTTTATAAAAATAAATAAATATAAATCTATAAATGTAAACAGAGAAATTGAAATCAATTGAAACTATTGGAAAAAATTCAAAACCCATAAAAGTGTAGAAGTAAGAAGACAAAATAAAAAAAACAACAATTAAAAAATTACTTCTATTTATTGTGAAAAAATAGAAATACAAAAAAAAACATCGATCAACATCGTGTTCAGAATAAAATAATCTTTAATTTCATTTAAATTTCATTCAATAAACAGACCGTTGCAAAATGCTAGTACAGATTTACTTGTTTATACCTGGCAACCCGATAGTTGTGACCGGAAAAGAATAGGCAACCTAACTTTTGCATATTCTATGGGCTTCATACTTTCGATTGGTATAGAATTTATCTAATAATCATACCGGTGAAATGTTTAAAAAAAAATATTTTTTAATTATTAATTAAACATACTCTGGACTGAAATTTGCTAGGCAACCCATATGGATTATATTTATTGACATATTAAATTAAATATAAAATACGTTTCATTAAATAAGCATCTCGGTGAAGGTCGTTTTATAACGGGATCTTAGACTATTAGGTAATGTTGGGGAAACGGCGCGGAAGCCCGGCACCGACGAACGTAGGCGTACAATATATGTTATGTATACCCGGTTGACCCAACAATAAGGTGTCTAGGTCACACTGATAGTCTTTGGCCAATTATCTATGTGTAATTAGTTTGGTACCTAAATATGTTATATCTGAATTACTTATACCAAGTTTTCAAAGACTTTTCAGTATTCTCTCATCGTCATTCTTTCATACTTCTTTCGAAGTACTTCTTCACCCCATTTTCTATCTTTCACAGTATGTTACAATTGTACGGTCTCATCACCGTACATTTTTCTGCATACTGGCAACCTACTTTAGGCCAACGATTTGCGTCACAATTTAACCGTATAAAACATCATAACAAAGCAACCAACGCTAGATAGATAAGATCACTAATATTATTTTTAAGTCTATTTTACAGTTTATTGTATCGTTTACTCAGTTTCCTACTCTTAGAGTGAGAGAGGGAACGGACCTTAATCCACCACGCGGGTTCGGTGCGGCTTGGTGGATGTCACATGTCTTCGATTTTTTGGTTCTAGGACATGTCGGTTTCCTCACGATGTTTTCCTTCCGACTTACGTGTCGTAGGTCGTGGCCGTTACCATAGACATACTAAATAATATGGACTGGAAATACCTACGAAAAAAACGTGCCTACCTAAACCTCAAAATGTCTCATAAAATGGCCGCCGATTCTAAGGTTGTGTCAATCAAGCAACACACACACACTCACAAATCTCAATAATACAATATGTAAACAACCATTTGACAGCAGGACTACCACGAACACAACCACAAAATTCGTCTCATAAAATGGCGAATATGGCACGTACCCAACTAGCAAAAACGTCGTATAATTCTAGTCTTATAAGACTTCATGGTATATAACAGTTATATAGTGGTATGTAGTTAACTATTTTGATATATAGACGTTAATCTTACGACGGTTCAGTCGCGGGACTGTAATGTCTTAATATAAAGTTGAGTAAACGTTTTCATGACTAACTTATACAACGTTGTAGAATGGTGTCAGTACATATGTTGAGTAAATGTTTTCAGGACTAACTTATACAACGTTGTAGAATGGTGTCAGTAAATATGTTGAGTAAATGTTTACAGGACTAACTTATATGACGTCGGATAATGATGCCAGTGCATATGTTGGGTAAACGTTTTCAGGACTAACTTATACGACGTTGTAGAATGGTATCAGTGCATATGTTGAGTAAATGTTTTCAGGACTATCTTATATGACGTCGGATAGTGGTGTCAGTGCATATGTAGAGTAGACGTTTTCAGAACTAACTTATATGACGTCGGATAGTGGTGCCAGTGCATATGTTGAGTAAAAGTTTTCAGGACTAACATATATGACGTCGGCTAATGGTGCCAGCCATGACGTTTATTGGACAATGTATTGGTCATATCAACGTTTCGGTTAAATAAAAGGTTTTTGTAAGACAACCATCGTCGTGTGTGAATCTTAACATAACTTTTATATAATTAAAACGCCACTTAAACGTTTGCGTATGACCTTTTTATAACAAAACTATTTTGATCGTATGGAAGACTTACTAAGACTTGTATGCAACTAAAATGTTGAATTTCTACGGTTACATTACTTTAAGTAGACTTTTGAATCATTTAAAGGTCAAATCCACACTTTAATTGAACCATTTCTATTTTGTTTTGTCTTTTAAAAAAGGGATAGAACGAATGAATGTTACCGAAAAAGATTCCGTATATTATTATTTTTTAATTATCATTTAATGTAAACAACAACTTACAATTAAACAATTAACAATGGAACTGTGACAGTTATAACATTTGTTTGAAAAGGTAAAATAAATGCTTCGCAAAGGCCATTTTTCTCTTTTAAGACGTTTTAAATAATTTCAGATCAAAAATTTATCGATGTCCAAGAACACTACCATAGTTCATTCATATCCTATGTTAGACCTGAAAAAAAAACATTTAAATAAATTAATCTGGGCTAAACGTACTATTTGATTAGATAGCCATTGACAAGAAAAGAAGATGAATTTATAATCATAAAGGGCCGAGTTAGTTCTCTGTTCAAGTTATGCAATGTTTATTAGATCTGAACGTAATGCATATGGAACCCTAAAGTAAACTGAATATGGCCGCGGCGTCATAGACTCAAGAAAATGTATACGACCTTTTTGTTATATTAGTGTTATATAAAGGTCGCTATGCAACGTAAACAAGATGGTTGATGCTTTATTATGAAAACATATTTTGGATAATTAATTAAAACGATTCAAATACAAAGAAATAGAGGAGGGCGTTAAAAACTTCACAAAAACACATATATACATTGTCATAAAACTAAAGTTCCCTGAAAGATTAACACAACTATCATTATCTCACACTCATTTAAATAATGCATAATAAATCGATATTTTGTAATTATGGAAATAGACATTTACTTACCTTTTTTTATTTAAACAAAAACACCGGCACAATATTTGACAAACGAAATAAAACGGTTGCCGTTGAGCAGTCTTTTGAAAACGTCATTGTAACAGCTATGTGACATAAGCGGTCATATAAGAGACTCATCATAACCAGTATTGGACCGTAAAGTCGGTCTCTGTACTTTTATTTAACTTGTATACAACGTTTAAACGGTCATTGGCTGACTTCTACTTAACTACTAAACGACAATATTGTCGTGTAATTTGGGCCTAATTCGCGTTATTTATACGTTTTTATTTACGTTTCTGCGACCAATCTTAAAAACTAGACTCTAAGTGTAAAACGTTAAATTGACTATTATAAAACATTGATTTGTTAGTTGGGTACCTACAACCGTCACTAAGTCATAACAAAATGTTGCCATAATGAGCAACAACTGAAATATTGTTGTCTCTTTCATCAAATACGTTTACTACATTAGAAAGAATGAAACAAAACAATGTTTCACGTTCTGTATCGTATTTCACTCATATTTGTATAAGCTAATGTATGTATAGAACATCGCGGCGCCTCCATATATTTCCTATCTCAATGGCCGTTACCGCTGGGCCACCACTGCACTCTTACGCCTTAGCCCTTCACATTCATTCACAAAACTTACACACCATCACATACCTTGACAACCACTTTCCTTACAACTTTTCTTTTCAGTCGCTTTCCACGAACCTTATACCAAATAATATATACGATCAATAAATTATTTTCTCAATAGCTTCATAGACCGATTTACTGTCACATAGGTATACACAAATGAGTAAATTCCTGTCGGCACATTCGTCTCATCAATTAACTATAATTGTCAATACTGACCCGTTGTTAAGGCGTCGACCCAAATAAAACCATGTTGATTGTAGATACCATAATTTGAATACAATCTCACTGAACATATATATATAGGAACTTTCATATTTTTTCATTATTGACTTCTGCAAGTGGCTTCTACCGCGTGACAAGTGTTTTCCTATCCTAAGGCACGGGGTCCCAGCGCAAGAAAGAAAATTTGGTTCATATTAATATCACTAGATGGCTCGATATGCACCGATTTCTTATTGAATTGTGTTTAAAATTAACATTTTCTGGAAATGAATATGAAAATTGTATGTTCTTGTTTAATCAACTCTCCTAAGCACAAAATTATGGAATATTGGGCTCTTAATGCACACCGCAAAGAAAATTTGAACGGATCATTTAAAATTGAAGCCAATAGATGGCGCGGTTTTAAATTTCTGAGGAATTCCACTCGATTGTTAAAATTTGTATTGTAACACATTTTGGTGCAATGAAACTTGTAAAAACGTGAAAAAAATACTATAAAAACAAATCGTCAATGTATCTATGGAAAAAAATATTCGCGAACCGAGTAAACCCTGTTTCTTGCAAGTCGCTGCTAATATCATCTATCTATCGCCGTGGAGCGGAACCGAACGCGATCGCTAAACAAAAAAATTTCGCGTGATTGAGTCACAAACATACATCCATCCATCCTTTCGCATTTATAATATTAAGTAGGCAATTATAATATTATTTATGAAATGGTAAATATCTTTTGAAGTTGATATAATTTATGAAAACGTCTAGAGCAACGTGATTGATTGGCAGTAGAAAAGAGATTGGATAAAAATTATCTAACTAAAATTAAGCATTCGAGATCAAAGATCGGGCTTAGACAGGGCTCTTGACACACGTAAAAGCGCTAATAAAAAAAAACGCAAATTATTATTTATCGCGTTATGTAAATTTATAATATTTTTTAACAAAAAGCTTTTTCACAAACAATAACGAGGAGTTCCCTCGATTTCTCGAGGATGCCATAATCAGATCCTGACCTGATGACCATGGGGCCACCTGGGAAGTATACCCTTTCAAACAAAAGAAAAATCCAGATCGGTCCTGGCGTCTTTGAGTAATCGGGGAACAAACTTAAAAAAAAAAGATTTCGACGAATTGAGATTTGAGAACCTCCTCCTTTTTTTGGAGTCGGTTAAAAATAACGAGAAACAACACTTCGTCGAACCATTTTATTTATAGCGTAGAAGAAATACTTACTGTCGGTATTCACCCTGCGACAACCACCCACCTCCCTGGCCATCACAAAGACCCACTTTCCTCGGTTGCCGTCTATAAATTATGCAATTTAAAAAGCACCACTGTTTTTGTAACCACTTCCATATAACTGAGGAATGGCTGAACGTTTACCTAACATTCAAGAAGGGTCGCGTCTCTTGGTAAAAGTGGTCGTGTATTTGTTACTTGCTACTTTGTTTCTTAAACTTTTTATTTTACGCGAGAGGCGATAACCTAAGATTTACCTCTTAATTAATTTATGTAAAGTCACGTCAATTAATTATTCATCACTTTTGACAACAATTTCCAGTTAATTGAAACTTCACTGAAGTTAGACTAAGAATAGACAAAATAAAATATCTTGTCGTTTTATGAAGTGCAAATTATATTCAACCTTAAGGTGAAAGACCTGACTGCTGTGTACGGGTACTATGTGTTTTAGTTACTAAGAATTAATTTCCCTTACTGTATTTGAGTGCCGTGTGTTATTACCATACATATATTCCATTCCTACATAGACTTAATCCCCGTGTGTTTGTCGTAGGCTCCATCATGTTCCATGTGCGGCGGCGGCCAGCGGACGTACAGCCGCGGCGGCGCAAGAAGAAAGTCGGGTCCAGCACCGGGACCGCCGGCGGACGGCCCGGAAACGAACCGATGCTGGTGGAGATGTCGCCGGACGCCACCGTGCTGGAGAACGGACGGCGGCTCAAGATAACAGACGTTGTCGAGGTTTGTCAGCAAGTATTTAGGTACATAGGGTAAATGCCGGATAGTTCCCACACTTTTTTAAATTCGTCGATATCTCTCAGTACAAAATCTAAAATACTTTATTTGTAAAACTGGCCAGTACTTTGGTTTATTATCTACAAATTTATGAAAAGTAAAAAACATTATCTTTAATATTTCAAGAGTATTAGCGATTTTTGCGGACCTCTATATTTTGGGGATAGTTGCTTAATCCATGTAAATTACGTTTGGATAGAGGCACCGCCGAGAAACGGGACATCTATCCCGCAAAAACTTTGACCGTATTTTGTCTTCCCATTAAATCGCACAAGAGCGCATTAAGAGACACATGAGACACCGTCAACTTAGTGGAGAATTTTTCGAAAGATTAATAAAATAGCATGCGATTCATAAGCAAAACTAGAGCAATTACAATCGGGGCAACTATAACCCTGGGGCAACTATCCTTGTTCTTCCCTACTTACTGCCTCATTGGTCTTGTGGTCGCAAACTCTACTGCTGAGCATGAGGTCCTGCAGCGTAATTGCGCAAGTGAATTCGGCAAGGCAAATGGTTTGACCGCCATCAATCGACCAATCACATGCGAGATAAAAGTCGCGATGTGGATTTCCGTCTATGCAATTGGTCGATTTGATTGACGGTCAAACCCTGTGCCTTACCGAATTCACTTGCGCAATTAGGCTGCTGGGTTCGATTCCCGGACCGGGCAAAGTGTGATTGGGTTTTTCCATCTATAATTTATCTGTAGCAGCCCGAAGTCTGGAATTGTGCCTGTTTGATGCACTTTGGGACTTAAAGATAACTGGTGAAATGTGTCTGTAATATAGGTGTACCTCGGCCTAATCCTCTGGGAAAAAGATAAATCAAAAAACCCGACTTCTTAACAAGCGAACTAAAAAGAAGTAAAAGAAGAAAATCATGCTGTGCAGTCGGAGGATACATATTCGCGTTCTGGCTGGCCAAAAACCGATGTATCCTCCGACTGCGATCATCAAAATCGGCCAACGCGTTTGGTCTCTAGAACGCCACATAGTAACAAACATACATACATAGACTGATAAACACATTACCCTCCTTCGGCAGTCGGGTAAAAACAGGCGTGGTTTTTTAACGTTATATGTAGGTCGTCGCTTCATTAGCATCGCAGTCTACTTTGAAGTATGTCGCCTATTTAAATTCAAATTGGATCTGATGTTCATGCACTTAAAATCTTACTGCAGCTCAGGCTTCCTAGCATGTACTGCGGCTAAAAATGTCGTGGATTTCCTCGAAAGTCATAAACACTGTAGCTTATTCTATTACACTTAGGCCCACTTGCACGAAAAACTTAACTCATAGTTAGTTATTCTATTACACTAAGGCCTACTTACACGAAAAAATTTATCATACAATATTTTCAATTTGACTGTTCCCCACTTGCAGGCAAAACTTAACTAGAGTTAGTTGCTCACAAGACATTATATTGACAGTTTGACATACAATATTGTCAATTTAACTGTATGACAAACTGTTAATTTAACTTTGTGTTAGCAACTAACTCTCGAGTTAAGTTTTTCGTGCAAGTGCGCCTTACATTATAACTTATTCAAGTAATATTGAGTTAAGTTCCTTTTATCGCCTGACAAATCTCAATAGCGGATCTCAGTGCCAAGTAGTTGAACTACATGCGAACATAGCGACTGTTCTTTCATGTAACGAGTTACAGCGACATTTGGTTGTTGCTACCCATCCCCCATAATCCCTAAGCCGAGCCTTCAATCAGGGCCGGTTTTCGGGCAGGGCAACAGGGGTTAGAGCCCAGGGGCCTCCACATTTTTTTTTTTTGAATCCTATAACTGAATTTAAACGAAATTATTACTAAAGGATTTTTCTAAATAAAGCTCGAAAAATTCTATTTACTTAAAATTTTTATTTTTTGTCTACTTTTTGGAAATAAAGAGATATGAATGAAAACTGTAAAAAATGCTTCGACTCCTCCACTTATTAGTTGGTCCAGGGCCTTTAAATACGGCCCTGCCTTCAATCCTTTATGATTCAGGACCTTAAACACAAATCACATCGCCAAATCCCAGACGGATGATCACGGCGCGGAGCCATCGAGGTTATACCCCTTAAATTATTTACTATCCAATTTATGGCGAGTGAGACTTGTAATAGACAAGCGGATAGACGTCGGACGAATTATAGTCAATCTTGTTTAGGACTGGATTTAGTTTGAAAAAGGGCAACTTTTTAGGACGCTTCTCTCTCATTACGGCAGGAATTTTTAGTCTAACTAGTAGTAGTGTCTTGAAAATCTAATTTGTGTTGATGGATTGATGGTAAATCTACAATCAATAATCAAATGTTTAATTTAGGATTGATTTATGATTAATTTATGACCCAATAATGTCATCATGGCTGATCAAAATCAGATGTATCCTCCGACTGCACAGCATGATTTTCTTCTTGTTAACGTCTTATTCGTGAGCTGGCTGACCAAAACCATATGTATCCTCATTCCTGCAGTCGGGTTTTTTGATTGTTTGAATTAACATTTTTTATTTATAACTTTTTAGTTAAGATAGTTTTTTTCGAATTAGGTACATTTAAACATGAAAGAGTTATATATTTTTGAAATCACCTTTGAAACCCTTTTGTTTTAATATCCCACACGAAGGGTTTGGAAAAAAAAAACATTTTTCTATTTTAATGTAGTCAGTGATACTCGCAACGTTAAGACGAATCGATTGACGTAAGAATAATCAAAATCGGCCAACGTGTTTGGTTTTTAGAATATATACATAGACTGATAAACACATTACTCTTCTTCGGGGTCGGGTAAAATACGCCTGTCCTTTGGGACCCCACAGAGCGGGAACAAAGTATTTTATACTTGCTCGGTACAGTTTATATGGGACATCAAACTACGCTTCGAATACAATACAATGTAGGTGATATAATCCCGTAGTGATTTCATTCATAGATTTTATACAATATACAAGTAAGAATGGATTATTCACAAGCATTCAACCGACAAATTTCTACAATGAACTATTTCGAGTAGTTTTTTATTTGAGTCGTAGTTTCGCGAGGGAACAGGCAGGTGTGCTGGCGATCGATGGAAGATATCAATGTCATTCGTTCAAACACAACATACCTATTTTATATTCTGACAACAACCACTTATAAAGGCATTACTCAGTTTTTTTTTTAATTGGCTACATTCATGTTTTATGCATAAATTTAACAAAAAAAAAGTAAAGTAGGTACCAAATATACAATTTAAATGAAAGTTTTAAAACAGTAACAAACATGGTGGACCTGGCAAGGTTTTTGAGCAAGCATATTCAGGGCGACAAAATGATAGCGCAGCAGCAGCCTTATTGATTGATAGGGTCAAAACTATTTTGCCTTGCCGAATTCACTTACGCAATTAGGCTGCAGATGCGGCTGGCATAGAGAACCACCGAGAAATGAAAATATATCTGAAAGTTTACATCAACCTTTAGCACTGAATACGCTTGCTCTGCCTTGCTTACCCTGCCAGCGCCCCCATATTTGCGTGAGACAGGCGGACTGCGGAACAAGTGTGCCTCAGACATGTCAATCGACAACTGACAGTGCCACTTGCCAGTGCCGCAAATATTCAAGAGCCGCACGCCGCATGTGTGTCGCTCACCTTATAAAAATTTCACTCTTTAAAAAATTGCATTTCTTCCAAAAAAGCCGCTGATCTGATAAGTTCTTGACTTTTGTTATCTATAAATCAATGCCACTTTTCGTTGTTATTTTATAACTCAAGAACGAGCTCACCTATCCAAACCAAATGTTTAGGCTTTGTTCGGACTATTTAGTAGATGGTTTGTTTTTTTTTTTTTAATTGGTAGGGTAGGGTAGTTATGGTAGGTAGGTACAAGCCAGTTGTCGGGAGCGAAGCCGCGGGGGTCAGCTAATAATAATATAATACCAGCCTGTAACTGTCCCACTGCAGAAATACAATGCAAAGACAAACATTTACACGTTAGGCAAGCGTGGTGATCGCCTTTATGTCAGTGTTCTACATCTGATTGCGAATATGTACAATCTGCACATCATATCTTATGGGAGTGTATTCTTTGGCAGAATGAACGTAATATTATGTTGAATAATGTACAGGCTGCATCAGGAGTTGTTTACTATACGGACCTTGTGGAAACAAGAACAAATTTCCGTGCGTTCAAGCGTTTTTGCCATACCTATTATTGGAACCAAACATAACAGCTCACAATGTTAGGACCCATTAATATGTATTAATGCTAATTTTTGATCCGTGGTGCTAGGCAACTGGGCTTATCACAGTTGTATATGACCCTATGAGCCTATTGGCCTTGTTTGTTCTGTCTCCTGCTTGATATGGAGGGAAGTGGAAATTTACATTTTTCCTACTCCTCCGTTTTTATTTTCTGATTAATTTCGTTGCGGGATCCAAGACAGGTAAATTCATTCTCCGGGACTTCGTCGAGCTTCATTGCCACGGCGCTTTTCTGGTGGTCGCCACTGTTGATTCTGGCTTTCAGGAGTTGCAGTGGTTTGGGAATAGTGCGGTGGGATTGTCAAAAAAAAAAAAAAAAACCGTGGTGATATCTAAAGTTGTCAAAAAATAAAAAACCCGTTTTGACAGCTATAAAATACTTAATAATAATTAAACTTGATGCTTGCGAATGATACTCGTTGTTATAGTGTATGGGTAACATAGTTATACATTAGGATTATGAATTTGATTTTTCAATTTCCTTCGTAGAAAGTTATCGCGTCATGTAAAATGAGAAACGTCGACGGACTTCTTAGATTGTGACGACTATAGAGGAGGTAACACGCTAGTTCATGGCGGGTTGGTGATTTCAAACTTATATTAAACTTTTATTCTGAGTTTCCTCACGATGTTTTTGTTCAATGATGTACCCAAATAATAAACTAATCAAGTATTAAATGGAAAATGTCACATTCGTACTTGCCCGGATATTATCCTTCAGGTTCAAACCTGGGTCATCACGAAGCGGTTTTCAAATACCAGCTTGATGCACTTGAGTCGATTGACAGACGGGCCAAGAGCCTTATTGGCAATGATGCACTGGTCGCGTCAAAGCTCCAGAGCCTCGAACATCGACGCTGAGTTGCCAGCCTGTAGGTTTTTTGTCGGTTACATTTCGGGGAGTGTGCGACGGAACTGCACAATTTGATTCCGCCTAGCCCTTTCCATCATCGGACTACAAGACGTACGGCCATGCGCCATCGGTACATGGTGGACATCCCACCCATACGCACAAAGCGTTTTGCTAATACTTTCATTGTGCGCACAGCTAAGGAGTGGAATTCCCTTCCGGAGTCTTTGTTCCCTGATAGCTACAACCTTGGGGTCTTTAAGTCAAGGGTGAATAGGTTTCTTCTAGGCAAGCGTGCTTCACCGTAGGCCACATCATCGCTTACCATCAGGCGAGGTAGTGGTCAAACGCGAGCCTATAGATAATAAAATAAAAAAATATCTAGTATTTGGTAACCACACTCCGTTCGAATAAAACCTTAAAGCCGAGCTTAAAATAAGCGCTCTGAATATTTAAAGCAACGCACAGTTTTCTCTACTAGAATAATTCAATTACGTAGTTAACGACGCCCCGGGTTCGAGCTTTATGAATTTAATAAACACCGCTTTCGCGTCAAAGTCAATTCGTACGAATATGCTCTCGAGTTCCCCGGCTGATATTTAAATTATAACATTAGCCCAATTCGTTTGCTATATCTTTCAAGAAAATATTTATTAAATTAAGTTATTTGATTCTTGTATACCCTCTACTTTATATTAAGTTTTTTCTACGGATTTTCCTGTAAGCAGCTACTGTGACTTACTATGAGTTTGAACTTAAAAATAACAGGCGTAATTTAAAATGGGTGTATGTTGAATTAATTCACATCTGCTATGCTAGTATTATATTATCTGTGCATCTGCATACAGCTTCGGGGAATGATTATGCCATGTTTGTATCTAGTTCTACAGTCAAAATTTTACATACAATACTGGCACTCCTCTCCCGCCGCGGTCTCCAACCCTCTGCCGCGATATCGTATGGGACCTGGGACGCTCCATACGACATCGCTGCCTGCCTCAGATGCGATGTCGCCTCTTTTACCAAGCAGCACCGCAACCTACTTGTTGGCAGTTACATTGTCGGCTTTATCGGTAAAACCCTGACGAGCGGCTCCATCTTGGGTTCCTCTTCGCTTCACCGTGTGTGACCAAGCCGTGGCCTGGCCTGGTCACACACGGTACCTCCTCAGCCCCCCCGCCTTGACAGTGCGGGAACCCACCGGGGAGGTCAGAGAAGGCCCTCACATTTCAATAAACATTATTTTGTCGGCTGGGAGCGGTGTCATTTAAGTCTGCTACGACTTTTAATGTCTACAATCAATCTTCTGCTCAAGTTAGTTATAAAGTTCGAAGGGTTGTGAACTTGAAGTAAATGTACAAAGTTACTCCATACGTTGATTTTATAAATTGAATAATTAACTCAAGCACAGCTGCCGATTATAAGATTCCGATTTCCGAGTCATATTTCGGGGGTGTCTATTGTTATTGAAATCTTAAATGAAATTTGACAAATGGCGATATTCTCGCTCTCTATTGTCTGTAAATTAATAACCTTGTTAACTTAAGGAAGGCTGCTATACACATGCTGGCAACACTGATATATGTACCGTGCGAGTGCCGTCGTCGACTTACAACTGCGCAGTATGAGACCTTTAACAGGATCATCCAAAGCCTGACTTTACCCGTTGCTAGGAATAAGTCTCACCTTTCTAGTACAAATCTCCATTCCTGTGCTAGTCTCATCCAGATTCGCCCCACAATGGCAACAATGTCGTCCACCCTTCTCGCCTTACTGCATTTAAAAAAAAACCACTTGCTGCTCTACATTTCTTACAAAAACTAGAGCAGTTAGCTAAAATATGCAATTACTATGTTAATATTCATTGGCAGGTGGGCTCAGGCAACGGTACGACTCTCCAGCTGTATGGACCCTCCATCCAGCCGCGGCACTGCGTGGTGGCGCCGGCGGAAGGCGGTGGGTACAACGTCACGCCGCTGCACGCAGACGCTCACGTTTACGTCAACGGTCGCAGGATCATGCACTCGCAGCGGTTACAAGTAAGTACTGTTAATTTTGGGCTTGCCCTAAATCTGACTACTTTCAAAAATTTACCAAATCAAAGTTTCGAAAGTCTTCAGATTTATGGAAAACCCACAATTTCCTCGTCAGATTAGCCCTATTTATGGCATTTTGCGTCAAGCTGCACCCGAACAAATGAAAATTAACGGACCCTTTCGAAAATCTGAAAGTTCACCCCTGACTATATAGGGGTCATATCTGAAACTTTTTAGACATATTCTCGGTGTTATCTCAGCAAGCCGCACTTATTGCTCAAAAACCTGCTGGCAGTTCCCCTATAGGTTTTTTACAGCCGATTGAGATACGGACCGACTAACAACGTAAACTATCTTATATTCACCACGACTATCTTTCTTATCAGTCGTATGAAATGGCACGGTTGATTCACGCCACGCGCGGTATGTAAATCTGCTAAACAATACATTTTCCTGATCATTTATATGAGAGCTATAGAGGAGGACTTAACATAGTCTAGGGTCACCCCACAAAATGGCTAGGTGGTGAGTGGTAATTTTGTCCGGTTATTCATAAATTCCTTCTTGTCAGCTGCAGTTGAAGGACCATAGGTACAAACAAGAAAAACTAATAAATGAGACGTTGAGTCAATTCCCAATTGTGTAAATGGTACAAAGCTGTGGAATTAGTGTGATATACAATTGAAAGCTTTGCTCTCTTTTGTTGATCCGGCGTAAAATCACGGGCCAATTTCCACCAATAAAATGTCAATGTGACGTTTACGTACAGCCAGGTTTAGTTACCGAGCCAAGTAAATCCCCATTGCCAATTGTTACAAAAGTAATCCTAGAATAAATCTTTTGAATTACATTAGAAATGCCGTGACGTAAATCCTGAACTTTATAACGGAAATTCAGCTTTTAATACTGAAAGCATTTCTATTTTTATGGATTCGTTATTGACTTTTACTGTGCACTTAACATAAAGACGATCGTTTCGTTTCCGCCGTAGGAAGACGGCACGAGTGGCGGACTCTCTCGCTAAATGTGCCATGTACTGCCAACCCTGTTTAACGTCTACGAAAATATATTAGAAGTTACGTAGTCACCGAAACGTACCGCTCCATACAACACGAACGAACACATTGTTTGCATTGCTTAATGAAGCCGACGATTATGTAAATGAACGCGCTCCTATACTCATATTAAGCTTTGGGCTTTAATATTTATAACATCTTGATACGTAGATATTTGTATAGAACCCATGTTATGATTATGATAGAATAGAATAGAATATTTATTGTACACCAAAAAAAAAGAAATAACACTTATATTTTACAGCAACTTAATACTATGGGTACAAAGGCGGTCTTATCGCTGACAGCGATATCTACCAGACAACCTTAGGATGGACTAAAGAACTTAAGATAAAAACAGGGGGTAGGGTGTACTGTTATATTAAAAAAATATTAATACATAAAAATTATATAGCTATATAATACTATACACAAACTTACAAATAAACATACTTAAATTATACTACAAGTTAAAAAAAAAAAAGATAATATATAATTCTACGAAACTAATCAGAAAGTTCGTTATTGATATAATGTTCGGCCACCAATATCAACGCTACCATCAATCAATCGCCAGTCAAAAAGAAATCAATTAAGAAAACATTTTCCCTAACGATAGTTTTATATTCGACGAAAAGTATTGAGTATTTGTTATGGTAACCTGAATACGGGCCTGATAAAGTATTCCAGGAACGCGTCGGACTTGTAGATCAAGGTCAGTCACTTGCCCCTAGCTTTGCTAAATAGGTTACGGTCGAGTTTTATTTCTAACACATTCATCAGAACGCCCACCTAGTTCACGGCGATATCTACATTCTCCGTCTAGAATGGACATTCTTGTGTAAATCAGCCTCGCTATACAACGCTCCAAAGCTTTCCTAGTGATTTTATCTAGTTCAAACATACGTAATCGTACGCGAAGGCGAACTTACATGTGGATACTATTCAAAATCAATATTGCCCGAAAAGCAGACGACTTTTAAACAACCGCCAACTCGTAGGATCCTTTAAATATATAAAGAGGTCCTTAAGGGTGTTCATTTAAAATGTACGGCAGATAGACAAAGTGAAAGTGGATTGTAATGAATTTTAGAGTTGTTAAACAGTGATTTGTTTTAATGTGTTAATTAATCTAAATTGTTTTGTCACAGCACGGTTGCCTACTTAAATTCGGTCGTGTTTCGACGTTCCGCTTCGTAGACCCGGCACAGGAGAACCTCATTAACAGGAACCTCGCGCAATCACAATCACAACAGTTCGGATCCGGCTCAATATACGACAGGTGAGGACATGCACACACTAACTGTAGCTCGGTTCTTTATGTTGTGTATAGTTGGGCCCTATAGTTGAACTTAGACTGACATTACAATTTGGTCAATTAGTTATCAGAAATCATTCGCACAATTGCAACATTTTGTTATTACTTTTAATTTGTACTAATTCTATCAATGTAAGTAAACACGATCAGTCCCGTCGCTTATCTAATCACTTTCAAAGCTGTGTATTTTATGTTTTGTTCATCTGTCATTGTTTGTTTTCTTTTGCATGTTTCTGTCACTGGCTCACGAATATCCGCTTGTGTACGTTACCCTTACGTTAGATCGCCGACTTCGCCCGGCGAGAATAGCGGCGCGATGTCGCCGACGTCGATGTCGTCCCACCAGCCGGACCCGCTCGACTCTAACGCGAACACCACCAACGACACAGAGTATCAGAGGACGATGAGTCCCGTGTCCCATGATACTTACTACCGGGACGCCAACGACACGATGCCTTACAACAACAACACCTTGAAACTCGACAACGAGTCGCTCATTATGTCGCAACACCTCAACGACACTAAAGACGACTACGTGAAGGATGATCACACGAGCTCCGTTTACAACGACCAGGATCAGAGCTCTAATGTGAACCGAACGTCCAACTCTGTGCAACAGTACAAAGACAATTATGAAACTACGTTCGACTTGGATGGCAACGTCGAGACAAAGAGTATCTGCAGCGCGAAGAGCGGCGGCTCTGGACATGACAACAGGTATTTAGTTATAATTGATAAAACCACTCTAACGGATTGCTGTGGAGCTGACTTTACTTCTCACTTTATAAATTATGTACAAACTTGTAAGGGCACAGGTTTTAATAATTAATTTACGTCTCCTTTGATGTTGAATAACTTAAGAATTTATGTACATCGTTTTAGAAGTGTCCATATTGTTCAAGTTTGTGTTTGGCGTAGACGTCTGATGAATAAAGCCTGCTTAATGCTTATTTATGTTTTATGTGAAGTTTTCGCTTGGTTATTTAAATCTGCTTATCTTTGTTGAGCATCTTTTACCACTTTCCTAGACGACACGATATAGTTCTAGACATCAATTATTTATAGTCATTATGAGCTAAGTCTATAAAAAACTTATAAAAATATTACTCCCTAAAAATATAATTAAGGTAAACCGGACTTTATCAACAAGTGGTAAAACAAGCCTTCAGCTCATTGAACAGCAAAAACAAAGGAGAATTTTCTATCGCCACTTACTGTTCAATATTGTTAAAATATTACATGACGATATAGGATGAGCGCGGGCATCAGCAGTGGTCGCGGGTGTCAGGAGGCGATCCTGCCAGCAGTCCTGGAGTTCCCGGAAGCGGGTCAGGCGCAGTTCTTGGCGGCTGTGATCTCGCGGCTCGACCCACATGCGCCTGCCTTCAAACTAGCTCCTGTCTACACGCTATATCTGTGTGCAAGGTAAGATTCTCCAATTTCTTAAAATTATTATTGATATGCTCGGTTTGACCACTATCGCACCTGATGGTAAACGATGATGTGATCGGCGATGGAACACGCTTGCCTATAAGTAATCTATTCACACTTGACTTAAATTAAGACCCCCAGGTTGTAGCTATCAGGAAACGCAGGCTCCGACAGGGAATTACAGTCCTTATTTATCTGTACAATGAAAGTATTCCCAAAAAGTTTATTGTGTATGCAAATTGTGGGATGCCCACCATGTACCGTTGGCGCATCGCCGTACGTCTTGTAGTACATAGAAGATGGAACGGAAAAAAAAAAAACCAGAAAAAGTTTGTTTTTTGGTAAAAATAGAAGCAATATGGTAGTGACTCTGCTGATACTGACTGGCTAATAGGGGGTGGCAGATTTCAAACTTCAAGTGCACTCTTCTGAACGCGACAACCTAAAGGGTTGTGACTTATTGCTTGCACTCGGAGCGCTGAACTTTTTATTAGTAGTTTCAAATGTTTTTAACCTTAAAACTATTCTTTTAGAAACTCATGTTTTATGCACCCTACTTTCATATCTTTTTATTACATTGTCTAGCTTTAAAAGCCATTTAATCAAACATTTCCAAGTATAGCTGTGTCACAACTTGAAGAAATAAACTCGACGTGTCATGGTTTACTTGATAATATATGCAAATGTTACGAGCTATATAAATTGTAACAACGACACGTACATAAAACCTTCACGGCGACTTTATAACGTACTCGAATTTACAAGGGATGCATGTTTGTGTGAATAGATCTTGGTTTGTACAAGTAAAAGTTATCTCAATTTCAAACATCACTAAATCCTTTCGGGGATTTAGGAGAGATATGAGCACAGAGAAAATATTTACTTCGACGATATGAGTAACAAACCTCGTTAGTCACCAGGGGGTTTCAACCCCTAGGCGAGAAAAGTGTTATTAGGTTTCTCCATTAGGAATTATTCTAGGCTCTACTTCACCCCTCACTCTTACTCCCCCTAATAAGTGTTACATTTTCAACACAACTGGCAAAATATAGCCGTTCTTTACACGTCTCTGCCTACCATTTTGGTAAAATAATATAATAATATAATATAATAAACATAGGTTCTATCTAAACATGTTTGCGAACCGTCCCATTTATAACATTAGATATAAATCCAATTTGCTGGAGGTGTAATTTATACTGATTACGTGTGTACACTGCACAGGTACCGTGCGTCCACACATTACCGGCCGGAGTTAACGCCGACCGAGCGCGCTCATAAGCTGACGGCCTTCCTACACCATGTTGCTACGCTAATACACGCCACTGTACAGGTAAATATCACGCTTACTGTCTAGACTTTAAGGGATATTATATACAGTACAACTATTTTCTTAATGTCGCTCGGCAAACTTCTTGTTTCGTCAATCGTCGAATTTATATCAGTTACCCTTTGCACATGGTGCAGACAGCAAGCTCTCAATCAACTTGGAAGTATATAGAGTTGTTAATATTCTTTAAACTTAATGTAATTTATTTTAAAAGTGGGAGGAAAGCTGCTAAAGGCAAATAGAAAAAAGTTTAACAGCTCTATATAGTTCACACGGAAACCAAAATAAAACAACAATAAACTACTTAGTTCTAATTTCAAATGATCATACACGATATATCTAATAATTGATTGACAATTAGCATTCGTTTATTGCCAATTATCCTCGGCAATGCGATTATTTCCGAGGGACATTAACAAAATAGTTGTACTGTACATTGTTATTTCTAGGTGAACGGACAAATAAATGTCATACGCCTACCGAAATTCAGACGACGGAAAGTAACACTATCTTTGCATCCTCAACCCTTTCACGTCTCAACGGCTGAATGTATTTTAATGAGGCTTGACACACTGGTAGGCGATGTCCTAGATTAGGACATAGAAAACTATTATGGAAGTTTTTTTTCCTGGGTGTATGTTCCCTTTGGATGATTTCCATCATACACGCGGGCAAAACCGTAGGCAAAAACTAGTCTAATATGTTTGAAGTAACTTTGAACGACTTGTGCCCGTGTTTATAGTATTGACGGTTTTACATAGCGTATTTAATTTGGATTCAACCAACTAGTGACAAGCTTCGTTTGATTTCAAAATTTGCTAGAAAAAACCTTAGAAACCCTGAAGATATTATGTTTATATAATTATGATCTTGAATCAAAATTTGCTATCGTTCCATGTCGCAGAAAAGTAATGGGTAACCTACGGAGTGGCTAACTGCATAGTTGCACTTCCCTTCATTGAACAGATTACGGCTTTCGACAAACCAAGTACGACCTTTTGCCTTTAGATAATGTACTTGCTACCGTGACACTCATTTTTAACCCCCGACGGAAAGAGAGGGGTGTTATAAGATTAACGTGACTGAATCTGTGTGTCTGTCTCTGGTATAGTAGCTCCCTAAAAGATGAGTCGATTCTGATTTACCTTGTATTTTTTTGTATTTAAACCCTGCTTCTTAACTTTCCAGGAGCGTTGCTCGGATTCAGCAGCCCAAGCCTTCTGGATGACGAACGCTAGTGAACTGCTACACTTCTTGAAATACGACCGACATATATCATCGTTCTCTACCCAAGCGCAAGAAGTACTGTCGTTGACTGTGCAGAATGCTTTCAGGTTTTTAATTTATTTTATTTGTAACTTTGATGCCCGAATCCGATTGGTGGCTCGACTCCTATAAAAAAAAAACCGGTTTAGTGCGAGTCGGACTCGCGCACGAAGGGTTCCGTACCATTATCGCAGAAAACGGCAAAAAAATCACGTTGGTTGTATGGGAGCCCCACTTAAATATTTATTTTTATTCTGTTTTTAGTATTTGTTGTTATAGCGGCAAAAAAAATATGTCATCCATGAAAATTTCAACTGTCTAGCTATCACGGTTCATGAGGTACAGCCTGGTGACAGACAGACAGACAGATTGACATGGGAATCTTAGTAATACGGTCCCGTTTTTACCCTTTGGGTACGGAACCCTAAAAACGTAACTGGAGAATTGTGTGTTAATACAGATGCAACTCTGCTTAACCTTCGAGGATTCAGGCGTTATGTTATGTGTGTTTCTAATTCCTAGAACACTTTGCATCGTAGTTTTAAATAGATTATGGATTGCCGAGATTATTTCTAGCCTAGCAATTATAGTTCTTAAGTCAATTGAAGGGCGAACAATTTTACGGGGGACTGTTAAAATACCAATTACTCGTTTCAGAAGTCGTTATACACACTTTAATTTATTAGAAGCTGTTTACGATAAATTACTTTATACCATTCCCCCTCTAAAAAGCTTATTTTATTCACCGAAAACAGTGAATAAAAAGCACTTTTAATCACTGTTTTGGTGTTTGAATTTGGAACACACCGATTGTATTAGACCTCCATCTGAATGCTATATACCCTCCTTGAGTAATACTTGATACAAACATCTTGTGCAGAGAATGTTTGATTTTCAAACTGCTTCTTCGATTTTAATTTTGATCTTGTTTATATTTAGGATTTTAATAACGATTTTGATTTTAGTTTAGGATATTTATTGAATACTTATTTGGATTGTAATTCTAATATTAATTGCAATGGTGTTTAATTAATTATAATTATGTAACGTAACGGAGGTGGTCACTGGCCCCTGAAACACTGGTGCTGTTACCTAGCTCAGGGGTCAGGATTTCACATTTTTTGTAAATTTTGAAGGAAATAAACCATTTATTTATTACTCGTAATATTCCTTGTGCTTTTCGCTTGAATCTTTCTTTTTCTCGAAGTCATGGTATAAAATATAGTATGCAACTCTTGAATAAAACGGATTTATATCGAGGGCCATGAATCACTCGCGTCGCTCATGATTCTAACACTTGAATCACTCGCTGTGCTCGTGATTCAATCATCATGAATCACTCCCTACGGTCGTGATTCAGTCGTTAGAATCCTTCACTTGCTCTTGATTCATCTATGGCCCTCGCTTTAAAACCGTCCTTTATTCACTAGTTGCATAATATACTATTATACCATTCCGCCTCTAAAAAGCTTATTTTATTCACTGAAAATAGTGAATAAAAAGCACTTTTAATCACTGTTTTGGTGTTTGAATTTGGAACACACCAATGTATTAGACGTCCATCTCAATGCTATATAACCTCCTTGCTCCTCCTTGCACAAGAAATACTCGATACACAAACTCATTCTTCGATTTTAATTTTGAGTCTTCTTCTTCTTCTTCATCGTGTCGATGATTCCATTTTTTTGAGTTTGTTATTTAGGATTTTATTTATTGAATACTTGTTTGGATTTTAATTCTAATATTAATTGCAATGGTATTTAATTAATTAAAATTATGTAACGTAACGGAGGTGGTCGTTGGCCCCTGAAACACAGGTGCTGTTACCTAGCTCAGGGGTCAGGGTTTCACATTTTATGTAAATATTGAAGGTAATAAACTATTTATTTATTTATTACTCGTAATATTCCTTGTGCTTTTAGCTTAAATCTTTCTTTTTCTCGAAGTCATGGTATAAAATATAGTATGCAACTCTTGAATAAAACGGATTTATATCGAGGGCCATGAATCACTCGCGTCGCTCATGATTCTAACACTTGAATCACTCGCTATGCTCGTGATTCAATCATCATGAATAACTCCCTGCGGTCGTGATTCAGTCGTTAGAATCCTTCACTTGCTCGTGATTCATCTATGGCCCTCGCTTTAAATCCGTCTTTTATTCACTAGTTGCATAATATACTATTATTTAACTATAACTGCTGAGCTGAATGTGTATTTAATGTCTCATGGTAAATGGCTGCCAGTAATCAATCATTTACCAGTTTTCACACGCTTCGATTGCAACTTATCTGTTGCTGGATGGTGAAACGTATGGATATTATTATTCCATATATCTGGTAAAGTTTACCCAAACTTTCGCCACCGGGAACCAGCACTGGCTTTGCGCCAGCTCGTTTAGAAGTGATTGATATTAGTCACAAAGTTTATGTAATAATAAGCTTCGGAAGAGCTTTCTGAAGTGTTCTAAGTTCTTATGTATTAACATGCAATTATTGCTTAAAGGCCCATAGGGAATGCAATCTCGCGAGACCATAGAGCCAGTCTCAGAGATCCCGGCTAGGTTCGGCATCTCTTGATTATTAATCTAAATTAATATTAAAAAGAGACAAAGTTTGTGACGTTGTAGGGGTAATCTCTAGATCTACTGAACCGATTTTGAAAATTCTTTCACCAGTAGAAAGCTACATTATTCCTGAGTGTCATAGGCTACAATATATTTTCAAAAACATTAGAGGATCCTTATGAAAATAGCAATAATGTAACCCAAAGTAGCAAAATGTTGCATATAAAATTCATTCTTTGGCGTGCGCTGAGAAAACTATTGATAATACATAAAATTATGTACATAATTAGGCAGGGTAGGGTTGGGTGGGTAGGGTTTGGTAGGTAGGGTAGGGTAGATTAGGTAGATAAATGACGGGAGCGAAACCCCGGAGGTCAGCTAGTATGTAAGATAAAAATAAAATCTGAATTGCTCGTTCTGATTTCACACTCGTAGGAACCACAGACAGTACGCAACTAACTGCCTATGCGCTCATTGTCGCAATCCCGTACAGAAAATGTACGAGACTCGGTCTCGTACAATATAGATGAGATCTTTAGTTTATTTAAAATATTTAACAGATTGCATTCACTAGTCCCTTCAAATACTAGACTAGTACACAGGTGCAGAGAAAAATAAATAATTAGTATGTTATTTCCCCAGCAACCTAGTAACATGTTTCCAAGAGGAACTGTCCCGTGGCCTGGCCACCCTGACCAGCGCGGCGGTGGGCGACGCCAACGAAGCCACGGCGCCCACGCTGCAGGCGCTGGCGGCCGCCATCGTGCTGCTGCGCCGGTGCCGCGTCAACGCCGCACTCACTATACAGCTGTTCTCGCATCTGTTCCACTACATCAACGCTGTGTGTTTCAACAAGGTAAGAGTTTATAAATATAACTGGAACTGCCCAAAACTCACGATTGATTAGAAGATATACGCCACAAGTACGGGTCCAATTCCTGTTCATTATGCCCATCTACTGGCAGAAGCGGGTGGTATAGTGGTAATGCATTTATTCGATCATTACTAAAAAGAAAACCTACTACTATGAACAAGAAAAGATCATGACTTATAAACACCGGGCACATACCAAGCAAACTAAGGAGAACGAACGCGAATGTGATTGATAATTTCCACTCTTGAAAGTTCGTTTACCTTCGTTGGCTTGTTCTGTACCTGACCAGTCAGCGAGAGGAAGTGTTAATACGAAAATCGTCATCCTTTGTAGCTCTATCTCTTTCTATTATTCTAAAGCAAATAGTAATCGAGCACATTTCCCTCCACAGTTGGTAACAGAACCCGGCATGGTGAGTGCGCGGTGGGGCGCCGCTTTATCCGCTCGTCTAAAAGTGCTGGCGGCGTGGGCGGAGCGACAGGGGCTCGAGCTGGCTGCAGAGTGCCACTTCGCGCGCATGAATCAAGCTGGTATGTATGATCTTCTATCCCTAATGGAACTACATTTACCACCCAAGGATACTGTTTATAGTGAAATTTGAGTGGAGTTCTGATCCGTTCTTCTCCATAACAAGCTACTTTTCCGAATTGACGGTAGAATCAATTATTATTACTTTTAAATTTAAATTTTTGACGTTCACAAGTGGTTTTTTTTTAAATAATGACGTTTTGATTTGAAAAAGTTATAATTTATACTGAACATTAGGCGTTAGTAAAAGTAAGAATGTAGAACAAACTAGGTCCGACCAAGGAAAATAAAACAAAATAAAATTTCGTTGATAGATGTAATTATATCATCGCGTCAGTTGAAATTTTGCAGTATCCCGGCGCAATTTTTATTACTGCTAGGCTTGCGTTTGTACCTAATAGTAAGAAGACAGTTATCAAATCTTTAATAAGAGACTGTCTATTTCTGGATGAAGCGTGTTTCTAAAATCGATGTGCCTTATATAAAACGGGAACTGTCTTTTCGTCGTGTCGTTCGTCACACATGGAACACATTTTATAGCATATCACTGAAACATAGTACTAAACCATTAATTTTATTTCCAGCGCGCCTAATCCAAGGCGAATACCGTACCGCAGACGAAGCAGTAGCCGCTCTAAAAGCCTGTTTCAAACTGAACTCAGTACAAACGAGAGCGTTGCTAACACCGTTAGCATCTCCCGACGTCGTTGAAGCGGGCGTGGCTTACGTGAGGACCCACACGGATGAACTGTACCGGGCGGATGGAAGGGAGATACGGCTGGAGGAGAGCTCGTGGTTAGGAGCAGGGCTGCTGATACCTAGTGATGGATTCAGTGCTGAGGTATGTAGGTTCTACGAATATTAATAATAGTATTTAGTGGGCCAAGCGGGTATAGCGTACGTGCGAACACATACGGATGAACTGTACCGGGTGGATGGAAGGGAGATGTAGTAGTCAGGGCGGATCTTTGTGGCTCTGAAGTTGGCTCAAACAGTTTATCATCGAGTATACTGCATAGAGTAAGCGAGATAGAAACATGCGACAAACGTGAGTGAGTGAAAGAGGCAGTTATACAATGTTATGTTCTAATTCAACATTGATACAAAAATAGCAACTGCGCAGGGTCTTGCAGCCTATTTCAGAGACACATAGATGTAGCTGGCTGAAGGCGAGCTCCTGGTTGGGAGCGGGGCTGCTGATACCCATTGATGGATTCTATGCAATATTATCAATGTTTAGACCGTCTCGTTAGTGTTGTGGTCAAAAGTTCGTTAGTTTGAGGTCCTGGGTTCGATATCCATGTCGGTGGAAGTGTTTTTGAGATTTATGCCCGAGTGATGTGAATGTGCCCAACATTAGGGCCTCTATACGTGATATTTAAATTTCTCAGAGCCACCCGTCGAGGACAACTGGCGTTACTTTGTTTGTATGAATATGTGTTCTGATTTTTAAGAGTTAAACTAAGTTAGCGCCCACATTTTTATCAAAAATGTAGAATTACATAATTTGTTGCATTCCAGGTGGTATGCGGCGTGCCGCCCGGCCTGGCAGAGTTCGTGGCCCCCCTACAGCGCGGCGGGCTGTGTCGCCTGGCGCACCAGCCGCACGCGCTGGGCGTGTGGACCGTGTACATGTGCGGCCACGCGCCCGCGCCGCACGCACAGCGCCGCCAGCCCGACCCGCGCGTGCAGATCATACAGCTGCACAAGAACTCCAACGGCATGGGACTCAGTATTGTTGCTGCCAAGGTTTGTTCAAGATACACTATTCATTCCTGATCTATTCAAATAAATACAACTAATACGTTGCACTTATACCTGCGGATGCTCTGGGTTCTCAAGAGTCACCTTTTAACTAGCAGACGATCTACAGTTGGAATTGGAAGATGACAGTAATATTATTTTTTGAAGTCAATATTATCATAATTGAATGTTTCAACCCCTGGATACGTACTATGCAGGTTAAAAAAACATCCAAGACTTGGTTATTGTGAAGATGCTGGCATGAAGAGAAGGTCTCTTCATGCCAGCGCACTAACTGACCATGACCACGGATGGCTGCAAACGCGAAATTTTTGTCGTCAACCACTCACCACTTTCCTCCAAAATCGCATGTTGTAGCGAATTTTCTTATAAAGAAACAAACCACCAATACTGGTTGCCTAGGAACCAATAATACAGTCATTCACTCAACACTTCACTATCGATTCAGGGCGCGGGTCAGACGAAGCTCGGGATCTACATAAAGTCTGTGGTGCCGGGAGGCGCAGCGGCCGCAGACGGGCGGCTGGCGGCCGGAGACCAGCTGCTGTCTGTAGACGGACAGTCGCTCGTGGGGATCACTCAGGAGAAGGTATGCTGGAATTACTGGAAATACTCAAAATTACTTTTCTTTTCGTATTACAAATTCGTAATATGAAGGTACTTTTAAACGCCGACAAACTTAAGAGTTCTCTGAAGAAAGTAGCCGACAAGAACCGATGATTTGTTAATTTAACCTTCCCATCCAAATAATGCTCCATCTTAATTGACCACTGTATATATAGTTCTCGCCAAACTTCTGGTCCGCCCTTTAGTTGAGTTTCCGATGCGCATGTTTTTGTATGATATTTACTACTGCGCAGCTATTGTAGCCTCCACTTCATCGTACATTTATTATATTATATTATATTTTTTATAAAATCCGGCTCGAAGGACCAAAAAAATGTACGATGAGGGTCTGTACATTTCGTTCAAGTGCACGATGATAGTTCTGCACACTTGAGATGATGAAAACCCGGGGATAATGAAATAAACTGCCCGTGTTGAGTGTGGTAAAATCACTAATTTATTTTACTAAGCAAGTGGACTAAAATGATGGCGCGTATGCAAACGCTGATGTAGCTTAACCTACTTAATATTGCGAAATGTGCGGGTTCACCGTACAGAGTTAGTTATATAGCAATTACAAAATTAACATACATCTTCCTATATCCCTAACGCATATCAAATATTATAGGCGGCAGAGTACCTAGTGCGCACGGGTCCTACGGTGACCCTTGAGGTGGCGAAGCAAGGAGCCATGCTGCACGGGCTCGCGACCTTGTTACACCAACCAGCCTACAACCAACGACAAGGTATGTTTGACAACTAACTAATATTTTAATCAGACTAATCCGCGTTCATATTTTTCCGTACTAACTTAATAAAAAGTTATAACCAGCGGGGTGAGCACAGCCTACTGTGACAGACTTGTGTCACACATTTTTATCACAGTTTGGGAGCAAAAACTGTGATAAAATGCGTGACTCAAGCCTATTACAGAGACCGTGCTCGCCTGGCCCGGCCCGGCTTTAAATAGCGACTTTTTCCGACCTCTGACGTAGATTTTAGTTAAGGTTCAAAATTGCGTACATAAAGTCATGCCTTTTCTCATGAGGGTTCATAAAAAAGAATGCCGTAGTTGGAATAATTCGAATACGTCCCTCTCGTTCCGTCCATCCAAAGGTTGTCTGCAATGCTTGGGCCGCATCTGCGTGTATCGTCACAAAGCTTCGCGTCATGACACATTACACGCCGATGCGACCTGCTATTATCGGCCATCGTCGCAAACATAGTTAAACGTTTGAAAATGATTTCGGCCATCTAGGATTATTGCACTTTAGTTCAAGCAAAATATCAGAGCCGCTAATATGACCACAGCTTTTATCGCGATAACTTTTTAGTGTCAAAACGTACGAAGCTTCGGCACGCAGTACTTCGGGACGATACACGCAGGTGCGGCCGAAGCATAAGAGATTGCAGGCAAAGCCTAGTGCGATAAAATCGCCCATTGGACACTTGTTTTTGTAAATGTTTGGCCTGTATTTTTGTGGTGTACAATAAAGTATATAATAAATAAAAAATACCGCAGGCAATATTAAAGTTACAACATAAAAAATAGTTTTAAAAACCAATAAACTTGGAAAATATATTAGTTAATATTCATTTTGAAGATTCTTTGGAGAAGAATAATAGTCACTTTAGGCATTAAATTAATATAAGCGTATGTACTTTTTCTAATTATGTTTTTTTACAGTGTAGTAAGCTAACAAGTTTTTATTTATTTATTTAGGTAATAGGATGTCTGATTTAGCCTTTTTTTGAGGAATAGTACAGTTGTAATGTGTTGGTTCTGGTGTTACGTGCGCGCTCAGACGAGGAAGTAGTGTACGAGCACCGCTCGCGCCGCAACTCGGGCACGTTCACCAACCCGCACCCCGCGCTGCTGCGCGCCGCCTCGCCGCGCACCGAGCTCGCCACCGCAGGCAATGACCTCTTTACAACTAGCTACAACTAGCCCCCACCACATACCGCTACCCTCCACGCACGCCCGGTAACACGGAACCATAATGCAGCTTTTTTTTTCAGTCAGCTGATCGCATAATGTCTTTTTTTTTTCTTTTGTTTTATGGCTTCACTTTGACGCTGTCAAGTTTTGAGTTTGCAGTCTTTAAAAACGACGTTGTCGCTGAATATCGTTTTTTTTTTGCAGGTTATTCTTTGGTTTCGTTTTTTTTTCTTGCTTCGTTAACAATACCATATTCTAATGCCGAATTGAAGTTCATGTAAGTGTCTCTTGCAGGCTATGGTCGTCGGCCTTGTCAAAATCGATGTCAACACCTAAGAGATGAGTCTACGGAGTCTAGTACAGATGAGAGTGAGGAGTGGCAGCCTCACTACCACGGTTCTATACCTAGGTTGATAGTGACGTTGGATAGAGAGAATAATCAGTTGCAGGACGACTTGTCTCCCGATACACCCGGCTGTCCGCTTGAGTTGAGGAGCGATGCGCCACCGCCGCGACCTATACCCGTGTTCACGTTTACTTGTGAAGACTTCGACGAACTGCACCCCAGTGGCGAATCCACGAGTCAGGCTGAAGAGTCACCGCAGCACCCGCTTCGGTTCGATACTCCACCCGAGGAACCGCCGCCGATACCAGAACCCCCCGCTAACTACGACCAGTCCAGCGATAACGGAGACTCTATTTGTCTACCACCGCAGATGGAACCCATAGACACTAAGCTTACCCTCGATTTGTTCAATGCTCGCAGTAGAGAGAACGAGTTTTACAGAAGACGTTGTACTGGCATCGACGAGTGTGTGAGCGCATGCGAATGTTGTCGCACGCCTCAACCTGAGACACAACAGATTCCTTACATTGACGAGCCGAACTCAGAGCCCCTGATATTTGAAAATGAAGGCCCGCCTGACAAAGTTGCTACTCCCAAAATACGACGAATATTACCTTCTTTGTCAATAGATAAGTCAGATTCAGATAAAAAACCTGAAACTGCGGACGCAGTTTGTCAAACGCCCTCATCTCCAATGGAAGTAAAAACTCTAATATCGACTCCTAAAAGAAAACTCGAACTTAACCTTGATATTAAGAAAGACTATGACCAAATAGATAATATTCAGAGCAGGCTCAAGAGAGCAATATTTAGCATGTCGACATCTTATTCGGGAAAATCTGAAGATACCGAGATTCCGTCCACTTATTCTACGTCTGATTCTTTTGATGAGACGAATAATGAAATGAAATGTGTAGTCGGCGTCGCTAAAGCTCAGACCCCTGCAGAACCCGGTGCGAAACAGATATTAGATAGCGTCGATCGAAAGTCATGGAAATCTCCAGATGAGTATAGACCTTCCTTCGGCAAAGTCAAAGAATTGACAAAACATTTTAACGACATCAATCTGAAGTACTGTGTGAAAATTTACAAAAGAAATTGTCAGTCAAGTCCGAACCTCAGCGTTCGCGATAAAACTACCAAGGTCATTGAACCTCTACCCGCTAGTGCCAGTCTCGCGGATATACAATACGAGTGCAATAAAACTGAAACGAGCGACACCAAATGTGAGAAACTATCTGATGACGAAGTGAAGAGTATCCTAATACAGTTGGAAGACTGGTCGAAATTTGGTTCGCGCGGTAGCGAAGACACACTAGCGCACGGCAATGAGTTCGAAATTCCGAACTTGCCATCCGAGGAGCACACTGACAACACCGCTAACGGATTTGTATTCAACGAGATAATTGACAAAAAGCCAAGACGAATTACTTTGGATAACATTAGGCTGAAGTCGAATCAGTCGAGTATGAACTCTGATCAGGCGAGGCAAAGTAAGGAGTCGGTGGTTGTGAGTGGGAGTTTCGATAAAGGATCTTCAGACCGTCTGCCGCGGGTGGTGGCGATGATTCCCCAGACGCAGGCTTCGACGGCGCTCGCGGCGTCCTGCCCAGACATCAGCGCCGCGCACACCACGTGTAAGGCTCCCTCACACGCATGACGATAGGTGTGTTATAGATGGACGCACAACTTTGTTTTCGTTACTCCCACTAGATGTTTTGTTTCTATATTACATAGACTACGTTACACAGATATTATACTTCCTGTTTCGGTCTTCTGATGCACACATATTACACACTCGTTTACATGAAATGTGACATTTAAGGATCTTTATGATCAAGTGCAATTTCATGCGAATCTCAGTTTTGTGTGTGTCGGATAAAAAATGGAGGAAGTCTATTATTTGAGCAGAATTTAATTTGTGTCAAATGCATGGATTATCGTTACGTTTATTATTTCGTCGTATAAAAATTGTTTCTCGTTTATTTTCGTACCTTTACGTTTCTGTCACTCGCACTCGTTTTTCGTTATTACAAATTCGTTATTTTATTTTTTGTACTTTTTATTATGTTTTAGGCCGAGATTGATGAACGTTATTGAGCACGTATTTTGGATTAGAAAGATAGATTATATTTTCGGTTCTATCTTGTACTTGTAGTTTGAAAGCGACATGCTAAGCCAAATCACGTGCGACGATAACACTTATGAGTTTGGCCTTAGTTTTAATATCGATGTTTTTATTTTACTTTTATTCTTTAGCTGAGTTGTCGGCAAGATGTGTCAAGGTATTATACTAGTGTTATGCTATTGTAGCGGGCGCGGCGGGTGCCCCGGGTGCGGCCGGTGCTGGGGGAGCGGTGCGGCGCGCGTCGGAGCGGGACCTGCCGGCGCGGCTGGCGGCCGAGGCGAGCGTGAAGTCCAGCAAGAGCACGCCCGCACTACACCACGTGGCCGAGCCGCCGCCCACTCACCATCACACACCTGTCAGGTAAAACATACCAGAAGAGAAAAATATTATATTAGTCGATTCTTACTGGATTCCCATTGCATTGACTTATTTGTCCCACCTTACCCCTGACCACGTGACCTGATTTGCAGTCAGGAAACAATATATAGAGACCCTTTGTGAGAGACACCCCCCAGTAATCTAACTAAAGTCCAAGTCCAAACTACAAAAGAATGCCAGATCTCAATAAAAAAAAAACTCCTACATTATAAATGAAAAATGGTACTTATCCTTCTATGAATGTGACTACAGCGGACACTCATGACAGATACACTATCATATAACTAATTCTTACAAACTACTTACAGCGTGCCTGTAAGTCCGCCGGTAGCGAGTGGCTCTCCGAGCGCTTGGCCCAGCAAGTCCCGCAGCAGCCACAACCTGTCCGCTTCCGCGCAGCACGACGGCTTCTACCAGAACCTGTCCACTGTGCAGTCGCAGCAGCATGCCTTACAAGACAGGTATTACCTATAACATTGACAGTTCTCTGAATTCCGAACATATATGTATGGGGCAATTGCTTTTACTCCTGTGGGTTGATTCTATACTCGAAATCCTTGTTTTGCCATATGTATTTGACTGATGTACATGTTAATTGCTCAAGATGGTCGTCGCTGCGCAGTTCGACGGGCAGTAACCGGCCGCAGTCGACGCACTTCTCGCCGGGAGGACAGGCCGAGGCGCCAGACTCTCCTTTACATCATCAGGTAATTAATAATACTACAAGCTTCTGCCTGCGGTTTCGCCTGCGTGAAAGTTAGAAACTATCCCTAGGTGACATACTCCTCAGGATCCAATCTTTCTCTATATCAAAATTTATCACAATCAGTATTGCGGTTAAAGCGTGAAAGCGTATCAGACAGATAAGAGTTTGAATCCTTGTCACGAAAAGATCATTGTACTGAATGGCGCGAACTTACATTGACGTTTCTGGCTTGTGACTTCAGAAGGAAGCATTGCTGTCTCTGTCTAGCATAGACTTACAACTTCGCTATCGTTTGAGATAATAAAATATTAAGGCCTGGGTTTTATTCAAAGTTTCGTGAAAACTTATAAAAACTACAGTCCAGTACTCCATTTCTTAATAAATGTGATTGTGAAATTGTTGTCCAGTTTCACATATTATTTCGTAAAAGAACGTGCAATTTTTCGTCTTCTGTTCATAATATTGTTTTGTGTGCAGGGCGCAGCCAGCGCACGCGCGGCCAAGCTGGCGGAGATGTCGGAAGAGGTGTCGCGACGCCAGCTCGCCTACCACGCCGCGCAGCAACAGCATCATGCAGCACATCCGCAGCATCCGCAGCCACAACACCACCACCTCATGGGTAAGTAGTAGCACCACATGTTCAAATGCACCCGTAAGACTTTGTAATTTCGTTCTATTTACAAGCTTTTATTTAACTTTCCTTGTAAGTTATATGAATGGGTCGCATTTGTGGTAATTTTGGATGATAACGCATGTTTAGCTAAGTGACAGATTTCTAAATTCAATATAGCGGACTTCCAAACCACCACATTGGCGGATCTATTATTTTTATGGTGTCAAATGAAAATTTATTGCCGATACGAAGAGCTTGGTTTAAACACAATATACATTTTTTTATCCAAATATTAATTGAATAAATACGTAGGGCCAGGCAGCCAGCCTCAGATGCAAATGCCGCCCGGTGGGTACGGGCAGCAGTCGCCGCAGCTGGCGCACCCGCTGCACCACTCGCAGCCCATGCTGCACGTGCACCACCCCCAGAGCCCGCAGCAGATGTACCACAACCAGCACTTCCCGCCGCAGAGGTCAGTTTGTACATATCTACAGCCAGCTCAGATGCAGATGCTGTCAGGTCTATTTAAGCATCATACATTTCGCACCTGTCTTACCACCCACGGAAACTCCTTCGTGTCCAAACTGAAATTTTGTTCTTGTTCTTGTTAATCGCCTAGCGGCCTCGTTAATGAGCGATCGTCTGTTGTATTACCCTGAAGAAACACTTCTAGCCTCTACTGCCCGCTACAGCAACTTGCGGTGCATTTTGGCTACTTAATCGCACCTGCCACCGCGCCCGCACACTTCTTTGGGCTGAAACTGCGTTAAACGAACGCCCGCGCGGTTCCATACAAAAGTGTTCCGTGATCAGGTCCCGCCAGTTGCAGATTTTTCCTAGTCGTCCTTTTGCTACGTATATTTAGTGATCCATCGACACAACTACATGCATACCGCTAAAATTTAACTAGCAACACTGCGTAAATAAAATTATCCGTGTTTACGCGCGTAAACACGCGACGGCTTCCCATCGCGGACGCCCGCTTAACGCAGTTTCGGCCCTTAGTCAGCGCGTGTTACTCTGGTTATCTTAATCCATTTTCATCTTTATTTTGTAGCATTGTATCAAAACGCAGCAATGAGTATCTTATATCATTTACCTCTAACACATGATATAATACAGATCAAATACAAATAGATAATCATAACTGAAATTACAGGTACGAATGGATGCCACCCGGCCCGCCATCACCGCAAAGATCGCAACCGCCCGTTGCCCCGAAACCTCAGGTAAATCCGCAAAGCAGTCATCGCTTCTATACATACATAACTAAAATTAAACAAAAAAAAGATTTCCGAAGCGCATACCCGCTTCGGAAATCTTCAATGAATGATTGCCGAAGAGCATTCCTTTGCTGAGATATCTATATTTTTTTGGCATTTTCTATAACATCGACAGAACATTCACTACCTAGCTTCTGCCTATGTTAGAATCATGAAGGAACTCCATATAAAAGTATCGATATTTACCAAGATAGCAAGCATGGAATGTCAAGATGGTTTTTGGTTATTTACTGTGTATCAGAGTTCCTATGTATAAGGGAAAGGTTTTATGAAGAAAACCACAGAAAGACAAGACTAGGTATTTATTTCAATGAGGCTTTTCAATTAATTCATATTGAGAAGTTTTATGGAGCTTACCACCCGATCGCTAAACTAGTTCTCGTGGAGAAAAAGAGCAAGAAACTCCACGGAAGCTCTTCTATAGTATTTAAAGATATCTTTTACAATCATATAAATATTGTTTCAATCAAAAATCATCTAATTCTATGATAAACTTTATATGATGAATCTTGTTACATTTGACAATGTTACAAAATCAAACAAACAAGGGCAAGGCAAAGAACATAACTAGCCCTTAAATCAATTTAACAAATAATTAGGAATAAGGGCATAATATGATACAGATACAGTTTCAACACAACCATTAGCAATAATGAAAATATTATAATATCAAATAACTTATGTGAAACTTGTGTAGTCGATCTTTAACAAAATATAACAACTCAGGAAGACACTATCACACTTACAATATAATATCTGGCCTGTACAGGCTTGTAGTTCACAGCAAAGTAAATCAACTTACGAATTACACACTATTTTATAGTACCGATTCGACCTGTCTCAATAGGTCAAATGTGAGACAATGGCGCGTTAGCCCCACCATTTTCCACACTGCTATAAATAATCTCACAATTAGGTCAATAATCAATTAAGGAAGGCAATGGTAATAAAAGGTATCAAGACAATTAAGGAATTTAATATCGCTTATTTAGTCATTCTTAATCAATCTTCGAAATAATATTGATACTATAGCTGACAGTCTTGTACTAATTGTCTCAAAGAACTTATAATACTAACATAGCAATATAAAATCCAGGATACATCACAAAGATCATTACAAATTACGTAATTTTTTATAGGAAACACATTGCCGTACGCAAAATACGCGCTTGGTCGTGGAGTTGCGGAAACCAGCCCGTTTTAACGTAACCTAACCTAACCATCATCAGTGTGGCTTAAGGCGCCGATTCCCTTGAGTAGCTGATTTTAAAATGAGAATCACGTCTAAACGGCAAGTGATAATTTATTGGAAAAAATATATGTTATATTAGACCATTTTCTTAATCATTTCATCTGAGCAAATTTTGAGTTTTATTCGTATAACATAGTGTTATTAATTTGTAAAGTTATGTCTAAAACGAACAAAAACACGACAATCACAACAAAACCGCTGGGCGTATTTTAATGAAATCGACACCATATCAAAGACAATTTAATTATCTACATTTTGATCTGAAGCTTTTTTTTTTAAAGTCATCGAATAATAAGAAAAGTACAAAAAACTACTAAATTTCGGGTCGCGCGGGTGAGAATCGAGGGCGCGTTTTGTTCCCTCAAGGTCGTTGGCGTTAGTCGTCGTCTTAAATGTAATTAAGAGTTATTTCCTGTACACACAACAATATTACTTACGTGGGTACTCTTACAATTGTAGGTAGTTTACAACACAATAATAATTTAGCTAGGTACTTCGACATTTTTAATTAATATGACAGTTTGTATTATGTAGCAAACCATTGTGACTTAAAAGTGAAAAATCATGATTTAATGACGTCACACGTACTTCCAATTCTAACATCTGCGTTTTGGCTCGTTTGGCATTTGTACGTTGACTTATTCTGATGATTTGCTTCTTATTGCAAAGTTTCTTCAAAATCCGTTCTGTAGTTAATGCGCGAAAGAGTAACAAACATCCATCCATCTGTCCTCACAAACTTATGCATTTATATTAATTTTCTAATTATTGATTTTATATTAGGGTGCGAGGCGAACGGACATGGAAATGGAAGAGCAATCACATCAACAGTCACATCCACAATCACATCAACAGTCACACCCGCAACCGCAGCAGCCTCCGCCCAGCAGTGTACAACCCGAAGACGGTATGGATACTACTTATATCATTATACAAATCTCAATTGGACCTAGTTATGCAAAACAGAATCAACCCACACAATGACAGTTTTGAGAAAAAGCGATTTTTGTCAAAATGCTGTATCATTCAAATTGTTTCTTATTTTGAATAACGTTTATGTAATGTAATAGGTTAGTGTAATAGGTCCAATTTGAAGCTGATTGTGGATTTGGTAATGAAAGCAAATCGCTGGATGGGCTTTGTCTATAGGACTCTGGGACATCCTCTTCTCACCTGAAAGCTACAGAAAGTCATGACGTGGTAGAATCTCTCTTACGACTTAAAAATATATTTTTCATCATCATCATCCTTATCCATCATAGCCTTTCAATGTTCCCACTGCTGGTACACAGACAGCCTCTCTAGGAGAGAGCTAACGGGCCTTAATCTATCACGCGGGCCCAGTGCGGGTTGGTGGATGTCACACGCCTTCGAAATTTTGGTTTTAGAACATGCTGGTTCCCTTACGATTTTTTCCTTCACCGAAAATACTATCAGTCTGGTTCTAATGGCAAGCCCGCCACACAATTCCCAACTACTGCCAGAATCAACAGTGATGACTACTAGAAAAGCGCCGACTCAATGTAGTTCGACGAGTCCCAGAGAAACGATTCAACCGTGTTTATGATTAAATTAGGAATAAGTGCAGTGTTGGTAGGTTTCGCACAAAATGGAGCAATGATCTGCTAAAGGATTCCGCTGACAAAGTACCAGTTTATATAGCGATGTTTGGTGGAGGCATATGGCCAGTAGTGTACGCCTTTCAGCGGTGAGATTGTGGTCAAGCGCGAGCCTATAGGTTATAAAAAAAAAATAAAAAATGATGATGTATGGGCAATCTTTATGTATAATTTCGTTCAAAATCGTACAGTTTGTATGGAAAGTAATAAGATGTAATTTGATTGTATACAGAGCGATACGTGGCCAGCGCACTAGAGCCGCCAGCGGTGTCAGTGTACCCCACTGGAGGACAGGGCGCGGGCGCAGGCAGAGGCGCTGCGCCGCACAACCCGTGGCAGAGGGAGGAGCGCGAGAGGCAGCTCGAAGCGCGACGAGCTGCTGCACGCGCGCGCAGGTATGCACCCATAGAAATATTAAATACAGGAGAAGTGGCAAGGGGGCGTGTCGGTGTCTGCGCGACTTGGTCACAGTGCCCATGTCCAAAATCATGTTTCAAAATATCACAGCGACTGTACTATTTTTGCAATAAATGCATTGTTCCTTAACCACTAGCTAAGTTCGTCGCTAAGTGACTGGACAATCAATGTAAAAATCGCATAACGATACTTTATTAAGCGGATGCATCGCGTAGTACGGCCGCTGCTTCTTGCGACGAGTTAGTGATGTGATTGTGAAGATGTTTTTGTGTGGGTAAGTTGTACGGAGCATGCTAAATACACGCTGTGTTTGATGAGATAAGGTTTATATTTGATTCTGTAGTACGTTCCGATTTAAGAGTTGCGGGTGTGTGCGCGACTGCGTGTCTATTGCTTTTTCTGAACTGTATGTGTAGTAGTTGCCGTGTGGTAGGGGCAAACTGGAGACACAGGTTGCCGATATATTTCGTCTACCGGGCATATCTCCTTGTTTATTATATCTATGTATGCACCACTAACGAGCTATTAAATATAACTGAGAAAATCCCCTATTGGTCTTTTACAGTCTCTATCACTCGATTTCTGAAACCAACCCGAAGAACACGAGCGACAAAGCTCAAACGTTTTCACTTCAATAGTTCTGACTAGACATCAAACTCTTTTAAAGTAGTGTTAAAACGGACTATATTATGAATACAAAATATGTTTGTTTGTTACGCCTTGACGCCTTAATCACTGAACCGATTTTGATTAATTTTGTTACGGTATCCGGCTCGAAGGACCAAAAAAAATGTACGACGAAGGTCTATATACTTTGTTCAAGTGCACGATGATTGTTCTGTACACTTGGGATGATAGAAAACTGGGGATAATGAATTGAACCGCTTGTGTTGAGTGTGGTAAAGTCACTGATTTATTTTACATAGCCAGTGGACTAAATAATCGCGCGTATGCAAACGCTGATGTAGCTTAATATTAAGAAATGTGCGGGTTGACCGTACAGAAGGGAATCTGGAAACGGTTAAAGGCTACTTCTTTTTGCATAAAACTTGAACTAAATAGTTTTTTTTTAATCTTCTTATTATGTCATCCGATTAGTTTAATTACAAAGTACCAGGACACCAGAATCAGGAAGTAATAAAGTATCCGAGGCTGGAATCATCAGTGTTAAAGACTCACAAACTATGTACCAGGAGAACAGAATCATAAAGAAGTATTACAGTTACCAGTTACCACCGTAGTACTGTTTATAACTAGTACAGGGGTCAAGTAGTTTCAAATATGTAATAATTTTTGCCAATAAATGATTATGATCCCCAAGATCGGAATTAGAAGCGGTAAAGACTCAAACTATCAGAATCATTAAGAAGTTGATCAACAACCAGAATTGATGGACGAAGTCTATATTAAAGCGAGCGAAGTCGCTGGAAAAAGTTAGTCAGCAATTAAAACCACTTGACTGAGTCTGTTAGCAAATTTTTCTCATTTAAAATTTCACATAACATTGATTATGATATTGAAAAGCCTAATGTTATAGTGATATTTCCAGAGACGCAACCATCGCCCAGTTAATATCACTGGGAGCGGCGCGCACGCCCGTACAGAACCAACAGCTGCGAGCGCTGCAACTGGAGAGAGACTTCGAACTGCGAGCCACGCAACATGATCAGGTAAGCATTTATACACATTTTTGATATTAGAATTACGTAATGATAAGATGGACTTTTTGGATTGTGACATGATCCTTTATAAGATAATTTAGACCGTTAATTGTCATGTCACTAAAACAGTTAGATAAAGCATGGAGTGTAATTGATACTTTAAATGCCACTAACAGTGTGTCATCATTCCTAAGTCTAGCTTTAGGCATGTTTCTGTTACAAAAATCAGATTCTGTCTCAGATATTCTCGCTTTTTTTTCTTATTAATAGCAATAGGCTCCAGCCTTCGGGACGAGCCTTGAGGATCGTCGTCATTATTTATGGAACCAAATGATATTATGTAAATTTAACTGGGTCAAAAAGAAAAACAAAATCATCCGCTTTTCGAGTTCTTACCTTCAAATATCGGCAGCAATAGTTTCAATATTAAGCATAACATTCATCTTCTGCCCACACAGGAGGAAGGCAACGCGGCAGAAGGTTCAGAAGAGCCAGAAGAGCTTCTGGATGAAATGCTGGACTCCCCCGCCGCGTCCCCCGTGCCGCCCCCTCTGGCTCCCACGCAGTACCCGCCTAAGTCTATACTCAAGACCAACACACGCACCGAGATCACCAATGGATATGCTACGGAACAGGTACGAGTTTATTTAAGGAAAAACAAACAGTAGCACAATAAGAAACAGTCATACAATCTTAAATATTACATTTAAACAATTATGCTACCCACTACGTTCTCCACAGGTTACTATTTAAAGTATTTATAACTAGCCATTAACACAGATACAATACACAACGGTTGCTGTCCCAAAAGATTTTTAAATAATATATAAACAAAAAAAAGGTAAATTAAAATTTGTGTGCGTATATTATTAAACATTACGTTATTTCATTACGTTATTATATATTAATTTGCTGATCCTTTAGGGTTGCTCGGACTTGCTTCTTAAATGCATTTTTACTAAGAAAAAGAATGTCGATTGAATTAAATTCACTGTTATATGTCTCAACCAAGCGATGAAGTGGTGAACGTGAGCCGGCGTTGGATTTACAGAGACTAGTAGCAAATAGATGTCGAGTGCGTACCTCACGTACACGAATTGTTTGAAGTTAACTGAAAAGTTGTTTCATCAGCAATGCCTTTTTCAACTATGCTGGGTCGACTTCCAGTCAACATGGCTACAGCTGAGTATAGTCCGCGCCAAACCTTATTTCATGAGGTATATACTCACAACGGATATTTGTGTTTCTGGATTGGCTGCAAGACCCTGTGCAGTAGCTATTTTTGTGTCAATCTTTAAGGTGAAGATAGCATTGTATAACTGTTTCTTTAACTCGCTTACTGTATGCAGTATACTTGATGACAAACTGTTTCTTGTGCAATGGACGGCAGAGGCAACTTCAGAGACACAAAGATCCGCTGTGACCACTATACTCAGCGTTCGTCTGTCATTTGGGTTAACGCTGTCAGTTTGGCTGTTGAGATTATGTGCACAAGAACAAACCAAACGTTTGATCCTGAGGCCGTTTGTTCACGACGCGGCACACGACATCGCAAAATGTGGTCACGATTCAAGGCTCCATACATTTGTATGGACCGTTTGTTCATTGCACGACACCGCATCACACGCGACAAGATTTTCATACGGTTTCTCGCCAATGTCATGTCGTTGCGGTTTTTTTGCGGTGACGATTTAGCGGCTGAACAAAACCGTTATGAGCTTGTTGACGATGACGCCACGACACGCCGCACCGCACGGCTTACGCGTGGTACGTCACTCACGCGCTTATAAAATAATACAAGTGCAATGCAGTGTCGTTGCAGAATCGTGTCCAGTGAACAAACGAACGGACCACAGACCGTATGCAGTGTGTCGTGTGTTAAATATCGTGACAGCAAATCGTATCGTGCGGTGCCTCGTGTCCAAACGACCTTACCGTCCTATTTGTTTTTTTTCTATGTATTTCTGACCAAATCAATTCCCTTAGGTGACTTACGAAGAAAGTCGAGTAGCCGAAGTGAGTTCAGCCGTGAGTGCACTGAGCGTGTCGTCACACACGCAACACGTCGCGGCAGCTGTGGGGCCGGGCGGGGCGGGCGGGCCGGGTGCGCCGCCCCCGCCGGCGCGCGGCTCGTCGTTCGCGGTGATGGCGGAGCGCGCGCGCACGCTGTCGCCGCCCAGACACGAGCACCACACGCTGCCGCACCATAATGCGGCGCCGCAGTAAGCATTCACGTTGATTGTCCGAATATCATAAATTAATGAGTTGAAAAGTTATGCCAAAAATTCAAAAACCTAAATGGAACCTAGCGTATATTTTCATTTTTTTTTTAATACAAATGCTGTATTAAAATTGCCAATGTTTTTGCGCTACATTTGTTTTTGTAATTATTTGTATCAAAATTTGTAAATTGGCTCTTACACCTTTTATATTTTCAACGCTTCAATTGGTTTATAACAAAAAGTGGATTCTCACTTCGAATAGGCAACTATAGTTCTTAAGTTAACTCACGATCAACCATCCACAGTTAGATTTACTTGCCCAAGTTAAGTAAGTGTCTGGTACAAATATAAAATTAATTCATAATACTATAATGTGGAAGGGTTACTCACATACTTTTAAATGAATATGGTCATAAAGCTCTTCAGAATAAGATTCATATCTTAGCCAAAATATAGTAGCAGTGAACTCAAACAGTCGTTCTCCCTGTAGATCTCCAGTAGGCAGCGCGCGAGACAAGCGCGTGTCGTTCCACGAGCGCGCCGCCCCCCCCGCGCCGCCCTCGTGCTCGCCGCCCCCCCTGCACGAGCCGCCGCCCGTGCCGGCACACCAACACCAGGCGCACCAGCACCAGCAACAGGCGCACCAGCACCAGCAACAGGCGCACCAACACCAGCAACAGGCGCACCAACACCAGCAACAGGCGCACCAACAACAGCAACAGGCGCACCAGCACCAGGCGCCGCCCGCACGAGAGGATCCTGACGTACGTACACTACCATAGCGCACGCAACCGCTCCCGAAGATAGACATCACCTTGCGAGTTAGTCTACTACGATCTAATTGTGGCGTAAGAACAAAGCGCAGTCCTCCCTATCCTTTATATATCTCAATGAACACGACACTAAACGCCAACATTCGGACAGGCAAGACTACTACTATTGTACAACATAAAAGTTACATCATAAATCGTAGAAACTGATAAACCAAGACAAAGTTAAGTGTTTCAAAAACCCGTTTTAAATATACTACATATATCGTTGCTACAACCACTGCCTTACAACTATCATTACTGGTTTCTATGAAAAACCAAGTCACTGATGTTCCTTACCCCTCAGTTAATTAGACTTCACACAACAAATAAGACATAATGTAAACTTTGATTACAGAGGTTCATAGAGGAGGCAGAGAGCATGCTGGCGGGCCCGGTATCACCGCAGACTCCCAACGCGCCCAACCTTCCCCAGCACACGCCCGGCGTCATCGGCGCTCAGGAGGTCTACAGGTACGACTAACTAATCTTCTTTCTCAGTTTAGAAAAATTAACTCAATATCATAAAGACAAATTACCAAATCAATTACAAGTGTATCATTAGCGACCCGCCCTAACAACTGGGTAACATGATATAAGGGCCGATAACTGTTGAAAAGACTGATTGTTAGAGTTTCGGGCTCATGACTACCAGTAACAACTGTCACAAGATTTACGAACGCCAGACGAGACCACAGATATAAATCTAACTAGATGACGCGATTGTATGTACTTCGCGTGTCAAAAAACGGAGTAAAATTACGATCATGATCGTAATTTGAGCTTTTCATTTAGCATTATCGGCACCGGAAAGCCACCGAAATCTAGAAAAATGCTTAATTATGCCATATTGAGCAGTAAAGACTGTATAGAAAAAGTTGGACGAGGCATTGGAAATGTTTTCTTTCATTGGTGAGTAAATTTGTTTTTTAAATCTTGTATGACAATGTGGCACGCTTGGTTTTCATACATATGAAGGGACTTGCGTTATCTAGTTAGATTTATGTCTGTGGACGAGACAAACAGCTTAACGTGCTTTCCGCGGCACGGAGGGGTTTTGGTACGTAACTGGTGGCCACCCATCATCAGACCAACCACGGCAATCGACACGACCTTGAAGCAACTTGTGCTCCTGAAATTACTTAGTCATGAGCACGTTATTACCGTTCTAGCATTGTCCCACAAGAACATAACAGGATATGTAGCTTTGAAGTAACTTTGAAATTGGATCTTATTACAATCTGTATGAACGTAGGGACCCGCGCACTCGGCGGCTGGCAGAGCAGCAGGCCCGCGCACCCACCGCGCCCGTGCCCGAGCAACTGTCCTTCAAGGAGAAGATGAAGATGTTCGCGCTCGAGTCCGGCGAGGCCTCCACGCCCAAGGACAAGGTAACCGCGAGACACTGACCTGACTGTGCCGTCTGAACACCTGTCTCCATGCTTCTAACCTTAGTCTTATTCTATAGGCTTACCGCTTAACTGAGACAGTGCCCTCGGTAGCAATAAGCGGGAGGGATGTTCTGACGCGTCTCAAACATTTGAAGTTCGAACGCTGTCACCCCTCCCGCACCGCGCAGCTACCCCAGGCACCGTCCCAATTAAACGGTAGGCCTATAACCACATAGTGTACCACATCCGTATAGTCTTTGTGCACCTTCAAACTGTACGCTACTACCAGCGACCACTTTGAAGATGCCTTCCCTTTTACATTGGACAAAATTACTTGATTCTTTCACTTTGCATGGGTTTAAATAGACACCCGGTTTAAACGAGTCACTGTTATTTGCAGGTCAAAATATCACGCGCGCAGCGAGACATCGATGCGGTACATTAACCTAATGATGACTATTAAATTATACTTATTGTAATGCGTTATGAATACATACATTTTACGTGTACATAAGTTGTACGTATAGAGGAATATCGTAACTCCTTATAATGATTTTATAGTAATATGGCAAAGTTGTAACGATACGTTACAGTTTGTGTTACAGTATTATAATAACATATTTATATTCCGTTCTAATATTTCTACACGATGTAGGCGAAAATAGTGTATTTTTGATAATTCTAACAAAACTGTTTGCAGCTTTTCGGCAGCTACTTTATACATGTGAAAAATAATAACGAAAATGACTCTTAGTAACATTAACGAATATGACACTATTTTCGCTTTCATACAAGACACAAATGTAGGAAACCTTTAAAAGGGAAGTAATGCCGAAAGTACCATACTGTCGTGACTGAGGTCCACGAATTGCCTTGCGACGAAACGTAGCACCAATTTTGTATGTCTATCATAGAATCTAAGCGAGTTTTCTTTCTCAAATAGGAATATTTTTATGATTACGAAAATTTTAAATGTTGTTTACAAGATGTCGCTTTAGCAGCTAGTGCAATGATATTATAATATAATATACATTACATTATATCAGACCATATCTTAATATAGGGAATATATGGTTATAATATTCAAATTTTATATTGTATTCATATTTTCGGTATTTGTCGTACATTACCAACGGGCACATCCTATATATGTACTAAAGTCGGAACTATTGTGCCATTGTATTAGTATATTGTATAATGGGTTTTTGCCGTTTATATAATGATAAAAGTTTATTCTCTGGGAGGACCAAGGTAGTAATCGACATCGGAGGGTGCCTTTACGTGTACTTTAAAAGTAAATTTACATATCCATCATATTTTCAAGCCATGAAATTAATATGCATTGTCATCCAACAATTTTTTTTTGTAACTTCGTGACATTCCAAAGAACATTACGTTTCTTTTTTCTATTTTATATGTATGTTATAAAAGCATTCCTATGAAACATGAATGTATTATGTGTGTACCGCTATAGCGGTTGTTATCTTTACAATATTATTTCAAAGATTGACCTGTTATTACAATTCGAATTTTAACAAAAAGCAATAAGATATTGTGAAGACTTTGTTGTAAATACAATTAATAAAGTTTATAGGCTAATTAAGCACGTGTTTGTGCCAAAAACAAGTTCCAGTGTGGCCAACCCGCATGGAATGGCGAAATTATTTTATTTAGTGGCAACCAATTTCGTGATTGGGTACTTGACTACTTTTAAATGATTAAATAGGGTATAACTTTACTCAAAAATATATGTAGAGATATACGAATAAAGAGACAGCAAACGTGTTGTAAGCTTCGTTCAAATACCACATGTCCGTCTTACTCTAAATACTTTTGCCCTTCAGAACGGGTGTTGATACTGACTCTATCGAGTATACCATCAGTATTAAATAGGTCATGTAACTTAGTAATACCCTATGACTAATAGACAACAATCACATACAATACATAGTCAAATGCCCCATTTGTTTGGTCACAAGACATTAGTCAGCATGCATACACAATTAGTTTTAAATCTCTGATATAATTAGCTGTCAGGACACTAGGTTGCTACTCATTACATTATTATGGTTAACGTTTTAAAGCACCAATTTACTGTATATAATGTAGGTAGTGGAATCCTTGTGATTATATTAAGGTTTTTGTACACCTGTTTGTATATGTAAATGTTTATTCGAGGACAGAGCGATGGCAACTGTTTGATGACGAGTCCAAGAGACGGAAGGCCTACGTGAGGGTAGACTTAGATTAGTTCCTGGGGATTCGGTTCCGGAGATTCCCAGTATTCACCCAACGATAGTCAATTAGTGAAAGATTGAGATTAATTTTAGAAAGGATTTTTAATTATTTCAATAGCTATACTGTATATAATTACGCTTGAAAACGTCAAAATAGTATCGTTATGAATATTTAAGTAACATAATTCGAATAATTATTATTATGCAAACTAATTATTATACTTGTTATTAACGGTAGCTATTGTACTTCCTTTCTTTTGAAAATAAATAAAGTAACATTATTCAGATGTTTTATTTACATATCCTCCTTCTCCATTGAAAACTTTACAGCTCACCAAATGGGAGACCCGCCACTAGAAATGATTTATTTCTTCTCAATGACCTCAGAAAGTTTGAACGCACAAGTAGTTTTCTATAGCAGGGCTTTTATAAACATCCTCATCAATTAGCTAGCCCCAAAAGCAGCCAAAACCTATGACCTATGAGACCTATGCGCTGCTAACGATACCGTGAAAGTGGCAAAGCTTTGGGCCATAATTTTTAAACTATGGTCGTGCTAGCGACACGAGGAAAGCCTAGGTTACACAGTGCGAGCTGGCATGCGAGCTGACCGAGTCAGTTACTGAGGTGCAGTTACTTGCACCGTGTGACCGCATCATACGAGTTACTGTCATGTGCGAGTGGGACAGTAGCTCGCGTCCGAGTTACTTCAACATTTTTTGTTTTTACTCGCTACTTGCCTTCCCCCACCACGCCACTCGCACGCCGCTCGGTCGTCAACTCGCACGATTTTGCGAAATGACAGTAGCTCGTACGCTCGGGCCCACGCTACAGTGTTTCTTGTTTCGGCGTCAAAATGGCGGAAAGATGGACATCCGATCAAAATATAAAGTTTGTGGAGCTATACAAAGATCAAACGAACTTATGGAATTGTTTGGATCCTAATTATAAGAACAGAGATTTGCGTAAAGCGTCGTTAGAACACATCCGCATGGAATTTAATTTACAAAACACGAATGAAGTTACAAAAAAAATCAAAAATTTACGTTCTACGTATAACCAGGAGTTATTGAAAATTGAAAAAAGCAAAAAAAGTGGATCTGGCACTGATGAGATCTATAAACCATCTATCAAGTGGTTCGATTCTATGGATTATATTATGAAAATAATAAATCTAAAAGAAAAAGAAACACTAAGTAATCTGGTAAGTATTTTATTTCTAATTACACAATCATATCATTTTGCCACGTAACTGCTCCCTCGCCATTGAAATAATTTTTATATTTATCACGCATTTTCTCTGCTATTGCTTTCGATCTATTATTGATTCTCGAGCGACGAATACTCGGTAATTCATTAATTTCGGACCTCCACTGCCCCAGAATGATTTGAAAGTTTATGATGTCTTCATAATCTGTAGTTCCTGGTGGTGTATAAGTGCTTGATGCAGTGGTACGTAACCAATTGTGTAATGTACATGCACATAAGACGATCTTTATCGTAGTTTCCTCTTTAACTTGAATTGGCTTTCCCAAAACACGAAAACGAGATGCTAGAATGCCAAACCCATTCTCCACAATCCTTCTTGCTCTGCTCAATCTATAATTATATATCTTTTCTGCGGTAGTCAATATATTTTTGTAGGGCTTTAGTAAATACGGCTTCAAAGGGAAGGCATCATCTCCAACTAGAATACCATTTTCAGGCAACAATAAATTGTTTTCTAGATACGGATACAAAGAGCAGTTTTGAAATACCCCACCATCTGCATTACGACCGTATGAGCCTATATCTACATATCTGAAAGTATAATCGTGATCTACGACGGCCATGAGCACTATACTGTTTGTTCCTTTGTAGTTATAATATTCACTGCCACAATTTGGTGGTGCTTGAATTGTTATGTGTTTCCCATCAATAGCTCCACAGCAATTCGGGAAATTCCACCTCGAAGCGAATCCTACTTCTATATCTTGCCATTCTTCCACATTGGGTATCTGAAAAATAAAAGAGTAACATTAATTTCAGGAACCAAATCATGCGTCAACGTCAGGAAGCAACGTTGGATCAATGTCAGGAAACGAGGCCATGAATAACGAGGACCTTGATGCTAGTGTCAATAGCAACAACGCCGTTCCTACAAAAGTGATGAGGCCACCAAAAACTCCAAAATTAAAGACGAAAGTATCATCAGAACGGTCTGAAATTCAAGCAGCTGTGAATGAGCTCAAAGAACTAAATAACAGTTTAGTAAACGTGTCTGCCCCGATTCCAAGAGAATTAGAAGATGAATGTGATGTTATTGGAAGACATGTAGCACTGCAGCTCAAACAGTTACCTCCGATTGATAGAATTGATGCGACAGATGAAATACAGGCAATACTCTCTAGATACCGTAAAAGCGCCCTCTGTGCTAGAATTGTGTATACACCTTCTGATTACAGTTCTGAATGTACGCCATCACCACAGCCTGCAGTAAATTATCAACTTGTTGGACCTACAATATCTGCACACTCTACACAACTGGAACAATCTTCACAATCTATACTCCATAATGAATGTACGCTGTCATCACAGCCTGTAGTGTTCGCAGCTCCAGTAAATCCTTCACAAACAATGTCTGTAAATTATCAACCTGTTGAACCTACAATATCTGCAAACTCTACGCCACTGCTGGATCAATCTTCACAATCTATACTCCGTAATGATATACTTTCTTCAGCAATATCAATCTCTAAAATAACGAAATAAGCTATGTAGTACTGTAGTTATTAAGTATTACTATGTTAAGTTCACGTTTAATATGTGCAAAAACTTTAACAAATCCGTTGTGAATTTGATTAAGAATAATAAAAATTACTTACTTTGATATAACCTTTTAGACTTTCATTGATAGCAGCACACACTTCTGGTATTATTTTAATTATGGATGCTTTTGAAACTCTGAAAAATACCGACAATAGTCTATACGATATCCCAGAAGAAAGGTATACCAGAGTTATTTCCAACTTCACCCTTGCAGGTATCGCATCCCTCATCAGTGTATCATCACGTTGAATTTTTGGAGCAATTAAATTTAAAAGTATTTCCACTTGTTCAGGTGTCACTCTCATAACCGCTTTATATTCTCGGGGATCTTCATCATATAGCTCTTTAAATATTGTATGCGTTGCCCCTTTTTTTTGCAACCAATCCCTGACCCAAATACTTCTTTTCTTCTTCTTTTTTTGTATAGCTCTTTCAATTCTAAGCATTTCAACACAAAGTATTTTCGTAACCGCTTTTATTGTGGTATGTACTGTGATTAAACGTGTATTTTGCGACAACATTGCAGACGAATTGCCATTGACGAATATGCCAGTACACTGGTGCAGTAGCTGTCTTCTGCGAAGCCAGCAGCTTGCATAGTGTGACCGTGCGAGGCGAGTCGAGCTACTGTCATACGAGTACATAGGCACAGTAGCTGTCTACTGCCACATCAGCAGCTCGCACTGTGTAACCTATCCTGAAGTATCATTGACTCCCTTAATTAAAAATCTACCCTAATATCTCAATTTCGAAGTAAAGCTAACCTTCGAAATTGTACCAGGGGAGTCTCACTCCGCAGTTTAGGTACGATCGGACGGCGCACCACCCGGGACGGAATATCGCATAGGTTGCCGCTTACCGCTCGGCCCGCACGTTAGCCACGTTATTAATTCTATGATTTTTGCAGCAAAGAATGATGACTTCTAAACGATCTTCTAATGAATCCTTTAAAAGATACTGTTGTGTTTACGGGTGTTTAAATAAAGCAAAGACCAATGAATCGATATTATCTTTTTTTAAAGTGCCGACAGATTTTGAAAGGTAAGCTATTTTGTTGTATTTAAATCATTACATAAATACTCTGTAACTATCGGTAGTAGAGTACGAGATTTTTATAAAAATTTAAGCATTTTGTCTATACCAATATTATAAAGAGGAAAGATTTTTTTGTTTGCTTGTTTGTACCGAATAGGCTCCGAAACTACTGGACCGATTTAAAAAATTATTTCACCTATGGATAGCTACATTATGCCCGAGTAACATAGGAATTTTGACGGGAGCGAAGCCGCGGGGGTCAGCTAGTGGTGTATAAAAGAATGAATAGGTGTGCGAAATACTAATAATTAGGTACCTACCTACTTAGATATTTTAGATTGCCGAGTTGTTCACAAATATAATTTGATTCCTTTTTTTTATTGAATGGTTACCGTTTTGTTCACATAAAAGTAAACGCTTTAGACCCAGTTTAAAATAAATTATAATTTCCTATGTAAGTAGTTACCTACCTAGCCTAAGAATTTACCAATAGCCTGAGTAAGTGTACGCACTTGTTAACGTTTGTATATAATACTAGGTACCTACTTATATATACCTAACGAACAAACAAAAAAAAAATTCCTAAGAGTTCGTTAAGCCAACTTTAAATAAACAAACAGAAAATATCACTAAGACCTACCAAAGAGGTAGGTACTTAGGTAAACTAGATTTGTTTTCATTTGTTAAGTACCTAACAAAATGACGGACTAAAATATTCATTTTCTATCTACCTACTTGACCGTGTAATCATATGTATCAAACATAGGGCAGATTACGTGGTCAAGTAGATAGTAATATTATAGTTACAGTGGCAAGCCGACAACCCTAGCGCGTCACTCCGCGACAGAGCGCGAGTTACGCGTTAGAAGAGAGCGGCAGCGTTTAGGTGAATATCGCGTTATGTACTGAGCGCTTATGCGAGCTGAATTGCACTTTGTTGCTTATCAACAAGAGCCGCTATTTCTATAAATTGTTGCGCGAAGTGACTCTTTTGTACTTGTACTATTATTTATTCTGTGATTGTACTTCCTTTGGGCTGGTGCCCCAAACCATGCATTTGCCCTGAGTTAATTTTGCAGACAACGAGGTCTAGTGCGCAAGAACAAAGCCCCGTCTATTCTCATTTTCTTGTTTGTAGGGTTCCATCTGTTAACTACATGGCAGTATATCATTTATATCACGGCATTTTTAAATAATTTCTTAAATGTTGTAAATTACTTTTAGTATGAAATAGTTTGGCTACTAGCTACTACATACTGGTTAAGTTGCTTCAGACTCACCTTAGACCGATCACTGATATACAAGAAGCACTGTATTTAAACTAAATTTAAAGCCAGCACCCTGCTTCGCCGTCTAACATCTACTGCCTGTAGCGCCTCTCCACATGTGCTTAGTATGTACATCGGGCGTAACACTTTGCTTCTTGGCTGGCGAATTCGCATGCCCAGTGTGGCATCGAGCCGTCCATGCCCGACGAGTTGATTTAGCCCTCAATAAGACATGCAGGATAGTTACGGGCTGCCTAAAACCAACATCACAGCACTGTACCCGCTTGCAGGAATAGCCCCTCCGGAGGTCCGAAGAGATGTGGCCTGTTCTTCTGAAAAACACAAGCAAGAGACAGATAGACGACACTCTTAGAGAAGTCAAGGGACAAATTGAAGAGACAAAAAAGCTTTCTGAGGTTAAAACTAAACCTATACTACTAAAGACTGCGGTCTAGTGAAAAGCAAAAAAGTGTCTGTGGCTCCTCAAATATCTCCCTCCGACTGACTATGTTGAGCCTGCAGAAAGGCTCCCTGCAGGCCACCAACTGCCTTGGCCCACCTGGAAGTCTCTAAACCAACTCCGAAGCCAAGTGGGTCGCGGCAGGCACAAATTAGTTAGATGAAGATCAGTCTGATCTGACTTGGGCACCAAATAGCACTTGAAATATAACTTGGCGTCTATTCTACAGGTTTTCGTAGGCCTGGCTGGCCTGGCTCTAACATAGAATCTGTTTAAGTGTGTCATATTGAGAGATGTTTTGGTTCATGTTAATTCAGACCCGTGGAATAATTTGGAGACATAAAAACAGTAGTTTCAGTATGAAGGCTGCCTATGCTAGCACCGATCAATAGTCAGCATAAAACTATTTCACACACTATCTGGCGCACCTACGTTGCTCCAAGACAGCGAAACTGTGTGGTCTTGTCTTTGGTACCAATTTTTTTTTTCCGTTTGTCGACACCGACTTCGGAAAAGAAAGTAATTTTTCGCTGTGTATTATAGTGTTTTGTTTTGTAAATCGGTTTGATTTCTTTGTTAAAAAGTATTGTTATTTGTCTTTTTAGTTTTGGTATGTGAGCCTGCAATTACCATGAAAATCATTTCTAGCCAAAGTAAATCTCATGACGATTCCTATACGCCAAAACACGACTAGGATATTTTTATTTTTTATAAAAACACACACATATACATGTACATGATATAGATACATTGTTTTATTTTGGAGTTCCAGTGCCTGCCTTCGGGCTTCATAATCAGATCAGTTCGATGGTACCATTTTCAGCAGTACCATTTATTTATAAATATTTGCTTCATCATACTCAGATATCATATGCCCGTGGCACACTTAGCATTAAGGAATTCCAGTGGACATATGTGATCTTTTGCATAAGTTCCACTTCACCAAATGATACTTTCTGAGTGCAAATGATTGCATTGATGATAAAAACACCAAAATCGCTATATATATGTATGCCTATAATATTTGTGGAGTCCCCTCGATTTCTCCAGGATCCCATCATCAGATCCTGACCTGATGACCATGGGACCGGTTCGGAATTATACCCTTTCAAAAAAAATACAAATCGGTCCAGGCGTCTTTGAGTAATCGGTGAACATAAATAAAAAGATTCCGACGAATTGAGAACCTTCTCCTTTTTTGAAGTCGGTTATAAAAGCGACACAGTCAAACTGTAATGCTGATGGATATATTCAATGCATTACTTAAATTTAAAACTCTTAGATTGTAAAAACCAACAGAAATGTAGTTTTTCAGACAGTCCTCATTCATCCGATTAGCGTGACCTGCCCAGTCCCACTTTAAGTCTCTCAAGTCTCAGATTTATCTCTTTCATCGGCGATGACTCTCTTGTATGCTTTAGTCAATTAATCACAAATTTAATATAATATCATATTTTGATACCGATTAACCAGTTTCGTAGCTTTCCTTACATTCATACTTATGATTTATGCCGATCTTCTCAGGAAGCTAATTAGGCAAAATAAATAAAAAAGCAATTAATAGATTAACAGTGTTTATATTTGTTTTGAGGTTAATATTACGTGTGCCATGTGGCTTTAGGTACCTTTAGGAAAAAGCACTAAAAGATTTTCTAAAACATTATCAACATCATCATCAGTTAACATGAATTCCATATCATAACAGAAATGATACAATACTATATACAACATTTGTTTTGTTTCATCCAGAGCGAGCCGCAGTGGCGACGGCGCACCGACCAGACATTAGTTTGTGCACTACAATTATAATATTACGTTAAACCTAGAAATATAAAACTTTACAATTTATAGTGCAATTAGAAACATTAAGAATGTAAAGGCGGTTTGTACCAAACAACTAAAATTATATTGTTCAAACTAAAATAACAAAGATTTAGTCCGTACCGGTGGATACTTATTATTTCCTTATTTCTGTGACGTAATTTTAAATGACAGTGAACTTTGGCATAATCTTCCACCTTACGAAATTGGAAACGTGACTTAAAATTACAACTCTGCTAAAACTTGTAGTGTACTATAATTATTATTTTAATGTGGAAGATATATTTCTAAAATTAAAGGATCTCAAACACTTTCGTTACAAATTTAAGTAAGTAACAGAAATGTTAGCTAAGCATTTGGGCTTAGGTCCAAACTTACGTAATAAATTGGCATTCAATGTTAAGGAAGCTGAATCTCAATTAAGTCTTAATCTATAACAGATTTACATTGTAACAATTTTTCTACATTCTCATAATCATAATTAATTAATTAACATACTTAATATTAAAGCTTGCCTTTTATTTACATACTAAAAGTTAATAAAACTCGTGAAAGTATGCAACATATAGAAAAATATATAGTTATGCACAAGTCAGTAAATGATAAATGCCAATGGAAACATCAAATAGTAAAATAAAAATATCACGTATTCACTGTCTTTGCCCGGCTGCGAGGCGGAGGATTTGTACGCTGCGGCTAAACCCCGAACTCGCTCACAACTCGTCAATACAATTTATTAAACTAATACTTACGTTAGCAACTTTTATTATTCGTAACCTTTCCGTCACAAAAATTAAATTACGCTATCTAATATAGATATACCTAATTTATGCTCCATGCTAATCTGCGCGCAAAGATAACCAGTATCCTGCCGCGCGAACCGTACACTACAGGCTATAAAATAAACTTTTACTGACAACATTAGGCGTTGTATTGGCACATATACCACACAAGTTTGGTGTTCCAAATTAACAAAAATAATAAGAATGAAAAAAAAGTTATAGAAGGAAGAAAAAGATAGAATGAAATTAATTTTTCTCAAAAATGGTATGTAATGTTGACATAACATCTCTAAAAAGTATCCAGAAAGTGAACTCTACCGGAGACTATTCACAACTGTCCGGTAAGAAGCGAGATTTTAAATTTGGAATCTCCTACTGTCCAGTAAGTAAGTATGTAATTTACTTACTGGACACTTGGTCATCCTTCATCCCTTTTTTTTTTTATGGCTTCGCACGGTTTAGGTCATCCTCTTTAGATCTGCTTAGAAAAAAAAAACATAGTACCAGACACAGATTAGAGTTTAGCCATTATAACATGGTTAGAGGGAGGCTCCAAATATATATCTATCTCTTTTTGGTATGACATTTTATGAGATACATAATATATTTTGGAGCCTTAAACATCCATTTTATTGTCTGTGACACTTTTTTTTTTTTTTTTTTTATGGGTCTGTGACACATAACGCGACGCAGAAAAAGTATGCACGTTGCGTTTTGTACTTAGTAATGTTGTAGAAGTATAGTGTGGGATTTTATGTTTGTATTTAGTCATTTCAGTTTATAAATCATGTTGGATTAAAGAGTCCGTTAATCAAGATGTACAACAAACAAATATAAATGCCCCCGGTAAATCGATCACAATATCTATCAGTAATTGCCCTAATATGAATGTAACCTTCAATATTAATTAAACGAATTTGTTGTTAAACTTTCTTTCATTTTTGAGAAAAGCATTATACAAACCTCAACCAGTAAGAAAGCCATCCTGGCCTCGTATATAACCGGACCTCACCTGCGGTTCGGTCCGGTTAACTCATACTCGGCCAGGAAGGCTTACTTACTGGATTCTGCTGTAATGTACTATATATATTCATAATATATTTACTTATGGTGTTAAGACCAACTTTATGCCACATCCTGAAATTCAATGTGTTTGTACCGTAAAGCGTCCCAATCTCCACGCTCTTCACTTATAGGCTGGGCCGCACTAAATGCGAAGCGTTAGCGATGATGAAAAACATCCTCAGCTTAAGCACACTACATTTGATGTAGCCAATACTTCAATCAGTTTTCGCGTTTAATTTATTTGTTGTTGATCGTGATTCTGCGACTGAATAAGAGATGTCAACTGACAATTTGGTATCATAAAATGTCCACAAGTTGAATAAGAAAAATATAATAGTAACGAGTTCGGGTTTTAACTGCAATGTTAATGTGTGTTATGGCATATTCTATATGCATCTATATAGCTAGAGTACATATACACTGTGTATTATAATCCATATAAAAATAGTCCTATCAAGACCTTATCAATCGAACTGTTACGTAGTAGGTGTGAATTATATGTAAATAGATCCCACACTAACTGTGACTGACCCCTAATGTACAACATTTATTACTCTCTTGTTCTGTTAATATTCGATACTAACCCTCAGTTTCCCAGCTCAAAATTATCGGAGAATTAATGTGACAAATTGTCAAGCACGCGTTATCTGCTGTGATTGGCTGTTGAAAATTCATTTAACCAATCACAGCAGATAACGCGTGCTTGACAATTTGTCACATTAATTCTCCGATAATTTTGAGCTGGGAAACTGGCGGTAAGACAGATTGTAGTAAACTAATATAAAAATAAATTGAAATAGTCATTTATTTGTTTCCGTATAAAATATTTGTTAATTTTTAATTGCGGAAGTACCCCGGGCGTCGCTCGACACACGTCGATGAGGCCAGCAGTGTGGTCACTAGTGTGGCGTTAAAAAATTGTAAATATAGTATCCATACGAGCAATAGTTACGACTATATAATAATATCACACGCACGTTCGCGCACTCACTCTCATACTAATACAATATACATATATCAACAACAATGGAAGAGTTATCAGAAGCCCCGTGTCATTACAATTTTCTAAGAAAAAATGGACTTAATTTAATGTAAAAATATGAATAGAACAATCATAAATCCAATCTTAACAAATAATACCTTGTATTATGTTTTTGGATTGAATGTTGTGGCACTAGGGACGTGAGCTCGTCTCCTACACGCTACACGCCGCTCACCCTCACAGAGGTTAAACATTAATGGACAACACAACGCTACGGTCCAACATACAGAGAACCAAATAAAAAATACAGTTTAATGCGCGCACTAGTTTTAAAATAAATTCAAACTGACATCAAATGCGTAGCATAATGGAAGATTACTCGGGAATGCATCTCAAGTCGTACATCCAAATATATGTCGAACTTATAAAATTGACTTAAAAAATATGTATAAAGTATATATTTTAGACTAATCCGACTCACTTAGGACTAACAGATAGAACCACACCCGGCGGTGGCTCCCCTAACGTACCTACGCCTGCCGCTACCGACGGTGAGAGAGTTCGCTGCGTGCTCGAACGACTATACAAGTTGAAACGTGCTATCAAACAAGGTACTACGGTGACACGCGCCGCTCACGCGGGCGGCTGCGCCGGCGTGAAGAACTGTCATTGTGGCGTGTCACGCGCCGCGCTCCAGCGGTCGAACTCGATGCCGGAGTCCGGCGACACGCCCGACACAGTGGGCGCCGCGCAGCCGCACGCGCCGGCCGCGTCCGCGCCGCCCGCCTCACGCACGCCCAGCGACTCCAGCACCTGCGGGCAGAGGGCCGTCAGTCACCGCTCGCCGCCCGGCTCGAGGGGGGGCGGGGTGACGCATTGCGGACCTTACTCAGACTGGCGCTGTGCTCGTGCAGGCCCAGGTCGCGCTCGAAGGAGTGCAGCTGGCGCATGAAGTGGAAGTTGGGCGCGATGTCGGTCTTGCGCGAGCGCACCAGCTCGAAGGCGTCGCGCAGGCACAGGCGGTGGCGCTGCATGAGGTAGGCCAGCGTCACCGTCACGGAGCGGGACACGCCGGCCACGCAGTGCACCAGCACGCCGCACCGCGCCGACATCGCCTCCTCTGGAACACACGCACAACCCGAATAAGGAACTGGATATATATAGGTAACCATCCCAACACAAACTGGCTGAAGGCAAAACTCAGAATTAGGATGTAGTTGAAGAATAATAATAAAAAGAGCTGGTTAGAAGCAAAAATCGTAATAGGGGACTAGTTGGAGTCAAAAATTACGATTAAGAACAGTTTGAAGGCAACAATGGACATGAGGAACTGGTTGGAGGAGGTAATGGTCAAAATATAGACTTAGTTGGGAGGCAAAACTCAGATTAATGATGTTACCAATAAATCTTATGGCCTGTGGAAAGTGTACGGAGAGGTTTTGACTCCAGTGGTCAGCGATGGGTATTTTCAAGTAGTTGATGCCGCAGCCCTCCGCTTCAAACGTGTTGGGAAGGTCCGGGGTCACATTCAGCACATACTGTAACATAAAAAAATAGTAATTTTAAATAGTACTAAGTACAACTAGAAGCTATAAAAACGTTATGTTGCTGTCTTTACCATTGGTTCCTCACTAAATTGCTTAAAAGTACATAATGTACCTAATGCTTGCTTAGAACAGCTTATGTATAAAATACGGAAATGATCTTTTTAAGTTCTGATCTTATCGCTTTTCTAATCTCTAGATTTTTGTCTGCAACTCATCAATGGCCGGGTTAGAAATCTGGCGAATCACAAATAGCATTTGAAGACCTTGAATCGAAAAATACGGTAAGTAAATAAGTCTTTACCTTTATATTATGCCTAGCGAGCGCGTCACAGTCCTCACTGTTGGTGGAGTTGCCGAGGTACAGGTTGGGCAGGATCTCGATGGGGAACTCCTGCGGCACGTGGCCGTGGGTGTCCTCGCACTCGGAGGACGAGCCCGAGGACAGCGCCTCCTCGCAACCCGAGCCTGAGATGCGAAGCGACCTGGAACATGGACAATATTCGTGTTAAATAAAAAAAAACACCTATAGTACCTAAAATATAGAAAATTTGTATTGTTTGTACGGACATAAAACAAATATTGTACAAGACAGCCCCCAGTCTTCACCACTACAGAGTGTTTTTAGCTAAACTAAAGTCACCACGTTTCGAGTTACGATGAACGTCCATTTTACAGGGGGTCGAGACTATTGTTGTCGACCATTTAATTATTTTTGAATTCAGGTTGCTACTCAGAATTCCCCAATAGCAAAACCGAATAACACTTCGTCAAACCTAGCGATCGAACTAAGGGCTCCAAGCATTCACGAATTCACGATTGCCATCAGTAATCCAACGAGGCAGCATTCTCTTTATTGCGGTAATAATGCAGTTTGCGTCGGAGACATGTTGTGCAGTAGTTTGATTGATTGATTGTGTGACTGGCCAGCTAATGGGATTCTATTCTGCTGGTATCAACATCGTTGTCTGCAAACTAAACAGTTGACAGAGCTTCATGCGACAGGAATGCGAGTCTTTGGTCAACGAAGACATTTTGATTAAATTGATGGTCACTAAATTGGTTGAACTTCTGTGTATTTCATCATTCCCGTCCTCGTTTTATGTATTACTAGCAACCCCACCCCGGCTTCACCCGTTACAATTTATACACAAAAACCTTATTCGTTTCTCACTCTTTCTATTGGTGAAAATCCGTTCAGTTGTTTTTGAGTTTATCGTGTACAAACGCAGCACTTGATTTTATTATATCTAGTGATAGTGATTCAGACTACGTTTTTTGTAACAATAACAATACATTATCCTACTAGACTATTGTGTTCTTAATTAACTTTCCATATTAGTCGGCATCAAACAAACTCAGACCCACTCAAACATAAGGTCACCCTTGTTTTTATACAAAATTCAGATTTACTTCCTCACACCGCTACTCATTGTTATGACGTAAATTGCTTAGTACGTGGAAGATTAAAAATAAGCTTAACATTTTCGAAAACAACCACCCAGCCAGCCAGCCAGCCCTCAAACCCCGTAACGTAATTATATCCTGCACCCGATCCAATTAGTGCTATAATTAGGGACAATAATATTGACAATGTTTTTGAGAGGAGCTCGTGGCTAAATAATAACAGCCGCACGGGTCGATCTTTAAGGTTAAGCAACGCTTGACAAGGTCGGTCCGTGGATGGGTGACCATTTCAACATACCGAGTTTCCTCCGTGCCTCGGAAAGCACGTTAAGCCGTTGGTCCCGGCTGTCATTTGCAGATCTTTGACAGTCGTTACGAATAGTCAGCCGCTTGAGATCTGACACCAGTCTAGCCAAGGGGTACCGCTGTTACCCAGTTACTGGGTTGTGGAGGTCAGATAGGCAGTCGCTTCATGTAAAACACTGGTACTCAGCTGAATCCGGTAAGACTGGAAGCCGACCCCAACATAGTTGGGAAAAGGCTAGGCAGATGATGAATATTGACAATGTTTTCTAGTAAATAACCCTTTTAAAGTCTCGAGTATAGAAATTAAGGTTCATTTCTTCAATATCAAATTATTTAACATCGCAAATTTGCTATCTTAGGAGTTCAGAGCGAACACAAGAATATGAAGCCAGCTCTTAAGAATACGTTATCGGTGGAGCATGACTCAAGAATGGCGTGAGTGAAGTTCATGAGTTTCATTAATCTTCAGCAAAACTGGCATCGACCTTCAGGAGTGCGACATAAGCACAGTGTAGTTAGAGCGTGTTGGGCTGGTGGCGCATCCGAGCGAGTGTTGGCGGCTATGTGTGGGCCGGGGCGCGGGCGCGGGGCGGTATCGATCGCGGGCTGCTCAATGGGGGAGGAGGCTCCGGGGGTTCACCATTCACCTGCCCCCGCGGCTCAATGGCCGCCCACGCAGCGCGCGTCCTTACTCTCACCCCCTACACTCCCCCTCACCTCGCCGCCCGCACCCCACGCCCGCGGCTCCAACGCGTCTCCTCCCACGCGACACTTTTCCAAATTCGCCCTCTGAATCGTCTCGCCGCCATTCAGTTTGCTGTTTTGAAAGCAATCAAATTAGGCGAATGCGCGCCCTCGCCTTGCCACGTACAGCGTACTGTGTTGATAGCCTGCCTCCTACGCCACAAGGCCAGATTCACGGAATATTTGCGGTTATATTGCCATATCAAGAAAATGCCTCCAAATCGCTGTTACGTGTACCTAGCCTATTCTAATATCTACGTCACATCTGAAGGTCAACATATCTATGGTATACCATAGATATGTTGAATATGTTAAAGTAAGACTACACGGAGTATTTCGCAAAGCTATGGAGAGACAATGGTAGTTATTATACTGTCGTTGACACAACACTTTTAACTCATTCATTAAACTATTCAATGAAAGCCTAGCCTTGCTTCTGCCATTTGCATTAATAGGCAACGTAATCATAAGCATCCCTTGATACATTAAATCGTAATAAAAAACAGACAGGACCATTTTTTTATCTGATTCAGAAAGAATGTTGGCTTCCAGTAGCCAAAACAATGCTGTGTTTTTACGTCCGGAGCTCGTTTGTGGAATGCGGACCCTGCATCCTCTTTTTTTACCAAATGCCAAAGCTTTGTGGTCGTCTCATGTTCTCTCAACAAGTGAGAAGTTAATTAATTAGTTTATAGTTTTCCTCACGAATAATATACTGCTCATATCACATAGTTACGAGTAGTGGTGGTAGACTTAGGAAAAAAAATAAGAAAATTTGGAAATAGGGTACCTAGATTAGGTAGAGGTTGAAATCTATAAAGACCCAGTTTTGATCTTCAACCACAACTCAAATAAAATGTAGATTACCAATTTTCATTTTTATCTATTTAGCATGGTCGATGGGTATACTGTACGAGTAGGATTTACAATGGGTTTATAAATTTAAGAGATATTGTAGCAACGTAATAAAATTATAACTCACGCCTTTTTCCCATGGGGGTAGGCAGAAACTACAGAACGCCACCTGCTACGATCCTTACATACATGTTCACAGAAAATGTTCAAATTGTTTCATTGCTTCTCCATACAAAATTGGGCAAATTAAACATTCCTTTCTTTAGTATATAAATTTTAGTACCTATCTAAAGCTTTGTGAAAATCTAAGTTCAGCTGTATAAAGAAAGACAATCCTTCCTAAAGGAGGATTTGAAGGCTGAAGTATGGCATTTGACCATGAAAGTAATGGATAAATGGGAATGAAAACTGACGAAAGTCCGTTCTTAATTGAATCATACCAACCAGGAAATTGAAAATATCAATGTTATTGTATTCGTCGGGGAGCGTGCGTCAAACAGGCGCTTGATCCAAATTGGATCAGAGTCGCGTGAGTGGTCATCAAGATAATTATTATCAGCCGGCCGCCAGTGGGCAGCGGCGGCGGCATGTGCCAGGCCTCAGTAGGTAGTAGGCTCATAGTAGGTAGTGCGGGGCGTGGGCGCGCGAGGGCGCGTGGGCGCGCACAGCCGACACGTCCATTCAGGGGAGCTGCGCGCCCACGCGACCGACGCCATTCCGTCCGATTTCATCATGTTAACGATATACTTATACGAAATTTACCTACATGTGGGAGAACGGAGCCCGGCCGTTACGCAAGTGCCGATTGTGAACGCAATATACCCGATACACAGTTGTAATAAGGCTGCGGAGAATGTCAATCCGCTAAAACAATGAATGTGAGCTGCTCATTTAAATGCGCGCATACTAGCTACTTGTAGTAGTGCATTGTGCAAGTGTCGGCGTCGTCGTCGTCGGCTCAATGCGAATACAATTCGTATTTGAATGGCGGCTGCGTGCGGCGTGTGCGAGGCGGACGCCGGAAGCCGTGACACGGTCGGTCGTGTTATTAATGAACGACTCCGATACGTATGTATGAGCGGCCGGTGCCTCCGCGAGCCAGCCGTATAACGAGTACGGCCCGAGTCGTGGTTACGGGATGTAGAGGCCGGGCTCCGCGAGTCGGTCGGCTAACTGTGTGCACACTGGAGAGCCGGTGCGTGTGGGCGTAGGAGTGCGTGCGGTGCGCTGGCGCACAGGAATGCGGCTCGACCCACCCGCTGCCAATGACCGCCTGCAAGGGACGCTTTTTTAATGGCGGACTCGCTAGTTCCCATCCTGGCAGCCGTTTTAACGATCGGAGTTGTCCGGACAAAGCAGATCGCTCGTTTATGTTTTGTATTACGGGCTAAAATAAGTTATGCGTGGCCTGTTTGTATGTATTTTATATGTATAGGTGTGGACGTGTGTATGTTTGGTATTGTATTTTAGCAAGTGTGTCGAGGTCGCAGGCCACTCTAGCACCTACACTACACTGCACTGCACTAAAGAGTGATGTGGAGTTAAATGAACACTACGGTTTCTTCGAGTATCAACTACCACGTAATAGTTTGACTGGACATAATTTAATTCTATAAATCATCGTGAAACCAGATATCTTTATCTTTTCAAACATTTGTGCAACGGTGCAGTCGTAAAAAAATGTCAATATCAAAGCACAAAAACTTGGTTGAATCCCTAGTGAACGGGAGAGAAAACTTTTCTCTAACGACTCTGCAACTGCATTAGCAACTAAAACTGTTAATAACAGACTTATAAACAGTTTTAGTAACATAAACCAAACAGAAACAAAAACGGTCAAAACGAAGACTGGAAGCTTGTAAATGGCAGTAATAAAGCTTAAAGATCTGCTATCAGAAAACGGCTCTTTATGGCGAATAGCTCTGAGCTTAGTGCTTACCGAACATAACTATATTATAGTGCTTTTATTATTGCAATTACTACCGGTTTGCTTGTATGGTAAGAGGTTTTATGACATAGTTCTATGTTGTTATTATACGTTACTAGCTTCTGGCCGCGGCTTCACCCGCGTATTTTTTTTTTATCATCCCAAGTGAATCAACTCGGGATGGATGAAATGACGACAGGTCACTGGAACAACTTGCGACCCAAGGATGGCCCTCAAGTTAAAGGGGAGAATTCACAAGTCCGTGATTAGACCTCTCGTACTGTATGGATCAGAATGTTGGGCTGTGAAAGATTGATGAAAAGAGATTGATGGATGTGCGGAGTGACGAGAATGGATAAAGTGAGAAATGGGTACTATATTTGCGGAAGTTTGAAAGTGGCGCCAGTGACAGAAAAGTTGAAAGGAAACCGTTTGTCCTGGTATGTCATAAATGTGGATGGATGGAGTGGGAGGGGACGGCCAAAGAAAAGATGGATGGACTGTGTGAGGAGTGATATGAAAGAAAAGGTATTCAGTGATAGCGTGATGGGGGACAGGAAGATTATGATGATCATCCCAAGTGAATACAAACTGTCCTATGTCCTTCCCAGGGTCTCAAACTATCTCCCTCCATGCCAAATTTCATTAAAATCGGTTCAGCCTTTTCGGAGTCTATAAAGAACATACATACATGCTTTAATATATATAGACAGATGACTAAAACGACCATGCTGTACCCAAGTACTAATAAAATAATGCGTATTTTGTAGCTCCTTGTATACCTTTATGTAGCTTTTGAATAGCATTTACGTTATTAAATGAATCAATAGATAATCATAAGTCTGAACATATATATTAGGTAGGAATGTAAATCAATCACTTCGTAACTAAAAATGTAAAATAATATTTAAATTATCTTCGACGGACGGAAATCGCTAATCACGTCATTTACACATGATAGCGGTTTCCATATTTTTATTTATTATTCAAGATATTATGTACCTACTAATATTGTTTGTTTTGTTTCCCTCCAGTAGAAATCGACACTAAAATAGGATAAAATCGCAAAGCTGGCTGTAGTTCTGCATTTTTGGTACGGAGACTTATTTCACTTTTTGTTCTTAAAGTCTTAAAATATGTGTTTTTCGTCAAACAAGATTCTTTTTGACTTTAAGAATGATTGATTGATTGAGAGTGGACTGCCCCAACCAAAGACACTGGGTGGAAATAGGTATAGGTTTATGTTAAATAGAATTCAGTACTAATAACACTAACATAGCATCTAAGCACAATATGTTACTAACCACTAACAAGTTATATGGACTGATGTAGGTCTGAAATAAAGAGTTCTTTTTTTATTTATTTATTTTAAGAGCAAAAAGTGAAAAACGGCCTAAAAATTTGCAGTTTTTCACGTGTGCGCGCAGCTATCACAAGTTTTTCGAAGTTGAAAATTTGGATTAACAAGTTAGGTTTAACTGGTCCATACAACATTTTAAAAATGAAGAACTACATCAAGCTTTGCGATTTTAATGTCCATTTCTACTGGGCTATACATATTAGATAAAATTTATTCAACTATTTTTTTGCATGGAGAAGACGCAAAACGCATAAGTCCACATAACCTAGAGTGCCGAGCAGACTATCTTGAAACACAGCTCCTTACTTGTTCATTGATAAATAATGTAAATTATTTACCTATTATGTAAACTGATAGTAATGAAAATAATTATACGTAAGTTTATTGAAGAGGATTATTAAATATGAATGTACATGATATAATTCAGATAAAATTGGCGAAATAAAAAAATATAGCCGTCAGCGACCGTGACCGTGTACGGATTATTTCGTGAATGAACTCACGCGGAGCGAGGACTGCCTTGACGTCAACAAGGATGACGTCACGACAGCGATAACCTGCCGCCGCGGTCGCGTCGACCAGGATCTACTGCTGCCACCATTGAGCACACTGACATCACAACATTCACCACTAATTGGAAATTAGCATTTCTCAGAACAATCTTGATTCATGAAACTAAACAGGTGACCATAAGCTCTTAGTTAAGGTTATTTAGAGTGTGAGTAAGTGACAGATATACATCATATAAATCTGTCTCTTAAACACACTCAAACGCCTCACTCCCCCTGAACTGTAAAACCAAATTATACACACTATTTCTTCCATAAACGGATAATTTTATTTCAGTAGGAGGTAGGTACATATTACATTGAAACCAGATTATCTATGGAAGAGGATTAGATATCAAATTATCAAGGGATGTTGACGTCAGCCCTTGAGAGATAATAAAGCAGTTTGCGTCATCTTGTATTCGGTAACTATAACAAAACATTGTCTAAAGATTTAATTAGAGAAGCAAGGCATTTCTAAATATCTATTTATAAAGCGTGAGTAGGCGGGATCGTGATTATATTTCGTCCTGGTTGTTCCGAAGATCGTACGATGTTATAATGTTGTTTTAAAAGTGGAACGTTTCACGTTGTTATAATTTAGACGAGCAGGTATATCGGCCAAGGGCTTACTCGTGGGCGCTAGCTTTGCCGTGCGTGCGAGCCGGGAGCTGGCTGCCGGAGGCGCCGGGCGTGCCCGTCAGCGTGGGAGTCGTTACATTTACACCATTAATTTGAATGTTCCTATTTATAGTTCGCTTGGTATTATATCGTGAAAGGTAGCTGTCATGCGGCCCACGCGATCACAAGCGGATGCTTGCAAATCAGTCCAAGGAAATAATTCGGGAAACTCTAAATATGTTTTACATCCTCTTTATGTGATTTATGCTCAGATTTAGCGTGAAACTCATCAATTACTTTGCCTACGCAGAACCGGCATACCACTAAAATTAGCCATTTTATACCACAACAACTATTTCATCATCATCAGCCTATTAATATTCCCACTGCTGGGACACAGGCCTCCTCTCTATGAGAGGCAATGGGCTGTAAATGCTGTAATCCAAAACGCGGGCCCAGTGCGGGTTGGTGGAAGTCACATGTCTTTGAATTTTTGGTTCTAGGACATGCCGGTTTCCTCACGATGTTTTTCTTCACCGTTTTTAGAGCAGTGGTGATGAAATAATCTACAAAAAGTAAACCGCCTTCCTGGGTACGAACCCACGACGATACGTAAGTCGCAGCTGTTTCCACTGGGCCACCACTGCTCTTATGTACAACTATTTATGTTAATATTATTAATTATGTCCACTGCATGAACTGCATCTAATGATGAATAATAAATAGCAATAAGTTTAGCTAAGGAGTGGCGTTACTGTCGATACAACAATATTGTACGGTGATGTCACGCCACAAGTCGCCATTCAACATCGCCGGTTCATTAACATGAGTAGGTACCGAACAGTGATTGCGCAGGGAAAAACAGCACAAGCAGTGAACGGCGCGCTCACCGCATGCGCGCTAGCTGGTATGAATGGAGCGAGCCCATTGAGCGCAAGGCTCCGTTTCACCGCTTCTAATGCAATACGCCAATTACGCGTTTAGGTAACTGCACACTTACAGCGGTTGTCGACGGTGCTCGTCACCATTCAAAATGATGAATGAGTTTATTAACCAACCACTCGTCTTTTTTTTCAACTGTCTGCAATGCGGCGTAAATTTTTTGCACTGGCTGGAACCTATCGATTTAGTAAGTTACCTTTAACAGGTGAAGCTAGACTTAAAATAAGTATAAAAGGAGACAGATTTTGAATCCTATGTTCAAACTAACATAATATCAAGATCGCAACTTACAAGGAAATTAGTTGCTTGGACATAGCCCATGTTGTTTCTTCAGACGTAGCCTTGGTTGTACAGTACTAACTGAGGACTAGAACTAAGGAGCTAAGTCTTAGCTGCTAGCTAAGTCTTAGCTGCTAATTTGATTAACATCCTACTACTAAACGATACTATTCCAGCCGAGCAAATCACTCATTCTCATGAATGGAATATTTGACATTGACGTGTGTTCGCACGTGCAGAACTCAATCAGTCTCGGCTACGTGTGATAGGTAGCTATTAACATTATATCCATGTACATTATCACATACCGGCTGAGTAACAAAGAGTGGTAGGAAGGAACCAGTGTTAGCACTTTATGACTAACATCCTACGACGTCGTCACCGATACTGAGAATTCGGTTTATGATTCGATCTGCTTGCATATGCGGCCCACGCGTTGAACAAACTCCAGGTGAAGGTGAAATCAAGTACGCGAGGATTATTTAACACCGCGAGCAAGCCGCGAGCTGTTAAATACTCGAAAATTGATTTGATCAAAACTCTACACACATTTTAACCTTATCAGGGCACTTATTTCGTAACGCCACATATCCTACAATCATTGATATAATATCTAATTTACAATACACTTTCCTAAGCGTCGTAATAAATGTGAGGCAAACGGACAATAATTACTTCTCACGGAATCAGCTCATCAACAACATCGTATTGAGAAAGTCCGCCGGCTCGCATCCAGTCTCGCCGGAATCGGTTCGGACACTTTTTCCGTCGAAGTGAAAAACCTTCTCACGCGCAAATCTCGTTCCCACGCGTGAGTTTCCTCGTTCTCTCAATCGAGCGAGGCAGCCCGTTCAGAATTACAATTCTAATGATTTCCTCGATATACTTGTATTATACAATCGAGTTTAATTATTACTGTGATCTTAATAACCTTGCTCATTACGACACGGCTTTAGTGTTACTTAAGGCGCCGATTCCCTTGAGTAGCTGATTTTAAAATGAGAATCACGTCTAAACGGCTAGTCTTAATTTATTGGCAAAAATATATGTTATATTAGACCATTTTTTTAATAATTTCATCTGAGCAAATTTTGAGTTTTATTCGTATAACATAGTGTAATTAATTTGTAAAGTTATGTCTAAAACGGACAAAAACACGACAATCACAACAAAACCGCTGGGCGTATTTTAATGAAATGGACACCATATCAAAGACAATTTAATTATCTACATTTTGATCTGAAGCTTTTTTTTTTAAAGTCATAGAATAATAAGAAAAGTACAAAAAACTACTAAATTTCGGGTCGCGCGGGTGAGAAACGAGGGCGCGTTTTGTTCCCTCAAGGTCGTTGGCGTTAGTCGTCGTCTTAAGTAATGAAAGCAACTTGCAACCTGAATGGGAGCTCAGAAAAGTGTATTAGGAATGATTAAAGTTTTTGTAGGTCAATCCCGGTGGGGGGAGGATATATAAATTTTACACATACGCGTCTACTTCCAAACAGTCCCTGTGAGAATAAGCTCTCTCGACTTCTCGCCGTACCTGAATATTACACGCAAACTCCATTACTAAGCCATGTATGCCCACGAGCCACGATTGATGTGCCTGCCCACCGCCTGGCACTTAAACCAATACGCCAGATTTCCGTAAAATAAACCTCACAAAAATGCAATTATTTTAATTGAATTTTTGGCGCAAACTAAATTGTGAAAATTGAACTATTGAAGCGGATAAAGATATTGCGGAAAACATTCCGAAATTGTCTACAATCGGAGAGGTCGGTTGGGGGCCTTGGGGGAGACCTAGAAAATATAACAAGGTTTTCTAAAAGTCCGAGGTCCCAAAGGTACAAATGCAGTTATACGTGATTTGTTCATTAATCAAAAATGTCTTATCATTTCGTAAGTGACGATCTTATCAAAAAATATTAATATGTTTGCAATTGTTTTCATTTGTGATAGTATCTGGATTAGTCTCTGATAGGTAAGGTCTATGGGTAACGTAGGTCTATGGGTAAAGGAAGTATGGCTTGAATAAGTACTGACCGTAGTCCCATGAGAGGTAGATGGGGCACATGCTGAGCCCCCGCCTCGCTGCACCACTCGGGGTATGCGCGTCGGAACTCATTGAAGTCTCCTGATGACAAACAGACAATTATTAAACCCACTGAAAAAGCTTTATTCAATCGATTAGATGGTATCATAAGAGAGTAACATTTTGGCACTTGGCATCATGCCCAGATTGCATCAGGAACGAATATAAAATGCGTTTCTCCTAAAGTAGAACCTTCTTTTAATTACATTAAAGAACTGGTTTTCTTTCAAAGAGTTAAGAGAAACCCACATGAATAAATTAATAAGATTCATTAACGTATTTATTAGTATTAGTGTGAACAATTTCATATCAAAACGTTGAAGCAAGGCTTCATTAAAATGCTTGACTCACTATTGGCGCTATACCAACCAGAAATAAGGTTTTATAACCGGAATAGAAACGTATAATATGCACAATTAATTTTAAGTTATGCTAAGTTATGTAATATATATAAATTCTCTGGTTGACTACTAACACAGAAGCTTCTTGCAGTTATTTTAGCAAATAATTAATTACTCGTGTATGTGGGATATAAAAAGGCCACTTGCCACTCCCTATGACTGCAACTGGGGGATAAGATGACGTGGACGGTCACCTGTGGTCTAATTAGAACAAAGTGATTAATTACTCGTATGTTAGCGAGGAAGCTAGGGGAATAACGTACTGTAGCCAAAATATGGCTTTTCTGAGCCCTTGTTTGGAAGCGAATTTTGTAGAATTTTATTTCGTATTTGTATAGCTTACAAAACACGAGTAAAAGCTCGCGTTTGGCATTCAGAATGTTGCTGATATATAATGAAAATACCGTCCAATTTAAGATCATCGAAAAGAAGTTCAGCTAAGTGGTTATTCCCCGTATGACACGTCATCCAATTAAACATATAAATTGTTTCCGAGTATGACTAAAGGATAAATAGTTTATCCTGTATGGGACATGGAATTCTTTATTAAATGTTTGAAACATGAATAAATGAGCTACCTACGAAACAAATGGCGGGATCCCGAACACCATTGCATGATTATATTGAGGCCTTCAATCTCCACTTGACCTTGCTTATTGACTATACACAGACAGATAAGGGAAAATAATATGGTAATAATGGTCCCTGCTAGACAGAACGGAGGCTAATTATGAACCACCTCAGTTCTTGCTGTCCCAAGACCATCAGCTGCTATAAAATAAATTCACCCGAGTGAAAGCTCAAACATCGGCCCTAGAGGACGGTTTTCAAAGGTTTCAAGTCTGTTTCTTTATCGTTCTGATCGTGTTCAACATTCCCATTCCATTACTAAACAGGTAATTGTTAGCAACAATTAATAGTTGCGCGTTAACTATTGACGCAAATCTGTGTGGGCGGTCTTTAATTCAATTCCAAGTTGATTTCATTCATTCATTCATTGATATAATTCCATTCACATGATGCACGTCTGACATTTACTATCAGGCCTTAAAATATCTTCTATACGAGGGTAGAAGAGTAACGACAAAAATAAAATTTTAATGAGTTAACCTCAGTTGTTGAATATTCCTTTACGAAGTGTTTTCCCAACAACATAGACCTCAAGACTTTTAGTAAATCTTCAGAATATTTTACGGTAAAGGTCATGCTTTTATTTGTAGGAGTTCAAATGTTACTCAACCCACACATTTAATGCCTACAATCTAAGTTACCCTTTTAGTGGGAATGGAGACAGCTGGGAGGAATCTAAGCAGGTAGGATCGAACGATCGTAATAAAAATTGAGTAGAACAAAAGATTCTTAACAAGTTATTAGATAGAGGTATGTATAGCTAACACTGTGCTGTTGTCGACAGGTGTGGTAACTAGACGACACGCAGCGTTTCCGTCGCGTTCGGCCGCTTCCTGTCGTCCGCTGCTCAGCCCACGATTGTGATGCTAATGGCGCTCCCATTACGTTCGTCACAGACCTATAAGAGGTATATCCAGTCACGAGCTCGACAGCCCATTATTGACGCCCATTCAATATCCTTCGCATACGATATCATTTGTGGCTGAACAGTAAATCGACGTTTATTGGAATATTTCAAAATGCAATAATATCCCAAAGAGTCTCTAGTGAAGTTACGTGCCAACATGGTGAAGACATGGCTGTTTTATACAGATGACGATAAACATGGCGTTAGTGCGATTCCGTATTTAACAATCGAATCGGATATAAATTCTGATTTGCCCTTGGTGTTGGTGTTTATGTAATTCTGTCATTTTTCAGTGGTGACTGGCAGGAGCGTTTTGGGGGATTGTATTTTGCAATTTTTGATGTTCAAAATTATCGATTCTCAAACTAATTTGAGTGAATGAGTTGATTTTAATTCATAATATTACCGTGGCCATACCCAGGCAAGCAGAGTAACTTTCAACATTAAGTCCGACAAGACCCACCCAAATTAAAACGTCGGTTACCGTAATGACGATGAATAATCAGACAGCAGGACAAGTGTGCCGATTTGCCACTTTCACATTCAATATGGGCCATTGGGTGAGCTGCAGGCCTGGCAGGCAGGCATCACGCAGCCGCGCGGTGCGGGGCGGGGTGCGGGCGGCGGCGGCTCGGCATCGATCCGATGACTCATCGCGGCCCATTCATCCGCCGCACTCAATGAACTCGTCGTACCCTCCTCCTCGTCTCCGACCCCTCCCCCCCCCCATTTTCCACGCTCGTCCTCGGTAGCAAGGATTCCATAAAGCTCGCCCCTCACCGCGCAAACCCAATCCTTCAGCCTGCTACACCCACACAATATAAACGTGATCGCTTCGCACACATTTAGCACCCACTCCTGACCGCCCACCGATCGCCATACAACAAACAGTCCACCTAAAATGATACTTTGATGTAATTTGAGCTGATTATAAATTTCAAGGCACAACCTTGGCGAGGACAAAAAATGATGCAAATACGGTAAAGTATGAAACGAGATGTGGAAATATACGCATGGCACGGCACACATGCAGGATCATGCACGGCGGTGGTGGCAGGGGAGGTGGCGCGGCGTGGGCCGTGGGCGGCGGTGGACTGCGGGATGCGGGAGGCCTTGGCCCGGCGGCGGCCCGCGTCCTTCCCGCCACGTTTATCAACAACCTTGTGCGATTTTAACCACCTAATACATCATTATGCAGACCTGTGACCTATTCCACTTACGCTTTTCTTCTAGTACTTGAAGAACGACTGTCTTTCTGTTCAGCAAGTCGTTAAATAGTGGTTTTCTCAGATACAACATAATATAGATTGCTAGTCTGGATGTTTGTGCTAATGAGCATTAGCTCTGGAAATACATCCTTGATATTGAAATGGTGAAATTGCAGTAAGTCCCAGGTTCAACTTCGAAGTTGTTTGTTTTGGGCAACAAGGCAGTTGTTAAATGAATAAATATTCATAGATTGAAGACGACTAATCAAGTTGACTAGGTAACTTACTCAAGATATTCGCAATTGAGTAAGGAATTCGCGGGCTTGCCAATCCTACTCAAAAAGTAACTTCTTCACATGCAATTTTAATAAGGTCGCACAATAGTTATCTCTCGATTTTGGAGTTACTTCTATATCATCTTCTCGTCTCATGATAGCATTGCACTAACGTATAGTTAAACTAGATTGACGCGAAAGCATATGTCATTGATAATATGTGGCATCTTTAAATAGACTTTAATCAAGCCTGTTGGAACAATTTAAACCAATTTACAAAGGTTGGTGGGCGACTTATAAATATGATTGCACATCGGCCTCTATTGACTGCTCTTCGAGTTGGGTCAATTAAATCCATTCACAATGATCGTGACCAACAAGTCTTGTTAAATGAATGACATAAACATTTTAACCTTCTGGCATCGCAGCCAATAGCCAACAAATACAGCCAATAGCCAACAAGTACAGCAATTGACCAACAAATACAGCCTGAGTCTAAATAAAGATGCAGCACTTTCTGTGAATCATGTTCAGGTAACAAACCTGAACAAACAATCCTTATTAATGGTTAAATTTAGAATTTTCTGTAAAGAAAACAATGGAGAAATAACACTGTAATAAATAAATAATAACTCTCGGCCAGATTCTGGGAATGTATCAGATTGACGTCACTCCCAACGATTTGATTCAGGTTCTTAGAATCGACGGAATGGGAGTTTTGGATTTCAAGGCGATATCACGAAAATAGATATTCTGCTTGTACTTAGAAAAGAGTATCTGTACTATAAACTTCACAGCCCACGCGTTTATGAGAAGATGCCTATGTTAAGATTTGGAAATAAATAGTAAAACAAATATATTCGTTAGAACAATGAATCAACTGTATAACGGAGATTTACCGTCAGTGGGTCTACAGTTCCAGGCATTCAGTCATCGTTAAACTATTTGCCAGTACAAAAACAAGATCTAACTAATTCTTCCTCAAGCCAGAGACGAAGTCCACGCGCGATGACGGACACAAAGCCGCAAGCAAAGGTTAAACTTGTAATACTTACATTGTTATTTAATTATTCATGTTATATTTTAAAAGATGTCTCCTCAAATAGTGAGAAATTATTCATTTTGCGGTTTGTCAACTAAGTGTCCCTAGTTAGTCACCGCAAAGCGTTTAATTCCCGTTCATTAATTTAGGTAGTTGGGTTTAGTTGCCAACTTGCCAGCACATTGGAGTTATAAATGGTCAGGCAGGACATGTTGCACTAATTGACTGTCGGCTCGATTTCAAGCCGATAATGAGTGTGGCGCCGTCGTCGGCTGCCCGCCAGATAGTGGCTCTGGGCTCTGATAATCGTATCAGTGTTTAACAGAGTTACAACGCGCTGCACCCCGACCTCACATCACATGTAACATATCCACAATTATAACAATGTACGCTGATATCTAATTTATGAACCAAATTCAATTGTTCACGAGCGTTAACAAATTGGTGACCTTTACGTGCTTTTACGGCGTAACAAGTTACCTATTTTTTTATCCAGAGTCACTGTAGCGGAACTAGACATAAATGAAATCAGAATACAATACGCAGCACAAAATAGTAATCCGCGGATTGGACATTACATCATCACATAAAAACTGTCAATGCCAATGTTACGCCTGCCGATGTACTTGTTTATACACACTGAGCTCCATTCAAACTTTTACGTTTTAGATTTATCAATGATATGCCGCTGATTAACATTGTCTACTCGTTTATTATGGCTGGCGTCCTTTAGAGGAAACATAGTTTTAATATTAAGCTTTATATTAAATCCAGTTGATAAAAGAGCTCAAAGCATACGTAATTGTTTCCATGCGGTTGAGTTAATTCTAACGCGGTCCTCCTTTATGAGATCCCGCTTCCTTTTCCCATTTGCTTTTCCTCTATGATGGCATATTATCATATATAATATTCGCGTGAGCCATACACTCCGGCCAGATGCACACGATTTCCTCTACGATTATAAATGTTAAGCCCAAAGAGTTTACATTCAAAACGGAGCTCACAACATCCTGTTGTTCGCAAGCACGTGCCATTTGTTTTACGACCGAGCTGCTCCGTACTCAAACACTTCAAATGGGCAATCTACTGTCCAATATAGATCAATGGAATATCTTATTTACAATTAATGCTATCGTTGAATTTATTCATTATGAATTCTATTCATTACTTGAACAAAAGATGCTACTATGTATTAGTAATTAAATGGCGATATTATGGCCAAAATCCCTGACCAAATTGTTGTTAGAGGAACGCAGACACAGAAAATAATGGCCAAAACTGCGTATTTTCAGTTAGTCAAAGAATGTATTTTATTGTATAAAATAATTTAAATTCATATTTATACATAGTATACACGCAAAGTTGAAATTGACAGGATGCGAGTGAAACGGGAACTTATTAATAAAATTGCGGCGCTCTTCCGTCGGCGTCGGACGAAGACCGAAGCAATAGCTCCACACATCCGGCCCGTTTGATCATCCAGTCTATATCTGATGAATTATTACGATGCTCTCAAGTTTCTTACTGATGTAGTTGTTGAAACTAAGAAATATTTGATGATTGAGTCATCGAAATGAGCAGAATAGTCGTAAAAAAGATATCGCAATATTTGTCCTCAATGTGGACTGTGGAAGTGTGGACACATTCGTTGGGTGTATTTGTACGGAGGCGGCGATGAGGTGGTATTAGGGCTAAGATTATTATGTATCACCATTTTATATTCAAAGATTTCAAGAGGATTTATGACACAGGGTTATTTATCACGCTAGATGGTGCGAATTGTAACAATAAGTGCAGTTTGTATTACTATAACTCGGTATAAACATTAGTATTCTGTAATTCAGGAACACTACGTACACATTTCATTCAAGCAATTTAACGTTATTCTCATTGTAAAATAAATTACAAAGCAATAAAATGGACTAAACTTTGTTCATTTACCAGTCCAGAAAATAAAGTAGCGTCGTCGGTACAAACAAGCGCATTCGAGACTGTGCTGTGATTATAATCTAACGTCTCGCATTGAGGAGCACAATAAGTAGTCGACTTCCTCTCCCACGTTTGGAAGAGCGGATGCCTCGACTTGCGACCTCCGGCATGCCTCTTACGCCCCTCACACATTTTAAACTAAAATATATTGAATCGGAGACGTTTCGTCGCATCTCGCCAAACTTCTGGGCTGCCCTGAAGTTGGCTTTTCGATGCGCAAGGCACTTATCGGTGCAGTTTTTGTATGAGATTTACTACTGCGCAGCTATTGTAGCCAACCTCAGGGCGGCCAAGAATATGGCGAGAACTATAGTAATACCGGTTATGCAGTATGACGTATTAAACCAGCACTTTTCCTATACTTGGTTGTTACAAAATAAACCGATACAATCGATCTGTCAGTGCGGATGATTACCGGAGTGCCGGTTTTATTCCGGTTTGCAAAATCTAGAAATTATAGGGACATTTTTCTCTCGTTTATTTTATTGAAGAGACTTGATTGTCAAGCTGCAGGCCAAGACGGTTTCGACATTTTGTAACATCAATATTATAAAATATTCAACGCTATAGCGTGATGAGTATTTCATAATTCGTGTACGTCGCTTTCAAATCCAAAGATTGATAAGTATCGAGAAGTTTTTGTCAATGAATGTTATGAAACGGTTCCTCGGCGAGGCAACCGGTATTACGTGTTACCAAGTTAGGTAATAATTTACTGAATGAATGCCGTCGTGAGAATAATACATAGGTATTGTAGCTACTTATTTGATAGCCATTAGTATTTGAACTGGAACATACTATAACCTCATTTTATTACTTCTATATCTACACCTAGCCAGAATTCTAAGGCTACGTAATATGCAAAAGTTACCTATTTAGAAAGTATCAAATATCTGTTTTGTCTCTGTACAAAAAAAGTATCACGATCTGTAACTTGTAAGTCGCGGCTGTTACCACTGGGCCGACACTGCTCTTTGTTCAACACACTTATAATACTCTAAGACCTAAAACTGGTTCCTACCCCACCCACCATATTTAAGCACTTACTTGGGCGAATATGGCCACGGATAGCCCCGACTATTATTAAAAAACCCTAAGGTGATTAACTGGTACTGGCTGAATACTACAGTCAATAAACTATCATGGATTCAGTCAAGTTTAGAAAAAAATACTGCACGGAAATGCAAAAAAAAAATTGTTTGTGTTATTGTATGACACTTTAAAACTTTTTTGTATCTGGAAACACTGAGGAAAAAAATTTATTAATTACCTACACAATGTGTTGTACATTTGTCAGATATTTGTTTACTTTTTGTACTTACTATTTTAAACAAAAATGATATTTTTTTTTTCATTATATATACAGACAAGAAGAAGAAATAGAAAAATAGGTATATAGGTGATGCTTATTTCTATAGAAATCTCTTCCAGCATACCTGCGAAAGGAAAGATGAAAAAAGAGAGGTGTAGACATAGTGTGTAGAGTGAATAATAATAAACACAAAACGATTCATGACTAAGTAATAACTAATAAACAATACTGATTACAAATTAAATATACTGTCATTTACTACATATATATTTGTAAAATAAATATTAAAGCAATAAATAGTAATACCACAAGTTGCATATACATAATTATATGCAACTATGATGAAATGGAAAGGTACTTCTTTTAAAATCTGCAAGAGTTAGGTACCTAGTCCCTAATGTCAGTTGGAAGAGAGTTCAACAATCGCACGGCATACACAGTTAAAGAGTAGGAGGAGTAGTCGGTAGTGTAGGAAGGGAATTTTAAGATGCAACCTGCAAAGTGCATCGGAAGGACGGGAGTAGGAGAAGCGTTCTCGGAGGTAGGAAGGCGTTTTAGGATTATGAAGGATGTTAAATAATAGACACAATATGTGAGAGTTCCTGAGAATACGAATTTATGTAAATGAATATTATAAAGAGAATATTTTTTATTCTAATTATAATTTATAAACTTTGACGTTCATTGTTTATTAGAAAAATATTCTTTTCAAGTAATAAGTTGCATTCTTAGTGTTATGAATTGGTAAACTGAGAGATTTGTTTTATTTTCTACTGTCAAACAGCAGGGCAAAGGCTCTCTCTATCTCTCTATTCCTTCCTGTGATCCAAAGCATTCTGCCGTTCTAAAGATTTGTACATTTCAGTGACTCAAAAGGATGCTATGTACAGCAATAGTTGAAGTGCACATTTACTGGTTTTACTGATCAGAAAACAAATGTTTAAAACTGTATTTTAAATTTTACAATGTATTTTTTTTTCTGAATCTGTCTGACCTTTTTACTTTTACATAAACAGAGACCAGTTAACCCTCTACTACCTACTAGAAAACCAGTTCAAATTTTCAAATTTTAAATCATAGAAAATTTTATGTTACAATGTATTATACAATTTAAATGGTAGGCAATCCAACTCGTTTTAGCAGGATTTTAGGTTAAGGTTATGTTATAAAAGTTGTTAATCAATTTGTGATAGTGCTTTTTTAATCAACATATTATATTATCAATTTACTCCAGAACACATGCTTTCTCTATTAAATACGAGTAACGAACATTAAAATGCCAGGCTAATGACATATTAACAGGGAGAGTGTAAGTAGAAAATGTGCTGCACAAACACCAAGTAACATGGGACAAGGGTAGGAAGATGTTGATCCTTGACTGGCTTATATCTTTACCATAGAGTGACTGCATGAGCTTATGATCTCATTTAGACCTGGTCCAATGATTCCAAGAGATTAGTCAATTGAACAGATACTCCTATTTTTCATGTCTGCCGTTTGCTAGTCTTCCCTACGTAGACATAGCCAGCTCAGACCACTTTGTTTTTAATGATTATGACAATTGTAGATTGTTATCCAAATTAGGAAGACTTTTAAGTGGATAGAATAAGTATCATAATAGATACCCCATTATGATACTTATTCTATTTTGATATAGAGACTATTAAAATACAATCAATATTCCTTTTTTGTCTATTTCTTTTGAAATGTCAGTTACTCAATGTTAATGAAAAGGAAGAAGGCTTATCAATCATTTAGAATTAATAGTTAGAATAGCATCTAAAACAGTGGGCACATAAAAGTTTTGGCAGCCGTTTACATGTAAACAAGTTTCATGCAGTCAATAGTACATGCTCAGTGTCATCTTATCATTATGGTTAGCCTAAAATGGTACTATACCATGGTTATGGTACTACAATGACAGTAAATACTGTGAAGAGGATAGTACAGAAGTGTGGTGCAATACAAGGCAGGGGACTGCACCCACTGAGCTACACCGCGCGCAGGGCACTCGGCCCACTAATGTAATCAGGTAATACATGTCACTCGTACCTTCAAGACAGACGACCTGCACGCCATCTTGCTTTAGCCTTCGCAGCAGGATCCCATGCACCGAGTCCGGGTCCCGTGGAACCCCGTCCCCGTACAGCACGAATATGCCGCGCGTACGGCAATGCGAGATCCTCGCCTTCAGCTCCTTACACTGCACTGTCGACACGAGCTCGATCTTGCCCGCTGCCAAGCGCCGCAGCATTATACTCGGAATAGAAAAGTTCACTGCGGAACGGATGTGAGCTATCGAGTACTCATTGGAACCGCGACAGTCTATCAGCACAGTATCTCTCTCGTCGGAGCGCAACTTCGCCAACAACCACTCCTTCGACACCAGGTCGCACTCGCATTCAGAATCCGTAGGCATGTTGTAATTACAACGTTCTCTTATGTTTACACGAGCCCTTTGCGACTTACAATCGCCTGTTGCACTAATACATGTAAATCTTATAAATTGAGTTCATAAACACCGACATTCTTATTAACACTAGCCAATATAGAATCCAATCAAACTAAATCTGACAAAAACTGAAGAAAGCCATTTAGAATAAACACAACAGTAACGTAACGTTCACCGCGAGCGAGGCAGGCGCCAGACGGCGAAGCAAAACGCAACAACGACCGAACGAACGACTTCATCCGACTTGGGCAGCAGGAGGGTATGAAGGGTTGAGGGGGCAAGGTGGATCGGTTCGGTGGATCGTGTGGGCAATGGATGCAGTGTTGCCAGTGGTAGATAGTCAAATGTTACATGAGATATCTCAAAAAGTTACATTTTCATGAGAAAAGTTACATTACCGTATTTTATGTGGAAAACGTCACTAAAATAATAAAATACTATAATTTGACTTTTTGTTTCTGCTTTGTAGTTAGCGGAACACGCCAATTATTCGAATTTTCGCGTGGGCGGGCCCTCCCCCGCATCTACCCCGGGTAAATCCGTTGCATTTAGTTTAGAACTTTCAAATTACAACGAGAAACAACTATGTAGCTAGGTACCTACTTGGTCGCTGATCGCATTAGCGAAAAGATCGATAAATATAATCAAAATAGGTTACGCCGATATTTAGTTGACGATTGATACAAAAATAAACTTATTTCAATTGCAAATACGACTTTGTTGTTGATTTACTGATTCCCTAAATAGTTAATTACTAAATTAAAACTACAATAAATATAACATTTACTAACCAAGTATTGTTAGCACAAACAAGTCGAAAACAAACCAATCACTACACTATTGACGAAATAAAAACAAATAAAATTAAATTCATAGATATTAACTTTCATATTTATTTACTCTTCTTTGGAGATAATAAAACTTTAGCAAACTAAACACGTCGCTCAGTAGCTCGCCGGTGTAAGCGGGTTGGAAGATTTAGAAATACACGTGAGTGAGAGAGTGAATAAAGTCAGGTCACAGGTGCGACAACACGACGAACAAAATCTTTCTTAGATGCGTTCCGTTTCACGATTTTTTTTTGTTTGCAGGCAAATATTTTAATATTTTTAGTAAGTCCTAAAAGTTACGTAAAAGTTACATTTTGAGTCGTGTTACATGGAGGTTACGTGAGACGGTCAAAAGTTACGTAAAATGTAACAAAAGTTACGTTCTGGCAACGCTGAATGGATGGGCGACGGACGGGCCGGGGCGGCCGGGCGGGCGTCTCGGCGCCAATCGGCAACGGTCGGAATTACTCGGAATCTCGGTTTTGTTATTTAGTCCAGAGAGTTTGTAAGAACTCTCTGATTTAGTCGATTAAAATATAGCAAACACAGAATCTAGTATTATATTATCTGTGGACCTAACTAAAGTTTAAGTTTAGCAAACAAACTGAAACAAACTCAGACTAATAATAACTGGAAACAAACAATGGCTTCCGTTTTTGTGCCCACCAGTTAGCGCCACTGGCGAGTAAGGTCCTTATATATTATACTTGTAGCTGTTAAACGTTGTGCCTCGGAAGCAAAGTTTGAATTAAATAATTTATAATGCATTTTTCAATTATGAGTGGCGCTGTTCAGCACCATTTCACCAAAAAATAAACAAAAACCGCAGGCTTATTAGGTATCTTTTGCAAGAGCAAAACGATAGCGATTTTTACGCAATAATTGCTCTTCAATGCAAAAGTTTTGGAGTTGCAGGCGATTTTTTTTTAAATAAGTGCATTTGACAAACAGCGAGCGATTAGCAAACGATTGTAACCTACCAATACCTACAATGCAGGTAATTCCGACTTTTATGACATAAAGCGTTTGGTCGCTATCGTTTTGCTCTTGCAAAAGATACGTAATAAGCCTACCGATCTTATGTCCCATTCAAAATGTGAGTTCCAAAAACGTCTAGGTTTCACAGATAACTTGGTCGGGCTGTAATATCCCATTTGATTCATTGATACGATATGAATCTGATCTGATATAAATCTTTTATTTCGTAGAATTGTAAAATTGAGATTATTTTTGTAATCGACTATGTTTTAGTGTAATTAATACTTATTAGCTCAAATGTTAAAAAGAACACCACTATATATCAATTCTCAACTGTCAAAGTCAGTTTAAACTTCAAGTTCAGCATTGATTTGATTGATTGAAGTTTAGCCGAAAACCGAGTTTTCTATGCTTTGTTGTTAATTGTTTTATAATTATTTAGGCTTTCCTTATAGTTGATTTACTGTAAAACTGAAACAACAGACATCTAATTTCATCTTTCGCAATGGATGAGTTATATAGCAATTTAGATGACTACGAAGACGTGCATGCTCTTGAGGAGGTATTGTGGTTTAGCGCCAAAACGGATTCTAATATTTTACGTCTCGAAAACATAATTTTATTACTTAATTTGACGAAAAATCCAAGTAGTTTATTACATTACTCCATATGGTATCAAATTTTACAGTTAAAGTTTAGATTTTTGTGTCTTTTTATAGCTACGTGCTGAAAACAAAGAACTGAAAGAGAAGCTTGTAGAAAATTCAACTGCAATGGGAAAACTTCAAAAAGTAAGTGTCTAATAACAATCTTAATCATTTTAATGTTTGTGTAATGCACATATTTGCTATCTAAAAATGCCATACAAGCCATAAAAATCGGCTTTGCTGCACCAAATAGTTGTTGTGTTTTGGCTACTACTATGTACACTATATTGCCTTCACATGCACAACGTTTCCTAATCAGTTTGTTGTCTATCTCATAGCAATCCCTTTTGAATCACACCTGTGAGTCTCTAAAAATCTTAACATTGTAGTTCTCATGAACTATGGTTATAAGTATCATATTACATAGGGTAATGCACAATATCCTAACACACATTTGTGTGACACATGTTTTTGCTAACTAATGAAGATGACACATGTATGGACTGCACATTATATATGTGTAATTTACTTATTACTCAATAACAATATTTGATTTGATTTATATATTTTTTATATTGATATTGTAGGATATATTGCAGGATTATGACAATCTCGAGATGGCATTCAAGACACTAGAGCATAACTACTCTTCTCTGCTGATAACTGCCCGGGCAGAATTACTGAGAAAGACTCAGAGGATCAATCAACTTAATACAGAGTTAGTATAATTTTGGTATTATTGTTAACATTTTAATGTAATTCTATGCATCAAACATTTTCAAATTTACTTGAACTATGGACGTTAACTGAATGAAGGTATTAATTAATCTACTACCTTTTTTATTAATATAACATCACACCTGTAGCCACAAAGGTTTGGAAAGAAGTCCATCTATTAGTACTCCCACATTTCATCAGTTATGGTAAGTTTAATGTAATATCTTTGTTTCAGAAAAGACATGATGGTGTTGGATGCTTTTAAGAGTGGAAAGAATATTAGAAGGCACTTTAACACAGGTGTAAAAAATCCAGGTCGGTTGAACCTGGATAGACCTTGGATCGGAAATAAAAAAACCAAAGAGGATGATGTCAAGCAGAAGAATGTTGCTATGAAGCAAGAGAGGTAAGAAACATATCCATGGATTAACTTTATCTCCATCTACTTATGCTTAGCATACTATGCACAGCTATTGTTTCAACTTCGTCATTAAATAAGAGTTTTTAATAAGATAACTGAAATAATATAAATTTTATGTTTTTTTAAATGTCTGCATTGTTCATAGACACAATTAGATTTTACAGGAAGAAAATATGTTTAATCTTCTGTGCAAGTTCTATGTAAGTAGGTATAAATATTAAAAATGATTGCATCATAAGTTAATTTTACGGTTATATGCATAGTTTGCACTTGTTATTTGATATGTGTCTTTTATAACACTTTTGAGGAAAGGTAATGAATGAGTAATAATAATGACATTGTTTTCCTGCAAGTGTTGCACTTTGTAGTGGGAACTTATGTTTAGCAATTTTATATTGTAATGTCTGCTTTGCTGTTGTACTTGTATCATTATCATTTTAGCCGAAAGACGTCCACTGCTGGACATAGGTCCCCCGCTGGGGAGGTCGCCACTTTGACCTATCCAACAATGTACTTGTATGGTTTGAATTTATTCTTATTTGTTCTGAGTAACTATAGTAATAACCTTGCTTATAATAAGTGTTCATCAATAGCACAAATCACCCTCTTACTTTAATTTATAACATAATTTCTAATGAAAGGAGAGCCAGTTAATAAAGTACAGTAGTGAAAAAAAAAGGAGCCCTTTGCCCAGCTGTTAAAGAAAGAAAATACATTTGTGACAAGCCACTAGAGCATGCAACATGAACATAAGAAAAAACCGGCTAAGTGCGAGTCGGACTCGCGCACGAATGGTTCCGTACCATTATCGTAAAAAACGGCAAAAAATCACGTTTGTTGTATGGGAACCCTACTTAAATATTTATATTATTCTGTATTTAGTATTTGTTGTTATAGCGGCAACAGAAATACATAATCTGTGAAAAATTCAACTCTCTAGCTATCACGGTTCATAAGATACAGCCTGGTGACAGACAGACAGACCGCGGAGTCTCAGTAATAGGTAATAAATATTTTTACCCTTTGGGTACGGAACAAAAACGAAAATAATAAAAAGTACTTGACTTGACAGTGCCAAGAGGACATTTATTTTGACTGAGCATTCCTTTTTTTCATATGAATAGGAATAATTGCTTAATACACTGTGTTAATAGACAGACCGACACGGTGGAGGACTTTGTTTTATAATATGTAGTGTTTGCAATGAAATCAAGAGTGTTTTAATGCAACTTCTATTTTTATTTCAGGCGCGAACCACCTATTTTGACGAAAAAAGACGGGGATCCTCGCTCTGGCACTTTCAATAGAAATAAACCTGACAATACTGGAGTAAAGGCCGAATTATCTAATAGGAGGAAGAGCAATGTTATTGACAACATTGCACAACATAAGACTGAACATTATGGGCCTCCCAAGACAACTACTAGAAGCATCAAAGATAGAAGGAAATCTACACCAGCTGTGAGGTAATACTTTAAAATGATGTCTAAACATTCTTTGAAAAATCTCAGTAAGCCATTTACATGAAGTATTATCATTTCAGTATGCCTATTGACACATATAGTTCCTGTGATGAACAAGAAAGAAACTATCCAACCAAAGAAATTAGAACTGAAAATGAAATGAGAAACATAAACAAACAACCTATTGATAGTAACCAAACTGCAGGGACATCCGGTTTGGATGACAGAGGTCACAAGCACTATGAATTTTCGTCAAGAGGCAGCTACAAAAGTCGATCAACTAGATACTATGACAAGAGCTCATACAGAGCCTGGGATAAAGAAGAAGTATCATTCAAATACAGGAAGCAGCACAGTCCAGAGAGAGGACAAAAGAGACCACTCAGGGAACATCCAGATGGCTATCCCAAACAACACAGGGAACGTCCGGATGACCATCCCAAACAACACAGGGAACGTCTAGATGACATGCAATCCAGGGACCATAAAGATGACTATCCAAGGCAATCCAAGGAGTATAAAAATGACTATCCCAAACAACACAGGGAACATCCGGATGACCTTCTAAAACAACACAGGGAACGTCTAGACATGCAATCCAGGGACCACAAAGATGACTATCCCAGGCAATCCAGGGAGTATAAAAATGACTATCTCAAACAACACGGGGAACGACTAGATGACAGGCAATCCAGGGACCATGTAGATGATTATCCCAGGCAATCCAGGGAGTATAAAGATGACTATCCCAGACAAGAACGTATCAGATTTCAGGGAAAATCCCTGGAGAGCCCCCCACCTGAATCTTATAGCCGTCATCAACTCACGAAATCAACCCACACACCTGATTATGACAGATATCCTCATGACCAAGAAAAAAATAGATATAACCATGATGATAAATATTGGTCAAAAGATTCTGATGAACCTCTTATTAAAAGACAAAGGATAGAGTCGCATGGTAACCCCAATACCCAATCTTTGGACGACAGGAGGCCTTACCGCGAGATGGAGGTGGAAGCACAGCCTACCCCAGATTTTACTCCACGTGAACTTGATATGCTTCGGTTTTCCTGCCAGTCTCCAGATTATGTACACACTGAAGAAGCTATTGTTAATCCCATTAAAGGTAAAAATAAATAGAAAATAGTATATTATGCAACTAGTGAATAAAAGACGGATTTAATGCGAGGGCCACAGATGAATCAAGAGCAAGTGAATGATTCTAACGACTGAATCACGACCGCAGGGAGTGATTCATGATGATTGAATCACGAGCATAGCGAGTGATTCAAGTGTTAGAATCATGAGCGACGCGAGTGATTCATGGCCCTCGATATAAATCCGTTTTATTCAAGAGTTGCATACTATATTTTATACCATGACTTCGAGAAAAAGAAAGATTTAAGCGAAAAGCACAAGGAATATTACGAGTAATAAATAAATGGTTTATTCTTCAAAATTTATATGTAATGTGAAACCCTGACCCCTGAGCTAGGTAACAGCACCTGTGTTTCAGGGACCAGTAACCACCTCCGTTACGTGACATAATTATAATTAAACAAGTATTCAATAAATATCTTAGATTAAAATCAAAACCATTATTAAAATCCTAAATAACAAACTCAAAATTAAAATCGAAGAAGGAGTTTGTGTATCGAGTATTATTTGCGCAAGGAGGCGCAAGGAGGTTACATAGCATTGAGATGGACGTCTAGTACAATGGTGTGTTCCAAATTCAAACACCAAAACAGTGATTAAAATGCTTTTTATTCACTGTTTTCAGTGAATAAAATAAGCTTTTTAGAGGGGGAATGGTATAAATATATATATTACGCGCACGCTAGACGCATACCATAACAGCTGGTACGAGGTGGCGCGGTGAAATATTTCCTAGGCTAACATTTTTTTTAATTAATAAATATATTTTATTTTTTGACATTTCACAAGAATTTCTTTATGATAATTACATGTTCACCCTTAATCTCTTTCATCTTTACAATCCTGGACAGTAATTTAGCAAAAATATTAAATTCCTACAATCCTTGATACTTTTGCAGAAATTATGGCTACTGCTGCTACACCCCTGGACGATCCGCGAGTAACAAGCAAAAGATACGTCATTCAGAATGAAAATGGCAAAGAAACATTATCTACAGTGGTAGGCAGGAATATTGATGTAATACCACTTAACAAATGGGATGTTAAACCCGTGCGTATCCCTGCTGCTCTAGTGCGACGACCATCACATTGTAGTGACCAGCTTGTAAAGGACATTTATATGGACATTGATAACCCAGTGACTTATCTAGATGATTCTATGGAGTCTGGTGAGCTTCGTGAGACTGGTGTCGAAATTCATGAAGTTCGTGGCAAACTAAAGGAAATTCAACATAATACTCAAGATTTCGAAATAAGCAAACAACCACCAGAAGAAATCTCAAAGCAACCAGTTAACACTGAAGGAGTTTCGAAACTTAATATCGCCAAGTATCGAATTTCAAAAATCGGGGAATCTAATCAAAATACTTATAGCAATATGGATGTTCCTATCATTGACCTAGACGAGAATGTACCACACCATAGGAATGTTAATGTGACTAACAAAGATGCAGGACGAGATAGTGTTCCAAAAGGATTATTACCACACAGACAGCAATATAATAAGCGTGACGATTTTGTTGCTGATAGTAAAAATAACAGCAAACTAGAAGTTCGTAAAAAATCAAAATCACGAGAACGAAGCGAGAGTCAATATCAAAGCACACTCACCAAGATAGCTATTGTGGCAGATGATTTAGAACTGAGCGATGACACTAGTGATAACATGGATACTAACAAAAGAGTACTGAAACATTGCGAAAAGCCCTTACAGGTGAATGAAGCTAGAAGTATAGATTCTGTAAATAGTGTAGAAAACGAAACAGTAGCTAGTTCTCATATTACGGAAATCAAAAGTACTGTTAACACTGCTGGAATAACAGATGATGAAAAAGCGAAAGAATCAGACGGTACAAAGAAACAAAAAACCAAAAAGAAGAAATCGAAGGATATATTCAAAGATTCAGTAGATAGTACAGCTAATCCTGACCATGTTCTCGAAAAGAAGTCAAAATCAAAAAAGGAAAAAGAAAGTACACCTAAAGAAACAAAAGGAAAGTTTTCAAAGGAGATATTTAAAGACTCAGTAGATAGTACAGCTGATCCCGCCCCTGTTCTCGAAAAGAAGTCAATATCAAAAAAGGAAATTGAAAGTACACCTAAAGAAACAAAAGAAAAGTTTTCAAAGGAGATATTTCAAGATTCAGTAGATAGTACAGCTAATCCCGCCCATGTTCTCGAAAAGAAGTCAACATCAAAAAAGGAAAAGGAAAGTACACCTAAAGAAACAAAAGAAAAGTTTTCAAAGGAGATATTGCAAGATTCAGTAGATAGTACAGCTGATTCCGTCCATGTTCTCGAAAAGAAGTCAAAATCAAAAAAGGAAAAGGAAAGTACACCTAAAGAAACAAAAGAAAAGGTTTCAAAGGAGATATTTAAAGATTCAGTAGATAGTACAGCAGATCCCGTCCATGTTCTCGAAAAAAAGTCAAAATCAAAAAAGGAAAAGGAAAGTACACCTAAAGAAACAAAAGAAAAGGTTTCAAAGGAGATATTTAAAGATTCAGTAGATAGTACAGCAGATCCCGTCCATGTTCTCGAAAAAAAGTCAAAATCAAAAAAGGAAAAGGAAAGTACACCTAAAGAAATAAAAGAAAAGTTTTGTGATCTCTTTGGTGACAGTAATAGTTTAATGACTCCAGAGGATTTAGGAATACCCTCATATTTACCTATTTCTGAAGATACGCAAGATGCCGTTGACATGAAAATCAACCAAATTATTGATACCCCACTAGTTGATAAAGTCGTAATGCCTGGCCATATACTGACACCAAACACAGTTGAAGTCCCATTACATAAAACAACAGCACTAGACGACATCCCGACAGCTGATTTACAAAAATCTAATACAAATATAGAAGATAAAGAAGTCATTCATGAAATTGAAAATAATACATCTTCCAAAACGAATGAAGGACTAATAGAAACTAATGAACTTCTATCCCCTATTGTTTATGAAAATCTAAACCCTGGAGATGACTTAAATGATCCTAATGTTGTCAAAACAGTAATAATTTCATCAGGAATACAGCCTGAAATTGCTTTTGAAAATGAAATGCAAGTAACAAGACCTGACAAAGTTGTCAAAGTTAATACAATAGAGAACACTAAAGATATTCATTGCTTGCCGGCTACAATAGAATTTAAAAAGGATATTTTGAAAGCTTTAGCTACCTCTACACCACACAAAGAATTTTCTGCCATGAATCCGCTAGAAACTGATGCGGCAAAAACTGATGTTATTTGTGATCCATGTGTAAGCCGAGCGGTCGCAACAATTACGAATGTGGAACCAGTAGTCAACCAAACTGAGAATAATACTTTGGAATCTAATGACGCACCTGATATTAGAATATTTGTGAAGAGGCGCAGAAAAGTCGTAAAACGACCACAGATGAGTTAGATAATAGAAACTAGGTTTAAGAATTTAGACTGAAATTTCGAGTGTGACTTTCCTGAGTCCCCCAGCTGGGGCAAAGGGCGTCCAATAGTAGTAGCAATGTATTGCAATGCAACCTTGTACGAAAGTAGAGGTTATCAAGTTTGGAAATTACGATGAAGTATTTAGTTTATATTCAGTTACCACGATGGTCGAGATAATATCACTTATTAAGTGTCCATGTTCTTATAAATCAATAAAAAATTATGTTGTTTATTTATCAGTGTAAATAGTTGTATTTACTGGGTATATGGGGCGTATCTCTAGTTCACTCCATATGACAATACGAGCCATGGGCGTATAGTGCGCGGCACGTATGTTGACCCAAAATGTACAAACGTTTCATTGAAATTAAATAATCTAAACCGAAGTGAATGCCTTATATACGACCTAAACTTTGATTATTCAACGTCAACTTACATGCTGTCGTTCGCTTAGGGGTGGGAAAAAAGTATGGAAGATTTATAAGTTAGCATTTTACGGACAGAGCCTATCGGGGGCCTGGAAGGCAAAATAAGGCGTCCCGTGCGAAAGAGTGAGCAAAGTGAGCTCGAATATTCCCAATTCTCGGATTGCCGAACCTCACGTTGGTGAGGTTTTGATTTTATTTTTATACCACTTATAAAACCCGAAAGAAAGAACACATTAATTTTAAATAAATGTCCTCTTTTACTTTGAAAAGTGGGTTAATACCAGGCCCCTCAGAAAGTATTGCGAAAAAAAGTTTTTATATATGGGAGACTGGCCAGTTATAATGTTTTTCGAAAATATGATTATTTATAAGTAAAAATAAGTAAGTTTCAATTTCAAAATTTCCCTCCACATTTTTTGCGAGTTAATTCAAAGTATTGTGTCTCACTGAAATATGGATCTGCGCCGGGAACATTTTAGAGCTATGATTTTATACGATTTCAAGTGTCGCCTGAAACCGGATGAATCGTACGATAGACTTCAAATGGCATTCATGGATGAAGGCCCTTCCAAGGCAACCGTGTATCGTTGGTATAACGAATTCAAGCGCGGTCGACCAACTTTGGGGGATGACGAAAGAAGCGGTCGCCCTTTGACGGCTGTTACCGAAGAAAACGTGCTAGCAGTGAAAAATTTAATCCAAGACAATAGGCGAATTACATATCAGGAGATTCAACACATATTGAAGATTGGATCGGGAAGCGTTCACGAGATTCTACACAGCCATCTTCGCGTGAGGAGGATAGTATCACGCTGGGTGCCGCACAACCTCACCGATGCTCAGAAGCAGGCCCGGGTGGAATGGTGCCGTGATATGCTTAACAAATTTGAAGCAGGCTCGTCTCGGCGTGTTTACGACATCGTTACAGGTGATGAGTCCTGGATTTATCAATACGACCCAGAAACCAAGCGCCAGTCGACTGTTTGGGTGTTTCAAAATGAGCCAACGCCTACCAAAGTGAAGCGATCTAGAAGCGGGGGTAAGATTTTGATCGCTAGCTTTTTTAATTTGACTGGCCACTTGGTATCAATTCCCTTACGGGATCAAAGAAGCATTAATGCCGAATGGTATACTACCAAATGTTTGCCAGAAGTTTTCTCTGTTATAAGCAACAAGCGACCAAACACAGGGCTCCGCGGGCTACTGCTCCACCACGACAATGCACCTGCGCACACCGCACTCAAAACGAGGGACTTCCTGGACAGCACGCCAGTCAAACTCCTGGGTCACCCTCCTTACAGCCCTGATCTAGCACCGTGTGACTTCTTTTTATTCCCAAAAATAAAAAATCAGCTCAAAGGGATACAATTTTCGTCGCCGGAAGATGCGCTGGCTGCGTTCGAGCAGGCTGTAAACGAGGTGTCTGCGGCGGACTGGAAAAAGTGTTTTGAAAACTGGTTTAGGCGCATGAATCTTTGTATAGAGGCTGGTGGAAAGTACTTTGAAAAGATTTAATAAAAATATATGTACGTATAGAACAATTTTTTTTAGTTTCGCAAAACTTTCTGAGTGTCCCACGTAAAAGAAATTGACACCGTTACGTCATACGTTTAGGCCCTATTTCAAAATTAGTATGGTCCAATCATAGCCAACATTAATAATGCCGCAATGTGCGTTCAAAAACTGTGCAAATAACCACCATAACACTTTGATTTTGGAAGGAATATCTTTTTTTCGGTAAGTTTATATCATTAATTGTTTTTCAAACAGTAAAAACCGAATTAAATAGAAAATATGAATCAATTACCAAATACTATGATTTTTTGACCAACGTTTGCGTTGAAAAAGCGAACGCGCCAACTGTTGTAACAAACATTGACTGTTCTGGAACAGAGAATGCATGGAGTAGTTTGTAAAGCTTTTTGACGTCTAATAGAAATCTCGTCAATTACTAAAGAATAAATTAATTCCTTTCCCGTTTTAATTCTTTTGAATTTCAAAGCACACAACGACTCTTTAGTAAAACCAGCCTGTGGTCTATTCTATACTAACATACCATCTGCGTAATGTTCTTCTTACATGTGGAAAAACTTTATTGAAACATTTTCTAGCATAATTGTACGCGGCAGGAAAGTGATAACGGAAAGTAAAGACGTAACGGAAAAAAGAAAGTAACGGAAAGTACCTGCCCACGAATATATCTTATTTAAACTGTCTCTTTATTCGAGCGAACAAAACAACAAAATAATTATTCAAATCGATCCAGCCGTTTTTGAGTTTTAGCGAGACCAACGAACAGCAATTGATTTTTATAATATAGAAAGATAGGTAGATAAGTGTGTGTGGCCAATTGAGCGACTTTATTTTCGTTCTTGATTCTTAATCTAGTATTTTTATAAATCGATGATCTTCTTCCTAGCACTATCCCACTTTAGGTGGGGTCGGCTCTCCTAATTTTTTGGCGCCAGGACAATCTGTCCTGAGTTTTCGGGTCGGGCAATTTTTCCTCCGATAGGAGTTTCGTCATGCTAGTCCACCACGTAGCCGGAGGTCGTCCTCTACCTCTCTTGTGTTCAGGTATTTGCAATGCTTTCTTCACTACGTGTTTCTAGTCTCATAGGCTCTCGTATAGTTTCACCGATATTATAGGAGCGACCTTAAAAGTACCGCGGATATGCTCGTTTCTTACTTTATCCAGTCTCGTCACACTCCCAGACCACCTCAGCATCTTCATCTCGGCAGTGTGAAGCTTTTGTACGTGCGTCTTTTTCACTGGCCAGCATTCTGCTCCGGCTCCGGCCTCACCGCCGTTCTGTAGATCTTGCCTTTGGTTTTTACTGGCATACGAGCGTCGCATAAGACTCCTGTCAGTGATCGCCACTTCAGCCATGCCACGTTTACCCGTCTCCTTGGTCTGTAATTACTGAGCCTAAATATATTATTATTATTTTATTTTATTAGTTTTAAGAAGGCTTACAGTCTAATTACAAATAATAATAGGTAACTACAACACATTATCAAGTTGCTAATAACAAGCCTCCACAGATATATAACATATCGATCAATTTAAGCCGAACAGTTAAAGTTCAATGTGTACATAAGTAAGTAGGTTATTCCTATTTATTTAATTATTTAAGTTACTACGTATTAGTCAAAGAACCACTAGCCGGTGCATTATTCACAAAAAATGATTTGGCTAAGAGCGTCCTTGCTGTGCTTATCCTAGTGCAAAATAAGTCAACATCGTGCTCAGAAGACACATCATTGAAACTTCGAGCGCCTCTTATAAGAAAAGCATTACGCCTATAATTAGTAGTGGTAGAAGAAACATCTAGAAGCGGCCTTTTACGTAATCCAATAGTGTTAGTGCGAAATGATAACTTTGCTAGTAGCTCAGGGCAGTCAATCGAGCCATTCGCTATGTTAATCAAAAAACATACATCATTAATGAGCCGCCTATGATCTAATGGCAGAAAATGGTACCTCTTACAACGGTGACTGTAATCTATAGATACTTGGTGCGCCCTATAATCCAGATGTCTAAGAAACTTTTTCTGGATGCCCTCAATGCGTGACTTATGGATCTCATATTGAGGGTTCCAGACTTGCGATGCATACTCCAAGTGGCTGCGCACGAACGAACAGTATAAAACTTTGATTGGCTTCAGAGAACGGAAACAGGCTGAGGCTCTGATTACAAATCCTAGTGCCCTCGAAGCCTTGCCCACAATACCGTCAATGTGTTGGTCAAACAGTAATTTGCTATCTTGTATAATACCTAAATCCCTTATGCTGTTAACTTTGCCCAAGGTAAGTCGGTTGAGACTATAGTTTGAATTTACTATAGATTTCTGGCGCGTGAAGGTCATCTGAAAACATTTAGAGACATTTAATTGGAGCAAATTATGTTTGCAATATTCTTCAAATCTATTCAGATCAGCTTGTAACTGGTGAGTATCCGAGATATCACGTATAATCTTGTGAACCTTCATGTCATCAGCATATAGCAATACGTAAGAGTGCTTGAAGCAGTTTACAACATCAGCAATAAACAGAGTGAAAAGCAAGGTCGCCAAAACTGAACCCTGTGGCACACCCGAAGGGACCGATGTCCAACCCGAAGTGTAACCTTGGAGAACCACAGCCTGACTCCGATTCTCAATATAAGACGAAAACCATCTATAAAGGTCTCCGTGTATACCAGCTTTGAGCAACTTCTCCAGCAGCAGACGATGGTCGATACGGTCGAAGCACTTGCTGTAGTCGGTATAAATGACATCCACCTGCGCATGTCGATCCATACCACCCGATATAAACTCGTGCGATAAGACCAAGTTAGTCGTAGTGGATCGCTTTTTGAGGAAGCCATGTTGTTCCTTCCCGAAGTTACTTTCCATAGCCGCATAAACATCGTTATACACTATACGCTCAAGGATCTTTGAAAAGAGACATAACTTAGATATCGGGCGATAGTTCGTTACATCAGATTTGTTTCCTTTCTTGTGAACAGGGGTGATGAATGCCGATTTCCAGATTTTAGGAACTATACCCTCAGAAATAGATCGATTGTAAAGGATACACAATGGGACTACCAAACTAGCGGCACATTGTACTATAAACTCCGGGGGTATGAGATCCGGGCCACCTGATTTAGAAAGGTCCAAGGACTCGAGCAATTTCAGTACTCTAGAATGAGATATTTCCAACGTACTGATAAATGCGACACTATCATCACTACTAACACCACTATAAGTCTGCGAAGATGTACTAGGGACGTGCACAGGTTCTTGGAAAGTGGAGTGGAAGTACGCCGCAAATAAATTGCTGATATCCTCACCACTACTCGCCGTAACGTCACCATACCGCATGAACTTAGGAATTGCATTAGAAATTCTCCTACTTTTCATATAAGACCAGAAAGATTTTGGATTTTTGACTATCGATGATTCTATTTTATCCATGTATGTATCATAGCATGCCTTTTCCAACTTAATGGCCCTGCTCCGTAATAGGGAAAAAGAATGAAAATCAGAGATATTACCATACGTTTTATACTTACGATGATACTTATATTTTTCTCTTAATATCTTTATTAGAGCAGAACTATACCATAACGGATACGATGATTTTTTAACACATTTGAGAGGGATGTGCTTGTCTCTAAGTTCGTATAATTTATTGTAAAAGATTTCAACAGCACTTTCCAATGACTCCGAATTTAAAAGGTCAGTCCAGTTGATACCGTCCAATTCAGATCTAATGGCCACATAGTCACCCTTAGAAAACATGTACCGACGTGTTGTGTTGTCCGCCAATTTATGAATTTCAACAAAATCAGCTCGAATTGATATCGGTTTGTGATGCAAATCAACTGGCAGAGCTAATGGATCATGACATTCACTGATACTCAAAGAGTCATTAGAAAAAACCAAGTCCAATACCCTTCCGTTGATATTCCGCTCACCGTTATACTGAGACAAGTTGGAAGTAAGGATGGCATCAAAAAAATCACTTAGGTGTTGACACGTGACATTTTGCTGAATCAATTCATTGCTACCATCGTCGGCTCTCACTATCCAATCTACACTATTGCCGAAGTTAAAATCACCTAATATAATAAATTTGTCCAACGGGTGTGTTAAAATTAAGTGTGTCATGTTATCAGTGAAGTTATTTAATTGAATATTATATGAATTGCCAAGGTTCTGCTTGCATAGATAAAGGGCGCAAATGTGTAATTTATAAGTAGTAGCCGGCCGAGACCTCCTGAGAGTAAGGGACACCCAAATGTCCTCAGCAGAACTACACCAATCACGTCTCTCGACTACAGCAAGCTCGCTTCTCACCGCTATTAAAACACCCCCACCCCGCTGTTGAGCAGTACGGGAGTAATCACGATCTCGTCTTATCACCATGTACCGACCATCAAACATCTCACTGCTGAATATATCATCTACCAGCCACGTCTCAGTAAAAACAATAACATCATATGAACTAAGTAGTATTTTACGGAAGATATTGTTCGTTTTCGTACGCAGGCCACGCACGTTCTGATAATATATGTTAAGAGTGAACATTTTTAAATCTAACTATAATAAAATATATAGCAAAAACAGATAAGTTATATAGTAAAAGCGCACAAGATTGTCTTTCTATAAGAAATAAGTAAACTACGAGGGTAGAAGCTAATAACTCGCGATAAATTAATAGGCACTGTAATGCACAGTGTCCGACAAATAACTTTTTTAAGAAATATATGACCATCGACTTATGAATAGAAACAAAAGGTGACGAGCAAAAACAAGATAAGAAACGCTCGCGGCAGATGGCATCAACGAACACGATGCTGCATTCAAAATTGAGCCATAACAGAGTACACAAAAGATCATAATTATATTGGAACAAGTTATATGAGCAAAAATAATATTTAAAAGACTTACTGTTTAGCACTGTGCAATGACACAATGCCAATAGGAAAACAACAATAGCACACTGCATCATGTGGTTCTCAAACTTTACATGGAAGTAAACAGATTTTAAGTATTTTATAAAGTTTGCTAGCTTAGTTACACAATTTTCGCGAGATCCTTTTCGGATTTGACAAAAATTACCGGAGAAGTGTCCATTTTCCTCGTGTGTATTTTTGAATGTTTGACCCACACGTATTGAAAATTCATTTCTGCCGCTATTTTTTTGGTTTTTGACAACAGGAACTTATTTTTTGTTGTAAGGTGGTCATTAATAAATACTCTCTGATTCCCTGCTAGACCAAATTGGCTTGCCACTATCGGTGAAGTCTTGAGAGCATATCTTGCGGCAGCAACAAAATCCTCCTTCACGTAGCGACTACAGAAACAAACTATTATTGGTTTTATACGATCTTTTTCTCTCGCAGGCACCCTGGTAACAAAGTTGACTTGTGTTTTGGTAACAGGATAATTTATTTTGGCTCCAAGCTTGGTAATAATTTCAAATAGGTTTTCATTATTCACCTGTGGCAACCCTTTTATTTCCACGTTATTCAATCGCGACCATTGATCCTTAATGTCAGATTCCTCTTCCAACTTGTCTAATCGATCCTGAAGATGATTCACCTGCTCCTTAACTGCCTCCATCACAACTATACGCTGTTCCATTGCACAGATTTTATGTCTGAACTCATTAACCGTCTCCTCAAACTGTTGGTGTAAGGACGATTTTAATTCAGCGAACTCAGTTCTCAGTGCTAGAATTTCCTCTTTTAACCCATCCAAAGGAGCAAGTTTCGCAGCTAACGCTCGTATCTCTAGCAAGACTGCAGATCCCGTGTCCAGTCTTGGCAATTCCGGTTCCAATATCATAGGTGATCCAGGTGCGCTAGTTGGATTGATAGTAATTGCAATCGCTTCAGGTGGACGAACAACTCCAGTCTGCTTACATTTCATGCATCGCCAAGTGAGTTTTCTATCGCCAAGCTTACGGTAACCGGCCTCGGTGATGCCTGCACATTGAAAATGTAACTCACGACCACATACCGTGCAAGGCACTCCATCCGACATAGATTCTTCACAGGCTCCACACATTCGTGCCCTCTCCATTTCGTACCGGTATATAAATAATTTATCAAAACAATAAACAGCAACTACCACAAACCTTGAGAAACACTGTTCAAGCTTTACAAATCGTTAGTAGGTTCAACTTAAACACGACCGTAAACAACAGGGCCTACGACCGTACTGAACCGTACTATTAAATATTTGAACTTATTTATTTTCGGCACAGGAGTACGATCTGGGTAATAGACTGTGGCTGGGCCACTGCTGTTGTTAAACTGGCACTGTAAATATTCAGTCTTTGCTCTACTGACTTAAAGACCCAAGAGCAGTCATCCAAGTGGTCAAGGTGGTTTGTAACTCGGTTGCTGATCTGGCCATTAGGACGATGTCATCTGCGTACAGGAGGTTCAGGGCAGTGGTGCTTGGATATGTTAAGTAACAATCCATCACAATGTTGAAAAGCAACGGGCTAAGGGCAGAGCCCTGATGAACTCCCACCCCAACCTCGAACTACTCTGTCAGCCCTGCGGGACTTTTGACTCTGGTATGGACGTCCGTGTACATGTCATGGACTAGTTTAATGTATATATCCGGCAGATGTTGTGCTCTCAATGCTTGCCAAACTAGTCTTACGTGGTACCCTATCGAACGCCTTTTCCAAATCTATAAAGATGAGGTGCAGATCCTCTTTATTGAGCCGATGCTTCTCCGTCACCACTCTCACAGCCTGTATAGCATCTGTTGTAGATTTCGAGGGGGTAAAACCGAATTGATTTGGGCTCATGCAAGTTAGATGGTATATGCGGTTATTCAGTACTCAGTATCAGTACTCATTTTATAAATCGATGATATAAAAAAATAATTGAACTTTTCGACTTGTCCAAGCTCGAACTTAAATTTTAAAAATTCGAATTGTTTTTTTTTGGCTCATTGTAATTTAGTCTTTAATACTTGCGTGTAAGACTAAATTTGTATTGAGCTCATAAAATTGTTATTGCTTTTTGTACATCTTTTTGTGAATGCAACTTTAAACATTGCATTTAAGGTTGAATTTGCATTAATGTATATTTATTCCATGTAGAATTATTAGAATTACCTAAACACAATTGGCATCTTTCTCAATCTGTTTAGTATGGGATCCAATATCTAGGTGTATTCTTCATCGAAGGTCCGAAGTCAATGACGAAAGTCACTATGGAGTACTACTTGTACTACTAGTTTACTGTGGTATATTTTTAAGTTTCAAATGTAATTTATACAGATATAAATAAAAATACTAGCTATATTCCCATAACAGTCTTTATTTTCCTTACAAATTATTGTAAATTATATTTACATTGTCTATCTATATTATACATTGGAAAGAATGATTAACACCTAAGCTTACAGGAATTTGTACATAATTATAACTAATTCAATTAAGATAAATTTAATTTCCATATCAACTTAAATATTATTTACATAAACCAGGAAGTCTTTTTCAAATAATATTGCTCTTATTTGTATTTCAAATAATATTGCTTAAAAATAACTTTGTTGTGACGTCATAAAAAGGAGCCCCAACAAACTAATTAAGGACAAATTCAGACATACTATTATGTAATTGTTACTCTCCCAGATACGATGTTGGAACATTATTTTCCCTTATTATTTATAAACTTGTTGCAAATAACATTTCCCATATTATTTGTATTTCTTATCTGATTACTCAGAAGTCGTAATCAGTTGGAGATAATCGATAAAAGATGAGTTGACAGTTTAGCAATCGACCGTGACTTTGTGACGCACATTATTTTGATATCAGCCGGTGTAAACAATATTTTCGATAATAGCGCGTTGAACTATTATAAAATTAATTTTAAAATTACTCATTTATTATTCTAAAATCGTCAGGATCTGCTGTATAAATATAAATTAACTTCCATTCTCAAGCCGCGCTCTGTATTATGAAATTGGAACCGGATGTCATTGAGATTACGGCAAGTATGCGTCGCTTGCGAGCTAAACTAAACGCGCGAACAAGATCGCGGGCAAATAATCAACGAAGGCGATGATTGGTTATGTTCACTACATGTAGTCGCTCGGTGTTCTGGGATTGGACAGGGTTCCTATGATGTTGTTGGCGGTGGGTATGTCGTCGTTCCTGGAGGAGCTCGAGGACGTGCCGGACAGCGACGAGCCGGCGCCGGACACTCGCTTGCCGAGCTTCTTGATGATGGCGGGCACCTGCTCGGCCGGCTCGTTGTGCGGCGCCACGTGCTGGTAGCACACGGCGGACGCGTGGCCCGAGCGCACCGACGTCAGCGCCGTGCCGCTGCTCCACGAGTTGCCGGCCGGGTCGTACACCTCCACTATGTCCAGGAACGACGTGCCGTCGTAACCACCTGCAACAAGATAGTTATTTTATGAAAAAGGTCGTTTGAGGGTCGTATAACCGAAACTTAAGATGTACGAGCGTATTTTCAGCAAGTTATGGAGCATTTATTACAGGTTGAGTTGAAAGCTTCGGGAAGCCCCGATTTCTGAAAGTCTATTCAATTTAATCTATTGTCAATTCTCAAGGATCTCTCGAATGGCTCTAGTTACAACATTCACACATAAGAGTGATACTTGAAATTGGACCAAGTGATTGTAGACTACAATGTTATGCACGGGCGCCACCAGCTCCCACGTGTCCCGCTCTGTGTCGTAGCGCTCCACCGTCGCTAGCTGCTGAGGAGTGAGTGCTACTAACCCAGCGCGTATAGTTTGTTGTCGAGCACGGTGAGCGAGAGCGCCGAGCGCGCGATGTGCACGGGCGCCACCAGCTCCCACGTGTCCCGCTCTGTGTCGTAGCGCTCCACCGTCGCTAGCTGCTGAGGAGTGAGTGCTACTAACCCAGCGCGTATAGTTTGTTGTCGAGCACGGTGAGCGAGAGCGCCGAGCGCGCGATGTGCACGGGCGCCACCAGCTCCCACGTGTCCCGCTCTGTGTCGTAGCGCTCCACCGTCGCTAGCTGCTGAGGAGTGAGTGCTACTAACCCAGCGCGTATAGTTTGTTGTCGAGCACGGTGAGCGAGAGCGCCGAGCGCGCGATGTGCACGGGCGCCACCAGCTCCCACGTGTCCCGCTCTGTGTCGTAGCGCTCCACCGTCGCTAGCTGCTGAGGAGTGAGTGCTACTAACCCAGCGCGTATAGTTTGTTGTCGAGCACGGTGAGCGAGAGCGCCGAGCGCGCGATGTGCACGGGCGCCACCAGCTCCCACGTGTCCCGCTCTGTGTCGTAGCGCTCCACCGTCGCTAGCTGCTGAGGAGTGAGTGCTACTAACCCAGCGCGTATAGTTTGTTGTCGAGCACGGTGAGCGAGAGCGCCGAGCGCGCGATGTGCACGGGCGCCACCAGCTCCCACGTGTCCCGCTCTGTGTCGTAGCGCTCCACCGTCGCTAGCTGCTGAGGAGTGAGTGCTACTAACCCAGCGCGTATAGTTTGTTGTCGAGCACGGTGAGCGAGAGCGCCGAGCGCGCGATGTGCACGGGCGCCACCAGCTCCCACGTGTCCCGCTCTGTGTCGTAGCGCTCCACCGTCGCTAGCTGCTGAGGAGTGAGTGCTACTAACCCAGCGCGTATAGTTTGTTGTCGAGCACGGTGAGCGAGAGCGCCGAGCGCGCGATGTGCACGGGCGCCACCAGCTCCCACGTGTCCCGCTCTGTGTCGTAGCGCTCCACCGTCGCTAGCTGCTGAGGAGTGAGTGCTACTAACCCAGCGCGTATAGTTTGTTGTCGAGCACGGTGAGCGAGAGCGCCGAGCGCGCGATGTGCACGGGCGCCACCAGCTCCCACGTGTCCCGCTCTGTGTCGTAGCGCTCCACCGTCGCTAGCTGCTGAGGAGTGAGTGCTACTAACCCAGCGCGTATAGTTTGTTGTCGAGCACGGTGAGCGAGAGCGCCGAGCGCGCGATGTGCACGGGCGCCACCAGCTCCCACGTGTCCCGCTCTGTGTCGTAGCGCTCCACCGTCGCTAGCTGCTGAGGAGTGAGTGCTACTAACCCAGCGCGTATAGTTTGTTGTCGAGCACGGTGAGCGAGAGCGCCGAGCGCGCGATGTGCACGGGCGCCACCAGCTCCCACGTGTCCCGCTCTGTGTCGTAGCGCTCCACCGTCGCTAGCTGCTGAGGAGTGAGTGCTACTAACCCAGCGCGTATAGTTTGTTGTCGAGCACGGTGAGCGAGAGCGCCGAGCGCGCGATGTGCACGGGCGCCACCAGCTCCCACGTGTCCCGCTCTGTGTCGTAGCGCTCCACCGTCGCTAGCTGCTGAGGAGTGAGTGCTACTAACCCAGCGCGTATAGTTTGTTGTCGAGCACGGTGAGCGAGAGCGCCGAGCGCGCGATGTGCACGGGCGCCACCAGCTCCCACGTGTCCCGCTCTGTGTCGTAGCGCTCCACCGTCGCTAGCTGCTGAGGAGTGAGTGCTACTAACCCAGCGCGTATAGTTTGTTGTCGAGCACGGTGAGCGAGAGCGCCGAGCGCGCGATGTGCACGGGCGCCACCAGCTCCCACGTGTCCCGCTCTGTGTCGTAGCGCTCCACCGTCGCTAGCTGCTGAGGAGTGAGTGCTACTAACCCAGCGCGTATAGTTTGTTGTCGAGCACGGTGAGCGAGAGCGCCGAGCGCGCGATGTGCACGGGCGCCACCAGCTCCCACGTGTCCCGCTCTGTGTCGTAGCGCTCCACCGTCGCTAGCTGCTGAGGAGTGAGTGCTACTAACCCAGCGCGTATAGTTTGTTGTCGAGCACGGTGAGCGAGAGCGCCGAGCGCGCGATGTGCACGGGCGCCACCAGCTCCCACGTGTCCCGCTCTGTGTCGTAGCGCTCCACCGTCGCTAGCTGCTGAGGAGTGAGTGCTACTAACCCAGCGCGTATAGTTTGTTGTCGAGCACGGTGAGCGAGAGCGCCGAGCGCGCGATGTGCACGGGCGCCACCAGCTCCCACGTGTCCCGCTCTGTGTCGTAGCGCTCCACCGTCGCTAGCTGCTGAGGAGTGAGTGCTACTAACCCAGCGCGTATAGTTTGTTGTCGAGCACGGTGAGCGAGAGCGCCGAGCGCGCGATGTGCACGGGCGCCACCAGCTCCCACGTGTCCCGCTCTGTGTCGTAGCGCTCCACCGTCGCTAGCTGCTGAGGAGTGAGTGCTACTAACCCAGCGCGTATAGTTTGTTGTCGAGCACGGTGAGCGAGAGCGCCGAGCGCGCGATGTGCACGGGCGCCACCAGCTCCCACGTGTCCCGCTCTGTGTCGTAGCGCTCCACCGTCGCTAGCTGCTGAGGAGTGAGTGCTACTAACCCAGCGCGTATAGTTTGTTGTCGAGCACGGTGAGCGAGAGCGCCGAGCGCGCGATGTGCACGGGCGCCACCAGCTCCCACGTGTCCCGCTCTGTGTCGTAGCGCTCCACCGTCGCTAGCTGCTGAGGAGTGAGTGCTACTAACCCAGCGCGTATAGTTTGTTGTCGAGCACGGTGAGCGAGAGCGCCGAGCGCGCGATGTGCACGGGCGCCACCAGCTCCCACGTGTCCCGCTCTGTGTCGTAGCGCTCCACCGTCGCTAGCTGCTGCGACCCGTCGTACCCGCCGACCACGTAGATGTATTGGTTCATTGCTGCTACACCTGGCGATAGAGGAATTGTTTGTTAGTTTATGGTTTTTAATAGCACTCAATTGTTCCAATAGCAGAAAAATGGTCTCTGATGGAGTGATTTCAATCATTGGGTCTGCTTTCGCATTAAATATTTTTTTGAAGCCCAAACTTGCCTTGTATTGGCAAGTGCTTCTCGAGCTTGTTTATCGCATGACAAAAGAGATAACAATCAATACAATAAGAGGCCGGCTTGTAGAAATGGGTTTAGGCAGATTAACAAGTCGACATAAACCTCTTTGAAATGACTACAAAATTACAAACGTAATTTAAACCAAAGAATTCGTGACAATATAGTTTTGTATTGAACACTTACCAGCCCCACTCCTAGCTATATGCATCGGCGCGACTTCGGTCCAGATATTGTTCTCAGGGTGGTAGCACTCAACGGACGCTATCCGCCGCGCGCCGTCGAACCCGCCGACCGCATACAACAGTCGGTTCACGACGGCTACTCCGACCCCTAGGCGCGCGCAACCCATCGACGCTACTGATGTCCATGTGTCGCGTTCGGGGTCATAACTGTTAATAAGGAAAGTTAAGGGTTAATATGCGCTTTTGATGCAACTGGCAGTGGGCCAACATAAAATCTTAGTTACTTAGAAACATAGGTACAATCTTAGTTTCTTAGTGTTCTAATTTAGGTAAAGCATAAACTCCTATAGCATACAAAATAAGAAGCCGTAAGCTCGTTTTAACTAGGTGTTCAGGTTAGGCGACGTACCTACGTGCGTGAGCGATAATTTTCGCAGGGGTGGATGAGAGTCGCCGAGAACCGAGATAAATGGAGTGTTTGCTATATCTAACTTTAGGAGACATTGAAATTAAAGCCAAATATCCCGTTGAAACCACTTAAATTAAAATACCTAGGAATTATGTGTAAAAAGTCTTTGTAACAATGTGCTGGTATAATCATATGTCTACGTGACATGCTGTGTAGGTACAACAAAGCATATTATATACATACATATCTCTGAAGTTAAACTTAATAGATATTAGTTATAGTTGATTTTTATCGCAAGTAACGTACATGGTGCAAAAAAAAATAACCTGTTGTTAGTGACTTGTCGCAATGGAACAAATATTCGTATCATGCTTACAAGGTTTTTTATATCTAAAATCCTTTGTTCGTACACTGCAGTTAATTTCATTGTTATTTAGATATGTAGCTAATCAGTAGGAAAACCCGAATTATATCTATACCGATTATTTTATTTATTTATATAAGTATTAGGAAGGCGGTTTTTGCATCATAATTCCTTAACAGCCTATAACATTTTCTAAGAAAGAATAATAAATCTATTTGAACGCTAATTTTAATGTTGAAAATATCATTGTTGAACGAGATCAGTTATTTGTCATGTCTTAATTGTTCGAATATTTACTGATTAAGTTTATTAGGTTAAAACGAGCTGGTTTCCGAAACTCTACGACCAAGCGCGTATTTTGCGTACGGAAAATAACAAGTTTATTAACCGAAGAAACAAAAAAACTTTGATACCTCCTACATCGTCTTTTTAATTTTTTTATTTATGGAACTTTTAACATAATTTTACACCAGTTCCATCGTGACCTTACCCAAAGAAATCACAATTACAACTAATATTGCTAATATTGCTTCTGGCGACATTGGTTTGGTTAAAATAACATTCAATATTCATAAAATCTAGCTTATTAATATTCAATTGACTAAGTAACGTACTTCTTTCAGTCTCATATCTGACACACTCCAACAAAAGGTGATGGACATCTTCTACTTTATCACAAATAAAGCAATTCGGAGAGTCCACCATTCACATTAGAAATGTAAAGGCTCTTAAGGTTACACTAGTCGATAATTCTTCCATACAAACGTAGTCTAGGGATTACTCCACTGTTTGACGATGTACGTTCAAAATAAAAAAATGATATCAATTAGTCTAATCATTATCTAGTCCTGTATGGACACAAAAATGTAAAAAATAAATATATTTTAAAGTTATGAGAGTCGAAAGTTACATATTTCAACACTAATTTTAACGCATCTTTGGGTGGAAATAAATACCATAAGAAGAAGGAAAATTGCAAAACGGCCACCATATAGGGATAGATTAGTAGTTCAAGAATGCAAATAATTTTATTTTGGAAATATACATTTAGTCGTTTTTTCATGTTATCTAGACTACCAAAAGTCTGTTTATAAAATTTCGCGCGCTCGTTTTCGTCCTAAATCATCATCCATTTTGCTACAAACTTGCAAAAGTGCTAATTCGTACACGAACTAGCTTCTTACTGCTCATCACAACATCTGTCTCTTTCGCACGTTTTGTCGGATGAGATAGCATGCATTTTAACCCCGCGCACAAAATAGTTCGTGCCGTCGACTAGGGAAACCTTAATGGCATATGTCCGAAACAAATCCTAAAAGAAGTTACCAACATCTTTCGACTAACTTTAAAACTATTAAACCATGGGGCGAACTTTTTACTATTATAGATGAACCGATTTTGATGATTCTTTTTTATTTTGAAAGCTGAGTGCTTCTCATGTGGTCCAATTTAAAAAAAAAAAAGATCAAGATCTGACAAGTAGTTTTATGAGTTATCCTTAATAATGCGTATTTTCATGGTAATAAAAAATACCAAAACTTAAAAGAGAAAAATAAATCAAATGTTTAAAAAAAATAAAAAACCGGCTTTCAAAACAAAACTGAGTCAAAAACGTAAAAAATGGTACCAAAGACACCGACTTCTAAAAAGTTTTTTTGCTTTGTAGTGTTTTGTTTTGGAAGTCGGTTGTTTATTTTTATTGACAAGTTTTTTTCCTTTCGACAATAAAAATCCCCGCGACTCGTGTACGTGTGTGAGAGATATAACATCCGACATGCGACATTGCCCGGCTATGTGCAATATATTGGACGTTATCGAAGACGACGAAAGAGGTCGTGACGTCTAAAGCTTAATACCGATCTCACGCAACTTCGCGTGATGATTCTGGACAAATGTGTTGTGGAAATTTTGGCTTTAGTCGTCAGTCCAGCTACAGTCGATTATAATCTGTTGCCACTTAAACAAATATCAGCTTTATTCGCATAAATATTAAGTTGATTTCAGAATGACAAGTGAATCATCGTCGAACTTGCAGCACAAATTGAACTTTAAGTTTGTGTATTAAAGTTATCATTACAAAAACACATTTGTTTACATGTTGGAAAACAACGAAGGATGGTTTTCGCAAAGATAGATGAGTAATGCTTACCATTCGACTGATTTGTGATATTCCGAGCCAGCGGAACCGCCGACTGCGTATAATAATCCGTCCATTACTGCTACTCCTACCTGTGGATAAAAAAATCATGTAATTATAATGTGACACTTCTGCCTCTTTTAGGATATGTTTCTAAGATTTATAAAGTTATCGATATTTTTAAGTACATATTTTTATTTGATCACAAAAAAGGGGGAGGTTCTCAATTTTACTGTAATGTTTATGTTTACCGACTTTAAAATAACGGAGGTAATTAATTCGACACGTATGTATGTAATATTGGTGGAATTGCACAATATTCATTCATGTTATTCTGTGAGGGCTCTAATCACGTGTGCCAAATTTCATAGGTGTATGTTGGTATGTATGTTTGTCAACGAATTTCTTCGACACTACTTATCGGATCGTGATCATTCTTTTTGTGTTGGATTTAGCATCTTTCAACTTAGGGAATAGTGAAGATTCATCAAAATCGATCCAGTAGTTTTCAAGATATGGAGCATACAACCGAACTCCTTAGCGACAAATGTTTTAAATTGAGTTATTAAGAGTATTTTGTCAATCCTTTAGGTACCGTACTATGGAAATTGCTAATTTTTTTAGTGATTGTGTACTAAAACTAAAAAATTTAGATTTTTCACATTTTAGTGTTTTGCTTTAGAAATCGGTTTATTTTTTGTGATAAAAATCTTTATCACAAAAAATCAATAATCAATCATCAATCAATAAATAATCAATAATCAATAATCTGTGTTGTTATTCTATAATGCTTCAAAATTCACAGTAATCGAAGACAATGCCGTTAGATAAAGTTATTCTTGTTATCAGACTACTTATTATTTATTCTTGTTTATTGTTCAAAGCTTGATTATAATTTTCATACATATACATACATAAACTCACGCCTTTTTTCCATGGGGGTAGGCAGAAACTACAGAACGCCACCTTCTACGATCCTTACATACTTCTTTTGCTTCACACACATTCATACATCTAGTCATACACACACGCCGGTTATGGGTACTGCGCACTTGGCCTTTCTGAAGAGCACTTGGCCTTTCTGAAGAACATCACCTATAATTTTCATTCATTGGTAAAATAATCGTCATAGAAGAGCACACTTGATTATATCTATATTATGGCGCCTAAACACTTATATTATTCTCATTAACGCTTCACGAAGACGTATACATAATTCTCGTATCCCATCTGAAAATAGAAGCGTTTTTTGCATGGAATTAGACTAAAGAAATTGATAAATATAGACACAGCCTTCGATCCGGTATCCACTTTACGTCGATGTTTTTGTCGTTTGACGGATTGCTTTTATAGCTATTTCCAATAGGCTATGGAGTATGACGACATTAAACAACAAAAAAAAGAGATAATAGCACAGACTATTTCACAAACAACAGGTAAACGCGCTTTGATATATGCAAACAGTCCTTTTTTTTAATAAAGCCATGACATAATGAACAGCATCGCGAGTATTGTAATCGTGACTTAGTGGGAACTATTATAAGACAGTTATAACATAGAACAATGTTATTATTGCAATTTAAACCTTTTGACATAGGACTGTAGGGCCTCTAGTTTTCCGAGGCGGGGTTAATTAAAGCATATAAACCTTATGCCAATGAATATAACATTCAAGTTACGCGTAACGACTATAGTTATTTTTTAACCCCCGCCGGAAAAATAAGGGGTGTTATAAGTTTCACGTGTGTTGCTGTGTATCTGTGAGTCTGTCTGTGGCATCATAAGCGCCTAAACAAATGAACCGATTTTTGTTTGAAAGGTAATTTTGTCGAGAGTGTTCTTAGCTATGTTTGAATAAAATCGGTTCAGCCGTTCAAAAGTTATGGGCATTTTACTGTTTGAATTGGGGTGTTTTCGCAAGATAAATGCGTCGGGGGTTTTTTAAATTGTGAAATTTTACTTGTTAATAGTCTATAGACTCGCGTTTGACCACTATCTCACCTGATGGTAAGCGATGATGTGGTCGACGGTGAAGCACGCTTGCCTATTCACCCTTTACTTTAAGACCCCTAGATTGTAGCTAGGCTAGTTTGTTACATACCCTGTGTCTCGGTGTGGACATAGGACTGCAAGGCCTCCAGTGTTCCGTGGCGGGGTTATACACGTCCACCCAGTCGCTGTCGTACGAAGAGCCGGGCGACGTGTTGCGACCACCAACGGCGTAGAATAGACCCTGTAGGGGAAGAGAAGACATTTGTAAATTAACTTTATAGGCGGGGGTGTTTGTAAATAATGGCCTAATTTGGAGATAAAAAGTTGGAGACAAAAACGCCTTGTGGCCATCATATTCGCATTATTACGCAAAAACACATTAATTCACATTGCGCGCATTAATTTTGCGGCCCTGGGCCCAAGATATTTTATCGGCGATAGCGATCGTCAAAATGCCAAAATATTGGTGAATGACCACGATATTTTAAAAGAGAATGTCAATACCATACATTTTCGAGTTTCCGACAGTTTATAACGCTGATATAATGTCACTTTATCTGGAGGCTCTTGTGTGTTACAGGTGCGCAAGCGCAAGTCCCGCCCTACCCCTTTCTGTTCCTGGGTAGACGTAACTCTAGGCTGTGCGACCTGTGTGTGGCTTTTGCACCCATGAAACGAAGGCTCCTTAGTTTTCTTTGCATGATAAATCCCTACTCCTCACTTACATCACTGCGGCAGAGAATCTGCCTACTGGAAACGAACTGCAGTGGCCAATCTGGAAATCCCTATACCTATTGCGGACCTAGGTGGGCCGCTGTAAAAACAACCTGGCCAAATGGAGTATCATAGACCCATCCAAAACACAGTGCCAGTGTGGAGCCCCTTCGCAAGATATGACCCAACTCCTTGTCTGCCCTTCATGCCCGACCACCTGCACCTTAAGGGATTTGAACGTAGCAAATGACAGAGCTGTCCGAGTGGCTACATACTGGTCGATAAAAATTTGAATGGTTCAGTCCATAGTTTGAGTTGATCGACACGAAAGAAGAAGAAGAAGTAATTTATTTTAAGTAATGCTTTCAAAGGCATGCAAAATAATGCACATATCTAAATCGCCCAAATTTTTTACAACATAACAAATGATATAACGAAAACGCTTCGCCGTGTGCTACTGATAAATATAGACAATAAATATTATTTAACGATGACGTTGAGAACGTAACATTTAGTCGCGTCATCCTGACTCGGACACATTAGGCTTTGCTTGGAATTGCGCAGCGAACGTACGATCGCCACGTATTCGTTGACTTTTATTGTTAAATATTATTGTAGACTTATGTTGAATAGGTATTTCGTAGAACACGGACTTGAAACTACTTTGTGTCGTGAATATAGTTTTTGTTGCTTAATAGCTTTGGTATTTTTATTCTTAAATGTTCAGGCAATCCTAAAAACTATAGAAGTAATAGTAAAAAAAAACGATTGTTTTATATGTCCTAAGTTTTTAAACATAACATCGCGTCTATTATATTCAATAAAAGCTTAGGCAGAGTGGTATTCATACTACACCAATATTTCGTCAGTTATGTTCAAGTCCAAAGAAAAAGACGGCAAGCTTATTAGCTTTAACCGCGCACAAATTCTGTCTCCGAACGACGTCATCTAGTCCAAGTTGCCTCTATTAAGTCTTACCGAATGCCTGAGGGCCATGCCTAACCCCGACCGTGGCATTGTCAGCTTGGGCAATGTTGTCCAAAGTTATCGTTCAAGTTGAAGGCTCCTAACCAGTCTATCAAGTAGCAGAAGGCGAGGTGTATGATATCGAGATACGTTATCATATCATACATGACTCTCTGAATTAATATTTTTTTCAACTCATTTATTCGAAAACTGGCCTCTACCCACCGATTTTAGGCACGCAATGTAGCCAGCCCCTATAAATGCAAGTAATAATATCAGGTTGGTCGCCGGGCAACCCCCACGAGTCACGAATGTGGCGACAACAGGGGCGTAGCTACCGTGTGGTATCAGCCGTATCAATGATACTGGGCCCCTGAGCCACAGGGACCCCGACATTAAAATGTTGTCCAAAACCACCAATCTCCATAAATAAGAGTGCTGTAATGGATGAATTAAGACCATGAAAGCTGTTTGTTACGATGACAGTTGAATCCATGCGTGTGGATATAATTTTCTAGCTTCCTTTGCTTGCTCTAATTTTTTTTCCTGATATAAAACACATGGTTCCTGATTCTAAAATCCTGGCTTGAATAGCGTTCATTGTGCTTTTTTTATTTTGTAAAAAGAACTTTTCTTTCGAGTTTTGCTGTATTCGGTGAAGGGCCCACGACAAGTTTTGATACAGGACCCCTTTAGGACTAGCTACGCCACTGGGTGACGAAAACAAAAAACCGAGGGATATTTCTCACAATAATTTCTTACTTAATATTGTGTTTATTAAATGCAGTCTTAGGCTCTGGCGTCTATGCCGCCTTGGTTGCAATAACAAAGTTGGCCCACTTTCATCAAAATGTACCATTTCTACCTCTATGCTCAGTAACGCCTCTTTCAACAATTTCAGCCTAGGCAGAGATTTCCAACAATTATCGTCCAAGTTGTAGGATTTAAACCAGACTATCTAGTGCCAGAAAGCGACTTATATTATACGTTATCAAATTATCAATATGATACTCTCCGTTTATTTTTATACTGAAAACTTCATTAGCCCCGTTGAGCGATTTTTGGTAGGAACAAAACTTATGGATTCGCGTCATCAACATGATAATGTGACAACGTCATGGACGCATGTGTTAGCATTAATGTGACAGCATCATCGACATCCTAATGTGTAGAAATGTTGACGTGATTGATTCATCGACATGATTATGTGATGGATTAACGTCATCGACATGCTAACGTGCGAGCGTCATCAACATGCTTATGTGATAGATTAGGGTCATCGACATGCTATTGTGACGGGATAACAGAGTTTTTGTATTACATAGATTTAAGTACTGTTACCCGTTACCCGATGACGGACAATTTTTTTTTACAGTTTATGCTCACCTTTAGAAACGCAGCTCCTAACCCTGACCGCGGCACTGTCAGCCTAGGGAGGGTCGCCCAACAGTTATCGTCCAGGTTGAAAGCCTCAAACAAATCTATCGAATGTCTGAAGTAGCCACCGGCGACGTATATGATGCGAGGAGTGTTCGGTCGCCTTTCTTTGACCACGGGCTTCTTGTGTAAAGTGAGATCCTGTAATACGCAAATATGATTAGAATTTTATCATTATTTTTAGGCTTATATCCTGCATTCGAAATTTAGTTTACGTGTTTTTTTTGAAAAGTAACTTTATTACCTACACAGATAGTTCAGTTTGCGCTAATAATTTCTAAACATTTTAATTCTTTCAGACTTTTTCAATAGTGCTTGTGATTCTGAAATGAACTTAATTGACAGTACAGTAAAGTTGATATTTGTTTAAGTTAACTACGTAAACAAATATCATCTTTACTATTCTGTTTTTTGGATACATTAATTGGGAACAAGTATTTTAATATGGAGTAAATAAACAAATAAAAATAGGTAGGCTTTTTCTCTCTCACAAAGGAGAATAATAAGACATCTAATTAAGCAAGATAGGAATAACGATTTTGGTCCAGAATCATGTACATGTTTTTGGTCCACAATCCATGATATTTTTTTTCGTGTCGGTGTCAGACATTTAGGTAGTTAGTTATACTTAGTTAATTTAGTATTTTATATTGTGTCCATTTCATCATCATCATCATCATTTCAGCCGAAAGACGTCCACTGCTGGACATAGGCCTCCCCCAAGCGTCGCCACACTGATCTGTCCTGTGCATTTCGCATCCAGCGGACGCCCGCAGCCTTGACCAGATCGTCGCTACACTTAGAGGAAGGCCTTCCAACGCTGCGTCTTCCGGTACGCGGTCACCACTCAACGGCATTTATATCTATTTAAATAAAATTTACTATGGAAACGAACCTTAAATATTTTAGCGAGATACTCTCGGCAGGCGGGCACCTTCTTCAGCACGGTACACGTGCTCATCTGCTCCTTGAGGAAGCTGGGCGTGAGGTACTGACATCGTACCGCTTGTAGAATGTGCTCCATGCGCGGATGCCGCCTGTCCTCGTCGTATTTCACCTGTAGAATATATGAAAATATTATGAATAAAACTATTTTAAAAAACAAAACTCCTTTTTTTGGAAAGCCGTGTTAAAAAGATTGACGTCGAAAGAGGTGACAGCACGACCATATTTCATCTGTGGAAATTTCTTTATGGAAAAACCATAACATTTTATTCGACCCAGAGATTTAATCTAAGATATGAACTAACGAGGTAGTTTAACTAGTTGGGGTCTTTTTCATAAAAATATCTGGCCTGTTTAGCAACTGATCAGCAGATTCTAAATTCAAATTCTCTATAGAAAATTTGAATAAATCAATTGCTAATCATCGATACTACCTATATTCTAGCAAAAGGTATACATAAATATAAGTACAATACTTTGTTAGGATAGGTCAGTTACTTAGTAGTCTAGCTTGCCATGACTGATTTCAGAACTGATAAAAAATAATTGCAGCAAAAACTATCAATCAGTCTTCTATTAAATTAAACCTGCTTTTACAGACAAAAAGTATTGGAAATAAAAAACGCCAGGTCCTGAATCCTGATACTAATCAATTTAGTCAACTAATTACTTCTAGCAAACGGATCTGATTGGTACTTTATATCCGCATTAGGTATAGAAATGTTTCCACCAAGAAGATAACGGATGTGTTTTTCTGAATCATAATTTAAGGGTCAGCGCTCAACGAATCAGACACCGCACGCACTTTTTAAAAGCGATACAATATTGAACTTTATTTCCTTACCCAAAAAGATACACATTTCAATTAAATCATTCGAATACATCCCGCAGCCGAATAGCGCATGTGAATTCGGCAAGGAGTAGGGTTTGACCGCTATCAATCGACCAATCACATGCGGGATGAATGACGCGATGTGAATTTCCGTCTGTGTGATTGGTCGATTGATAGCGGTCAAACACTTTGCGTTGCCGTATTCACTTACACAACAAGGCTGCCGGTGTATGTTGACCCTAGAGAACATGGATTTTTTTCGGTGCATATGTCTACCACGCGTGCCCAGCGCGGTTTGATTTACTATTCCCACTCACAGAGAAGAGGCTGTATCCCAGCAGATGGAAAATTTTAGGCTGATCATGCTATAAGAACCAATAAGGTACTTTTTCCTCTACATTCTAGCAACTTAATTATATGTATACAGTGATGTGAATGTCAACGAATAACAGTACAATGAGAGCGTGAGTCTCATATTCTTTGTTGACTTATTTGTATGATGTATTGACAATGCCTTGTACTAGTCATACTCATAATATTTGCTCTGTAGCACAATTTATTTGTGCAGCAAATTAGCTGGTTTTATGATGATGATGACTATTATTATGTTACATCCTTTGTCATACAACGTGTTAACATACAGGCACTAGCTTCTGCCGCGACTTCACCCGCGAGAAAAAATATTAAGGGAACATTACACTGGGTTAAAAAGTAGCCTATGTGCCTTCTGTATAATGTGTATTCCAGCCTATAATCTATCTCTCAATATCTGTGCCAAATTTCATCCAGATCTGTGAAGCCGTTCTGGCGTGATTGAGTAGCAAACATACATCCATCCAAACTTTCGCATTTATAATATTACTGCTGCTGTCCTCCGCGGCTTCGCTCCCGTCAACTGGATACCTACCTACCCTACCCTACCGACCATCCCATAACTACCTACCAACCTACCTAATTAACCCTACATATCTACCTACCCTACCCATCCCTACATACCATTTTTTTTTCTTGGTTAAAAGTAGCTTATGTCCTTATCCAGGATGCCATCTATGTCCTTGCCAAATTTCATTGAAATCCGTTCAGTGGTTTAGGCGTAAAAAGATAACAGATAGACAGAGTTACTTTCGAATTTATAATATTAGTATGGATATAATAGTGAGATTGGGCCAAACCCTGAATTCAGCCTAGCTACTGGTTAATATTTTTACCTTGATCATGAGTTATCCCTATAAATAGAGATAATACCAGGGTCCAACTATAGTTCCCTTTCTAAAAATCTTTGTCAAAGATTACTTTGAACATTGTTATATAATTTGTTACTAATTGCACAGAGACAAACAAAATCGTTATAGAATTCACAATGACGTATTAAGTTGCCGATAAAGTGATTATTTGATTACACTACAAAATTCTTGCCCACGTCATACAATGATAAACATATTGGCGCAAACGATAAGTGATTTGCGCTGTTTACCACAAAGCAAGATCGATCATCGTTGACTGGGACTTTTTATGGCGTGAATCTACATTTTCAATAGTTACCCAGAAGAATTATTTGGTCAAATTAGTTTGTGCCTACCTATATCATTGATATTTTCATGGTTGATTATATTAGGTTATTAACCGAATTCTTTTAAAAACCCCAACTCATTTAAGAATATTGCTAACCCTGTCAGCCTCTTAATTGCGATTTTTTTTGTAAGTCCTTAGTTTAAATCTTGTTTTATCAAATGACCACAATTATTATGCAGAATTCAAAAACTGTGTTAAAACATTTAAAGTAATTTATTACCAGGCGTTGTTTTTAGTGATAATGAAACTGAGAGTCATGGCTTTACATTTAATATAGCTCATATAGGAGTTCATCGGTATCTGGGGAGATAAGATATGAAGTATGGCAACATTCGCGAGTGTGGTACATCTAACATTCGGTCGGTCGTTGCTCCATAATCTCAGCATTCATTGGAAAGGGTGATACACGGATTTACAAAGATTTCAAAACCCCATAATAATTGCTATTTGCCTGTCACGTGGTTTATTTGCAAAGACAATGTACCACTGACGCAATGACCTCGCGTTATTGGCACAAAATCGCTTCTTCATCTAGTAACTGACGTTGAATATTCCGCGAACCTTTACCATGTTTGAACACGCGATAACAGAAGTGTTCAATTTATTTTGCGATATTAACGGATGTGGCGAAATTTACTTATCATGATAGCCTGAATAGTTGGTACGTCAAGCTATTACTTAGGAAAATGATAAAAAAATTCGCACCTCTATGTATTTGTTTATATCGTGCACTAAAGATAGACACATCACTACATATTATTTTTTTTTAAACAAGATCCTTTGATACCCATATGATGTCAGTGCACAAAAAATAACTAGTCCGCCATCTTGGGTCGTCCGCCATATTGGATTAAAAATAAAGTCACTTAACTAACCATGCATTATCATCCAAACAAAACTAAAAGTTTATGCAAAATTTCATCTTAATCGGTGGATCGGCAGTTAGCCTGCTTTAAAATTCAGTTGCAAGATTTGAACCGAACACACTAAGATACATACATACATGCAAGTTAAATAAAATCTTGTAATAAAGTCCCCTGCCGCATTTGTACGCGATAAACTTAAAAATTACTGGACGGATTTTTATGCAGTTTTCACCCACTGAAAGAGTGAGAAACGAGGAAGGTTTTTGTGTATAATTGGTCACGGGCCAAGCCGGGGCAGATCGCTAGTATTACATATAAGGGATGATTCCTATTTTCTAATACTCTGATAGTGTCTTAAGCTTTCTGTAAATACATCAGAATACAAATCAAAGAACTGCTATCATGATTGTAAATGATCTCATGATTGTTCATATAATTGGTTGAACAAAAAATCGACAAGCCATCAGATTTTGACATGCGATTTGACCTTTGGCAACATATTATCATATCGAACAAGAATGAATCTGGGATTTAGTATTAAATGCTACAGTGACACACATTTCTTCGTAATATTAACTCTTTCATTGGTAATTTGCACAAAATGTTTAATGTATAATACATTCCTAATGTGTTGCGTAATGAATGTTTAACTTTAATTATACATAAGACAAGGTCGAATTTTATCACTGTTCTTAATCAGCACTGCTGAGAGTCGGGCCTCCTGTCTGTGAGAGGGAGTGACTTCATCATCTACGCGGGCCTAGTGTCACAGCAAAAATATACAAACAGTATGAAAACTACCTATAAACGCTCGAAGCGGCACACTCACACAAACATACGCACCGACGAGACCATTAAGGCACTTCTGCAGTGCTGTCAGTAGTGCGAGCCGCTTAGAGGTCTCGTCGATGCGCATGTTAGTTGTGAGAGTGCCATTTCGAGCGATTGTAGGTAGTTTCCATGCTGTTTGTATATTTTTACTGTGCTAGTGTGCTGTGCGGTGGTACCTAATGTAATCTATGTAGTACGCATTTTATACTATGTGTTTCCGAGTTATAGTAATAAAACTTTAAGGCCGTAAAATACTATACATTTTATCGATAAAAACATCCCACAAATTTTTATATAACTTCCTAAAGTTCTGCAAAAAATATAAGGCGAAAATGTTCAGGGGTTCTTCTTAGGCAATAATAAAATTAAAACTGATTGGCTTAGAGCTGTAATTCTTTTGTTAATGTGTAGACCAACTCAAAGATTATTACTACTAGTCCAGACCGGAAACTTATGCATAATCAGACTCTAATTTTCCATTCAATTTAAAAGCGCATAAATTTAAACATTTTCTTTGAAATATGGGCGAATCTCTAGCACTTGTCGACCACCAGTACTAATAGATTAACTTACCCAGCTTAACACTGCATTGTAGACCTCCCTCTCTTCCCTGACGTTCAGTTCGTCTTTCCGAATCATGCATATTAATTCTTGAGGCGTTAACTGTAGGAACTCTTCTTCTTGACACACCTGTAAACAATTAACGATTTTTATAAATGCTCGTTTTTCGGCACCCTTCAATTAAACTATACTCCATTTGAAATAACATAAGACATGTTTACAACTCTTTTTTACAGCCCGTTCAACCGATTTTGAGTTCTATCCCGTAAGCATAAGGATGACATAAAAAGCATAAACCTGTTAGCAAAACCAACGTTTTACTACAGCTACCATTTGTCGTATCACCAATGCAATAGAAGTCAAAATCGATTGAACGGGTTGTTAAAGGAGTATACCTATTAAGGGGTGTAGCGTAGATTTAATAGGAGTAAGTAAAGCTCACGTAAGAAATGACCTTTCAGCAGCCCAATTGCATAAGTGAATCACATAGACGGAAATCAAAATCGCGTCTTTCATCTCATGATTGGTCGATTGTTCATACTCTTTCATTGTGTCAAACCTTTTGCCTTGCCGAATTCACACGCAATTAGGCTGCAGGTAATCTATGGCAAAATATATAGCCAACATACTTTCAAATCATTATGATGCATCAACTGAACTAACTAGTTAACCCCCGACGGAAAAAGAGGGGTGTTAAAGTTTGATCTTTGTATTTGTGTATCTGTCTGTGGCATCATAGCATAGCTCCTAAACTTATGAACCGGTTTTGTTTTAGTTTTTTGTTTGGATAGTGACTTTATCGAGGGTGTTCTTAGCTATGTTTGATGAAAATCGGTTCAGCCGTTCAAAAGCTATGGGCGCGTTTTACTGTTGGAATCGGAGTGTTTTCGCAAGATATAGTGGTCAATAGATTGTCGATCTAAGCGCGTCTACTACTAGATACATTATGTAGCATGCAATAAAAATGTGTCGTAGGTTTTTAAATTTTCCTACACTCTTTGCGCTGTAACATGGTGCGGGTGACAGTTTCAATAACGGATTTTACGCAAGTACGTATACGCATTTTTTGTAGTTTAACGTCATACCATATACCATAGTTGCCTGTATGACGTTAAACTACAAAAAATGCGTATACGTATATGCGTAATTTTTTTTATTGAAACTGTCATCCGCACCATGCTACAGCGCCAAGAGTATAGTTAAGTTTTTATCTAAAGGATTATAATGGAGATAAGAGCGAAGAGTGCAAGGAGTTTTACCACGTTAACCAGTCGAATAACCTTCCAGTCTTCGATTTGGATTAGTGACTAATAAGCTCAAAAATCCAATAAAAAACCAACGTATTTTCCCGTAATAATAAACGCTGACCGTTTAGACAGCCCGTCTTCACTAATGCCCCTTATCTATAGTAGCGAATACGCGATATGATTGTTATTTTTGTTACCAAATCACGCGTCACCGAGGTACGCAGTTACCCATATTGCAGCGTGACTATGAGTACGCTCTTTATCCCGGGATATTATTTTAACTAGTCATACCGCACGATGTTTTTCACGTTGTTTTATTTACTCGGATTATCATCACTGCAGAGTGACTTGTGATTTTGTGATAGAACACGTGAACATTTTATGAGCGTTTTCAGGAATTCATGATGATATTATTGGTAAAAGGTGGGACTAAATTTGTATCCTCGTGTAGAGTGTTGGTAGAAGGTACATAATCCCCAATCGTTTTGTGCGGTTTTAACATAGACTTTCCGATGCGCTGAGCTTCGCATGCTGCTGTTATAGCATGCAATTCACTACTGCGCAGCCATTTGTAGCCAAGTTCATCAGCTTTGTATGACATTCACATATGCGATGCTATCGAGAGACACGGATAAGCGCTTGCCGTCTCTCTTCAGACCAGTTTTATGCTGCTAAGACCCAGGCGTGTCTTTTTCTGCAAAAAAGAGCCAATTTCACCCGGCTCCATCTTTCCGTGGTGTAACCGTACCGATAACGGACCATTTCGACCTTCTTGGTGTTACGTCGACTTCGACACTCAATTTTGGTTCATTCATTGAGGCAAAGGCTCAGCTGGCTGCACAAAAGTTGAGGATCCCCGCAAAGGTGAGACGGTACTTCACGCCTGAACAGCAACTTGTATTAAGCACAAGTTCGGTCATGCATGGAATACCGCTCTCACCTCTGGGCAGGATCTGGCAAATACCAGCTTGATGCACTTGAGTCGATGGAAAACGGGCCAAGAGGCTTATCGGCAGCGAAGCACACTCAATGCTCCAGAGCCTTGAACATCGAAGCCGAATTGCCAGCCTGTCGGTTTTTTTATCGGTTACATTTCGGGGAGTGTGCGATGGAACTGCAGAATTTGCCGCCTAGGTCTTACCATCATCGGACTACAAGACGTACGGCAATGCGCCATCAATATCAGTACATGGTAGACATCGCACCAATACGCACAAAGAGTTTTGCGAATACTTTCATTGTGCGTACAGCAAAGGAGTGGAATTCCCTGCCGGAGTCTTTGTTGCCTAGCTTAAATTTAGGGATCTTAAAGCCAAGAGTGAATAGGTTACTTCTAGGCAAGCGTGCTTCACCGTCGACCACATCAGCGCTTACTATTAGGCGAGATTGTGGTCAAACGCGAGGCTATAAAAAATAAACTTTAGAACCGGCCAAAAATATTGGGGATTACTGTATATTGTAATTCTTACAAATTATTTCATCTATCTTTAACATATCTAAATTGGTAAAACGTGTAAACGCTCGTGTAATTTAGGGCATCCGAAGTTCAACCATATCCATTTGATAAATAAATAGTGTCGAAGACCACGATAAGTTCGCAAAACATCTGCTACATTGCGTATATCTAATATTCTATTTAGATTTATTAGATTAGATTATAGATATAGAGTAACCTTTTGTAAATAAATTGTTTAATTTTCTTAATTAAAGGTAATGATTAAATAATCAAATATTTGGAGGGACTCAGTAATGAACAGTGATTTTTTAATACTTATTTCAGAGTTTGTGAGTTGTCAGTATTTGAGTTCTTTGTTGGACTTTATTTTAGGTACGATCAGAGTCAGAAGTGCAATAGCAAACTCCCAAAGCTAAAGTACGTTGTAGAAGAAGATCAATGCACTTTTGACCCCGTCTTCTTGTACATAAATGTTCCTGTATTTACCTGAGTAAAATGCCTCTCAATGAAATGATGGGCCTTCTTCTTGAGTTCGACGCAGCCGTGTTGCTCCGCGAAGTTTCCGATGCCGATGGCATTGGACGGGTCCAGTTGGCGCTCCAGGAAGGCACAGCATGCGTCGATCACGTTCGATATCTGTCGGCATACAGCTAAAATAAGTGTAGATTGCTAAAGTTTACACATTTATATGTAACTGTGCTGTTTCAAAGGGACTTTACGAATGGAATAATTGTTTTGCTTGCATGATATAAACATCGTCTTTTTACCCCACTACCGAAGGAGGGTAATGTGTTTATCAGTCTATGTATGTATGTATGTTTGTTCCTATGCGGCGTTCCAGAGACCAAACGCGTTGGCCGATTTTGATGATTCGTACGTCAATCGATTCGTCTTACTCTTGCGAGTGTCACTGGCTACATTAAAATTGGAAAATAGAAAAATGGCGGCTTTTGGGCGCCATATTGTGAGGCACTGCTTAAAAAGCGAACTAAAAAGATGAAAACGAGAAAAAAATATGCTGCTAAAAAATGTGTCGGGTTTATTGTTTTTTTAATATATTTTTTTACTAAACTACGATTCTGGCCAATCGGATTCGTATCATACAAGTTATTCATCAATCACAAATAACATTGGTGGCAAAGGACAAGTCAAATTGTCAGAAGCAACTGGCACTTGGAAGTTCAAGTAAAGTTGAGGTCAATAGACTCTAAAAGGACGGAATTTGCCGAAGGTGAACTGCTATAGAGTGATGAAGCAGATACAATTCAAGCTATTTATAGTATGTAGCTGTAGGTAGCAAAAACTATTATATAAACGAGATGAATAATGTGATGACGATGAATAGAGATGGATTCGGCTTCCAGTCTTAAAGGATTCAGCTGAGTACCAGTGTTTTACATAAAACGACTGCTCTCCACAATCTGACCTCCACAACCCAGTAACTGGATAACACGATACCCCTTGGCAAGACACTAGTGTCAGATCTCAAGCTTCCGACTACCCGTAATGAATATCAAAGATCTTCAAATGACAGCCGGGAGTTGGTCCCGCTTAGCGTGCTTTCCGAGGTGAAGGAATCCCGGTAATGTTGAAATGGTCACCCATCCACGGACCGACCTCGTCAAGCGTTGCTTAACCTTGAAGGTCGACCCGTGCGGCTGTTATTATTACGCCGACCCCAAATGAATATGGATGAGGTAGCAAAAAGTATTATAAGTTTCAGAAGAGAGATAATATAATACTTATCATGAATATATGCATTTTGCGTTGTCACAAGCATTCTTTTGAAACAAAGAGGAAAGGCGACGTAAACAATTTACTTAGGTATTCATAAGTTACCGAGAATGTGCATGTATGTGAATGTTAATCAATATGATGATAAGTTCATTCTACGCTGATTCACAGAAAATATACTAAAATACTGATTTAAATATGAACGATGCTATATATCTATATACAGGGTTACTGGTTAAGTCGACCTAGATCCATTAAGAGGTTCATTTTTTGTCTCTACCTGTGAGCTTTTTATTAAAGTTTTTTCTAAGAATTGTGATAAGACCCCTAGCTTGTTATACCTTGTTGGATAGCTAATAGAACAAAGATATTATTAGCATAAGCATATCTGCAGCACAACTGCCATATTTTTTTTTTTAAATGTTGCTAAAAGAAAAAAAAATATTTTATAAATTTATTTCTTTTTTACACTTTCAGCCCTCTACTATGACTCCTATGGTTCAGATATTTGGACTTTTTGCATTTAGAATAATAAACGAACTTCTCTAGTACTCAAAAATCGGAATTAGAAAAAAAATAAGGCCATAGAAGACAAAAAAAATGCCAATTCTTAAGAAATTGGCATATTTTTTAAAAAAACCTTCTTAGTCCAATATCTCAAAAACGGTTAGGTTTAGGCTGGGGTGTTTCATAGTCAAATTAGTCAGAAATGATGGGAACTATAACCTCTTAATGGATCTAGGTCGACTTAACCAGTAACCCTGTATATAAAAATCAATGCCACTTTTCGTTGTAATTTTATAACTCAAGAACGGGCTCACCTATCCAAACCAAATGTTTAGGCTTTGTTCGGACTATTTAGTAGATGGTTTATGTTTTTTTTTTCAGTAGGTAGGGTAGGGCAGTTATGGTAGGTAGGTAACCAGTAGAAGTTGAAGCCGCGGGGGTCAGCTAGTAATATAATATAAATCAACTAAGAAAACAGCCAATGACAATACAAATGAATCAGAGAGAAGATTTATACATCTCTGAAATGTTGAAACAATGACTGAGCAGAGAAAAGTTTATTTAAATTCAATGAATCTAATTATATAAGTTGAAATCAGATTATTCATCGTCTTGTTCTGTTTACAGCGAAAAAACCCCGAGTTTGTCATCGATAACAAATTATTTTTTCGCCAGTCAGTTTTTTTACGCAGTTAACAAACTGGTCTGTTTCCACCATGACTGTCAAGATGGTGATGTTGCGAGTTCATAGAGCAAATAGTGAGTAAATTTTAAATAGCTGTTTTAATTCTGGCTGACTAACTTGGGATTTGCCTGTGTGGACATTGTCTTTCTTCCTTCCTTTGGAATACAACAGGAAGTATGTTTTTAACATAACTAGCGGATGCCTCGCGGTTTCACCAGCGTGTTTCCCGTTCCCGTGGGAATACAGGGATAAAAAGAAGCTTATGTCACCCGGGGATAATGTAGCTTCCCAACGGTGAAATAATTTTTGAAATCGGTCCAGAATTTTTTAAGTTTATTCGTTACATATAAAAATACAAATCATTCCTCTTTATAATATTAGTATAGACTAGCTTCTGCAAGCGGCTTCACCTACTGCGTGAAAAATCTAAAATGTTTTGTAGCCCATGTGCTATTCCAGACTATAATCTATCTCTGTGCCAAATTTCATCCAGATCGGTCCAGTCGTTCTGGCGTGATTAAGTAACAAACATACATTCATCCATCCATCCAAACTTTCACATTTATAATATTAGTAAGATGACGCGTGCATTCTGGAAAGGTTAAGAGCGGACTCTAGTCAACAGGAATTCGAAAAATAGGTATTTGAAGAAACTATTGCCGTCGCGTCACCTCCAACCTCACCCCGTAAAGTGCGAAAGGGACAACTGCAACTCAAAGACGTTTCGTATTCTGCTGTTTTCTTCATGAAAACTGGTCTGATCTAAAAAATTCTTATATCAAAATTTAGAGGCAAAGTATATCTATGCCTCTATCATTTTCTTTTTTCTTAAAAACCTATCAATTTTGTCTGAAAGCCGTCTGAACATGGCGGTAAAAACGGGCATTTTTTTCGGGTTATTGGATTGTCATATTTATTTTAGTGATTATGTTTTTGAAAAAAGGAAATGATAGGGGCACGTACTAATTAGACCCAGATTTTATGGGAAAAATCATTGCTATAGAGGCATTATCCACGAAGAAAACAGCAGAATGTTTTTGTATGGAGAAAGTCTCACTAGAGTCCCCTCTTAAGCAGAGATATACAGGGTGACTTAAAATTTATTGGTAATCTTTTAGTACACAGAACAGCTGCTTTTTCTTCATATTTACAAAGTTAATTCCATAGTTTTTTTTTATTTGTATGAGTATTTTATCTCCTAAAAAATAGCAAATGTATTCAAAATTACCCTGTATACAGTTCGCTAGTAATGCTATAATTATTTCTGTATTACTTATAGTTTGACCACTGTATCACCTCATGGTAAGCGATGATAATAATATGCAAGTCCCATGTAGCAGAGGACAACATAAATAAATGATTAATTTTGATCATAACACAACATATAACTTACTTGGAACATGGTGGCAGCAGGCAGGAGTTGGCAGACGGTGATCTCAGTGATCCTGATCTTGCCGGTGTATAGGAAGTACACTAGCCAAGCTATGGCAGAGGGACATACACCTTGCAGACGTACTCGGGACATCTCGCACTCTTTTAGTCCGCTTGTGAACATAGCCTGTGGAAGACGAGCAAGGTTAAAATTGTTTTAAGCAAGTGTGATATTTTATCATTCAGTCTAGCATTTGCAGTGTTGTTCTGCTGGAAAAGACGAATGTCGTGGTAGACTTATGTCGGGTTTCAGTTATATTTGGCAACACCTAAAATAATACCTAAGTAAAAGCACGTTATTAGATTTTCAACTTCCAGTGCAGGGCCGAGTGTTGAAATTCCAACAGCAGGCTTTTAATTAGGTATTCATTTTCATGCAGCATAGCGTTAGTGAAAACGACGACTTGGTTAGCATAACAGAATAAGACTGATGTGGGTCCCTGGGCACAAAGGAATCCATGGTAACGAAATAGCAGATGAACTGGCAAGAGAGGGCTCAGCAAATGATTTTGTGGGTCCAGAACCATGTGTAAGCATTTCGACGTGTCTCGTAAAAGCCACATTCAGGTAGTTAGCAGATCACAGACAACATACCCATTGGCTGTCTAATACCGGTCTGGAACATTCCAAGAAATTCTTCTTGGGCTCTACGTGGAATATGAGGAGGGGACTTATCCGCTACCTGCTTGGGGCCTTTACTGGGCATTTTGTAGCCAACGACATGCTCATGAAGATGGGTGTAACCGCGACACCCATGTGCAGGATGTGTGGGGAATATACGGAACGCATGGAACACCTATGCACATGCGATGCACTGGCTGGTAAGCGAATGAGTCTCCTAGGGGTTGGATATGCAAGACCAGAAGACTATAGGCTCATTCTCCTAGGCAGAGGTGTAAGTGGGGAGAAGTAAGTTATCTAGGAGACCACAAAAGATCCCAATGGGTCGAAGTGCTCGAGTTATTTCTCAGCCCCTCCACAAGATAAGATAGTGAAAAAGACTATATAAGTTGCCCTATCATTGCTATTATTCTTTGTTATATTTCAAATTTAGTTTTAATCCTGGATTTATCATCAATATCTGATTTGACTTATTATCTAAATCCTTTACAGGAAGTGATGACTCCTTCAATTGAGTCATGAACAACAATTATCTTGTTTGACGCATCACTAGATCTTAGCCGAATACTGGTTTCATCTAGGTCGGTTAAGAATCAGACCGTTATTTTTGCCTCAATGTACAGTTTTACCGATACTGTTATATAGAGCTACATTCTTTTAATTAACTATGAACCTTTTCTTGAGCTTGATCACGCCTGATGGAAGGCGATGGATGGAACCATGGAACAAGTGAGCCCAGAAGTTTCTGTTCGAATTCGATCTTGCTTTGAAGGCTGATAGAGGGTACACAGACGGTTACCTAGTGGTCGAGATTCAACCTTCTCCATAAACTTTAACTAAGCTAAAACCACACATTGCTTAACAATTGGTAAAATCGGATAATCTATAAACGACCGAAAATAAATTCATATTAAAGGTGTAAAAAATACTGAATATGGCTTGCTAAGTGAGCGACAAACAGTGGGCGAATAAAAATGTTTAAAACAGCGACTTGAAAATAAAAGTTTTTCGACGGAGCCCCGCTGCTGTGGGGCTCCGTTTTCTGTCTGCAGGGTCTAAAGTAACCTAAAATGAAGGAGATGAAGGGAGCCCAGTCGTTCGGGACGTTCATCCCCTTCGAACCTAACCTATCCGTGTCGGGGTTCTCTAAGCTTCCGAGCTCGCTTCGCTCGCTCTTGGACTAATTCGTTGAAAACACGAATACACCCGAACTCCGACGCTGCACAGCGATGTCGCCTCGATGATTGTTCAGCTATTTTCAATAATCTTAATCTTTTCGTTGTAATTTTATAACTCAGGAACGGGCTCACCTATCCAAACCAAATGTTTAGGCTTTGTTCGGACTATTTAGTAGATGGTTTATGTTTTTTTTTTTCAGTTGGTAGTGTAGGGTAGGGTAGTTATGGTAGGTAGGTAGCCAGTTGACGGGAGCGAAGCCGCGGGGGTCAGCTAGTATGCTATAGATTAACTAATACCTTTCCAAATATTCCATAGCAAAAAGGTACTACAGATTGGGGGATTAACCGTGTTTACCAAGCTGCAAGGACATATTTTAAAAGTCCAAGTCATCGTGCACGTTTTAAATATTATTTCTTCTGTTATTGGTTATAACAACATTTGTTGAGCTTAGAGGCTCGCCTATGATAGGATGTCATTGTTTATCGAACAATTTTACAAGTACATACTGGCTCATTGAATGTGTGTGAATGAATGAGTAACAGCTGTAGCTCTTTCTATGTATAGGAGGTACACGATTGTTAATTGGAATGTAATGGTAGTTGGTAGACATATGTGCTAAATAGACCAATTTGATGGATGATCATGAAGAATAAAGTTACTATCATGGTTTTAGCGTGAGAGAGAGAGACAGAACTATGGCCCCTTGTAATCGCAATATTTTAAACTCGCTGAAATTGGTTACATACATATTTTGTTACATCTTTTAGGGCAAATTTCACAGAACACACTTTGGCTTTACTAAGAAAGCATTCCATACGAATATGACACTTATTTTTGAAACAATAATGTTCATATTTATTCGTACGAGTAAGCTTTTCATACGAATGAGCGATGCGAAAACTATTCATGTTTAATATAACCTTAACATCATATAAATAAGGTTCATATTTGTTCGTCGGCACTCAGCAATCTGTGCATTCTGCCCTTACACCCGGCTTCTCAAAGGCTGAAAGGAGCCCCAAATATACTGTCAAATTGATTAGCTGTGGTTATTTCAGTCAGTTAACATGAGACAATCAACATGAGTTCGACACACTGTTAGCAAGTATAAAAATTAATCAATTTTCCAGAACCCAGGTGGACTGCACATACACACAAACTTTATTATTTGTGAAGGTTACCTCCAAAGGATACAGTTAGAATAACAAAACTATTAATAATGAAAATTGTTGTATATTATATATATATACAACAATTTTCTTTTTATTATATATATATTATATTATTTGTGCAGCATGACTGGCAATTATTTAATTACCGACGTGTGATAAATATTATTCTATATTATGATTACGTGACGTCCCGTCGCGGCCGTCGAATTCAAATACCTACGCTTCGATGAACTTATAGCCGGTTGCTGATTACCATCGAGGCGGTCCGGCCAGTGCTCGAGCGCTGGCTCGGGAGAAGGCACGGCTCCCTGTCGTTTCGGGTGACGCAGGTGCTCTCGGGATATGGTTGCTTCGGGAAGTACCTCTGTCGCATAAAACTGGAGCCGGACGCCCGGTGTCACCACTGCGTCGAATGCCGGGAGGACACGGCGAGGCATACGCTGGCAGAGTGTGCCGCTTGGCAGGAGCCACGCCGTGCCCTCATCTCTGAAGTAGGCATTGACCTGTTGCTGCCGGCCGTAGTCGAGTCTATGGCCGGCAGGGAGGAGTCCTGGGACGCGGTGGTATTCTTCTGCGAAACAGTCGTCTCGCAGAAGGAGGCCGCGGAGAGGGAGATTTCATCCGCTAACCCGATCCGCAGCAGACGCGCCCGGCGTCGGCGGAGGGCGGACAACGCCCTGTTCCAGCCCCCCTAAATGGGTCCAGGGGCGACGGACTCGGGGACGTCCGTCGCCCCCCACACGTCAGGATCCGAGGTGGTGGCGCGAAGTGTTCCACGCGCGCCCCTCTTAGACGTCGCGGGGGAGTCCAACACCTCACTTCCCCCCAACACGAGGTGTGTGCCCGCAGAGGCGGGCCGGTACTAGCCGGGGGTAGAATAAACGTGTTTTACCGAAATATGAAACCATTTGTTAGCATCATTTAACCATTAGTCGAGTCAACTACGGATCAAAAAACTGGGGCTTAGTTAAACTCGCATGGCTGGGATTTTTTTTCATACTTGTCAGTTTGCTGTTGACACGAACTTTTAACATGAGGAAATTCTCATGGAGGGATATCCTCATGAGGAGTCATACATACGTAAGACATCAGAAAAATAACAAGGTCTTCTGCAGTTCCCTTGCGCTAGAGTGCTTGCCATTTCGGTACTCCGGGCCGGATGAAAAATTTCCTCAGCTAAGCGAGCTAAGCAAAACTAATCTAGCTCTTCTTGGTCTGTGACCGGTTTTGGTTAGTAAAATTACCTAACTAATCAAATGCTAATGATTTTCTTGACAGTGCAATTATCCAGTTGGACGAGTTTGTCCGATGTAGTCACGATTTCGATCTTTTGTCGAAGTGGTGATTGATGATGATGAGTAACTTTTACAGAAATGATCAATGTTTGTAGGAGGAAATCTATAAGCAAATGCAGTACCTATGTTCTGATTATTTTCCTTGTATAGTGCCCACATGTAGTTTTAGGAGTTAGGTACCATCCGACCATTTTACAAGCTTTTTATTAACTTGCAATGTACGAGTAGGTATGTATGTGTGTTTGGGTCAAATCTTGCAACTGAATTTTAAAGCAGTTATCCTCAACCGATTAAGATGAAATTTTACATACTCGTTTGGTTTGGATGACAATGCACGGTAAGCTAAAAAGTCTGTTTTAAAAAAAGTTTTATTTTTTATTTTGTCAAAATTTATGATGTTTGGGCACAGATAATATAATAAATACTAGCATACAGGTGCCTCATCCCCTACAAAAAAACCGTGCCGACGTAACCAGTGTTTTTATCAGATTATTTTTATAAGTACTTCGATCGCGTTCGGTTCTGTACCACGGCTAAAGATGGTGTTAGCAGCGACTTGCAAGTAAAAGGGTTTTCTCAGTTCGTGACAATTTTTTCTTTTAATACAGTGACGATTTGTTTTATAGTAAATTTTTGCACACATTTTTACAGTTTCATTGTACCAATACAGTGCTACAATACAAATTTGAACAATCGAGTGACATGCATCAAAAGTTTAAAACCGCGCCATCTATTGTAAACAATTTTAAATGATCTTTGAAATGCCAATGTTCCATAATTTTGTGCTTAGGAGAGTTGATTAAAAAATAACACACAATTTTTATGATTAATTCTAGAAAATGTTAATTCTACACACAAGTCAATAACAACACGATGCATATCGCGCCATCTAGTGACATTTATTTGTACCAAATTTTCTTTGTTAGCGCTGGGACCCCGTGGTTTGGTTGTACTTTCAGTCTAACCGGAACCAGCTATACCAGTATTTTATATAGAGCGACTGTGTATCTGACCCAGTTTTACCCATAACACGAAACCCTTTGATAATAATTAACAAAATAAAATATTTTCATATTATCTAGTTATCTAGAAAGGTAATTTATTACTATGGACTCGAGAAGAGAGCTCAAATACCAAAGAAAATCAGACTGATTAATAACCTTCGGTTTGGCCATTTCAGTACCTACCCACCATTCATGGGCGGTAGGATATTTGTATTTGGGGTTTACAAGTCCGCTATTGAGGCTCACAAAACTTGCACAACAAAATACTCACTTTAAAGTACGGACTCCCCGCCGCTAAGACGACTTTGTGAACGTGGAACAGCTCATTGCCGACTTCCAACACGACGTCTGTCAGCATGTGGTGGGACCGCATCGTGAACATCATCTGAAAACACAACCCGTTGTCAAACTGTGGTCAAATATTTGAACGCACCGAGTGTTCGAACCAAATGATACAACTGAACAAGCGTTAGCCATATATTTAGTCTCCATACCCCTATTATGTATTCTTTTTGGTACATGTGTACTCAGTTATTTACAAAAGAAAGTAAACATTTCGCTTATCAATGGTTAACGTGGCTCAGTTTTACTACCACTTTCGTAGCGAAAAGTATCTATTGAGACAACTTCACAATGTCTACATAAATCGCTTATTTTCGCTTAGCATAATAATATGAATAATAAGGCGCTACGTCACCAAAAAGTGCTAGCGACCCTATATGGGGGCCCATTAATTGAGTGTGCAAGTCACCCGCTGCCATTTTATAGCCTTGTAGTTCAACAGTGGTCGGGCAGGGGCCGGTAGTCCTCCTATAGTTTTGGCAATCGATCCACTATACCTACCCTACCAAATACATAGCCCGATACATTTTTTCTCCATAATTTGTAATAGTCCTGCACCAACCGGGTATTGTCTTTGGGTGCAGTTGCGTAGTGCATACAGGGATAATCGTCGGTTGGGATCACATTTCCTGATACATGCCGAACAAGGCCTCTACGAGTTGGCTTTGGCTCCTCGCACACCTTTCAAAGGACCAGGTCCCAAGATTGGCAAAGATTGAATAATAAACTCTTGAAAATAAACCTCGGCGCCTCGGCTATCCTGAACAATTTGGTCTGGATAGCATGTTTTATTATGGTCATCGTTAAATAAATTGACCTGATTTACCCCTTATCTCTAATATTATAATTTTTATTATATTTACAATTCAATTAGGTATTTATAATCATGTTCTTTTATGATAACGAGTGTTTAATGTTTATTACATCAGTAGCCGTTTCTATGGCCAAGGTTTGGTGTTCCAAGCCTTGGCCATAGAAACATTGTTTTATCTCAGAAAAATTGTGTAAAAATCGTCCAGTCATCCACAGTCTATAAATCTATGGTCATCATAAATCAGTCCAAAGTTCGTTTAGTATCAAAACAGTAGACAAGAAAACACACCTCTTTCAAAACAATGTAATTACCAAGTTTAGAATAATATAGAAAAAAAAACTGATTTCCATCTAAAACTCGTGCAGCAAAACAAGTTCTCAAGCCAGCGTCGATAGCAAACAGAATTTATGAACGTGACTCAGCTCAAAAAGTGCGTCAATTTATGTAAGCATTTCGAACGAAACCTGTTTAAAAAAAAATATACAATCGTTTCCATACATATTAGACACTTATGCAAATACAGCTCGACAAAAATGAAGTACGTATAGCTATGGAGGTGGCTGATAAAAATATGCATTGTCATGGCGAGGCGTGGTACGAACCGGCGATAAGTAACAAAGTAACTAGGTATATTTATTTATTGGTTATAATATTGGTATTCTGTTCAACGTTCGTGTTTTCTGTTTGCCCATTTATTTTGGCCTAGCCTCAATCTTTAGTAATTTGCATGAGACCTGATGGGCTAATTGTCTCCGTATTGTCATTACCATTCACTGTAGCATCAATGAGGATAAGCGGAAGAACTAATGAATAACTCCTTTAGTATTCGCCATGTATTCGATGTGTATTCTTCATCGAAGATTCGATTACACATAATCCATAGATACATAAACTCACGCCTTTTTCCCATGGGGGTAGGTAGAAACTACAGAATGCCACCTGCTACGATCCTTACAAACTTATTTTGCTTTACTCACAGGGAAAATAAAACTACGTTCATACATCTAGTCATACACACACGCCGGTTATGAGTACCGCGCACCTGGCCTTTCTGAAGAAAATCAACAAAAAGGTCTATGTATTTCTTTTTAGGGCTGGCGTAACGTCCCGGGCCTTTCCATGAAATCCATGTTTCTTAATAGTTATTTTTAACCCCCGCCGAAAAAAAGAGGGGTGTTATAAGTTTCACGTGTGTTGCTGTGTATCTGTGTGTCTGTGTATCTGTGTGTCTGTGTATCTGTGTGTCTGTCTGTGGCATCACAGCGCCTAAACGGATGAACCGATTTTAATTTTTTTTTTTTTGTTTGAAAGGTGATTTTGTCGAGAGTGTTCTTGCTATCTATACCAATATTATAAAGAGGAAAGATTTTTTTGTTTGTTTGTTTGTACCGAATAGGCTCCGAAACTACTGGACCGATTTAAAAAATTCTTTCACCAATAGAAATCTACATTATTCCTGAGTGACATAGGCTATTTTTTAATCCCGAAAACGGGTCCTGTGGGGTGGCCCACGGGAGCGAACCACGGGGAACAGCTAGTGTTTGAATAAAATCGGTTCAGCCGTTCAAAAGTTATGGGCGTTTTACTGTTTGAATCGGGGTGTTTTCGCAAGATAAATGGGCCGGGGATTTTTAAATTTTGAAATTTTGCTTGTATTAGCTACTAGCTTTACTTGATCGTCTGCGTAGCATTAGTACTTTGAATAGCCTATTTTTCATATCGCACCATAATATTATAGCTGTGTACCTTACTTGAGAAATTATTAGTTCACCATACAAACTTCTACCCCCCTGCCCACTCCCCTAAAGGATGATTTTCGGGATAAAAACTATCATATATCCTTACCATGGTCTTAAAACTATTGCCATACCAAATTTCATCTCAATCGGTTCAGCGGTTTACGTGTCAAAAGATAACAGACAGACAGAGTTACTTTCGCATTTATAATATTAGTATGGCTATGGATTGAAGCTGCAATGAATTGCTGGATCCTTGCTCTTATTATCACAACAAGTAATGAATAATTATGTTGTTGCCATCTATACAAATGTGTAACTACGAAACTAGCGAAATCACATTTTGACTTTAGTTAGGGCCGTAAAGTACGAAAGGCATTAATAGCTTTGACATACAGGGTGTCCCAGAAATCGACGTCAAGCCGTAAATGGGTGATAGACCAAGTTATAACAGTTCTCAGAAAAATACGAAAAAAAATCTATCTCATGTTTTTAAAAATTTATGGTCACTTTAATAATTTACTAAAAAAATCAATCCCTGTAATGGTTCTTTAACTCCAATTGCTACAAATCCCATAATTTATCATTTTTTTTTATTATTATGTAATCTTGAATAATGCTTGTGTAGATTTTTGCCTAAAATTCAAAGCCAACTCCTCCTACTTGGAAGAAAATTAAACTTTTTCAAAACCAAATTATTCAAATTTACTATTTCGCCCAACTTTAACTGACTGTACTGAAAAAAAAATGTACTACGCTAGTTTGGCAAGTAACATAAAAAATTGGCGCATTTAATAAGGATTCAAAAATGGTGTAACACTTGCTAGATTACGTTTTCAATAATTGGTCAAGTTTTTTTTTGTAAATAATCTCAGTTTTTACACAAAATGTCCATACTTCCTTAAAATGACTTTAGCTTACCTAAAGCTTTGCTAAACTCCGTTTCTAGTTCGATAGAGACGGAGAGAGTCATTTTACGAAGTGTGAGCGAGACAGAGAGTGACGCCACCTTTATCAGTGACACAACCTTTATCATGAAACGGAGATACAATTTACCGATGAGTGCGAAAGAGACAGCAGTAGTTATTGTTCTGTTTTGTAAGCGCAGACGCACACACAATTACAAATCAGTACGTTACGCTGCTTTGTTTACTGCGCATCTCCGTATTCGTTCATGTTGATTCCGTACTTACCACTTTTTGCGTTGTTTTCTGGACTTAATTGCTTGTGATTTGGACTGTTTAATTCCTCTTTCTGACGACCTGTGCTTTACTCTGGACTGTTGCTGATCCTGTGATTGTGTAGTACTACCATGGCTGTGTACACTGCATTGGAATATGCGAACATGCATCTCGTTTATGGGGAATGCAGATGCAATGCCAATGCAGCCGCTAGACTTTATCGTGAGAGGTACCCGAACAATCGTCACCCAGATCATCGAGTTTTTATTAATGTGCACCGTTCACTATCAGAGGGACGATTCCCTAACCAAGTACATGGTGAAGGAAGACATCGTAATCCGTACGAAGACGTCGTACTACAAGCAGTCCAAGAAGACCCAAGTGCTTCTATACGTGGAATCGAAACAAGCACAGGTGTATCTAAGAGTACCGCCCACCGAATCTTAAAAAAGAACGAGTTCCACCCGTATCATGTACAGCGAGTACAATCATTACTGCCACGGGATTACGCTCCCAGAGTTAGTAATCTAGCAAGTGTTACACCATTTTTGAATCCTTATTAAATGCGCCAATTTTTCATGTTACTTGCCAAACTAGCGTAGTACATTTTTTTTTCAGTACAGTCAGTTAAAGTTGGGCGAAATAGTAAATTTGAATAATTTGGTTTTGAAAAAGTTTAATTTTCTTCCAAGTAGGAGGAGTTGGCTTTGAATTTTAGGCAAAAATCTACACAAGCATTATTCAAGATTACATAATAATAAAAAAATTAGATTAATTATGGGATTTGTAGCAATTGGAGTTAAAGAACCATTACAGGGATTGATTTGTTTAGTAAATTATTAAAGTGACCATAAATTTTTAAAAACATGAGATAGATTTTTTTTCGTATTTTTCTGAGAACTGTTATAACTTGGTCTATCACCCATTTACGGCTTGACGTCGATTTCTGGGACACCCTGTATAATACTCCCAACGGATCTTTGTGTCTCTGAATTGTCTGCAAGACCCTGCGCAGTATCTATTTTTGTGTCAATGTTAAAGGTGTAGATAGCTTTGTATAACTATCTCTTTCACTCGCTAACGTTTGTCGCATCGTCCTATCTCGCTTGCTCTATGCAGTATACTCGATGTCAAACTGTTTTTGCGCAATGGTTGGCAGCCAACTTCAGAGAAATAAAGATCCGCTGTGTCTATTGTACCTTTTTGGAATTGGCTAAAAGGCATACTGGAGCAAGTACTGCCGGTTATACGCAGACATTCTAATAAAAATGTACACCTTACAATAAATAGAAAGGGTAGGTATAAGGGGGCGTCCACAAATTACGTGAGATGTTTAAGGGGGGCAGGGGGTCGAGTCAAATCTCATCTAATCTAACGTTGGAGAGAGGGGGGGTCTCGGCAAATATCACGCAATTTTTTTTCTGAAAGAAACAAAAAAAAAAATTTTGGTCCATTTCATACAGATTGTACATGCTTAAGATTTAATCTTAAGCGTAATCGTAATACGATTAAGATCATTCACTAATTCGTTTGAAAGAAAATAATTTCATTCATACTTCGACGTTATAACAACAATTTAATCTACTGATTGGCAAACCACCATATACAGCATATTTTTTTTCTTTTTACAATAACAATCCAACGCGTTTATGTATGAAAGCCACATTTTGAAAAATCTCACGTGAGATTGGGTGATGGGGGAGGGGGTTGAATAAAATCTCACGACATCTCACCAGGGGGGGAGGGAGGGACAGAAAATTTAAAAAAAACACCTCACGTAATTTATGGACGCCCCCTAATTTACATAATATTGACACAATACCTCAACCAAAAAATAATGTAGGAATGCCAAGACCTTGAAATAATTAATAGGTACAACGTACGATGATTAATTTGTTAATTCGAGGTGCAAAGCCTGAAGCCAGTGAAGCCACGTGGTCGAAATCGTGGGAAATTACTTGTAGGAAGGTACTTATCATATTCATGTGGACAGCGTTGTGGGTTATGTTATTACTAACATTGCCATTGTTAAATTAGTTATAAGTTCTTATAATGTAACTGTTTGCTGTTCCTTTCAATAAAAAAAATTCATTGGTAATTTTGCATAAATAACCATTTTTAGGGTTCCTTACCCGAAGGGTCCCAACAGAGCCCTATTGCTGTCACTAACGTGTATGTCTGTCCGTCGTCTGTCACATAGGTTTTACAGCCAAAATTTGGAGTTACAGTCTTCAAATTTTCACAGTATACGCATTTTGTTGACCCAAAGCCATACAAATTGTCAAAAAATATTTTTAAGTGGGGCTCCTATACAGATTAAAAAAAAATATTGGTCTTTCACTCGTTGAGTAGAAAAATACTGTATTTTTAGTTTTAAAATTTTTGGAAAACAAAGGAATGACAAGCCACCAAAGTTAGTTTTTTTTTACAAAAAACTGTTCCATAGAATTTTTTAACTTCCCATTGATCTATGAACTAGAAAAATGGTGATAATGTTTATTATTACGTTTATTTCAATCAATCAATCAATCAATTTTTTCTTTGAAATTACCTCATTTTTCCTATTACAACCAACTTGATTTTGCGGTTTGGTACGGAACCCTAAATGTGCAAAGTCCGACACGCACTTAGCCAGTTTTAATAATAAAACTGGTTTTTGCCTTTAGGGTTTTATGCCAAGCCAGGGTACGCTATAGTAAATTGAAGAATATCGATTATTATAATTAATTACAAAAGCAGTGCAAATCCGGTAAGTGGAATACTCGGAATCGATGCTAACCAATTACAACGGTGGTATACAGATATAAGTATAAGGTAGGTCGGTAGACCCACTTTAACATGTCTCTGCTAATGAAAGTAAGTTAACCTATTGAATGACAGTAAAACGTCATGAAAAAGTAAGACACTTTTCCGCACACAACGATGCCTTTGACGTACAGTTAGTCATAGATGATGCTTTCACGAGTCCATAGATGGACCAATCAACATTCATAACACATTTCTGATACGCAATACTCACATATTAGATAACCTAAATAACCAATGCGGAGCTGTATCGAGAACAAGGGTTTCCACATGGTGTAGGAATTGAGACGTCACCATGACAAAGCATTTCTAGTCACGTAGACCAAAACTGAGAGGTGTAAACAAGGCAGAGATCATTATAATTTGCTGTGCCACTATAGTTCTACTAATATCTCCAATGGACCCCTCGATCCAAAAGAAGAAAGAAGATTCCAAAAGTTGAATAACAACTTTTATGTGTATGTGTGTGTTTTTGGGAAAGAAACAGATTGTTTCCGTTGCCGAATTTACTTACACAATTAGGCTGCCGGGGTCCAGGCCCTTGCCGGGATATACGTGCTTCTATTTTAAGAGCAGACCCTTGTACGGAATATTGCCAATTTCGATTGCAAAAGAAATAATGGAAGCTGATGAAACCGCGACCGGCGCCGGCGATGCATTACTTGTTACTTTTTTATCATAAAATTGTGTCCAGTTAAAGATCTAATAAACAACAACAATATCAAAGTAACAACTTTAAAATTGCTATCTTGTACCTACGCACTTTCACAGACAAAGCAAAAACCAAAGAGGACCAAAGTTAACTGCTAGCTGCAACGGGATCCAAAAGTTTTTTGGTGGTTTTCCGATGAGTCAACCGCTTCTAGTCAGATTGTACTTTAAGATACGCTTATAAAGGTCATCTAAGTTCAAGTATGCTGAGCTGATAAATAGTGTATGGTTCCATAGTCGGGGTACTTGAGTCACATGTAAATCATGGCAAACGTATTGTTTGCTTGTACCTGCCTTCTCCATAACTATTGTATTGCTGATGGATAGTAAGTATTTATTACACAAGTAGGTATTATCTAAAATAGCAGCAATATTTTGTAACTATTGACGACAGCAAAAAAGGGCGTCCCACATTGAAATGTTAATACGATTACAACAGAACACCTGTGAAAACAAGGATAATATTGACAAACAGAATTCTATAGTAAGTTACAACAGCAGCTTACAATAACAAAGTTGTTTGCAAAAACAAAAGAATAATCTTGTCTTATCAATTACTAGAAAACTACTACAAAATTACACAAATACAACCGGATGCCATATCATAAGAGGCCAATGTTCAGCCAATGCTCAATGTGAACTTGTGAGCCTTAAGGAACAAAAGTTGAGTGAATAACAAAAAAGTGTTTAACGTGACTCGAATGCTGCCAGTCATGTTGGTGATTGCGAAGCGGTCTCGAGAAATGACGTCGCGACTTCGCGAGTTCACGGCCGTTGGACAATCACTGTGTCACTTATTAACATAGTTGGCGTTAATGCCAAACTCCTAATGAATTACATATTGTCTTTGGTTGCTGAAAGTAGGTGCAAGTAGATAAACATAATCAAGGAGAAAGTTTGGAAACCATTATGCAGTCACAACTACGACCTACGACTACGGTGGAGGTGGAGTCAATCTTCGATCCGTCGGTGTATTCTCTCATCTCCTTTGGGCCTGAGTAGTCACACTGTTCTTCTGTAAGTATTATGTTGTAGTGCCTATGAAAGTGGTGTGTTTTTGGGGCTTTGTCGCAGGGAGCCATTATTGGTCTTCGTTTGACCGCATCTTCCTTTATGCGTATGTGCTTAACTCTGGAGTCTTTACTTAGGGTTCCTGATAGATGGAGCCTAAAAGCGGGCATGGCTGCAAAGGGTTGTTGTGGAACTATCGATAGCTATTATTATTTGCTTTGCGTTAAAAGAAACAGAGGGAAGGAGAAGACCGTTTGATTAGAGTGTAGAAGCTAGCAAAATCTCCAATATCAAGGACCAATCAGAGATTTGAAAAGTAGCTTGTCAGTGTTACTTTTACCAGATAGCGGATCGGCGCTAATATAACAGTATTGCAATCTACGATGCAACAGTGTCGAGGTTTATTCCACTTATTAGCGTATATTTCTTACTTGAGAAAAGAAAGCCATCGTTCGATGAGACTGCATTGTGTCATAAATGTAATATGTACCAATCAAGCCTGAGGTCTGTATTCCAGTAGTGGAAAAGCAGTGATGGCCCAGTGGTAACGGCCGCGAGTTACAATTTGTAGATCGTGGATTCGTACCCAGGCAAGCACTTTACTTTATGTATATTATTTCATCACCACTGCTCTCAAAACGGTAAAGGAAAATATCGTGAGGAAACCGGCATGTCTTAGAACCAAAAATTTTAACGAAGACTTGTGACATCCACTAACCCGCACTGGGCCCGCGGATTACGGCACATAGGACCAAAAGGGAGTCTGAGTGCGGAAAAGGGGGTCCATCTATCCTATCCTATCCAGTAGAGGAAGGAAACATTATAATATAATTTTTCACTACAGGAATACAGCCTTTTGCGTATTCTACTGCGAGAGCAACAACATCTTATTTTGAAATCTATGATTTGCCTGGTGCAAGTTAGTACTTACAAGCATAAGTAACCCAACTTGAACTTGAATGTCGATGTGTGAATGTGGCCTTTTAATTAGACATACGATAGTCAATTATCATTCATTCACAACGTCAACTAAATTCAGTCGTTTGTAGAACCTAGGGGTTATTGAGGTGAGCTGTGAGACCTTTTTGTTCTGCCGTAAATCTCAACAAACCCCATTATCGAATTCAAAGTAATAACCGGCTTGGATGTAAAGTGACGTGGAGATGTGATGAGGAGAAATGAGAAGCAAGTCTGGCGAAATGTATTAAGCCGGAATGAAAATGAACTTTAAAGAGATGACGGGTGACCGTACTGCGTCGAAGTCACCCTACAATACAAGAATCTCTAGACAAGTGAGATTCTAAAAGCGATAGCGATATTCAAAAGGTCAAGATTTTTTTGGGCCCTTTGACTTTTTTTTTCGTTTGTGGTTATTATGGTATATTATGAACTTTACAAGGAACATTACTACTACCATAAAGAAGTTTATCCCGGGGAAAGTACTTAACTAGGATGTATAGGATGTTTACACAACAAAAGTCTTTATTTTTTGGGCTATTACGGTAGACTAATATACTTTCAATGTCTGGCAAGACGTAAGAACCATCTAAAATGTCTGACTTCTGGGGAAACATCTTTTGATAGTGCCCCAAGTAATATAAAATTCAGGTTTTATACTATGACGAAAGTTTCATTACAATTTATCATACTTTGAGAGTGTCTGACAGGGGGTTGCCACCGTGTCTGACAATCGACGACGTGACTTCTAATGTTATTCCGTATAAAATATATAAAAGCTGAACTACAGACTTTAACGAAAGTGAGGTGCAATTTCATACACCTTTGGTACCTGATATCACCCAAACCCACCCTGATCCAAACTTCATATTCGGGGATCGGTCTTGCCTGTATTGGGTGCATACACAGAGAAGCATTTAGCTTTTATAAAATAACGAAGGTCAGATCGTCGCAGGCTCTAGGGATATTTTATTTTTTATTTTTGTTGATTGGCTTGCGCTTGACCACTATCTCACCTTCTTCTTCTTCTTGGTGGTGGTGGCGGTGGTAAGCGATGATGAGGTCGACGATGAAGCACGCTTTCCTAGAAGAAACCTATTCACTCCTGACTTGAAGACTCCCAGGTTGTAGCTTTCAGGCAATACAGCAAGGAATTCCACTCCTCACCCATACGCACCAAACGTCTTGGGAATACTTTTACCATGTACCGATGACGTATCGCCGTACGTCATGTAGTCCGATGATGGAACGGGCTAGGAGGAATTAGTTCATGCAATTCCAACGCACACTCCCCGAAATGTAATTGATAAAAAACCGACAGACTGGCAACTCGGCGCAGATGTTCGAGGTTCTGGAGCCTAGATTCGACCAGTACTTCATTGCCGATGAGCCTCTTGGCCGGTCGTTCGATCGACTCAAGTGCATCCAGCTGGTACTAGGCAGATGAGTCCCAGAGATGAGAGCAGTACTCCATGCATGATCGAGCTTGCGCTTGATACAAGCTGAGTAACTGTTCTGGCGTGACGTACCGTCTCACTTTCGCGAGGATCCCCAATTTTTTCAATTTTATTATGTGTTTGACAAGCAATGTCGAAAACCCTTTGGAATTTCGAAAGTGGAACTCAAATGTCGATTTATGAAATAATAATTATAATATACTTTGAATTTGGAGGAAAATGTAATGTTGGCGTTAAAACTGAAAAATTGATCTCGTTGTTGTTTTCGATAACCCACGAATACAGTCACCGGAAGTATCGCTGACGTATGTAATTTTTCTGATAGTGTCCTGGTGTCCTGATTACTATTTTATAAGGCTGATTGAACCTTATCATTTACCAAGGTGAAAGCATTGGACTTTAAAATGTTGCAAGAAGATTAAATAAAGTATATAAATAATTTGGAACATGTACAAAGTCTATGTCAAGTCTGTGTACGAAGTCCAAAATGCGTTGTTATCATTACGATTCTTCAGATAATGTGCTTGGTCATGTTAAAAGAAATCACGCAGGTTAACACATTTTATATGTATCTATGTGATCTTTGGAACCACAGACATAAATCTAACTAGATGATGCGATTGTATGTACCTACTTCGCGTGCCATAAAACGAACTAAAGTTACGATCAATGATCGTAATCTGAGATTTTAATTTAGCATTATCGGCAACGGAAAGACACCGAAATCTAGAAAAAATGGCATAACAAGGCATTTTGCTAGATTTGATTGAGCTGTAAAGAATGTATAGAAAAAGTTGGCCGAAGCATTGGAAATGTTTTCTTTCATTGGTAAGTAAACTTGTTTTTAAATTGTTTGTGATAAAGTGGCACGCTTGGTTTTCATACCGATGTAAGGACTTGCGTTATCTATTTAGATTTGCCTGTGTTTGCAACCGTCATTTTGCAACCGCACTCACGGCGCGGTTTTCTCGCGTGTCCGCATGCGTTTGCGGAATCTGTAGCAACCGCAAACACATTCATTGCAAAATTCGAACTGGTGTTTTGGGTCTAACCGCATCATGGTAAATAAATTATTTTAATTTGAGTACTGGTAACCCTTAAGCAGGCTTATTTACAAAAGCTTTAAACACTAGATTTACTTTAATTAGGTACTGATTAGCAGATTCTTAATTAAAATGTTCTATGGAGAATTTGAAATAAGCAGCTTATCAGCATTTAAACTAATCATATAGTTAAAATAAAATAAGTTAATTAAAAAAACAAAAATCCCGACTGCTTCAAAAGCGAAATAAAAAAACGTAAACAAGAAGAAAATCATGTTGTGCAGTCGGAGGATATGTTCGCGAGCTGAATGTCCAAAAGCAGATGTAAAAAAAATTGGTGACCCACAATATGGCGCCTAAAATCCGCCAATTTCCAATTTTAATGTAGCCAGTGACAGTCGCAGGGTTAAGACCATGGAGCACTGTGTGCTCAAGACGAATCGATTGACGTAAGATCCATCAAAATCAGCCAACGCGTTTGGTCTTTAGAATGCCACATAGGAACAAACATACATACATACATACATAAACTGATAAATACATTACCCTCCTTCGGCAGTCGGGTAAAAATATATGAAGCCCATAGTTGCAAACACACACTGCACTGTCACATACACTCTCACACCACACCTCACTCTCTGCACTGTCATTTTAATTTAATAAAGCAGATCAAATGAATTACACAAACGCAAGTTGCCAGTTGTTTGTCCTACACTTCATCTGAGGTCCTACATAATAACGAATCTAGGTACTTTATACCCAGCTGCAAGGAAAGGGTTATGTTTTTCGCGCGCATCTTGTTTTAAAGAATTCAATTATTTATTTCGGCCAGACTTGGCGACGTCACATAATGTTTCTTTATCGTTCATAAATAATGAATACAGTGCGATCATGTGATTTATAGTGATACCAATTAAAAAAACAATTGAAAAGTCGCTGATCGCAGAAGTCGCTCAAAATTTGGTCTACTAATGACACAATTTTACTAAGCGACTTTTATATTCTGGGTCATAATGTAGATTTGTCGAATTTTTTCCATGAATTATCAATACGTAAATGTATTTTACAGTGCGATAAATTAATTCAATGCCCAATTCAGTATAATAAATATGATGATGAGCTTGTTGGTTTTCAGAATGGAAATCTCAATGATTACAAAAATGTTCTACGTCATATTTAGTTGTGCTGAGGTGAATGCAAAATTTGGAGGTATTAGATTAGAAGTCGAGCAACGAGTAGGTAATCATGACGATGTAACTATTCCGTCTGACAGTTGGGCTCCCAAAAATATTACTGCTATGTCCAATGACCTATCAAATCGTCAGGCTAGGTCAATGAACTATGTTGAAGATTAGGTATGTCACTCTGGTTTTGACCTAATTTTTTTGGCGCCGATCAAATTTATCTCTAAATTATTTGAATTTTTATTATACACAGTAAAGCCGATGTTCCCAAATATTTTACCAGAAAAGTTGGGCTTATTATACCTTCACGAAGTTTTGCTAAAATATAAATTGCAATTTTGCAATACTACTAACGGACATCATCGGACTTGGTGAGTCCCAACCACAGTGTCTGTGTGGACAACTTAGATAACTATAGCAATCAAACTGGATTCATTGTAAAATCTGGCTAGAATATAATTTGAGACAACCGAACTGATCACACGCCGCTGCCTCTATCTATGGACAAGTCTTTAAAAGCTAACAGAAGATACAAAGAATCATGCTTACCTTCATAAAGTCACTAATATAGTTTCCCATACAGAACGTCAGGTCACCGATTTCGTTGGAACCAGTGCCGACTTCGCCTTCTAGCACGTCGCAACTGATGGGTGGCATGTTATCCAACATGTTGCCTCGGCCCACATCTTCGTCTGTCTCCATACCTGGTGGACGAATAACACTGTGTAAGTACTAGGCTAAAAGGGCTAGAGGCCGAAGCCCCAAACGTCAAAGTATCAAATATATACAGCGCCGTACTCCGCCAGGCTGCTGATTGTGATCGACGAAAACAATGACAAGTTTAAAAACGGAGTCTCGATTCTCAGAAGTGATAGAGCTATTAGGAAAAAGAATAGCTAAAAAGAAGCTACTAGGGTTCTATGAACTGCAGAAAATACGTTAGAATGATGAGCGAGAGCACTGACTGTATGTCATCAAGCCGTCGGTTACGAGAAATCAAGATGCAGTTTTTCAGAAAGGCTTAAACTGGTTTTACACAAAATCCGTGCAAGGAAGTGGAAAGTCGGGGAAAATCGACCAATGGAATTGCAGCAGTTTGAATCTATAGCAATTCTATTGGCGGCAAGCCTAGCCTAACTGCACTTATGCATTTGTCATGGTTATCGTATTGGTCAATTTGGTGTTGGGTAGTCACTTCAGCCAAAGAACGCCACTGTCAGCCATAGGAGTGGATTTTGTAGTAACTAAACTTTTTCAAAATTGATTGACTAAAAGGCCGATTGCCACGAGAGCAGTACAACGCACGAGTCGACGGTCTTTTACAGCTGGTAGTCAGGTATTACTGAAAGTTTTGTGTGAGCCGAATTCATGTCATTCCTGGACATTAGTATGATCTGGTGTGTTCTTCATTGAAACATAGAGTGACGAAGTGTACAATGGATGACAGCAAAGCTTATCAAAAACATAAAGCAAACATCTGCGATTAATTTGCAACGATGAGGCAACAAATTAAGGTAAAATGTTGTATAAGTAATAATGCTTGAGTCTTCTTTAAACGTATAAGTAGTAATTATATAACTTGTAATTTACAGCGCAATTTCTGTGAATGATTAATGTTTTAAATATGTGTAATCATTCGAGCAAAAGATCTGTTATAACTCAAAATAATGGCCTAGTAGCTGAGTTACTTATGAAATATATTATGGATTTATTTATGAAATATCCGAAGTAACAAATTCATAAAATAAAAGTGAAGAGCCACTGTGCAAAAGCGTTACAAAAGAGATGATGTTTAAAAAAAATGTTGTACCTATGTAAGACGGGTTGCATTGTGATCCGAAAACATTTGACTCTAGTTTCATATCTATCACTTATAGAAAATATTTAATTAATAAACTATAATACTATTTTCACTATTTTAATTTGAGATCAAATTCACCACACTAAAATGCACAGCACACACTTCACAATTCCACAATGCACTTGTTTTTTTTTATAGCACTTTATTGACCGACACTACTCATGGCTTGTGTTAGATCCAAGAAGTGTTGTATTAGCCGCAAGAGTCGCGCGCTCACTGACTGGGCAGGACAATATACGCTTTGCACACTGAAACTTTGGTTGTCTGAACCAAACGAGGCAAACGTTGCGAGTCATGGTGACTCGGCATAAAACCATTATCGCATTTTCAATAATCCCAAATAACAAAACTTCAAAGTCATTGCATACATGTTTTTGATTGCTCAAACCCATCTGATAAAATTTATTAATCTCGTTTATTTTCATATTGGCCGATGTACCCTGTCTTCACATGTGTGCCGTAGCCTAGGGCAACATCTAAGGAAAATTCCCGACTGTAAGTTAGGCTTGTTTGCTAACACGGATCCTTCAATGCTTATTGATACCAGGCTAAAACAAAATCGCGTAACTCGTACTGTCGGCGTGAGCACGCCATATTGCCGTAGCGTATTTTCCGTTGGTGTGTCGCTACTTAGGGGAAATGCGGTCGCGGACATCCGACTGAATTTTCTAGGTAAAAGTTGTAATTTAAGGTTTGGCTCTCGCCTATTTCCTCCTCCAATATTGGACCAATTTAAAAGATATTCCATAAACTGAAAAAGAAAGATATATACTGTGCCCCTGTGGTTTCCTTTTTTAATTTATAGTTGTCAAATTTGTACACCAGGCCTCTGTTGACAGCGCAATTTTGAGCATCTTTTGAAGGTTCTAGTGCTTCTTCTTCAAAAAATCCTTCCAACGTTTCTTTGGTTTTCCTCAATCATTAAAAATCGTCTTTAAAACCGAGCGTATTAAAGGCTTCAAGGTGTTTTCAAGCGATCTGGGTATTGGACACATCCAGCTCACGAAACTTAAGGCCGACGATGGAAGGATCGTTTCCGCCAAACCGCAGTTTCTGAGGAAGATCGAGACATTCTTGGCAGTTGTACACATCAATCAGCAAACCTGTTACGAGTCTAGCAAACGACCCAATAGCTAGCTTGACCCGACACTACACCGAAGATATCCCGGACGCCAGTCTATACGATATTAGGATGGCTCTGAAACAGCTTAAAAACAACAAGGCGCCGGGTGATGACGGAATCACGGCCGAACTCCTGAAGGTGGGTCGAAAACCCGCCCTTCAGGCCCTTCAGAACCTGTTTGATTCCGTTATACTCGAGGGCAAAACGCCACAGGCATGGTGCAGGGGTGTGGTTGTACTCTTGTTCAAGAAGGGTGGCAATGGCCTACTGAAGAACTATAGGCCCATCTCACTTCTTGGCCATGTCTACAAGCTGTTTTCAAGAGTCATCACGAATCGTCTCGCGCGCACGCCTCCATGTTAGTTCGACTTCAGGATCAGACCTCGGAACCCGTCCTTCTACAGCGAGGTGTGAGACAGGGAGACGTCATATCTCCGAAACTGTTCACCGCTGCCCTGGAGGAAGTCTTCAAAGTTCTGGACTGGAGAGGGCTAGTCATCAACTTCAATGGCGAATACATCACTCACCTTCGGTTTGCCGATATAGTGGTCATGGCTGAGACCATGGAGGACCTCAGTACAATTCTCGATTACCTAAGTAGAGCTTCCGAAAGAGTTGGTCTAAAAATGAACATGGACAAAACAAAGGTGATGTTGATGATGAATGTTGCACCCACTCCTATCAGAGTTGGAGACTCTACACTCGAAGTTGTTGACGATTATATCTACCTGGGTCAAACGGTCCAGTTAGGTAGGTCCAACTTCGAGAAAGAGGTCAACCGTTGAATCCGACTTGGTTGAGGCAGCGTTCGGGTAGTTGCGCGGTATCTTCTCGTCCAATTTACCTCAGTGTTTCAAGACAAAAGTCTATGACCAGTGTGTGTTGCCAGTAATTACCTATGGAAAGGGCAATGGAGGTGAAAGGGCAATGGAGAGGCCTATGCTCGAAGTTTCCTTGCGTGCTCGCATCAGAAATGAGGATCTGGAATGGCGACCGCGAACCGGAAGACGATGTGTTGGAAGTTGGAAGGCCTCCCACTAGGTTGAACGATGACCTGGTTAAGGTTTCGAGAATGCGGAGGATGCAAGAAGCACGGGATCGGTCAATGTTGCACAAACAGAGAAACCGCTTTTAAAGCACAAAAGCGATCCATCAGAGCCATGTTTGGACTACAAACAACTGACAGTTGTGTACCGTATTTAAAAAAATACAAGATTCTGACACTGCCGGCTTTGTATATTTATGAAACTGCCTTATTTGTTAAGTTGAATCCACACTTGTTTCCCCATCTATCAGACACTGTTAAACGTAACAGGCGGAATGATATTTTACGAGGACGAAGAGCCAAAACAGCCTAAATGTGGAAAAGCATATTCTGTATAGCCCCGCAAGTCTATAACAAAATTCCAAAATCAATAAAAGACTTACATTTAAATGGATTTAAAAAGAAACTAAACGACCTGCTATGTAATAAATACTATTATAATTTAAATGACTATTTGAATGATGCTTTGTCATGTTAATTAAATTTTAATCTTTTATACTTTGACATCCTTATTTAATTTTAATCGTTTTTAATTTAACATCCTTATTTAATTTTAATCTTTTATACTTGGGCATCCGATTGGAATTGTAATTTAGAATTTAATGACTATTTGAATGATACTTTGACATCTTAATTGAACTTTAATATTTTATACTTTGACATCATAATTTAATTTTAATATTTTATACTTGGACATCTGAATTGAATTGTAATTTAGAATTTAATGACTATTTGAATGATACTTAGACATCTTAATTGAATTTTAATATTTTGTACTTTGACATTCTAATTTAATTGTTTACATCCTATACTATAAGATCTCATCTCTTTGATACTCTGGCGTTAAATGATACCTTAACATTCTAAATAAATTGTGTGTGTTTACGATATTTTATATTTTTTTTGATTGGCATATCTGAAATTCTAATGTGTTGGATTGTATTGTGTATTTTTTATTCGTGATTATGCAATTAATGATGTTATTCTAGCCTAATAATCTATTTTCTATAATGTATGTACCTATATTTGCACGCCACACTTGGCAGAATGTGATGATACCATTTATTAATTTTTAAGACCATAATGTACCATATTCAGACAAATAAATGATTGATTTGATTTGATTTGATTTGTGGCGACGCTTGGTGGAGGCCTATGTGCAGCAGTGATGATGATGACAGCAGATTGCTCAATTCCACATTTTAGTCTTTTGTATTTATTCAAAATAAAATTATAAATGCGAGCGAGTGATTTATTTTTAATACCCAATAAAATTCTTAATATAGATGAATTTCACGCTTGAGAAAAACATTTGCCTTACTTTGACGCAATTACCTATTGTTTTGTGTCACTGTCAAGGTTGATACAAAACAATAGGTGATTTGTTGAAACAAACTATTGTTATAAAATATTAGTTTGTTGAGTAAACTTATGTTATTAAAATTATATTTTCACTATACGTGCGAAAACTGTATTGATTAATTTAGATTAGGTTTTCATTTACAAACTAACTAGGCTAGGGCCAGGAGACTCACCGGCAATGAGGCACTGGTCAAGTCAAAGCTCCAGAGCCTTGAACATCGTCGCCGAGTTGCCAGCTTGTCGGTTTTTTATCGGTTGCATTTCGGGGAGTGTGCGATGGAATTGCATGATCTGATTCCGACCAGCCCGTTCCATCATCGGACTACCAGACGTACGGCGATGCGTCATCGGTACATGGTGGATATCCCACCCATACATACAAAACGTTTTGGGGACACTTTCATTATGCGTAGTTGCGTACAGCTCAGGAGTGGAATTCCCTGCCGGAGTCTGTGTTTCCCGATAGATACAATGTAGGGGTCTTTAAGTCAAGAGTGAATAGGTTTTTTCAAGGCAAGCGTGCTTCACCGTCGACCACATCATCGCTTACCATCAGGTGAGATAGTGGTCAAGCGCAAGCCTATAGACGACAAAAAAAAATAAAAATTATAATACTCACAACTGATCTTTGTGTCTCTGAATTGGCTGCAAGAGGCTGCGCAGTAGCTATTTTCGTGTCAATATTGAAACTGAAAATAGCATTGTATAACTGTCTCTTTCACTCGCATACGTTTGTCGCATCATCCTATCTCGCTTACTCTATGCAGTTAATCTGTTTCGTGCGCAATCGTTGACAGAGCCAACTTCAGAGACACAAAGATCCGTTGTGAGTATTATACATGGTTTTATTTTTTTATGCGGGACCCTAATTATTTTTGTATAGGTAATAAAAATAGCATAAGTTACTTCTTATAACATCAGCTACCGTACTCGTACCGTGCTCCCAAACTTCTTGGACGCCCTGAAGTGATGCGCCCGGCTTGAAATTGATTTGATAAACATAGCATACACTTCAGTTTTATTTATTTGTACTCTTTATGCCTTCATTGTAATGTTGGCATATATAGAGTAAAGATTACAATGCATTATAATTACTACTACTCAGTATGGTTGCCACACATACAATGTTATAATATAATAGTATCGTACTATATTTTTGTCACTAATTAGGTTTGATTTTAACCCAACTATTATCGTGAAAATCTAAGAAGTCCGGTGACGTTTCTAATTTTACATGCCGCGATAACTTGTTCGTATTGAGTATTTTTATAGCCATCAAATCCGACTTCATAGATTGTCACGACTATAACTAGCTTAATAAATGCCAATTTCTGTATTTAGGTATATAAGGAAATTGGATATAAATAACCAGAGAATCTATTGGATGCTTCGAATTTAGATAATAAATTAAATATTAATGTAAGTAATTATATTATTTCAAAAGTCAGCTTTAGATCCAAAAATACTGCTGATAAATGGCAATTGGTTTATAAGAGCACAGAAGATACAAATTTACCAAATGTAGTAGTATGCTTAAAATTATTTCCCTTTTTCTCTCCATTTCCGCTACCTCAGCTTTTAGTAAAAGGATATTTTCATTAATTAATACAAAATAGAGAGAAAAAGGAACACAGAATCGATTAATTTAATAAAAAAATAATTATTGATTTATTTTAATATCGGTCTAAATTGCCGAAGTATTTAAAAAAAGTAAAACTTTGCTTGTTAAGGCCAAAAATAATAACTAGGAAAAATAACTAAATGTTTAGAAGTAAAAAAAAAATTGGTTTAATTTCCATGATTTTCTTATATAAATATATTTTTTGACACTGTTTGACAAAATAAATTATATTCCTTCAATAAAAAGGTGGCAACCCTAATACACTAGCAAGATGAGACAATGCGAAAACGACGCGCCGATAATTTTTCATAGAAAATAGAAATTCTTCTGCAGATAAGTTATCCAAAGAAATTATATTGAAATAATATTTTGTGCTTTTGTTAAAGCACTAATAAGATAAATTATTTCCTTCTGTGAAGTTTTTTTAAATAAATTATTAATTCTTTTTAAATAAAAATATTTTATGATCTAAACATGTGTTTGTACCACTTTGCTGGATAAGTTGACTCCAACAAATGTTGGAAGTTAGAGTCCGACCGAAACTGGTTTTTACGGTTGAAGCCGAAACTTCCTTACAAGGATCATGTTTTGAGGAAAAAATAAAGTTAACGTTGTTATAATCAGTCAGTCTTTACGGTTGGACACTAGTTGGAGTACTTGAAAGTTGAAGTCCAATTTTGCTTTTTAGGGTTCCGTACCAAAAGGGCAAAAACGGGATCCTATTACTAAGACTCCGCGGTCCGTCTGTGTGTCCGTTTGTCACCAGGCTGTATCTCAAGAACCGTGATAGCTAGACAGTTGAAATTTTCACAGATCATGTATTTCTGTTGCCACTATAACAACAAATACTAAAAACAGAATAAAATAAATATTTAAGTGGGGCTCCCATACAACAAAACGTATTATTTTGCCGTTTATTGCGATAATGATACGGAACCCTTCGTGCGCGAGTCCGACTCGTACTTGGCCGGTTTTTTAAGTGAAATATTGTTTTTTTGGGTATTTTTATATGTGTTACTACCTACTTTTCTTTTCCTAGCATATTTTTTAGGGTTCCGTACCCAAAGGGTAAAAACGGAACCCTATTACTGAGACTCCGAGGTCCGTCTGTCTGTCTGTCTGTCTGTCACCAGGCTGTATCTCATGAACCGTGATAGCTAGACAGATGAAATTTTCACAGGTGATGTATATCTGTTGCCGCTACAACAACAAATACTAAAAACAAAATAAAATAAATATTTAAGGGCGCTCCCATACAACAAACATGATTTTTTTGCCGATTTTTTACAAAAATGGTACGGAACCCTTTGTGCGCGAGTCCGACTCGCACTTGGCCGGTTTTTTAAATAAAGCTATGAAAAAATAGGCAAACTACAATCGCGAGTGCGACCTGCACAACAGGACATGGAAAAACGCGTGATAAGTCTGTATGTAGGTAGGTATGTACTTTATGTTATACAATATATAAACATTAAATGTTATACCATATAATACAAAGTTATGTAGAGCCATTTAATAAAGATAAAATGTGGACATTTACAATTAAAATACAATTCTACAATGACTTGCAGAATGTTGCGGTTTTTTTATGAACAATAATAGTGACAATCCTTTAACAAATGTGTTGACATTGGCCTTCAAGCATAGTTCCATATTACTTACAGCAGGTGCTTAAAATAAACGCTATGGTGAATGCAAGAAAATTTAATTGGTTTTAGTTTACCTAATATTTTATAATTGAAAGAATGAAAAGATTTGGATGGATGTTTGTGTGGAAGTGTGGATGTACATATGTAACTCAATCACGCCAGAACGGCTGCACGGATCTGGAGAAATTTGGCACACACACAGATAGATTATAATCTGGAATAGCACAAAGTTATAATGTTGTGTGTGAAGTAAAAGAAGTATGAAAGGATCATAGCAAAGTTGGCGTTCTTTAGTTTCTGCCTACCCCCATGGGAATAAGGTGTGAGTTTATGTATGTATGTATAATGTTCCCTTGGGATAAGATAACACTTTTTACGCGGGCGAAGCCGCTGTCAGAAACTAGTATAAACATAAAAATACTTCTGTGTTTTACAGGAAAAAATTAGGCAAATAGAAAAAAAAATCAACTGCAGTAGGGACCCAAACAGCTCTTGTGTACCTGGAAACAGAGAGTCAGGCATTCAGGGTTATGCAAAGTACCTAATTTATTTTCTTTTTTTCTTTAAATTCCCTCAGTTGTACTTTAGTCATAATTTTGGAAAAATAATATAAATTTTTGTCTGAATCCCCCTATAGTTTTAGGCAATCTATCCACTTAAACTACCAAACACATAGCCCAATAAATTTTTCTCCATATTTTGCAATAGTCCTGCACCAACTGCGGGTTGCCCTTGGGTGCATACAGGGGTAATCATCGGTTGGTGTCACATTGCCTGATACAGGCCTAACAACAAGTCAAAGGACTGGGACCCCAGGATCCCAAAATTTTTAAAATCTTGTCTTTTTCATGGATCAATGTTACACTTGGATTAAGTAACAAATTAGTGATAAGAGTCATATGATATTTTGTGAAATTTTTATTTTTACTTATCTGTTTTGGTCATTTATGTAATTGGGGTAGATGAGGTTACGTTATGATGATACCTATATTTTTATGAAAGTAGTAATATCTTAAGATAAAAACTGTAAAATCAGTTATTAGGACATCACATTTGTCATATCATACATTAAACATGTAAAAATCAGGTGCAGGTGAAAGTAATATAAAAGTAGAGTTTAGTGGGTATGTTTACAAAATTAAGAATATTTATTAGCTCTACATATAAATTAAAAATAAATTAATTTGCAAATTTTATAATACCCATGAGTCTCCACTACATGACATTGGCAAAAATTTACTGCGGCAAATTGCCATATTTTTTTTTTTTTTAAACTTCTGTTTTCAACATCGGCACATATTACATATGGATTTTAGTACCTGTTAAAAGATTGGTGTTTAATAAATTCAATCTTTATTTTATAAACAATGGGAATGTGTTATGCAAAACTAATTATAATTCTAATGGACAGTTGAATAATGCAAAACTGTCAGTTGAGGAATCATGCAAAAAATTAATAGGTGTGTGTTAATACATGAGAGGACTTATAAACTTCTATTTCTTTCTTCATAAGCATTAGTTCAGTAAAGTTAAGAACCAGATCTTCCTTCAATTTCAAATTGGTATATCTTCTATGAGGACAGTCTAGTTTGAAAACTGGTTGATCAACAAAAAACATTTTGCACAGTGCTTACCTGCAATGTTTATGTTTTCTGATTTGATGTCAGTAGTAAATGCACTAGTATTACTTGTAGAGGACCTCAGTGCAAGCAGTTTATAAAATATTCCAATTAATCCAATTCATAATAATCGTAAATTCACTTTGAAAAACACTTTCGTCACAAACTTAATTAACCACGTCACAAATTCACTGAATTGTATATCCTGTTTCTGGAATGTCTTGATTATTTCTAGTATATTATTTTGATATAAAATTAATAAATTACTTTAAGCTCAATAAAACCATTTTGCAATTTGCTCCTTCCGTTCCTGATTGACATTTGACAAGCAATCAAATGACATTGACAAATTTTGCAGAGTTGCCACTACAAACTTTAATAACTTGCCCATGCAGAGGCCATGCCATGTAAGAGGTCTCTAAAAAGCGGTTGAGTTTCAAATTAAACTTCTAATTGGAATAGGACCCTCGAAATGTTATTCCAGCCGCATAAGAAAACCAAGTTCTCTGCGTATAGAAGTATTTTTTCCACTATGATGAGCATAGTGGAAATAAAACTTCTATACGCAGAGAACTTGGTTTTCTTATACTTGCTCAACGGTAGGATTAAAAATAAGCAGAAAGTAGTGTTCTACAATACCACCAGCAATGGGTCGTTTACCGCATTAGGTAGAATTTATCTTCTCTTCTTTTCTATTTTAAATACACCTAATACACCATTACCGCTGGGCGCTTTAAAAGAGCATGACCCTCCCCGCTATTGATTAATTGAATTTATTGAAATCACTGTCAATACATGAAGCGTGGTGAACAGAGAAAGTTAATGCGACAGTATTTAGCTTGACGCTTGCCTTTAATATATTATTTATTTAGAATAGCAATAGATAACAGTTATAGTTCTCGAAAAACTTTTTGGCCACCCTGAAGTCGGCTTCCATGACTGCGCAGTAGTAAATCTCATACAAAAACTGCACCACGCCGCCGTACCTTGTGCATCGGAAAGCCAACTTTAGGGCGGCCAAGAAGTTTGGCGAGAACTAGACGCGGATAAATTCTATTCAAATTTGCCTGAAATCTAGTATTATTTAGAGAATGGCAATTCTTCTTATTTTTATAGAGCAGTCCTTTGTATCGATTAATTTAGGTGCACCACTCTATTTGTATATCAAAATATTTTATCATTTTATTCTATCACCGATCTGACCGATCGCCGTTTGTTGTTGTAGTTTAGGGAAAATTATAAGATTACATTTTTGTTTAAATTCAAATCAAGCTGTAAATTAAATAAATCCTGAAATATTATTTATAGATACTAAACCCATGCCACAGTGCCACTAGCATACACGTCCTTGTCACTCTCTATGTTCAGTTAAAAAAAAAAACTACAAATTCGACAATGGCAGACGCAAAGCAAGGTAAGTTTTTGCATTTTTGGTAGTTTTCTCTGCGTCCTAGTGTTTATTTCAAGTGCGTTTTTGTAAATTTCACTCAAACTCATCAGTCAGCACACTTGACCAAGCGTTTAAAACGGATAAACGGGTTCTATTTGCTTTGTCCATGCTGCATCATCAACGAATTCTTTAACTATTTTACACATATTGGGCTACTCCTTGATAAATCAAGCTATGGTGTGTTGTTCATATGAGCTTTTGCTAGTAATTTGCAGTTTTATCTAGTCTCTGAAGAATGAGTAATGTTTTAAAATAATTTCATGTTGTTGCTTTCAATTCACCATACTGCTCCTTTTGTATGAAGTTCGTACTACCTCTTTTTTTGCAGAGCAAACATGCAACTGAGCAGTTTATATATTATTACTGTCTTAGTCCAAGCTTAGAAAGATGGTATTATTAGTTTGAAAACATAGTGATGTTGTGTCACATCTAAGTGCAGTATTGACTTTTCACTGTTTTTTTTTCATTTTATATTATTATGCTTTTGTTGTGCAATGGATAGACGCAAACTAGGGAATGTTTACATATCTGTGGATTATTTGATAATGTTATGCATTGCATGAGCCATTTTTATATCCCTTACCATTTTGTGAACCTCCAAATTTTTTATAGGCAAATCACCTATTGAAGATTTCTATAATGGGTCAACGCAATCAAAAGTGGTTCTGGCAAAACCTCGACTTGGTGGCTTTGGTTCCTCTAGTTTTGCATCAGGTTCCAACAAAGGATGTAGTAATCCATTTGGTAAGTGACACCTTAAGAATTTTTGTTGCTTTGTGTAACTATCATTTCACAAGAACCTCTGCTAATTTTTCTATATCATTCAGGTTCCATTCTGCGACCTTCCCAGCTGAAACCTGGTACTAATCCATTTCTGAAAGTTGTTGAACCAACTGAAGGTTCTGAAGCAACAAAGGAAAAAGAAGAAGAAGCTCCAACTGAAGACAGACTTAATGAAACTAAACCTGAGGCTGAAGCTCCGAAGTTTGTACCTTTAGGATCAGCTTCTGTGACTCCACGGTCCAACAACGCAGTGCCCCCTGCAGGACAGCCTGCTCCGGGCTCCTCAGGATTTGTGTTTGGTCAAAATTTAAGTGAGAGAGTTGTTATAAAGGACACTGTTAATAATGGAGAAGCATCATCTGCAGAACATAGCTCATCTAATGGAACAACAGAGTTATTGTTCACAAGTGCCGCAGCAACTGTCAAGGACAATCAGGTTAGTGATTGAATTAAGTAGTTTACAGCTTTAGTTAATTAGTCTGGCAATTATTAGACAGAAATATAAACCTTTTTACATAAAAATACAACTGACTTCCTAATAAAGACTAAAAAAGGGTTTTCCCTTTTGAAAGTTGGTGTTCCTGTTTCTTGTTTTTTGACACCAACTTCCAAAATTGAAATTATTTTTGCTTTTGTAGTGTTTTTGTGCAAAGTCAGTTGTATTATTTTGTAAAAAGGTTTAATTTTGAGTGTATACAACAGTTTTTAAAACTTATTCTACCAATAACAAAACCATGAACAAAGTATGCCTATTTTCTTTCTTGGCTAGAATATACATACATGTCAACATTGATACATGATATTTGGAGTAATTGTGTTCTCTGTTTATAAACTTGTTTCCAATCAATGTAAACAATACAGAACTGACCTGATGTTTTTACAAAAGTTACAACTTGATAAGATAATTTCCATGTGTGAATTCATGTTGTATTGTTGACATGTTTTTATTTACATTTATTAATTGTAGTTCTATGGGATCTTTAGGATTCTGTACCCATATAGGATCACATTATTATCAATATGTTGCCCAGATGAGAACTAAGACAATAATCATTTACATAGACCAGATGTTCTATGAAGCTGCTGATTCCATTACAAACTATGTGACCAAAATATTGCATAAACTCTCAAAACTATTCAAGTTTAGGCTTAGGCCTTGAGTCAAAGATCTGACTCGAAGCAAAGCCACCTGTCAGTCTAAAAATGTACTTAGCATATTGACTCCAATCTCCACCAGGTAATGCACACTTTCCCATCAAGATAAACAGAAGACACGCGAATTCACTCATATCCTACAGAATTTGACGCGTCGCCTCAACTAGACCTTACATTGTGAAGTTAGGGTTCAATATGCTATGTATATTTTTAGAAATAGGCGTCATTTCATTCGACTTTGTCTCAATGTGCTTTGAGCCTTACTCTAGAAAAGTAACTAAAATGTATCTCTATATCGCTTTGTGTTACTAGGAGGACAGTAATCCCGGCGAGTCGTCGTCAACCGGCGGCGACGGGCTGGCGGCTGCGGCGGCCGAGTACGAGCGTTCTCATGCGAGACCGCCGCCACCCGCCGCGCACGTCAACACTATCACCGGCGAGGAGGGCGAGATAAATGTTCTGCAGGTAATGTTATACTTCGTCGAGGTGTAGGACTGCCTTTAGAACTTGGCTTAATTTCTTATGTTTCCTAGATGGGGAACCTAAGACATACACAGTAGTCTTCCGTCGTGAACAGTCCTGAGCTTCACCTTTATAGGCCCTGTATCATGCAACATGCCTATACACAACTGCTATACGGAATGTGGCAATTAGGAAATGCAATGTTGCGAGATTGGGGCTCAGATTGGCAGTTTTGTGTGTTTATCCTTGCAAATAATCACCTAAAAAAATAATAAGAATTATAGGTATTTAACATTGTTTAACATATCTATGATTTTTTTAATAAACTTTTAAGAAGTAAACTTTGACGTATCAAATCAAATAAGAATGAAATAAACAACCAGCCTTCTCTTCTAATATCAAACAAAAGTCTTTTAATAATAAAATTGTTCTTTTATAACAAAACAACAAGAAGTCAAAAACTAAAATGAAACTCACTAACTAAATTGAGTTGACCAATGATGAGATATTATTATCAACAAAAGAAAACTGTACCTACTCAGAGATCTATAAGAAATTAGAGAGTAATTAACAAAATATACCAATCAAATGAAAGGCTTGTTCAGTTCACATCACATCACATGCCATTATTACGAATTATTTTGAAAGTAGCTCTTAAGAAGCACAAAATGTCCAAAGAGTCCTCTGCTAAACGGCTTCTTATTTTGCTGGCCAGATAACCAGCCGCTGAGAAGGCCCTTTCGGATTCAACGCTACTTGGATAAGACGTTTTTATGCTCGAGTGCAATCTCGTTAAACTCGCGAGATCTCGCCCATTTTTCCGTCGAGATCAATCTCGCTAAAAAAGGTCGACATCTCGCAAAAACGAGGTTGCATACACTAGTGGCAATGTGGTGTGTGTATGTGTGTGTATGTTAGCCATACACATATTCAGCTATAGTCAAAAGATTTTGGTATACTTTGTAACTTGGATATCAATACTAAACAATTTATTGCACTCCACAATGTGTACTTAGGTGGTAACTTACGTCAACAGCCTGGCCTCAGATTTATAGAAGAATAACAAATATTAAATTATTTCTCCTTTAACAATGTTTATTGATTCCTCTCATTAGATTTACAATAACATCATGAGCGATTCACTAGCATATGAAAAACAGACACCAATACAATTTAATAACCTTGTTATATCCCTCGTTCGCAGGTATCGTGTCGCCTGTTCGCGTGGGAAGCCGGCAGCTGGCGCGAGCGGGGTCGCGGCATGTTGCGACTCAACGACGCGCCGGCCGGCAGTGGCGGCGCCGCGAGACTCGTCGCCCGAGTGTCGGGGTCCCTCAGGGTTGTGCTCAACACTAAGCTGTGGCCTGACATGGTCGTAGAGAGAGCCGGCACCAAGTCACTCAGAATTACTGCTGTTGATTCCCAGCAGCAGGTTAAATTGTTCCTTATTATGGTAAGTGGTAAAAATCTCAATGCTATGGGTGCCAGAGGATAAACGGTGTCACCAAGGCCTGGTTGGCCAGAAGACCTGAATGGGAACCGCGAAGGCTGGTCCAAGCCAGCGTAAGGAGAATGTCTAGAAAAAAAGACAAGAAAGGAAGCCTTTGCGCAATTATAGCCTCATAAAAAATGCTTATTATAGTAGTATACTTTGAGCATTATTTACTGTTTCCAGCCATCGTCTTTGTTATTTATTTAACTGTAGGCGAGATACAGAAGACTTTTAGTCCAGTCATGTTAGCCCGAAAAATAGAGGTAGCCTTACATAAATTACAAAGAAGCTGAAAATTTACATACACATTAGGGATACCATTATAATGTAATTGTAAAAATTCGCATTGATTCCAGGAGTGCAAAAAATAATAATTCAAGGTCCAAAGGGCCCAAAAATCTGTCATCATTTTACTGCAATTTGTGCTCAGAGCAAGTTTGTTCCTTGTTCATTTTGCACAAAAAAGTCCTGTATATGATTCACTTAAATTCATTAGTTTTCGAGATTGAGCCAAAATACATATTTTTGTGTGTTTATGTTTTGTACTAAATCTGTGCATATGGTAATTTTGGCTAGTTAAACTATATTTTTATGATCAAGAGAGCCGTCCAACATTTAAATTGACGTTTTCTGATATGTTTTGACAGCCATATTTATACATTTTGCGTACTTAAATTGCTTTCTTGAGCAAAGGTGAATGACTATTTTGACCGGACTCTTTGCTGACATGGCTCAAGAGAAACACTTCTATTGAATATCGACTAGACATTTAAAATCTTACAGAAGCCGTTTAACCTAGACAAGTGAAAGGCGAGTAGTACGTACATACTAAGATAACATACTAATTAGATTTACAGAAAATCATGAAGGTTTACATACAACCTACAAGGTTGCTAACTTTGCACAGACAGGCCATATAAAGTATTTGTCTTCAGAGTATATGCTGCATACATACAATGATTAAGTTAGTGTTTAATTTCTTCCCAGGGCGCTCCAGTAGACATAGTTCAACTGCACCGGGCTCTGACAACTCGCATTTCTGTGAGCAAACGATCGGCGTCTTCAATCATTGGCTCACAAAATGCCACGTCTCAAAAGGCCGCTGAAAGGCTTGAGGCGGCCGCAGACGAGGAAGACTACCTCGAGAAAGCCGATGACGCCGAACAAGACAGCGCCGCTGAGGACATTGCACTCGATGACGACGTCCAAGATAACGAATTAGCCAATAACGAAAGGCTAGAAGACCACGAACAAATGACTGAGGAACACGAGTCCAATGTAGACGGCATGAAGCTAGACAAGGAAAGCAAGTCACTGAAGCGGAAAGAACCGGCAGAGGATGAGACTTCCCCTAAGAGACAGTGCCCCGAAATATTAATAGAGTGATAACCAACTACTGATGTTCATAACGACGCGTTGTATAAACTTTGTGATGTAAATGTGGACATGGTTCATTTGTTCGACATCCGCTGAAAGCTCTGGGTTCAAATAGAAATCTTTATGTAAATGTAACTAATAGATAATGTGTAGAAATATTTATGATTAAATTAATATAGCATTTTACAACATTGTTGATTATTACTAATGGAGGATCCATTTCTAATAATTGTAGCGACAGCACACGCATTTGATTAATCATTTGAGTACAAAGTAGAGTGGCCGCAGTATTAAATATGTGCTATGTAACGGCTCAAAATTTCTGTTCTCACATTCCAATCGTTGCATGCGAACGCTATGGTTAAGCATGTTCGGCCAGAGCTGAATACCAAATACAATAACTGATGTGGTTTATTTTCTGATAGATTTTTAAATAAACTATTTCACAATAGAACACACATTGTTATTAAAACTCCTGTTTCCTGTTCCTTGTGTCGTACATTTCGCTGTAAATATCTTCGATCTGCGATCTCATATGGACATAAACATTTTGTTTCAACCATACGTCCCACTTTTGAAACGGCATGTTTCCCAAAAATTCGGCTCGACAGGACCAGCAAATGTACTGGACGGACGTGATACAGACACATTATCTCAAGTATGAGTGATGTCTATGTACTAGAAGTACATAGATGTTATCTATTTACAGGGCCTAGGCAGAAGTCTAGGTCATGTAGAAGCGCTAAATCGCTTATAACGAGTTTTCTATACACTTACTTGAGGCAAATGTATGTATATTTACCTTTTCAGAGTGAAAGTACTGTATTAAACCTGGCTAGTTATGTACTGTTGGTACAGTTTTTCAGTCATAGCATCAAGGTATACTATCTAGAACACCTAGACGGTGTTTCCTAGCAAAATAATATGTGTAAGGAAAATTATACGATTAGCATGTGAGTAGAACGCACATGCACATACCACTACTTGCGACCCTGCCATTTTGAGGGGTCTAAATGAAAATAAAAAAAAAAAAAAAATATTTCCCTAAAACATTACATACATTATATACTTAAGGTGTATATGTATAATGCTAATAAATAAGCGCAATATGCAAACTAGCTATGTGACGCCTCGTCACGAACAATAGGAGTAGGTGCAACATGGGCATTCAACATCACCTTGCTTTTATCATGTTCATCTCAAGCACAGACATAAATCTAACTAGATGTCGCGATTATATGTACTTCGCGTGGCAAAAAGTGCGAGTCGGACTCGCGCACGATGGGTTCCGTACCATTATCGCAAAAAACGGCAAATAAATCACGTTTGTTGTATGGGAGCCCCCCTTAACACCTTAACTGCCAGATGCCCGACAAACAATACATTTTCTATTGTGTCTCGTTCTTACGGCATTATATGTGTTAAATATTTACTACCTAAACACGGTTCATGAGATACAGCCTGGTGACAGACAGACAGACGGACCGCGGAGTCTTAGTAATAGGGTCCCGTTTTTACTCTTTGGGTAGGTACGGAACCCTAAAAACAGAGTAAAGTTACGACAAATGATCGTAATCTGAGCTTTTCATTTAGCATTATTGGCACCGGAAATCCACTGAAATCTAGAAAAATGTCATATTGAGCTATAAAGAATGTAAAGAAAAGTTGGCCGAGGCTTTGGAAATGTTTTCTTTCATTGGTAAGTAAATTTGTTATGAAATTGTTTGTGAAAAAATGGCACGCTTGGTTTTCATACAGATGGAGTGACTTGCGTTATCTAGTTAGATTTATGTCTGTGATCTCAAGACCCACTCTATCGGAAGCTCTACTGAGGTCATCGAACATTGCACTGAGGTTCGCCATGGTCTCAGCCATGACCACTATATCGTCGGCAAACCGAAGGTGAGTGATGTACTCGCCATTGACGTTGATGCCTAACCCTCTCCTGTCCAGCACCTTGAAGACATCCTCTAGTACAGCGGTGAACAGTTTCGGAGATATGACGTCTCCCTGTCTCACACCTCGCTGCAGAAGGATAGGTCTGATCCTGAAGTCGAACTGACATGGTGGCATTTTTGTACAAACACTTCAACACTTATTTTTACTACCGGTAGTCGATTTGTCACCGGCTGAGAGATTGCAGATGTGCATAACTCCAGCTTCCTCATAAGTGTTAGAATAATTCTATCTATGCCAATATTTCAGGTTTAATATCAGCAATCAAAGTACCAAGTCTTTATTTAGCTGCCACGAAAACTTCGCTAATATGTGTCGTTTAGTATGAGTCAGCTGGAGTGACGTCACCCCAGCTTCCTCATTCAATACAGGCAAACTAGTGATGTTAGGGTTTTGGACTATAGTCAAAAAAATAAGGCATAATAGCTGCACATGGAAGGAAAGAACTGAACGATAATACTTAAAAAGTGTTGAAACTATGATAAAAAAACATGTGTGTAAGCTGATGTGACGTCACCCCAGCTGCCATGTCATATCTTCTTAACAAAAGAAGATACGATTTTGTATTATAGCTCAAAAATTAAGGAATAATAGCTGCGATTGGCAGCAAAACTTTCAAATCTGTAGTCAAAATACTCCATAAGTTATTAAACCGACAGATATGTGTAAGCTGGAGTGACGGCACCCCAACTGCTCATATCATATCTTCCGAACAAATGAAGATATGATTATGCATTATAGCTTAAAACATAAGAAATAATAGCTGCCATAGGCAGCAAAATTTGCAAATCTCTAGTCCTTGTAGTTTCCACGTAGTAAACAAAAAAATGGTTTCCGCGCGAAAAGATCAAATTATTACTTCGGAGGAGATACGGAGCGGCGCTGCCGTTCTGTGCGCTACAACAGCGCTAAGCTATAAGTAAAACCGTTACATATTATACATATCTACATATTGTTACAGAATTAAATTTAGTTATGCTGCTTTGCTATTGAAGAGGCGCCTTTTACACAGCACTTTACAAGTTAAGCACGATTGTCTGGCCGTAAATATGACTATAAAAACCTGAATACTTACATAGTACCTACGATTCAAGTGTGTAGTCGGCTCCCAGTCTATAACCTAGTTTAAACTACTTCAAACTGATAATATAGCGCACAGAACGGCAGCGCCGCTCCGTACCTCCTCCGAAGTAAAAATTTGATCCTTTTGGCGCGGAAACCATTATTTTGTTTACTACGTGGAAACTACAAGGACTAGAGATTTGAAAATTTTGCTGCCTATGGCAGCTATTATTTCTTATGTTTTAAGCTATAATGCATAATCATATCTTCTTTTGTTCGGAAGATATGATATGAGCAGCTGGGGTGCCGTCACACCAGCTTACACATATCTGTCGGTTTAATAACTTATGGAGTATTTTGACTACAGATTTGATAATTTTGCTGCCATTGGCAGCTATTATTCCTTATTTTTTGAGCTATAATACATAATCGTATCTTCTTTTGTTCAGAAGATATGATATGGCAGCTGGGGTGACGTCACATCAGCTTACACACATGTTTTTTTATCATAGTTTCAACACTTTTTAAGTATTATCGTTCAGTTCTTTCCTTCCATGTGCAGCTATTATGCCTTATTTTTTTGACTATAGTCCAAAACCCTAACATCACTAGTTTGCCTGTATTGAATGAGGAAGCTGGGGTGACGTCACTCCAGCTGACTCATACTAAACGACACATATTAGCGAAGTTTTTGTGGCAGCTAAATAAAGACTTGGTACTTTGATTGCTGCTATTATGCCTGAAATATTGACATAGACAGAATTATTCTAACACTTATGAGGAAGCTGGAGTTATGCACATAGATTGCAGTACAGTCGAATCGAAGTCTTTCTGATAGGATAGTCCACAAACGCTAAGCAGAGAGGCAGGTTGTACTCTTCGGTCTTCTTTATAACCTGCCGCAGTGTATGTATGTGGTATACGGTGGAAGCCTTTACGGAATCCGGCTTGTTCGGAAGGCTGGAAATCGTCAAAAATGCGCGCGCGACGTTTCGTGATGCCTCGTGAAAACAGCTTGTAGACATGGCTAAGAAGTGAGATGGGCCTGTAGTAGTTCTTCAGTAGGGCATTGTCACCCTTCTTGAAGAAGAGTACCACCACATCCCTGCACCATGCCGGGGGCGTTTTTCCTTCGAGTTTAACGGAATCGAACAGCTTCTGAAGGGCCTTAGGTAAATAGTTTTACACCCGCCTTCAGTAGTTCGGCCGTAATTCCGTCATAACCACCGGGTTAAGGCACCGCAGCTGTTTAAGATCCTAATCTCGTACAGGCTGACGTCCGGCATGTCTTCGGTATAGCGTCGGGTCAATCTAGCTCTAGGGTCATTTGCTAGATTCGCGATGGGTTTACTGGTTGAAGTGTGCAACTGCCCATAGAATTTCTCGATCTCCCGCATAAGCTCCGCAGCCTAATTGTGTAAGTGAATTCGGCAAAGGAAACAGTTTCTTTCCCAAAAACGACTTTTCGTATTGCCAAAAGTCGTTTTTGGGAAAGAAATAGTTTGTTTCCTTTGCCGAATTTAGTTACACAAGTAGGCTGCCGGTTTGGCGGATACGATCCTGCCATCATCGGTCTTCAGTTTCGTGAGCTGGCTCTGCCCAATAGTCATATCTCTTGCAAAGACCTTGGAGCCCTTATACCGCTCAATCGCGTCTTAAATACTGTCAGTATTAAAGCGGCGGAGGTCGCTTTTCAAGGACTTTGGGATCCGTCCATATTGCTGCCGGTATTTCAACGCATCGCCTGTATACTGCAGGATCATCTCACGGCTCTCCTTCATGAGCTTGAGAGTAGAATCAGAGAGCTTTTTGTTTTTATCTGTACGGTGGGTCTTGAAAAACTTAGACCGGACCGTATGGTCAGCTTCCACGAAACTATCGCTGTATTCGTCCACGGAGTTGCCTAGGCACTCGAAACGATTCTGGAGTTCGAGCAGAAAGCTTTCGGGGTTTTGGAACTGGATGTGTGCCGGACGAAGCGTAGACTTCATCAGTCGAGACCTTTCAAGCATGGTATTAATGTTCAATGTGCCTCTTACCACGCGCCCAGTTTTCACGCAATTGATCACAGAGACATCATTGAACATTTGCTTCTTGGTTGACATATGATATTATGTAGTCGATCTCGATAGTTGCACCATCAGGGCTCTGCCAGGTCCACTTTCTGTGCTCACGCTTTCTAAAGAAGGAGTTCATCATGTAGAGGCCCTCCTTCTCCATTGGCTAGTAGGTGACCCCGGTGGTTCCGATGACAACGGTGAAGTGAGTTTTGAAAGCATGCATGGCTATAGAGATATCCTCATACATGGTCTCTACCTCGTCGTCGGGGTGTGCCGAGACCTTCAGCGAATATCTTGAGGATATTCTGAGTATAAGCACAGCACCCTTTGCCACACCATCGGCATCGCCACGACCGCTACCGTAGTTGAGGGTAGACGGGCTGCCGGGCACTCATGGCCGTTTTTTGTTGTGCTATTCATTTTGGTTTGGGGAGGTGTGCCGTAATCGCCACGCTTGGCAGGCGGGTTGGCGATTGCAGTTTTTTGTTACAGTGCAGAGAATGCTGCTCTGGTGTGTGTCCCTTAGTCGCCTCTTACGACACCCACGGGAAGATAAGGGATGTTGAAATTGTGTTGGTCACTAGTTAAGGTTGGGGTTTATAGTAAAACAACCAGATTGATCAATAACTAACAGCACTGAATGGAATCGTCCAATCCCCGCTTGTGACCACTAAAATTAAAGTGGCGCTCGAAAAGAGCACTGGAATGATTTATGGGCTGTCTTGGCCCAGCAGTGGACACTATCGACATTAACAGAACATTGACATTAAATGGACGAAAATGAAAAAAAAAGCAGTGTTGGCTAGGTGGTAACGGCCGCGACTTACAAGTTGTATGTCGTGGGTTCGAACCCAGGCAGGTGCTTTAGATTGCGTAATTCTTTTTCATCACCACTGCTCTTAAACCGGCATGTCCTAGAACCAAAAATTCGAAGGCATTGTGACATTCACCAACCTGCAGCCTAATTGTGTAAGTGAATTCGGCAAAGGAAACAATCTGTTTCTTTCCCAAAAACGACTTTTCGTATTGCGAAAAGTCGTTTTTGGGAAAGAAACAGATAACATAAACAACAAGCGAAATGGGTCTGTAATTCTTCAAAAGGGTCTTGTCACCCTTTTTACCCGACTGCCGAAGGAGGGTAATGTGTTTATTAGTCTATGAATGTATGAATTTATGTATGTATGTTTGTTCCTTTATGGCGTTCTAGAGACAAAGCGTTGGCTGATTTTGATGATTCTTACGTCAATCGATTCGTCTTAACCCTGCGAGTGTCACTGGCTACATTAAAATTTTGGGCGCCATTTTGTAGGGGTTTTTTTTTTCTTCTAATCCCATCGTGTAGGGTATCAAGAGGTGATTTCAAAATAAAGGGTTTTAAGAGGTGATTTAAAAAATATAAAACACTTATGTGTTTAAATGTACCAAATTCGAAAAAAAATATAACTAAAAAGGTTGTAAATAAAAAAAGTTAATTTAAAAAATCTAAAAACCCGACTGCTTAAAAAGCGAACTAAAAAGACGTAAACAAGGAGAAAATCATGTTGTGCAGTCGGAGGATACATCTGCAGCCTAATTGTGTAAGTAAATTCGGCAAAGGAAACAATCTGTTTCTTTCCCAAAAATACACACATACACAAAGAAGTTGAATCTTTATTCAACTTCTTTCGTTTTCAGAGTGTATGTGTGTGTTTTTGGGAAAGAAACAGATTGTTTCCTTTGCCGAATTAACTTACACAATTAGGCTGCTGGTTATGTCTGCGAATATGTATCCTCCAACTGCACAACATGATTTTCTCCTTGTTTACGTCTTTTTAGTTCGCTTTTTAAGCAGTCGGGTTTTTAGATTTTTTAAATTAACTTTTTTTTAAGAAAAGAACGACCACGCTCCTCTGCCACGCAACAGGAGTTCTTCCAGAGAACAGGAAAGAGTTAAAGAGCTCCCCATGCTCCTTCAATACGGCGTCCTCAATTGGTAGGTACCAATTGAGTAGTAATATCTACCAAATTATGGAAGCGATTGTTGTTGATGGTCGGGACATGGTTCCGAATGTTGGGACACAGGCCTCTTCTTTAAGAGAGGGACTGGGCCACAATCCACCACGGGCGCTTTGTGAGGGTTGGTGGATCATTCAGTATTTGTATTGCGCAAAGTCGTTTTTGGGAAAGAAACAGATTGTTTCCTTTGCCGAATTCACTTACTCAATTAGGCTGCAGATGTACCTAATCCGTAATGGCGGTAAATTGCCAAGTGACTTAGCACTCTAATATATAATAGTAGTCTATGCTTAGCACGAACAGAATACATCTCTGCCTACCTACATTTAATCCTACGTTTATTTTGTTGATACCTACGTTTTTTTTAAAAGAAAAGAAAAAAAAAGAAAAGAATTAGACCCATGATTCTCATTTCTACTAAACGAGGCGTACCGCGTAAGTATCATTTAAATAAATTACCTGATAAATATTTTAGTTAGGTCCAATTTTCGTCAAATCAGTTTGTTTACAGTGCTTATTAGCCAAACTACTTAATTGATCACTTTCTTCATCATTATTTTAATAGGAAGTGTCGCAAAATTAACACCCTTGCGGCTTGTAGGGAAAATAGGGTGACAGCCAGACTAGGTACAGGGAGCTTTTGGGTTTTATTTTATTGAACTTGATAAAAATGTTAAAATATTGAACGTGATGACTCGAGTTTGATCCTCAGGTAGCGAGAGCGAGATTTTTTTGTTATGAATGCCAATCGATGCGTTTAGTCATCGAAAACGAGCACAAGGTTATGGGTTCGATTCCCAGTGTGGGGGAAAAAAAAAAAATTTAACATCAGAAATTTCTAAGGAACAGCCCGGCGTTGGTCTGCGTGTGCCTGGTTGATGGCAATAGGCTCGCCTATTATCACATGGGACTTAAACATTACTGGTGAAATATGGGTGTTCTATAAGGTGCACCTCTGCCTAGCCCTTCGGGGTATACAGCCGTTATGTTATGTTATAGCTGACCATAAAATACACAAAGAAAAAGGTAGGTTCAAGCGCGGATACAATGGTGGGTGCAACCTAAATCTCTAAACACAGAGATAGCTATAACCTATATTTTCATTTCTGGATATATTACTTAGACATTGCTAAATTGTCGTCATCCTAAGAAGGATGGGCAAAGGGGATGCAATTTCTCGAGTTTATGGAAAATAGATGCTGGAGGTCGGCTGATTGATGGAATTTTTTCCACTCGATGCACTTGGTCAGGCAGCCTGTGGCCAAAAATAAGCCACCACTAGTCTTCGAGCCTGTCATCCTATATCTTAAGAGATAAATCAATGAATGGTCAAAAACTAAAAATTTCTCTACTCGAGAAGGGTTGTTAAAATTTTCGAGCTTTCTTCGCTCGCTCATTCACAACTACTTCTCCTCTACCTTTTAGGTGTAGGTATGTTGACAAAGATTATTTTAAAGTAATCGAATGAAAATGTTATCTAAAGCTGAGGCGGTTAGCTAAATTTTCGAGCTCGCTTCGCTTGCTCTCGTAAGTGAAGTTGTCTTCTCTTATGTTTTAGTACTTTTCAGCATGACTCAATAAAGTTAATCCTGTTTCTGTACCGATGGTTAAAGTCTATAAACTATATCGTTGAGAAAGGCAAAATTTTCGAGCTCGCTTCGCTCGCTCATGTGCAGAACCGCAGCCTAATTGTGTAAAGTTGAATAAAGATTGAACTTTTTTGTGTATGTGTGTGTTTTTGGGAAAGAAACAGATTGTTTCGTTTGCCGAATTTACTTAAACAATTAGGCTGCCGTTTCAGGGTTTCATCAAAAAAGCTACCGCATAACAAATTAAGGTTATCAACCCGATCTGAAATGCAAACGTTGCATTTTTTATATTGACCCCCCCCCCCCCTCAATCCCCAAAGAAAAACATTTGCCAAAACGAGCGAAATCAAATTAAACAATCAAAGGTTCCAAAAGAGAAACATTCTGTAGCTTCGAAGTTAATTATGAACACTTATGTTCGAAATATTGACACCCCATCAGAGATAATTACCCAAAATACTTACCTATCTACTTATTCACTTTAGTAATCAGCCCCAAGTAGACAACACCTAAGTTGACAACATCAAGTCTACAATATTCCACATTTTTTTGCAAAATGGCCGAAAATATAGCATACTCCACGTTCGATGGGTTTAGACCTCACTTTAATGCGTTAGCCAGGGTCGGCTATTTCAAAATAGTTTTAAAGCCCTTGTCTTCGACGAAACGATTCTTACACAACGTATATCGTTTTATGTGCTGGACTTTCATTCTAACGTATAATATGCAACACGTCATACGCGTTATTCAGGTAAGAATTTTGGGAGTGACAAGCAGGGCAGGTAGGTATTTCAGTAGATCCATCGGCATCCCGTGGGGTATCTATCGGCCAAGACGCCAATTCTTCCCGTGGCCCCCGACTGAATGATAATGTACCTATATCTATCCCATAATGCGGTTGGGGTTGGTAGCTTCACCAAGAGCGGTGGCAATATTAAATACCGAGAGAGAGATGCAGAGAATACCTACCTATTGGGAAGTAAGTTCTCTAACTACTCTAAAAATGTTTGAAGTAGATATCTTAAAGGCATTTAAAATTATAGCTATGGTTCCGATCGTGCCAATCACTTAGTTATCACCCAAGATTTAGTTTGTCATTTCTTGCAAAGCAGAGAGTGATATGAAGGCAGTTCTCTAACTTCCTAGGCAGCTACACTAAAAATGTTCGAAGTAGGTTAAGTAGACGTCTTTATTGATATTTATCTAAAGTTTATGTTATTGTTTCGTCCTGATGCTTTAGGTCCGGCACAGTACTAACCTGATAGTGGATACACTGTTCATACTGCTCACGACTCTGAACTCGCTGGCGAAGCAAGCTGCCTTCAATCTGAGGACCCGACGCATTGAAAATCTCATCGCCATTATAAACGGTTTGGAATTATTTATCAGTAGGTTTGTAAATACTTTAGTTTTTATGGACCGTTGGTCTGGTCATTTACTTTAACGTGGCGTGGGTTCTATCATATGTATTTTTACCGTGTGCGAATCGAATCCTGAGATATTCAGGGAGAGAGGAGGGTTGGACAAAATAGAAGAAGGTCTCCATGTAGATACTTGTGCCAGAGAGCTGTGTACTGGGTTGTCTGAAAGCTCAGGTTCTCTTTCTGGACTCCGAACATACATCAATATATCATCCCTGAAAAAATAAATGAAAATCAGTAGAGAATTTAGGCAAAAAGTGCCAAAACGATGCAGGTATAAATTCACCATGTTTCTGTAACTTTGAAGGTATTCCGCGGTCCAGGGTTAAACTGTGTGGTGTCTAGCCTCGTCAATATCAAGCGAGATGACGAAGAGCTGCTTTTTGTCTAGGTATTAACAGTTCCACTGCCACCAACGCGCTTGACCCGTTGATCAAAATGTTCTTCAGAAGCCGTACTTAATATTTAATAATATTGGGTATCGCCTAGGATACCGCGAAAATTAGAGAGCTAGTACAAATGTTAAAATATTTGACAAAAAAAAACACGTTTAGCAGTTTTATATTTCCCACAGGTCCCATCTTCGCAGCGAGCAGGGCCTACCACGTAGAGGTGTTGAAAGCGAACGCTCTGGTGATGTCTCGTCTCCTCACTTTGTATCACGTGGCCATATTCACTTGCGGCACCATGTGGGCTGTCTTCCCGACCGTTAACAGACTCCTCGGCATTGAAGTACAGTTCACTGGATACTTTCCTTTCGAAACTACGAGCACGATGCCGTAAGTCCAATTTCTTATTTAAATTACTTTAATTAGTAAAAGTTATAGGTAGGTCGATAATGAGGAACGAGTTTGTCTACCAAAAATGAAAAACCGTTTGTACCTGGCCTGGGAATACTTGAGTCTTAGGTCGTTAAGCTTGTTGCATTAGGTAGGTACCTATGTAGGTGGACATAGGTACCTACCTAATGTAACAAGCTTAATTTGTTTGGCCTGGCAGCATAAATGAGGGAGTTCGAAATAATTATTCTAAACGATGTGGAAACAACTTTGATTTGCTTCCAAAATGTTAATATATTGTAACGTTAAAAAAAGAAAATAGGCACGTTACTACGTTAAATAAAAATATGTAAGTTTAAAAAATAATACAAAAAGGTAAATCACATTATTAAAAACTAGCGGATGCCTCGCGGTTTCACCCGCGTAGTTCCCGTTCCCGTGGGAATACAGGGATAAAAAGTAGCCTATGTCACCCGGGGATAGTGTAGCTTCCCTACGGTGAAATATTTTTTGAAATTATTCCAGTTGTTTTTTAATTCATCAATGGCGGCTTATTTTAAATTGAAGTCTTGTCAAACAGAATTTTTCACCAATTTTTTTTTTACCTATCGAATATTTTTTAATTTTTGTATTATTGATAGGCTCTCGCTTGACCTCTATCTCTCCTGATGGTAAGCGATGATGTGGTCGACTATGAAGCACGCTTGCCCAGAAGAAACTTATTCACTCTTGACTTAATAAAACCAACTCAGGAAATACAGATTCCGGCGGAATACCACTCCTTTGCTGTACACATAATAAAAGTATTCCCAAAAGGTTTGGTACGTATGGGTGGCATTGGGTGGGCTGTCCACCATGTACCGATGACGCATGACGCCGTACGTCTTGTAGTCCGATGATGGAATGAGCTAGGAAGAATTTATAGTTCATGCAAGCACCCAGAAATAAATTTAAAAAATAAATAAAAAATCGAATCGTATAATTTATAAAAAGGCTTTACTGAAAAAGTCTTGTGGCGGTTATGCCACAACATGTACGTACCTACGCCACATAATAAAAATCTAATCTTTATTTTTTTAGTTTCTCGCTGGCATTGGCCTACATGATTGTTCTCATAACTTTTCAAGCATATGGTAATGTAACAATGGACTGCACGATCGTGGCGTTCTATGCGCAAGCCAAAATACAAATACAGATGCTTCGATACAATCTGGAACAACTGGTGGTATTCGGCAAGACTGATCAAATAAGCGGACAGTTAATTAAGAGACCTGTTCAACACACGACGTTTTACAAAGACGAAGGACAGAAGAAGTCTGAGCTACAAGACAGACTAAAGAAAAGCGTGATGCATTATGATCAAATCCTACGGTAAATTGCATATTTTGTTTTATGACCAGTAGGACTGCGATAATCGGTGTAAAATCTGGCTGCTTTGCTGGTACCACACTGCACGCACTGACCAGTTATACCAATAACTAGTCAGTCAGTGCTTCAAATCGGTACTTGCCCGTGGTCCCCCAGTCTAGTTCCCCTTAGGGCGAGCGCGAGCAAATATTTTTGTCCGTGGAAACCTCTGAATAACAATCTTCTTATCAAATATGTTTTTATTGACCATGGTGGGTACCACGGGCAATAAAAACATATTTGATAAGAATTCAACGTTTCAATTTGACAAAAAAAAAAACGAAGTGTTGCTTGACAAATAAAGAAATACAATTAAATCATTGTTTACCCACTTCATGAGATTTTTAAATAAAAGACAATGTTGACGCTGGAAGAATATAAAAAATGTAAGAGAGAGTTTGAAGAAGAAAATAGAATGTACATCTGGATCGAGGGCCCATTTGAACGACGAAGTTCTTTTTTGCTAATGTACGGTTACAAAGTAACTAATCACATTATATAATGTAGAATAACGTAAATAATAGTAAGTAATTCTTTCTCTGTGAACAAAACTATCGTGTTACCCTAGCGGGGGTACCACGGGTCAAATAATTTGCCCATGGTACCCCTTTGTCCCCCTTGGGGGTTCCACGGGCAAAAATATTTGTTCGTGGTACCCCAAGGGGGACTAGAATGGGGGACCACGGGCAAGTACCGCTTCAAATGCTGTTGATTTCACCACTATTTTAACTGAACTTGCTTTAACATGTCTAGCGAAAAAATCCCAGTTAAATTTCGGACTGTTAGCAAAATTACTTGCCTGTTGCAGATGAGTATCACTCTTTACTCCAGTTAACTTACAATCTTCTGTGTCACCAGGTTTGCTAAAGAAGTAGAATCAATATTTGGAGAAGCCATGGTCATTCAATTCTTTGTGATGGCTTGGGTCATTTGTATGACAATGTACAAGATTGTTGGGGTACGTATCCCTATTAAATTTTGTATCTCTGAATATTCCGATCGCAAATGAGAACTACATTCTGTTATTTCGTTCCAGCTAAGCATAGTTTCAGCGGAGTTCGTGTCCATGGCCGTGTATTTGGGTTGCATGCTAGCCCAGCTGTTTATTTACTGCTATTTCGGGACACAACTCAAAGTTGAGGTAACTGATTGAGACATTAAGCGCACGTGTACCAGTTGACGCCAATTCATTATGTATAGATTGGCTGCTAAAGAGCTAAATAACTGTAGCGACTTCGTATGAATAGGTGTACTCAACAAATCGTAGTAAAAGTAATTCATCTAAATTTGGCAGGGCCTTGTGTAAAATGTGGGTACGTGTGTTCTCAGAGCGAGTTGGTGAATCAATCGATATACTGCTGCGACTGGCTGTGCCTGTCCCCAAGGTTCCGGCGACAACTCCTCGTGAAGATGCAGTGTTGTGACCGGCCGCTGGCGCCTCGCACTGCATACGTCATTCCTATGTCTTTGGACACCTACATACACGTAATGTTGAAATATATAAAGAGAGATTAGAGGTTCTTTTTGGAGTACGGAGTTTTGTTCTGAAAATTTTAATATGATCTGGATTCTAATGACACGTTTTTTGCAGGTCCTAAGGTCTTCGTACACCCTGTTTACGTTCTTGAATCGTTAGGAGTGACACAATATAGAACATCAGCAGCTGTTTCCCTCTAACACGGGGTAAAGCAGAAACTACACTACGCTTTTTAGAATAAATATATCAAAAATGGAAATTATGACACGGGAGCAGAGCTTTCCGAGTTCACTAAAGTAGGAGTCGCGATGCTGCGAATCTAAAAGAGAGAGAATTGCGTCTGTGAAAAGCAGAGATGACCAGGAAAATTGATGCGTCACAAAGAGCGGGGTTTCACCTTTGGGAAGTTTTCGCTGAACTGGATGATATTTTATTTTGTGAACGTCAGAGCACTGAGTCATTGAGTTTTGTTCAGTGATCTCCGCGCACAACAGTATCAGAGGTCGCTCGTAAAATTGACCACCGTTTGATTCATTGCGCCTATTTACTGCCGTTTTATGGCCCAGCGCCGCCAGAAGTAAACCGAAGTTGATCCCGAATCCTGCATTGTTCTCCAGTTGTTTCTTATATCGGTTGTGTAAAAAGGTATACCACTCTCTAGCTGCGTTTCCAAACTAGTTTATTATTTTATTGTGGCTTGGCATAATAAGCTCGGCCTCGCTTACGTAGACACGAAGTTATTTAGGCGGCGCGACGCGAAAGAAAGCTCCATTGTTTTTGTATTCTGTCTGTGTCGCTGAAAAATAAACATTAGAGGCAACTATAAATAAATATTGGTGTTTTATTTATTCGTCGCTGAGTTTTCAGAAGCTTGTAATATAATTATTTTAAGCATTGTTTCTTGAGTGAATCGCTTAACTTCGGTCGTAACGTGCGTGCGGTGTGACTCACGCGGACTCCGCCAGACAATCCAGGAGCCCGAATCGGCGGAACCCGCCTCTTCAGTGCTCCGTACGACGTAAGTGCTGAAAGTCGTGTAAAAAGTTGTATCCGGCCGCGAATAGCGCGTGTGGAATTCCGTTTATAAATACGCGAGTGCGGGCGCGGCGGGAGATCTCTGTGCTCGGCTCGGCGCGTGCTGCGCAGGGCTGCGGCTAACGCGCGGCCCGCAGGCACTCGCAGGCATGCGCGCGCGCCGATGATATTCACGGGCGGGGGGGCGCGGCGCCGCACCTCGCCCGCGCCACGCGCGCGCGTCCCCGCCCGCCCGCACCAGTACCAGCGACTCCATGCCGACTATGTGAGTGTCAACGACGATTACCTATTTACTAATAACAATTATCAATAACGCGAACGTGGCAATCGATCGGTCTTGTGCGGTGCCGATTGTAACTATGAATGAGAATTGAACTTCTTTCTTCTTGGAGTGATGCTCTTATACTTACGACAACATATTCTGATAAAGTAGTGGTTTATCGGTCTACAGAACTCCTGCCTGACCATCAAAGTCTGTAAATCTGAATATACACAAAAGCTTTTGTGAACAGCTGTCCTATAAGTTGATGCCATCAGTTTAATGTCAGCACTAAAGTAGCTATTCGAGGATGTCGGGCATTAAACGACCCGAGAGATATACATTTTATTCAGCAATTAAACAGACATAACGGATGTAACTAATGCAATAAACAGAGAATGATAACTATCAATCTTAGTACCTACGTCACACATTCCGAGTCCACCTAATTGCATTTTACCAAAAGTATTTTTTTTTAATGTTCGATAGGCTTGCGTTTGACCACTATCTCACCTAATGGTTAGCGATGATGTGGTCGACGGTGAAGCACGCTATTCAATTTTGACTTAAATACCCCTAGATTGTAGCTGTCGGGAAACAGAGACCCGCAGCCTAATTGTGTAAGTGAATTCGGCAAAGGAAACAATCTGTTTCTTTCCCAAAAACACACGCATACACAAAAAAGTTGAATCTTTATTCAACTTTTTTGTGTATGTGCGTGTAAAAGTTGAATCTTTATTCAACTTTTTTGTGTATGTGTGTGTTTTTGGGAAAGAAACAGATTGTTTCCTTTGCCGAATTTACTTACACAATTAGGCTGCCGGCCCTGCTGACTTGGCTATTTCAGACTTACATTAATTATGTAAGTCGGTTTCCTCACGATATTTGCCTTCACCGTTGCCTGTGATGTCTAAGATAAACTTAGAAAATACATATGCACCCAGTAACTGAGAAACATAGTACCAACTGAGAACCCAGTGACTGAGTAACGTAGTAACACCTTGGCAAGGATGCTGTCAGGTTTCCTGGCTTCTGACTATCCGTAAAGACTGACAAAGGTCTACAAATGACAACCAACGGTTTAATGGCTAGTCACCCATCCACAGACCTACCTAGGCAAGCGTTGCTTAATCTTGAAGATCGACCCTTGCGGCATTTATTTAGCCACGTTCCCTCTCTTCTCTGGTACGAAGCAAGGAGAGTTCCAATCATTCCTTACTCTGTTACCCACATATATTTTCACATATATTTTCCATATATTTTTTTGGTGTACAATAAAGAATATAATAATAATAATAATAATGGTCAACCAAGTAGAAGTGTTGCAATTTTCTGTTTTAAAGGATGACTGTATTACAGGGTCGAGCAACGAGACTCGTAGGCATAATGCCACTAAGCCATAAAACAAAAACAAAAAAATAGATACCCGACCATCATAGCCTGTATTTTTTCCTTTTGTACCCATTTCTCAACAGCCAATGTTACTACACAGCTCAATAGGTAGGTATTTCTTACTAGAACTGAAGATAAATCTGTAACTCTGTAAGTACCTAAACATTCCGACAGGCGTAAAATCGGTATCTAAGTGCTTACAATTTATATTGTTTCTTAACATGCCCAGACTAAAATAAATGGAGATACGGCGACGGCGACGGATGTCAGCTTCACGAAAACATAATTTTGTAAATCATGTTAACATCAATCATTTTTATGGAACTGTTTGCTGTTCATCTAATCATCGTTTTTCAAACTGGATCAGCATCGATTTAACTAATTAGATGTTTCAGTAGACAAATAGTTAAAAAAAAAAAAAAAAAAATGAAATGGGTTTTCACAATAGACCGTGAACTACGAAAGTTTTTGAGCTTCCAAATTCTAACTCAGCGTGTAATTGCCTTATGATTTTTGCAATTCGGTTTTTCTTTAATACCTAACGCAAAAGTGTTTGTTACCCGTGCTACTACCAGTATTACTGCCAGTAGTAATACTGTTAATTTTATTTCCTTTCTTACTACCGCGGTAGTAAGTTGTTAGAAGGGTAATTACAATTTGCCCTTGTTACTACCAATGATAATAATAAATAATTATAAAGGATCTGGCGACATGTTGGATAGATTACAAGAAGGCCTATGACTCAGTGCCACATACATGGCTCATGAGGGTGCTGGAGTTGTATAAAATTGATGCAACTCTGCGCGTCTTCCTTTCATGTATGGGCAGTGGAGGACGGTCCTTCACTATCCAGGATGTCGTCAGATTCAGGAAAAAAACAATAAACCGGTGGATACATCTGGTTTTGGTCAGCCAGCACGCGATCATGTATCCTCCGACTGCACAGCATGATTTTCTTCTTGTTTACGTCTTTTTAGCTTTTTAAGCAGTCGGGTTTATTGTTTTTTTTTTTATAAACTTTATTTATTTATAACTTTTTAGTTACCTATATTTTTTTAGAATTAGGTGTTAGATATTTTTGAAATCACCTCTTAAAATCCTTTATTTTGATACCCCGACACTCGCAGGGTTTAGACGAATCGATTGACGTAAGAATCATCAAAATCGGCCAACGCGATTGTTCTCTAGAAAGCCACATAGGAACAAACAGACATACATAAATACATACATAGACTGATAAACACATTACCCTCCTTAGGCAGTCGGGTAAAAAAGCGAACCGATAAGGATTGAGTGCGGAATATTTCAGGGCGACAGTCTTGAGTCATCTGTGGTTTCGTTTAGCCCTGAACCCTCTCAGTACACTGCTGGAGGGTTCGGGCCTGAACTATCGGTTTAGAAGAGGTGGTCAGGTCATATCACACCTCCTTTACATGGATGATCTGAAGCTCTTTGCCCCCAATAACTTGCAACTGATGAAGCTACTGAAGGTAACAGAAACCTTCAGTAACGCCATCAGGATGGAATTTGGTGTGGACAAATGTGCAGTCATGCATGTAAAGCGAGAGGACATTATGGAATCCGTGGGAATACAACTCTCGGATTCCATACACCTTCGATCCCTTTCCTCAACTGAAACTAACAATTATTTGGGTATGTCGGAAGCACTATAGGCAACAATGCTACTGACGAGAAATAGTCGGTGAAGGAACGCTTCTTTGGTCGCCTGAAAAAGTAAAAAAAGTAAATAGTCTTATAGCAGGCGGGAACAAGGTGCGCGCCTTCAACGGCTGGGTCATAATGTACTCTTTCGGCATACTCAAATGGATTCAGACAGAACTTGACACCCAGGATAGGAAAGTCCGCACATTGCTTATCGCAAATCGTATGTCACGCACGGTCATCGGTTATGAAACTGTGTATCCCGCGGAAGTGCGGTGGTCGTGGTCGTTTTTGAATGCTTAGACCCTGCACAACCGCGAGGTATGCAGTCTTAGGGAATACTTCCAGGCCGCCGACGTGGGTATGTTGTATGGGAGCCCCACTTAAATATTTATTTTATTCTGTTTTTAGTATTTGTTGTTATAGCGGCAACATAAATAAATCATCTGTGAAAATTTCAACTGTCTAGCTATAACGGTTCCCGAGATACAGCTTGGTGACAGACAGACAGACGGACCGCGGGGTCTTAGTAATAGGGTCCCGTTTTTATCCTTTGGGTACAGAACCCTAAAAAGGATCGCTAGCACTTGAGTGACTATAACAACCGGATATAATGTGACGGATTCATTCCCCTGGTCAGTATATAACATGCCCGACAGATGTCCAAATTGATCCTTCCCAATGTATCGCCGGTAGTTTTCGTCATCTTAACTTCGTCCATAATCGCAAAGACAAAACCTTCGGTTTCCACGAAAAGGTCACCAAATCGCAGCCAGGCCACGGACGCTAAAAGATCTAGTAGGACCCGGTAGAAGCGTCCGTGAAGCTCCTTGCTCTGCCATGAAAATTCTTAGATACGGTAATGATTAAAAAAAAATGTTGATTGAAAGAGCGAGCGAAGCGACGATGTCGAAATTGTTTACCCCTCAGATTGATTACCTACGGTTTCGAATTATGCAGAAAAGCTTAAAGAGAATTTAAAATACAAAACCGCGCGAAGCGAACCTGAATATTTAAAAATCTTGATATAAGAAATCCACTGAATAAAACAGCCAGAAGTAAGAGCGAGCGAAGCGAGCTCGAAATTTTTTAAGGAACTCGCCTCGGATATTTTAAATTTTACTTTTACGTTCATCTAAATAAATAAATGTATCCTGAGACGTCTTCTAGATTTGTAATAATAGGAGTTACTGTGTTAATACATGCAAAAAATGTTGATAAACGAGATTGTGAGTGGGCGAAGCGAAGTCGAAATTTTTTAGCACCCTGTCTCGAATAGGTAAGGTTTTCTTTTGCCAAACAAGAAGACGGGTCGGCTGGCTCGAGGAGCCTAGTAGTGCTTGTCTCAAAAAGTATGCTCTCTTGTCCTAAGGGTAATACACTACTGCGTGTCTATGACAGAGGCCGACTGAGGTAGATCGCGGTAAATTAATTGAGCTAGTGCAATAAGGGGCACTAGATCGGAAGCAAAGACGTTCGAGAAACCGTGTCCGGGAAAACTTACAATGTAACACGTGTTTTAATATTTTACGCACGAATTTGTAAACTACATAATATTCTGTAAATAAGTGCCTCTTACAAAGGCAAGCTTATTGGCACACCCTTGATCCTCGCGCCATACACTATAGCCTTGTTTGCCTGTGGGTACACCAGGGCCTGACAAGAGGTGAGGCATTGTTTGTTTGGTAAGCAGCAATAAACTGAATATGGAATATCTAGTCCGAATGATGACAGATAAATAATTTCTTACGAACCAGACTAATGGTGAGGAAAAAAATCGTAGAAAAATCTGAACAGACACTACGTAAATATCTCAAATCTGCAACCTACAATGGATAAGTTATTCGTTACTTCGTATGAGGTGGAGAGGTAGCCTCATCAATAATATCGCACCTAATCAGTAATTGCCCTGCAACCTAATTGCGTAGAGAATTCGGCAAGGCAAAGGGCAAGGAGTATAAACAATCAATCAAAAAAAAAAGAAGAAACAAAATAAGAAAGAAAGAAAAAATTTACATACGATTTTTTTTTATTAATGTACAAAATATATATCGCAGAGTTTCAATTATATTATAATTTAAGAAACACAGAAGCCGTTTGTGGCATATATATGGCTAATGAGTTCGGAATAATTAGTTCTGATGAGACAAACAAATACTACGAAACAATGATAAAACTGTGAGTTTTACATTCGAGCGATATAAAAAGGAAAAAATATCTTTAAGCACTTGATAATACAGGAGGTAGGTATATCAAACTAAAGTACATTACTCATGATGTGTAATTTGCATAAAATGCTTTTTAGTACATTCTTTGCTTTTTTAGGGTTGCAGAGGTATTTATTTTGTATGTGCGCAGGTAGTTCGTTTATTATTTTTGGTAGTATGTAGGCGTATGTTCTCATACCATATGTATTGATGTATTTAGGCAAGGTAAAAGTTTTCATGTTAGCTAACGTTCTCAATTTCGGATGACGTGTATTCTTAGTTATATTATTTATGTTGTTATATTCGTCTTTTAATATTGAAAGTTTGGTCATGTTTTGTATTGGCAATATGTTGCAATAATGAAATAGTCCAGAATAATCATTTAGAAATTTTGTTCTTATTTTGAGGGTTACAATATTTTTGAGAATACGTTCTTGTAGTTTATAAATTTTATCTAGATTGGTTCTATAAGTTCTCCCGTAGTTACTGAGTCCATAACTTATTATGGAGTGAGCTAGTGCTAGGTACAGTAGTCTTAAGGTTTTGTATGGCATTTTATGTTTAAGTATAATTATTCGTTCTAAGATAGATCTTAATCTATCACATATATAGTTAATGTGGAGAACCCAATTCAATTTGTTTTCTATTATGAGTCCAATGTACTTTTGTTCTGTGACGAACTGTATTGATGCACAACTACAATTTTTTGTACATACAGCGTGTAAGCAGTCATAGATATGTGCCTTGATGGAGGGTGTGTAGGTGGCTTTATTATGTGATGAATGTATTTGCATGGCTTTTGTTTTATCGGCATTTATGACGAGACCGACATGGTGCGACCATTTACATAATAATTCAAAGTTAGTTTGGAGAATTCGCTCGGCCTTTTTAATATCTTTATCAGCCACCACGATGCAGGTGTCATCGGAAAACTAAATAAATAAATAAAATATTTTTATTGACACAAAGAAAAAGTTACATTTCCATTTGAAACCCTAACTCCTGTGCTAGGTGAGACCTGTGTTACAGGAGTCAGTGTCCTCACCCGTTATGGTTCTTGTGTTCACAACATTGTATGCATCAGAAATAGAAAAAAGAATAACAATCATTATTAATTTATCAAAACTGGTATACGGAACCTTCTCCTATGGTATTGCACATATCGTTGACGTACAGAAGGTATTCAGTAGGCCTGAATATTCACCCCTGTGCCGTGCCTTTAGTTGTTAATTTCATGTCGCTACACGAATTTCCCAGCTTGACAGTCGTATATCTGTTGCTATGGTAGCTCATAAACCACTGAAAAAGAGGACCCCATAATTATACCACTGCATTCTAATTTCTGAGAAAGCTTTACTAAAATCAATAAAAAATATTAAAATATGTTTTGGAATGCATTAATTTCGTTTGTAAATTGACACAATAGTTGAGCGGCGCTTCGGTCTTTCTAAAAGCCAAATTGTTTTTGTTTATTATATGGTTCTAACTTAAATAGAGATTTATATTATCACAAATATTATAAATTATTATTATTTATATGAATACAACGCTCAACTATTTTATTGATGCTTAACAAAATTGTGATAGGCCTACAATTATTGTTGTCTTTTAAGGATCTCTTTTTGTGTATAGGACGAATAGTACCTATTTTTAGTTTATCAGGGTAAGTGCAGGTTTTTAGACTAGTATTAATAAGGTGTGCAATGACTGGAGATTTTTTTTGTGATGTGTATTTTAGGTCAGACGGTCTGAGATGAAAGATGCGATGTGTATTTCCGCCTATGTGATTGGTCGATTGTTCATACTGTTTGCCCTTTGCTTTGCCGAATTCACTTACACAATAAGGCTAATGCTCCTGGGAATCTAATCAGCTAACAGTTAAATGATTTCTGACCGCATTATATTGATTTGATAGTCGAAATAGAAGATAACTACCCAATGGCTGGCGGGCATAGCAAAGCATGGTTCAGTCACGTCAAAAGAATTTTCAAAGTAGGCCAAGAAGATTAGCAGAGCTGGAGTCTTGGATACCGTTTGTTTTCTTTCTCTTATAGAAAAATACTCAACGACCGATCTCCCTGTAAATATTTAAGTGTTGTTGGTACAAGCTGTAGCTACTACTCGGTCGATACCCAATCCACGATGTTTATGTATCTGCGTACAGATCTGTATTATGATATCTATTGTTAGACATTCAATTTACAACTCGCATAGCTTCATTGAAAACTGAAATCGAACGGGAAACGTGTTCTGATTTCGTCGAAAAAAACTTCATGATTAGTTTGATGGAAAGTGTATTTACGTTTAGCATCAAGCCTACTAGGTTTTCTCTACTGGGACACAGATCTACACTCTGAGAGACGAAGCAGACAGTATCCACCACGTGGGTCCAGTGCATGTAAATGTCACATGTCTTCGAATTGGTGATTACAAGTCATATATTTGCCTATCAAAATACTAAATCGTTTGACAACTATTTACAGCTGAAAGTTACTTCTGTAAACAGTGATCGAAATTGATATCTTTGGTTGGTCACAATTCGTGTTTGATGCCTTCACAATACTTCACATTTTTGCTTCATACAGCGCTGCAACTCTTTCCTTTAGTATGTGCCGGCAAATGGAACTGGTATTTAAATCACCTGCCTACATCAGTCTGATAAACATTTTCTGGCTAGGTTACAACGTACTTCACCAGGTGTTTAACGGCAAAGGTTAATGAGCCGAAACTAATCACGACACCCGACGTCACTGGCCGTTTTTGCACGTACTTAAGAGTTAAGATGTCGTTATTCTGTTTTGATAGTGAGCGAGTGATACCTGAATGAGCGCTGACGCACAGCTCACGACGGTGGAACACGAGCAGTACCATCGAGCAAACCGTTGGGTTCTGTCTATTTTTACTCGTGCATTTACCGGGCAAGCACTCAGCCTTGATGCTCCTCGCACGATTCTCCAAGCCACGTTCAAGTTTAATTCACCTGAAAAATGGTTTGTGTATTCACAAACATTTAAGTGCTAAGTAGTTCGTTACGACTGTCAAATCACTGAAAGGAACATGATGCTTTGATATATACACGTAAAATTATACCTGGATCCAAGAATCATTTGTTTGCGTCTCCTTGGCCTTATTGTTTAGGAGAATTGCGATGATTTGTAGTAGCGGCAACGATGGATAGAGTCAAACAATTCAGATTGATATTATTGTGAGGGCGTTTCTTCTTTATACTCCGTGTATGCGCGCAGTTTATCCGAGAACTCCGCGTCTATAAAATGGATTGGAACAATATTGGTACTGTCGGATAAGTTATATTGAAAAAATAGAGTCAAAAGATAATACAACATGCAGTAGCAGCAGGGAAGAGAACATTACAAAATTTGGAATTAATGTCATCAAGAGGAAAATTATTAGTTTGTTTAGGTATAATTAATTATGTTTGTAAAAGGTAATCTCTGAAGATCCTGCCACCGATAAAATCTACACTTACGTGGCATAAATAAGCTTTTTATTCCGCAAAAAATCGGTTCCTGTGAAAAAGGCAATGTGAGCGAAGCGGTCATTCTAAAATAAGTCAAAACACAGTGAAAAATTATTTTGTAATTCAGAAAAATAAAGTTCATTTTAAAATGAGCATAATTAACTTGTTGATTTATGTGTGTCAGAATAAATTCACCATAAAAGTCATGCACTCTGTGAGAACAACGAACTCCTTGAAGGTTAAGTCATCTGCCTAGGTAGGCATGATGAAGCAAAATTCATCATGTACTTCTTTGTATTATCATCATTATCACCTAAGTCACTATCATGATGACTTTGCATTTCGTAAAAACAAGTACCTACCTATATGTCTTTTCACATGTATCTACATGTAATTATTCCATAAAAAAATGATTGATAAATTCTAAGTGCGTCATATTTTGTATTACTTACCTACTACTTATGTGCATTAAATTATAAACTGGTACCTACCTATATTTCCGATTTATATCTATCAATTCTATGAACATAGCACCCATCAGTCCACTTTTATGAAATTAGGTAACAATGTTTCGATATCTTAGTAAATTTCTAGGCATGGACCGTACTGTCTTTATTGACTGTTTGTATTGGTATTGGTTTTCAGAAAGGCTTTCGACTTCTTCGCCCATCATCATCATTATAGTCTACTTACGGATTTTAAGAGTTGTGTCTCATTTTAAATTATTATTTTTTTGTTATATTTTGCTGTCGGCTTCTATGAGGTTCTAATTAAATACCACTTACATCTTTAATTTCATATTACCAAACAATTTTATCAAGATTGTCACAAGGATCTACCTTAGGGCCACACACCTACCATTTATAGAAATCGACCTTTTCTTTCCGAGCATTGAACTTTATCTACCAGATAAATGCTATAAGTAATATATTTCTCGTAATAGAATTTCTCAGTACAAGTTGTAAGAAAAAAATCAAGTAAGAAGAAAAAGTAAGATATAACCGTCGCTCTGTCTGGAACTGCAGTTGTTATTCGGTACATAGACAAAGCCAAAGTGAAAACGTTTATTGCGAACTAAGTATATTAGGCAAGTTTGGTATCCCTTCTTTTTGTAGCCAGGTACAAAAACGCTTTCAGAAGACAAAACAGTGTTTCTAACATAGTCTTCTGCACTTTAGTGTAAAACTGACAGGTGAGATTGATTCAGAATTGTGGACTAAAAAAATACAGACGTCACACGACGCTTATACAAATCTGTAGGGTTTTAATGTTTTTTTATCGTGCTTTTTAGGGTTCCGTAGCCAAATGGCAAAATACGGAACCCTTATATATTCGTCATGATGTCTGTCTGTCTGTCTGTCTGTCCGTCCGTATGTCACAGCCACTTTTTTCCGAAACTATAAGAACTATGCTGTTGAAACTTGGTAAGTAGATGTATTCTGTAAACCGCAATAAGATTTTCACATAAAAATTGAAAAACAACAATAAATGTTCCCATACTTGAAAACGAAACTAAAAAAAATAAAAACATCAAACCCAAACGTGTGGGGTATCTATGAATAGGTCTTCAAAAATGATATTGAGGTTTCTGATATTTTTTTTTTCTAAACTGAATAGTTTGCGCGAGAGACACTTCCAAAGTGGTAAAAGTGTCCCCCCCCCCCTGTAACTTCTAAAATAAGAGAATGATAAAACTAAAAAAAAATTATTATGGACATTACCATGTAAACTGCCAACGAAAACTGGTTTGAACGAGATCTCGTAAGTAGTTTTTTTTTAATACGTGATAAATCGTAAACCGCAATTTACCAAGTACGGAACCCTTCGAGCGCGAGTCCGATTCGCATTTGGCCGGTTTTTTGACTTATGCATCATAGGATACAGCTGTGTGCTACCCCCACTAAGGAATTACGGGTAGGTTTTGAACGCAAGATAAACAGTATCAAACTGTTAAGAACACAATACCACTTGTTTTTTACGAGCATTAATTAAAGCTGAAACAGAGCGATGAGATTATAATCTGCCAATCTAATTTTCTTTGATGTAGTAACGTTTGAATGGAAAACCAATTGGAAATAACATCTGTCTCGAAGCAGCCGTCCAATGCCGCGCCGTGTTACCGCCTGTACATACGTATGCAAATCGAACGCATCGCGTCGAGCAATCGGTCACGTGACCGCGCTGCATCTCGACATAATATGACAAACGAATTCTCAATTTTGGCCATTTGACACTAGCCGTGTATTTTAACTGTAGCCACCCGGATCCATGCCAGGGAATGCGCCTTGAGCGGCGACGCTTTCTATACAAATACCGGTGCATCTAGTTGCGTCCCTTCGGCTGTAAGGGCACTACATCGGTTTCACAGAATCCGATGTTTATTGGCGATGGCTTTTTTGTGCATCCCGGCCAGTGGCTGTGACGTCTGAGTTGGCGATGTGTCCACACAGCTACATCAGTTTGCGTGCGATGTCATCTTGGTTTCGGGTATGTCCAATTTCTCGTTTCGCACGGCATACAAATTCTTGGCTTTCAAAGAGCTTTACGTTGATATAGCTGAATAAGAAACTCGTAATGTTAATAACCGCGGGCTTTGTAGCGAGCGGCGCGACGCGCGGAGCGGAGTGGTGCGACCGCGCACTAATTATACATTAACATATGCTGATTAATATCATATCAAGGGCTCGTTCGATTAATCGAATATCTCCCTATTCTAGCACTTGTTCCGATATTCAAAAGTTTGTATTTCGTTAAAGTTTTACATGGGCGTGGGTTTAAAAGGCGTAGGAACTAAATTTATTAAATGCAAATTCCATTTTCCAGCGCTGAAGTTTTTTATTTTTACTGCTAGTATCTTCTTTAATCTTGATGCGCTATGAACAGATTTAGATAAATGCTTTAGGGGCTCCAAAGACAACGTTGGGAAGTTATTTTTGCTTTTCAGTATTTCCAATCTTTTGTAACGTTTAAAATAAAATGATTTTAGTTGTTTCCAAGGCAACAAAGGCCTCGCGTTGTTTTGCAACCGTAGGATTTATATAAATAAGAGTTTGTATGACTAATGATGTGTTCATTTTCCATAATAAGTGTTAGGCTCCCCGTATGGCCGCTGTTCGCGCCCAGTGTGGGTGCACAGTGTTGGCAGGCGATCAAGTCACCGTAATTAGCGCTGAGTGACATAGTGCTCGAGCGTCTAAACAACAACAGTTAATCGCTGCTACTAATGTTTACAATCTGTTGTAATGTCACCGTTTAGAAAACAATGAGGATGATCGCTTGCTTGGAAGGGATCTACAACTACCTACATGCTGTTCAAAATACGTTATTCTACCATATAAGTTTATTTGGCTTTATTTATATTATTAGTGGCGATTTCAGCCAATTATTACCTCTCCTCATGTTATAAGGTTTTGTAAGCGATGCTTTAAATGCAGTTATTTAAAATTCGATTAAAATATTTCTCGAATTACGACAGTGCCTAATCATATGAATGAAGCTTGGTATTTAAATAAAAATATGCTTATTGCAAATATGCGGAAGCACTATGCATGCAGCTCGCTACAATGCTTAGCACATACAAGTACCTAGAACACAACCGACTGTGTTTTGTTTACATACCGATGCGATGTAAACAACGCTTCTTCTTCCCGGTGTATATCGATGATATCGAATGCTGACAAAGCGTGATAGAATAACTTGCAAATACCGTTAAAATTATAAATAGTTAATTAATTTATGATAGGACCTGTCTGCTGAGTTTCGTGCTATAGGTACCTAATTATAGAATAAACTACGCAGTTTATAAATTCTAAACACAATAAATGCACCGCGCTACGCCTTTGCGTAGCCGCGTTACACAAGCGGTGTGTTTACATACCGATGCGTTGTAAGTTGTAAACAATATACAACGCTGTTGCTGCAATCTTGATGCCCGGTGCATCTTAATACAAAGAAGCACAGAATTACTTGCGAGTAAAATTTGTCGGAATCGAGATCAACACAGTTTAAGCTTAGCTCGCTTAGCTAAAGATTTCTTTGGCAATGGGAGCTTGGAAAAATTAAATTAGCTTAGATCTAAGGGCGGTTTTGCACTGTATCCGATCTTTATCCGAATACGTGTTCCATCCGAATTGGAAATGTACTGATTTCAGACTGACGGAGTTCGGATTCAGTGCGTAACCTTCCCTACAAGAAGTACTACGTCTACTTCGTACCGACATTTCGGCTTCAGCTCGAATGCAGAGCGCAAGTCCGCAACCTTACCCAAGTATTTTTTTCTTAATTGACTTTCGAGGTGTTTGTTGTCCGGTATCTTTTTTGGGGGTTCGTCTCATGCCACAAAAGACATGAGTAACGTAACCAACTAGGCGGTAACATGCATTTTTTAGGGTTCCGCACCCAAAAGGTAAAAATGGGACCATTACTAAGGTTCCGCGATCCGTCTGTCTGTCCGTCTGTCACCAGGCTGTATCTCATAAACCGTGATAGCTAGACAGTTGAAATTTTCACAGACGATGTTATTCTTGTTATTTCTGTTGCCGCTATAACAACAAATACTAAAAACAGAATTAAATAAATGAAATAGTGGGGCTCCCATACAACAAACGTGATTTTTCCGTGCGCGAGTCTGACTCGCACTTGGCCGGTTTTTTTTTCACAACAGTTTTCACTCCCTACGAGAACCACATTCTCTCATTATGTATTGGAGCATGTTTTTGTTTGCACTGCTACATTCATACTTGAATAAGCCATGATGACTTGTTTAAAATACCCAGGTAAAGTCTACGGTCAACCGGAATATGTCGCGTCGGTCGTAGTTTTGACCTTTGGAAAGGGGCTTAGAGTTCAAAGATCATATACTGACCGTAACGATCACTCTTTGTAATTTGGCGATGACTCAGTATTTTAGCAATACCTAGAGCCGTGAGACTCGAAGAAGAAAACGGAAATATTGTGAGAGCAGTGGTGGCCCAGTGGTATCGGCCGCGACTTACAAGTTATAGGTCGTGGGTTCGAGCCCAGGCACAGGCGCATTACTTTGTGTAAATTATTTCTTTACCACTGCTCTTAAAACGGTGAAGGAAAACATCATGAGAAAACCGGCATGTCCTAGAACCAAAAATTCGAAGACGTGTGACATTCCAAACCGCACTGGGCCGCGTGGTGGATTACGGCCCATTCCCTCTCTCACAGAGAGGAGGCCTGTGTCCCAGCAGTGGGAACAATAGTAGGTTAATGATGTGATGATGATGTGATGTGCTGGTACTCGTATCTAACTAGAACCGCTTAAGAAATTATTTAACCTCTGGAGCGTTAGATTTAGAACTTGCTCTCCTCTAGGGCTATTCATAACTATTTTTAACCCCCGCCAGAAAAAGAGGGGTGTTATAAGTTTGACGTGTGCTGCTGTGTATCTGTGTGTCTGTCTGTGGCATCATAGCGCCTAAACGGATGAACCGATTTTGATTTAGTTTTTTTGTTTGAAAGGTGATTTTGTCGAGTGTCTAGCTATGTATGAATAAAATCGGTTCAGCCGTTCAAAAGTTATGGGCTGTTTACTGTTTGAATCGGGGTGTTTTCGCAAGATACCGTGTCATAATTACGTGTTCAATAGATTGCCGATCGAAGCGTATCTACTATGTACTGAGAAATTATGTAGCATGGAATAAAAATGTGTCGGGGGTTTTATTATTTTTAAAATTATACTTGTTCTAATTAATTATGTTTTGTTTAATTAAAATAATATTAATTACATTCCAGTGGTTGCCGGGCGGGGTTTGCGGCGAGGGTGGCGAGGGTGTCGTTCGTCGCTCCCGCGGCAAGCGAATCACGCAGAGACGCGGGGCCATCAAACACCATAAGTAAGTATAGTTACCTACCTATGCGTAAAAATGCGTAAATTTTTCGTAAGGGTGCGATTTTTTTGTTTTTCATATAAAAATTTAGTTCAACTCCTCAAGAAAAGCGAGCAACGCCTTTTTATCTGTGTGTCTGTCTGTGACATCATAGCTCCTAAGCATATGAACCGATTTTTTTTGTTTGAAAGGTGACTTTATCGAGCTATTTTTGAATAAAATCGGTTCAGCCGTTCAAAAGTTATTGGCATTTAATTCTTTGAATCTGGGTTTTTACGCAAGATATCGTGTCAATATTACTTGTTTCGATATATTGTCGATTGATGTGTGTCTACTACTAGGGATATTATATGTTCTTTAAAAAGTATTTAATAAAAAATAAATTACAAATTTAAAAAAACCCTAACACAAAAACTGAATCTGAAAAGCAAAAAATAAACCTCTTAACTACTAACTCTCTCTATTACTTCCGCACTAAAAACAAACAAGGAATCGTATCAAGGTATCGTAAACAAGGAAAAAATCATGCTGTGCAGTCGGAGGATACATATTCGCGGGCTGGCTGACCAAAATCTGGTGTATCCTCCGCCTGCACAGCATGATTTTTTCCTTGTTTACGACTTTTTAGTTCGCTTTTGAAGCAGTCGGGTTTTTTGATTTTTTTAATTAAGTTTTTTTATTTATAACTTTTTAGTTAGTTTTTTTTTCGAATCAGATACATTTAAACATATGAGTGTTTTATATTTTTGAAATCACCTCTTAAAACCCTTTATTTTGATACCCCACACGACGGGTTTGGAAAAAAAATTTGGGCCCCCACAATTTGGCACCCAAAATCCACCATTTTTCTATTGTCCAATTTTAATGTAGCCTATGACACTCGCAGGATTAAGACGCATCGATTGACGTATGAATCATCAAAATCGGCCAACGCGTTTGGTCTCTGGAACGCCATATAGGAACAAACATACATACATACATACATAGACTGTTAAACACATTACCCTCCTTCGGCAGTCGGGTAAAAAACAAGTCTTCAGGGGAAACATTAAGCTCAAAGCATATATCCGCAGCTGTAAATCACGCCACTTCTCACTAATTTCCTGTTAGCATGAGAGCACAGAACACGGAAACAGCAGCAGAGATTAGAGCCGTCACCTAAGTATATCTATATTAATATTAAATAGAAGTAGGTTTGTGATTTTGTGAGGTTGTAGGAAGAATTTATTTACAGAACCGATTATATTATAAAGAGGTAAAGTTTATGAGGTTGTAGGTGGTAATCTCTGGATTTACTGAACCGATTTAGATGAAATTTGGCATGGAGGTAGTTTGAGACCCTGGGAAGGACATAGGATAGTTTGTATTCCCTTGGGATGATAAAACATTTAATACGCAGGCGAAGCCGCGGGCAGAAGCTAGTTACTTATAATTAACAACAACGTGGAGGTTCATATTGTATTAATTCCTCACTTTGGGGTCCTGTTCCTACTATATCTTTTTTTTATGTTTTTAAAACATGTAATAAATAAAGAAAATAAATAAATGGATTAGCAATAATATTCGTGCCTGCGTAATGAAATGAGCGAGCCCAAGTTTTTGCTGTCACAACTGAATTGAGTACCTTAGGAGTTAAGAACACCGTTGCCTGGAAGAGATCGCGGCAAGCGATAAGGTCGCCCATTGTATATTTTTAGTTTTAAGTTTCTTTTGTTACTGTATTTTCCGGGGTACAATAAAGTATAAATAAATAAATAAACATATTATCATATTTGTCAAATACTCAACTTTAAATGCTTATTCAGAAATTGGGAAATAACCAGAATTGTCAGTATTGTCACGGAAGTAAACGGTAGCACTCACTGACATGCTTGGTTTGCATGGACATTTTTAACATTGCCGTCTCTAACAATGGCCGCCGAGACATCTTGGTGCACAGACCATAAGACCATCCCCTACGGCCGCCTACGTTCCACGTTGTATTTACACTTTTGTCACAATATATTATGATACAAGTTATATAATTTATCGAAATGGGCCGGAACGCCCGTTCCTGTCGTTAATTGCCCGTGCTCTCTTATTTATGTGAGCGAAACCGGGTATGAGCACTGAGTGACATGGCGGGAGTGCTGGATCATTCATAATTATATTAATAACTAGCTGCAGCCCGCGTATTCGTTCACGTGGACTTTAGTATAAAAATACTGTCTTCACCTTCTTAGGGATAATTGACTTACTTAATGACCTACTTATTTCTCCTAGAGGCTTTCCCTTGGGGCAGAGGGCGTCCACAGAAGTCTTCCGTCACGATCGGTCTTTAGGAAGCTAAAGACCGATCGCGACGGAAGACTTCTGTGGACGCCAAGCGTGAAGACGCTTCACATCATTCCGTTGCTCGTCGCTTCTACCTGCACGGTGCGACGCCAGGTTTGACGGGGACGGCCACACTTTCTTTTCCCTTGGGGATTCCAGCGCAAAGCTTGCTTGGTTATGTGATTGGGAAGCTTTCGGAGCGTGTGATCAAAGCAGTCTTCTAGGATTGCTAGCAAGCGACAGAGTCACATAAAGCTGACCGTGCAAAAAACAGCTAATAAATACATCGACATCCGCAACTTGAACCCAAAGATTTTGAGTTTAATCCTTCGGGTCAGTTTCCGTGATTGCCAAACAGGTGAAGCACCAAATCTTCACTTCTCCCAGTCTCTGACACGATGCTCTCGGGGTAGGTAAATTAGTTAACGTGTTTCTTGCATTCTGGCGTGTTGGTAAGCCAACACGCGAGAATGCATAAAAACACCAAAAAAGCTAAAAGCACCATAGATTTCTCCCGTGCATCTAAGTGCAAATGTAAAATTGTTGACTTTACAGTTATTTGAAAAACGACCACGTCCACGTGTACAAGACGTTGTTTATTTGACCGTTTTGTGTAAAACCGTAGGACAATCTCTACCTAAAAGTATTCATTTTTTTCCGCCCCAAAACTTACTTAGTGACATTGTAATTAGTCATGAGTTGAAATATTATAACAGAAATAAAGACAGTTGAAGAGAATCCTTCAACATTATGGGCCTAAAAGTGAAAATCGTTGTTTCCAGAATCCACGAGGTAAACGGTCATCGTTTTGTGGCGAAGTTCTTCCGGCAGCCGACGTTCTGTGCCTTCTGCAAGGAGTTCCTGTGGGGCTTCGGCAAGCAGGGCTACCGATGCGCCGTGTGCCAGACGGCGGTGCACAAGAGATGCCACAACAAGCTGCTCGGAAAATGTACCGGGTCCTCTACATATTCGGAAGCAACTGTGGTGAGACAAAAATATTTTTATTTTGCCGTGTGAATAAAAGATGTGTCTGTTATTGAGATGCTGCGTGGTGGATCAACCGTTCTACTCAACCTGTCCTCACAGTGTAGAAAATCAAAGAAGTCAAAGAAGATAAGTTCCTTCCGTTGAAAGCGCGCGACGGCGAGGCTAGATGAATGCTTAATGTTCTCTTTTGGAAATCAAACAAAAAAATCATATTGAAAACACACTTACCGTATAGCAGAAAGTCTGCGTCTATGATTACTCTATTCTAATTCTACGCTGGTTACCTACTTGATGCTGGTATGAAATACAAGCATACACATTGAACAAATATAATTCCAGTGCCACTGGATTTCAGTATAGCATAAAAATAAGAAATGCTTAGGCCCGTTGAACTCAGGCCTTCTCTTTGGGCGCCGTAATCCACGACGAGGGCCCAGTGTGGGTTGGTGAATGATGTTTTTGCTTAACAACATGTGGCTTTATCTTTTTCGTTTTGAGAGTAGTGGTGCTGTTTTACACAAAGTAAAGTGCCTGCCTGGGTTGAAATCCAACCTCATGACCTAACAACGACGACGACTTGTAAATCGTGGCCTTCACTGCTCTATTTCGTTTTCCATTTCGGATTTCAGCGCTGTTTTGTAATTCAGGATCAATATCCTTAAATCAGCCTTAAAAGTTATTAATTGTAATAAACCTTGTTTCCAGTACCTTCGCGAGAGGTTCAAGGTGGACGTCCCGCACCGATTTCGGCCGCACCAGTTCATGTCACCCACCTTCTGCGACCACTGCGGGGCAATGCTCTACGGGTTCTTCAAGCAAGAGCTCAAGTGTGAAGGTATTCTCGACCTTAAGCTGGTGAATATTAGGGTCAGCTTCGGTAGGAAGTGCACACACATTAAGCTAATGATTTTTAACGCGACGCGACATTAGACTGATTGGCTCAATAGAAAGTATTGAACAATGATGGTAGGGATCTAAGTGTTTGCGCTACACTGGCTTCCATTATTTTCTTATTAAAATTCTAGATCTACACGCAATAAATAGCCACAAAGAACTAATTTCTCATAAAGGTGCAGTACTATCCACTCGCAGTTTTATAATGGATAAAAAATCTAATGACTAGCACAAAATTACTTTGTGACTAAATATCACGCGGCAATGAAATGCTTGCGTGCGTGCACTACCTCTAAAATACCCTGAAGAAGCTTCTTAACTTAGCACAGCTTTACTCTGAGTGATGAGATTGTTGGCTTCGAGACTTAAAATGATACAATCCTAGAATGCAATGCATCTTTATTTAAATTGTCCAAAGAACAACAATTTGCCCCGAAAGTGTACAACAACAAAAAGATTCCGTTGATGTAAGTAGTTACATTAAGTATTTATTATTGGAAATCCTTGTTATTTTTATATAGGAAGCCTGCACTCATGATCGAAGAGCAAGGCCGTGCTAAAATTAGATCAATTATCAATAATAAATGATTGTAATCAGTGTCGTACACGAGAATCAGTCTGTACACACGAATCACGATGTATTTATTGCCATTACTTGCGTGGGCAAGAATCTGATCTGGTAATCTGTCTTAGATTGGCAGTAAATCTCATACTAATACAGGGTGACTTTTAATTCGTTGGCAATCTTTGAGGGGCGTGAAAGTACTCATTATGAATTTTTTTCACTTTTTTTTCATTTTCAATGGAAAGTAATAAAAAAATATATATATTTCCTTCATTTATTTTCTATATCAGAGTTGATCCTTTTGTAAGTTGTTTATATTTAAGAGTACTTTCGAATAATATATATAATATTTAGAAGCATAAAAAAGATAAAAGGGCTTGAATGCTTAGGGTATCAGAAAAGGTGCCCAAAAGCAGAGAGCACATTGCAGCCACGTTGAATTCTTTTATCGAAAAAAGGCCAGCCCTCTAGTCACACGACGAACAGTAGGCCAACCACTTGTAAGTTGGCACTCACCCTGTTACACACCATGACGTTAGTATTTCAACCCCAAACTAAGTACTCACACCTCCTAAAAGATTGTGAATGAATTAACAATCAACCTGTACATACAAAAATGTGTATTATTTATTTGTACCTGTGTTTTATTGATGTACACCTGTGTTTTATTTTTAATTGCATGCTTTGAATGGATGCATGGTGCAAGAATAGCGTCTGCTGTTGTGTCTTTATATCAACGTCATATATGCCATCAGTTTTGTAGGTCGCGGTGCGAAGCAACGATTCTTTATTGTTTTATGTGTTCATAAATAAAGATTGTATTTATGATGTGTTAAAGTCCGGACCAAAGATTACCGACATGGCCCGAAGAATTGCCAAACTTAAGTGGCAGTGGGCAGGGCACTTTGCTCGCAGAACGGATGGCCGATGGGCCGAAAAGTTCTAGAATGGCGACCGCGAACCGGCAGACGATACGTTGGAAGGCCTCCCACTAGGTGGACCGATGTCCTGGTTAAGGTTGCGGGAAGGCGCTGGATGCGAGACGCACGGGATCGGTCAATATCGCGACTCCTGGAGGAGGCCTAAGTCCAGCAGTGTGCTTCTGTTGTCTGAAATGATGATCATGATGATGAAAATCCGGACGACGGCTTTTGCCTCGGGTTATAAAATAAATAGTGTCTATCTATTTGATCAACAAATATGCTAGCTAAGCGTGAAAAAGCTATGCGACTGTCGGCTGAATATTCCTCTTTTATGCTTGTATGTCATCATTTACCAGCTTTATGTTTTAATAAGTCACGGAGAGGATCAATTAAAAAAAAATCTAGATATTTATTGGTGGACTGAAAACGACACAGTGGAATTAGAATAATCTCCTCACTGATTCAGCCAATCACGTAGAATAGCCATAACACTAAGTTTTGATACAATCAATCAATCTGACTAGCCTTTTCCCAACTTCATTGGGGTCGACTTCCAGTCTTACCGGATTCAGAAGAGTACCAGTGTTTTTAATCCCCGCCGAAAAAAAGAGGGGTGTTATAAGTTTCACGTGTGTTGCTGTGTATCTGTGTATCTGTGTGTCTGTCTGTGGCATCACAGCGCCTAAACGGATGAACCGATTTTGATTTCGTTTTTTTTTGTTTGAAAGGTGATTTTGTCGAGAGTGTTCTTAGATATGTTTGAATAAAATCGGTTCAGCCGTTCAAAAGTTATGAGCGTTTTACTGTTTGAATCGGGGTGTTTTCGCAACATAAATGTGCCGGGGGTTTTTTAAATTTTAATTTTACTTGTACATTGAGCGACTGCCTATCTGACCTCCACAACCCAGTAACTGCAGGGTAACACGGTACCCCTTGGCAAGACTGGTGTCAGATCTCAGGTTCTGACTACCCGTACCGACTGTCAAAGATCTTCAAATGACAGCCGGGACCAACGGCTTAACGTGCTTTCCGAGGCACGGAGGAAATCCGGTATGTTGAAATGGTCACCTATCCACGGACCGACCTCGTCAAGCGTTGCTTAACCTTGATGATCGACCAGTGCGGCTGTTATTATTTAGCCACGAGGTCCTAAGTTTTGATACAACAAGTACATAATATGTATCAAACATTTTGTTTCGTTGCACGGATATCTAGTTTTCTTAAGTGCGATTGAGCCGGACCTGGTTGCCTATTAGATGAACTGTGGTATAAAAGACTTGTTTATGAAATCGTGGCAGACCAAGACAAAGATGAAGGGGTGAACTTGACACTTGGATTCTTTGCGTAGAAGTGTGATTTATAACTGATTATTTAGATTAGTTTTATTTATTAAAACTTTATGAACGAGTAAACCAAACAGAACAAAGATGGACTTCAAAAACCTTTCACATCCTAATTGCTATATATATAACAACTGCTTGCGATTATTTTAGACAAATATCTTCATCTATAGCTACATAGAAACTTCATAACGTCATAGATAGAATGCTTTTCCCTGTGTACTCGCAGTTTCACTCCGTTAGGATTCAAGTACATTATAATTAAATGTACTTACTGTGATGTAAAATATTTCCGATCTTGATCCCAATGTGGGCTACGAACGGACTACGCTGTAGCTAACTACGAATCACGAGATCAATAAATAATACTGTTCTTAGGGTTCCGTACCCAAAGGGTAAAAACGGGACCCTATTACTAAGACTCCACAATTCGTCTATCTATAACTAGGCTGTATCTCATGAACCGTGATAGCTAGACAGTTGAAATTTTCACAGATGATGTATTTCTGTTGCTGCCATAACAAAAAATACTAAAAACAGAATAAAATAAATATTTAAGTGGGGCTCCCATACCATAAACGCGATTTTTTTGCGATAATGGTACGGAACCCATCGTGCGCGAGGCCGACTCGCACTTTGCCTGTTTTTTTAATACATAAGAAGAATACAACCTGGGAGTCTTTAAGTCAAGAGTGAATAGGTTTCTTCTAGGTAAGCGTGGTATCGTCAACCACATCATCGTTTACCATCAGGTGAGATAGTGGTGAAGCGCGAGACAAACATAGATAAAAAACCGGCCAAGTGCGAGTCTGACTCGCGCACGAAGGGTTCGTTACTTGGGAAATTGCGGTTTACGATTTATGGCGTATTAAAAAAAAAATACTTACTAGATCTCGTTCAAACCAATTTTCGGTGAAAGTTTACATGGTAATGTACATCATATTTTTGTTTAGTTTTATCATTCTCTTATTTTAGAAGTTACAGGGGGGGGACACATTTTACCGTTTTGGAAGTGTCTCTCACGCAAACTATTTAGTTTAGATTTTTTTTTTATTAAAATCCTCAATATCATTTTTCAAGACCTATCCATAGATACCCCACACGTATGGGTCTGATAAAAAACTTTTTTTTTAATTTCAGTTTCAAGTATGGGAACCCCCAAAATTTTGTGTCTTTTTTATATTTTTGTGTGAAAATCTTAATGCGGTTCACAGAATACATCTATTTACCAAGTTTCAACAGCATAGTTCTTATAGTTTCGGAAAAAAGTGGCTGTGACATACGGACGGACAGACAGACAGACAGACATACAGACAGGCAGACAGACTTGACGAATCTATAAGGGTTCCGATTTTTACCATTTGGCTACGGAACCCTAAAAAAACAGGCTAGTAAAAGAAAACATTTAACAATGATACGAGTATATTTTACAATACTAATGTATGGACAAATCGAATAATCAAAAAGATTATTGAGTGAAATAAAATTTCCACGAATTTCCAGTGTCGCCACTCACGTTCAGTCCGTAGCGTGTCCGGAAAAACGTAGAGAGTTTTTTATGGGTTTACAACCTACTATAATTATGTCCTACTACAAAAGTGCTGACAAACTGCTACGTGTGCTGCTACAGAGGGTATACGAAATGCTTTGATGAGTCTACGACCTACTACGTGTGCTGCTACAGAGGGTCTACGAACTGCTACGAGGAGTCTACGACCTGCTACGTGTCCTACTACAAAGTGACGACAAACTGCTACGTGTTCTGCTACAGAGGGTCTACGAACTGCTACGAGGAGTCTACGACCTGCTAAGTGTCCTACTACAAAGTGCCGAAAAACTGCTACGTGTGCTGCTACAGAGGGTCTACGAACTGCTACGAGGAGTCTACGACCTGCTACGTGTCCTACTACAAAGTGACGACAAACTGCTATGTGTGCTGCTACAGAGGGTCTTCAAACTGAAGAGTTTACGGCCTGCTACGTGTCTGGCTACGAAAGGTCAATTACCTGCTACGTGTGCTGCTACAGAGAGCTTCTACGAACTGTTAAGAAGGGTTTATATCCTGTTAGGAAGTGACCACGATATTTCACTTGTCTTGCTACGAAGGGTCTACGACTTGCTGTGTTTTGCTACGAAGGCTTTAAGATCTGCTACAAAGAATCTGCGGTCTTCTACAATGGCTCTGCGATCTGCTACGATGGGTCTGCGACTTGCTACAAGTGGTCAACTATCTGCTACGAGGGGCTACGACATGCTACGAAGGGTCTACGATTTGCAAGGAAGGGTCTACGGTCTGCTACCACGGTTTTGCCAACCGCTACAATGCGGCTGCGGTCTGCTAAGAATGGTTTACTATCTGCTTCGAGGCATCAACAATCTACATCGTGTTGCTAAGGAACACCCACGTCCTGCTACGAAAGGGCCACGAAGTTAACACCTTGCTACAAGGGGTCTACGACCTGCTACATTTTGTTAAGAAATTGCTACGACTGACAAAGTCTTGATATGAAGTGCATATATCTGCTGCAGCATGCAAATTGACTTGCTACGAAAGGTTCTACGACCTACTATTATCTGCGACGAAGGGTCTACAATTTGTTAGGAAGGTACTACGACCTGCTATTATGCGTCTGCCACCCGTTAAAATGGGTCTGCAACCTGTTGCAAATGGTTTACTATATCTTCTACGATCTCCAACGTGTTGCTACGGAGGAACAACGTCCTGCTACGAAAGGGCTACGATCTGTAAATCTTGCTACGAAACACCTACGACCTGCTACATCTTGCTACAAAGGCGCTACGATTAACCACTTATTGATATGAAGTGCCTCTACCTGCAGCGCGGGGACTGCGATGTGCTACCAGGGGCTTACGACCTGCTACCAATGGCTTACGACCTGCTACAAAGGGGCTTTCACCTAAAACGTCCTGCTACCGGCCTACGCTGTGGAAACCACTCGGTTAGTTTAAATGTGTGTTATCCGGTATGAGCGTTATTACGGTTTTCACAGTTCGATAGCTTCCAACATATTGGTTAGAAGATATAGTAGGTTTATATGCAGCAGCTGCTCAACATTTTTAATTAAAATTTTAATTCGACGAACACTGTCAAGAGTCACCGCCTTCAAACACCGTTTCTATCCTCTGCTTCCAAATTCCGACTAGAATCGGTTGGACACGATCCCCACACTAAGATACTGCTCATTTATAGGTATAAACATAAAGCGGTAAGCGACATTCTGTCTGTGTGTGTGGCTGAAAGTTCCCATCCAGGACATTTTCGTGCCATCCATTTAGGTTTCAGTCTACAATGTAGTACTACAATGATTTGCAATTATTTTATATGAAAACGTAGACGTAAGATGAAGAATAAGTATTCAGAATGACCAAGTTTTCGCGTGTGCAAAAGCAAACAACGGTCATTCTTATTTCTTACATGCGAAATAACGTCATTGCTACTTCTATGAAATCTATCTTCTCTTGAATATTTTTTGTTGTGGTCGTTATAAAGTTATTATTTATCGTGAGCAAGAAGGAAATCATAAACTATATTTCTGGACATAAATCCAGTTTTATTTGTTTTAAAGCTCTCTTATTTCGCTGAAATAATATTGGAAGTTTAATCAGTTATTTTAAGAGAGCTTAGTGAGACGTTCAACAAATGTTGAAGATTAAAGTCTTTAAGCAGAACTTGCTGGCAGTCATGTCCTACGGTGCCAAGATGTGGGTCTTTGCTCTGTCTTTTCCAGTGTCGAGATGGTTCATTTTTGATAAATGATTTTATTTCTGTAAGTTGGTTTGTACAAACACTTTTACATGTCGATCATATTTTTTAAAACTAGATGAGGTCGGGGTTTCCTATCTGACTACTCTGAGAAGAAAGGCCGAAACAAACTCAGAGGTCACAGTCTCTTTTAAAGTCCTGACAAAATCTTGGTTATATCATGTGAAGACCATGTAGACAGATGTCTGAAATGGTCTTTTGAGGAAAGAACCAGCCAGATTGAGTGGACCTGTCCAGTCAGTGCACGCATTTGTCAATAACCGAGCAGCTCAACTCAGAATTTAAGGAGCTCAACGATTCGACGAACATTTTATTTTGAAACAGTATATTTTTCATTTCCCTAGCACCCTGCTTTTGCGTCCATCTATTTGTATCCTCTTTAGCGCAACCGGTAACAGCGACAGAGTCATAATTTCCTAGCCATATCCCAATTTATTTGAGGTCTTCTTCTTTGATAATAATCTACAACTGTAACTAATATATAAACTTATATCAAATAAACTTTTTGGTGTACAATAAATTATATAATGAGGAGTATTTAATAGATATATAACGTGGCGTTTGCCACAAAGGAAGACCTCATTCACGCTGGGAAGACGACATCAAGAAAATAGCCAGCTCAAACTGGTATCATATTGCTCAAGACCGAGATAAGTGGAAATCTCTGGAGGAGCCCTTCACCTGGGGTTCATGTTAAAAATTATAAATCTAATTTCAGAATTGCTAATAAAAATATAATTCAGGAAATAAAAGGCTTTTTGATTTTTATTTTATTATATTAGTTGCAATTTGAGTAGTCACCCTTTCTAGACGTGACATCTTTCACACAGTTCGTCCATCGTTTTTTGTAGGTATTCTCCCCTACTCTTATAGCTATCTAAATTCATACCTAATAGAATATTATATACTTTATTGTACACCAAAAACGGAGCACATCTCTTTTACAAGAAAACTTATTTATACGAGTACAAAGGCGGTCTTATCGCTGACAGCGCTAAATACCTGTCAACCTTTGGATGGACTGAAAGAACTTAGAATAAAAACCGGCCAAGTGCGAGTCTGACTCGCGCACAGAGGGTTTCGTATAAACACCAAAATAAATTGGTAACATTACTAGCGTTCATAAACAATATGGAAGCACCGAACAGTGTTCTAACGAAGGGACAAAATTAACTTTGCCGTTGGAAAACTTTTGTCCCCATATATCAATATACAAAATGTTTACTTTTCCAAGTACATTTTATAAGTTGGTCGAGTGTTACTCGTAAACTTTTAATGCCGACCCGTAATATTTTATATCCATGCCAAATTACAGCTTTCTAGTACTAAGTCTCTGAGCTAAGCTGCGGGCGGACGGACAAACAGACATGGCGAAACTATAAGGGTTCCTTGTTGACTACAGCACCCTAAAAAGGGGTTAGTCTGCGGTGTACTGCTACATTAAAATAGAAGTATAAGTATACAAAATTATATTGCTAAAATAAATACTATGGGAAGTAGACAGTATAAGTTAGTCTGCGGTGTACTGCTACATTAAAATACAAGTATAGATATACAAAATAATATTTCTAAAATAAATACTATGGGAAGTAGACAGTATAAGTTAGTCTGCGGTGTACTGCTACATTAAAATACAAGTATAGGTATACAAAATTATATTGCTAAAACAAATACTATGGGAAGTGGACAGTATAAGTTAGTGGCAAGCTTTGGGGAGACCTTTGCCCAGCGGTCGGACAATACAGGTTGAAGAAAAAATAAATAAAAATACTATACATAAATTTCCATATTACTCATTCTTCACATGCCAGTGTCTTTAAAACGATTACTTTAGTAACTGTGTAGGTAATGTGATTATCTGAAACTTAGCTAGAGGCCTAACCTCGCCGATACTCAACCGATTTTTGCAGTCCTCAACAGGTATACTCTATTGAGGAAAAGACGACCTAAATAACTAACTGATTGAGCAATAATAGACGATTCACAACAAAACCATACTCCGAGATGTAGAGAGAGACGGATACATACAGGTCGAACATCCTTTCTTTCACAACGGGATCGTGTTGGTAGTAACACGTCATACAGTCCAAGAACTAGGAAACGATAAAAACAACAGAACCTGATCCAACAAAGTGCCTGTATGAATGGTCTAGTTTTATTACCCAGTAAAAGCAACCTCCGCATCACTATCAACAGTGTCAGTGCCAAAACTCTTTTTACTGCGGATATAGTAGCGAGTTTTTATAGGAAAATATATTGCTAGAGCCAAAAATAAAAAGCGTTGCTATAACAAATAAATAAGAAACGAGTATATCCGTGGTGCCTTCTTTTTAAAATGGCTTAGATACACGAAAAACGTTACTTCGTGAAAACCATTTGCGCTGGTACGGTCATGTGATGACGTGGAGACGGTGAGAATGACTATATATGACTATAAAAATTAAAATTAATGTTTAAAGTTAATTTATTTTATTTTATTTACGCGGTTCTCCGACGCGTGTACAAGGTTTTTTTTCTTCTTAGAGGTTTTTGTGTCGGGTTTTTTTTTTCAATTTCAAATTTGATTTTTATATAATGTTTTTTAAACTACATATAGTAGTAGACTTCAATCAACAATCTATCGAAACAAGTAATTATGACAAGATATTTTGCGTAAAAACCAGATTCACAGAGTAAAATGCGAATAACTTTGAAACGGCAAAACCGATTTTAATCAATCATAGTTACGAACACTTTTGACAAAGCCATATTTCAAACAAAAACAACTAAATCAAAATAGGTTCATCCGTTTAGGAGCTATGATGCCACAGACAGATGCACAGTTACACAGATACATGTTGCTGTGTGCGACACACGTCAAACTTATAACACGCTTCTTTTTCCGTCGGGGGTTGTTAAAAAGAGTCATGAACATAGAAGACGGAAAAAGAGGCCGTAGATGACTACCAATGGCCTGGCTACAAACAATAAAAAATGACATGATAGCGAGCAACAAAACAAAAGACAACTCACAATCATAGTCAGGAGTAAGAAGGAGAAGAAGTACTCGTAGATTAAGAATATAAGACTTATGACCGTAAACCTCAATTCATATTTAGAATATACTTGCTATGAATGACTACTTCCCATTCATGTGATAGCTAACGATGATGTTATGGTCTTTATATTATTTTATTTGCCTTTCGATAAGATTTATAAACACGCCCTAGAATAACGAATTCTCCAGGATTCCAACATCATAAATTTAAAAACATGGGACCACATAATATTTACTGGCACACTATTTATTTTAATATTCCACTTATTAGCGTAAAGATATACTGTTTAGGTGACAACTTGGCTTACTCTACATATATGAACTCATTTTTATTTTCGTTGACCCTATTTTTTTGTCTTTCAGCTCTAGTAGTTTCGATTATGACTTGGACTTAGGAGAGTGTGAATACTTCTTATAAGATAGCTTGATCTCTGCGACATATGTAAAAATGACGTATACATTATTGTTAGCATGTCAACATGTTACTGTATTGATACTGACTGCTGTCGCAAAGTTCAAGCTATCTTTTATGAAGTATAGTTCAATAGTCATAGTCCGGGTCAAAACTGTGGTCTGATCTATTCTCTTCTATAGAAAAATGGTTCATATTCATTTATTCTTTTAAAATGTATAACTGAATAGAAAATGTATATTGTCTTTTAATATTCTAAGTTTAGCGTAAGATTTGCTTTTAAATTTCTACCACAATTTTCATTTAAATTTCTCCGTTGAACAATCAGGCCATGGTTTTCAATATCACAGAACAACAGATAGTCATTAATGTAGAGATGTTCTGAAAACTACACAACTTTTTATATCGAACTAGCACGATGACATTATTGGTAGTGCATCGTCCCGTTATAACAAAAACCCATTTTCCTGTGTTGAATCACGACTTCCGTGACACGGTAAACAGCTGATAGGTACATTTTATTTATTTTTTCATCTAAGAAAAGTATTGATCACAAAAAAATGTTGTCCCTCGTTAATAACAAATAAAACTGCGAATAGTTCTCGTAAGTAGGTAGACAATGCTTGCTTATCTATTAATACGATTGGGCATGTCGCAAGCCGCTTTATTTTTGGATCCGCTAATAATAGAACAGTAATAAATGACATGAAAACAGCTTTAAACTTAATTGGTAACTGAATGTTTAGGTTTTAGTGCGATCAGCATTTAATTTGTAGTTAATTGAATAAGTCCAAAGCTTTCTGCAATGAATCACAGAGAAAACTTTCGTTCGGTCGTGAAAAAACTTCCTTCCGAGATTGTGACAAAAGTCATACGCGTCTATTATTATCTACTTGCCATCATCAATCAATCAACTGGGCGGGCGGCGCGGGTGCTGGCACAGGCGGGGTGGGCGGTGCGGGCGGGGAGCAGTCGCGGTGGGCGGCGCGTACCTGCGCGTGCGGCTCACCCCGCGCCGCGCGCCTTCACCAGTCAGCGCGCGCGCTCCGTGGTGCGACCCCGGTTGTCGCACGTCCGTGATTTAACGCGCTATTATGCCACTGTTTTCCGAACACATCGCGAACATGTATTACGGTTCGTCATCACCGTACACTGGATCATCTTACAGCTACAGCAGTTCAGCGTCACCTCTAGGATCGTCTTACAGTGCTTCATACCTCAATCCTGGGGGCAGTTACAGCAACCACTCGTCTCTTAGTAGCTACTCTCGTGCACCATTGTCGTCAAGATGGATTACCAGTGCCGGAAGAAACTACTCTCCTATGCTCACTACAATAACTGAAAGAGGAACTTCGAGCCCTGTAAGAATACACAGCCCAAGAAGGATTCCAATTTCATCTAGAACTTATGGTACTCCTAACTATACTCCGCGTCCTGTAAATATAAACACCGCTGACATCGATGTATCTCGAGAAAGGTACAGGCGTAAGGCGGAGGCCCCGACACCAGTTAGGCGTCCCACGCCCCCCACGCCTCCCGCACCTTCCAAATCTGAATCAACACAACCAAAAGAAGATTCAAAAAATGACAGTGAAAGTGGTCCTTTCATGCCTAGGGTCGACGGCAAACCTGAAACCGGTATCGATTCTTCACCAGGTGTTGAAAGGAGTACAATTAAACGCGGCAGAACAGTTGTGAGACTATATACCATTAAAAGAAATTCTCCTCGAAAGCCAAATGAAGAGGCTGAAGCTTCCGATGTTCCACAAGACCAAACTGAACAAGGAGTAAATGAAGAAGCCAAAACAGATGAGAAAGAATTTATGAAATGGAGGGAAAAGCTTTCAGACGATTTGACTTACAAGGATAAGAAAGAAAAGAAAACCATGGGTGCTAAGCTTGTAGAAAAGTTCCAAGTCAAGAATGAAAAAGACTTGGAAACGCCGAGTAAGGTACAGAGGAAAGAACCGGGCGAATCTCAAAGTTTACCTGTGACCCCGCAGCCAAAACCTATTCCGGTTGAAAATGTATGTTTAGACCGACGATGTTCAATAGAACTTTTGGCAGAACAAGCTAATTTGTTAGATTCATTAATAAGGAGCGAAAATCTCAGTACTGCAACTTTGGATTTGAGTAAAGTTGGTATTCCTAGTGAAACTAAAAACAATTTAGAAACATTTGATTCTAACAAACGACGAAAACAAGATTTACAAAACCCGCTGAAGACTACAAAATCTGATCATTCATTACATGATAGTCTTAAATCGTATAAGGATGTAAGAGATCCAAGAAATTTTTCAAAAAGGCGAAGTATTAAAAAATCTTCATCAGGAAGTAGTATTCGCAGATTAGATTCTATAACGGAATTCCCTAAAGAACAAGCAAATGTGGACTTGCCTGCTATAGAAGAAAGCAGATTATCATTGAAACAAGATGACACCAAACAGAAACCCAAGCCTAAGTTAAAAACTAAAATTACATCATCGGTTGAAGTAATAGAATCCCCAATGACTCCTCTGAAATTCAGGGTTGAAAATGTAACAGTAGAAGAAAAACCACGTGTGCCAAAAAAAGAAATTACTTACAGCAGTGAAGTAGAAATATTGCCTCAAATAGCAAGGAATGTACCTGAAATAAGCCAGGAAACAAATAACATTAAGAAAACAATAAATAAAAAGAATAGTGGTGATCTTGATTCGCCTGAGCCTGAAGATGGTAATTTTTGGAATAAAATAGGAAAAAGAGAAACCGTATACTTAGTAAAGAGAAAGCAAAATTTAGACGAAGCCAGGGAAAAACATAAGCGTTCTTTATTCTGGTTTCCAGAGGAAGAAGAAGTCAATAACAGTAAAGAGACCAACGACAATAATATTAGCGAATCAAATCAAACTCTTGATAAAGACACTGCTTTAACTAATGCTAACAAACAAAAAGAAACTGACGATGATGCTCCAAAAGTACCGATACTTTCAGTAAACGTAAATGAAGAATGCATTAAGGATAATTTAGACGAATTTAAGAAAGAATTTCCCGACCAAGGAAAGGATGAGCAACGAGGAGTACAAGATTCAAATATTACAAAAGAATTTGAAATCAGTAATCAATCAGATATTATGGATGAAACTGTGATCAAAGTAATACCTGAGCCAAGCGTAGGAAAAGATAGTTCAAAATTACTTGCAAATAAAACGCAGGAAAGTGAGACAACAACTATCAAAATATCACCTGCTCCAAATGAACGAAAAAGTATAGGTAAAAGTGCATCAATGGATGCTATAGATGAAAATAAAGTGGAAAAACCTAGCCAGAAGAAAACGAAATCAGAAAAATCAAAGAAGCTACTAAAGAAAGATGTTAAAGCAGACCTAAAATCTCTCCAGGCCGCACTACCAAAACCCAGTACAAAGACCCCGAAAAAATTAGAAGATACAAGTGCAAGCAGTGAAAAGTTGGATGAAAACACAGCTTTGGTAGAAAGCGTTCTTCAAGTTGCTGAACCAGTCGTTGAAGTACTTAAAAAAGGAGAACAAGAACCCTTCCAGTCGCCCGAAACCCAATTTGCTGAACAAAGAACCATAGAATCATATACTTTGACAATAACAGATACTCCCGTTGAACCGTCGAAGAATATGTCTGAAATAGGGCTACAACAAAATGAAGTAATCAAATCTAAAGAGCAAAGACCAAACGATAAGGAATTAAAAACAAACACAAAAATGGAGACACAACCATCGGAACTAGTACCTTCAAGCAACAACACAATTAAAACTGCTGAACAAAGCGAAACAAAAGTTACAGGTGCGAGTAAAAGCGTAAAAAGCTCCCCGAAATCTAAATTAGTTGATAAAGCAATTGCTCAAAATACCAGTCCATCAACAGGAGTTAACCAGATGGGCAAAGTATTGAATGGACCTAGTGTCTTATTGGAAAATAAGAGACCATCAACAGAAAAACCACCTTGCACATGCAACGGTTCGAATAATGCAAAGTCAAATTCAAACTTTAGAGCACCCGCAAAGAATTCTCCAGAAACCAAGTTAAAAACCAGCTCACCAGCTAAAAATGTTGTAACTAAGAGTGATAAGACTGATGATACAGTTTTGAAGAAGACTGTTACACCATCAACAAGTGAAGAAGCATCGACCCTAACAAACAATTACATAACTCCTAAGCCGGCTGACACAACAGCTAATGTTCCTGCTACGCCAGTAGTATTACAGACACAAGACATTCCAAAACAAGAAATTGAAGCAAGAGTACAAATTGAACAAAAGACAGGAGAGGAAAATAAGGCTGAAAATATTGTTAAAAAAGACGAACACCCAGAAACATCTACGCAGGCTGTGGTTACTGCACCAGTTATATCCAAAATACCAGTGAAGGAAGAAAAAGCGGTGAGACCTTTAATAGCGACACCACGCCCTTTGCAAAAGAAACCTCCTCAAGTAATAAATTCAGACTCATCGGAATCGTCTTCAGAAGAAGAGTCCTCAGATGAGGATGACGAAGACGAATCAGACGAAAGTGAAGCTTCTGCGGAATTTTACGAGTGTGAAAATAACCCAGATGGCAGGACTTCTACCGGTTCGAATGATTCTGGCTTCGATTCATCAGCACCTGCGTCACCTGCGTTTTCGCAAATTAAGAAAGGTAATTAAATAGACCGTAAATCAATCTAGGGACGCACATATTTATTTAATGAAACTCATACTGTCTCCACATACCTCACTAATTTTCCACTAAACCGATAGGAAACTCTGCACGTCTGCTTTTGCACGGCTTTCAGCATATTAGATGTAGCATATCTGCACAGTTGTACAAAAAACCTTTATAAGCCTAGAGCCACGCGACAATTCGTAATTTGTTTTAGACTGCGATGTAAACTGCCACCGAAAGTGTGAAAAATTGACAGCAAATTTGTGCGGCGTGAACCAGCGTCTATTGGTGGAAGCCTTGGCATCAAGAACTGCATCTAGAAAAGGTGGGTAGACACTCAAAATAGGAACACAGCACGTCTGAAGTGATATCAGCGATTTTTATGTTATCAGCTAAACGAAACATACCAATGCGAGCGTCATTGCGACGTCAGTCGTTCGGCCCAAAATAAAGCAATTTTATTGGCTAGCTATCTAACTTCTGTTACTGTTTCTGTTATTATTAGGTAGGTTAGGTATTTATGGACATGACTGTGATTAAAAAAAATCTTAACAAAAATTCATAAGAAAGAAACCAGGCCCACTAAACAAGGGAAAAATAATAGTTTGCAAAAAAAAATAGGATATTTTCAAAATAACTCTACTTTTACCAATATCTGTCAATACAATATTATTCATCAAGCACCCCACGTTTTTTAACAATAAAATATGTTTTTTGTTAATCACACTATTCTTAATTTAAATTTGTTGCAAATTATTTCCTACTTTTTTGTTTGGTCAATTAAACCGTGTTTTTTAGTTTTTTTAACTATTATTTATTTTTAACTTTTAGTTCAATCGCTATACCTGAATATCCTGGTAAGGATAATGGGACTAACTATTTTAATTATTGCATTGTCATCGGTCCTTGATAAGTGTGCAAAGTTTTAAATTGATCCGACGTTTTGAAGGGAGTGAAAATCACGTTCAAAGATTCCGTTACATTTCATAGATACATACATACCAAGTTAAAGCGTGTTTATAATAATTGCAATGACTGGTTTATAAACCAAATAAAATGTTTGTTATTCCTATTAAAGATTTTCGATTCACAAGTCAAATCAATCTATCAATTCAATAAAATCAATTTCAAGTGAATGTATTTCTAAAATTGTAAACGTATTGTGCGTATTGTTTATGTTCAGAAGTCCATTGTGGCGTGGGTGTGATATGTGGTTGTCTCTGGACGCAAGCCAATCATTTGCTCACCTGTACAAAACTAATAGGACCAATTGCAGCCACAATTAACATAAAGAGTGGGTTGACATTTAGTAAATACAGAATTTCTTTAGCCTTTGTCTACGTCTTCATTTTCTACAAGGTTGTCATTTCCTTGGTTCAGAATCAGAACATCATGGGGTTCGATGATTGATATGCTCGGCTGTCAATCATCTTGTCGCTCATAAATCTAGTTAGACCTGCACAACCAAGATTCTTGGAGTTACCTTACCTCAAAGACATTTCACTCAAATGTAGCGGAAGTGTTAATGAAGGACATTATAAATTGATCAGTCATCGATGTAGCGGCGCGTGTCTCCGCTCTCGTGACTAACGGAGCGATGGTTTTTCGATCATCGATTAATTGGCTAACCATCCTCAAACGTCACTGCATGTATTTTTATTTACAAGCTGACAGCCTGTGGACTTTTGTCAAGATTTTTATGATAAACAGAGTGTCGTAAGAGCAAAAATATTTAAAAACTTTTTCTCTTATTTTCAACGTCAGAAATAGGAATTTAGGAGTATCAGCAGTGGTCTTGTTTTTTATATCTTTTGCATGATATTAAAAAGAACATCAATAATATAATATTATTTCTCACGAATATAATGTTTGTATATGCAACAACTTGTGCCATATCTATTTTCTTCTTTTCATCACACAAAGGAATATGTTTTAAGCTTTCAAAATCATATATGTTTCGTTCTTTGAGACACTACAGTCAACGACTGTATGTTTACATTTTTGTGTGTCGAAAATGTTAAGTGTTTGTATGTCTCTTTCTAAACAAATTGGTCACAAATATTTGGTCGACTTTGATTTGTATTATGATCCTTTTAATTCGTTGAGTAATTTATTTTTTGTTCAATATTATATTCTGTTATGTATAATCCAGAGCAATTTGACTGTTGTTCCTGCGCACAGGTGGCGAGGCTTCAGGGACATCAGCGAGCGGTGCGCCGGCGCAGCCCAATAACACCGACCTATTAGAACAGGAGCTTGGTGAGACATGTTGTACTATAATAACGAGTACTTATTTATCGTCCGCTTGTGTATGTTCTTTTGTAAATAAGTTTCTTCTAGACAATTGTAGATCTATCATTGAGTTTTCTAGATATAGTGTTTATAATCTGTACTAAATTTTGCTTGCAGCTACTAACACAGATTCCATAGTTGTCACGTGTTTCATTTCAACTTTTTCAAAAATCTTTTTTGCCGAAATCACGTCTCCAGAAACTTCTAAAGAAAGAATAAAGGATTTCTTGGCTCACCATTAAAGAAATAAATTTTATGTGGTTCTATGTAAAAGTTTATTTTTTTTTTAGTCAAAGAATCATCAAAGGTGTGGTTCGGAACTATTCCCGTTCGTGTAATATAAGCTCCAGTCAATAAATTATATTTTGTTTGATATAAACTCGGAAGTTGGCACGATTGGCATAAAAACTTATTGTATTCTGATTATATCTATAAATATCTGTACTGAAGCGGCAGGACATTCGCTGAAAACAGAGTGCAGGCCCACGCCCCACTTCGAGATGGGTTCCGCATACCGACCGCGCGACGGTGGTTTTATCACTTTATAAATTATTTAATACACACGGTATTATATCACTTCCAGATTGAATGAATTAATGAGCCGCCGCTGGATCCGCGCAGCAGCTTTATTAAAACGTCAGCTGTCCACAAAGACTAATGTCCGTTCCTATTTCAAACTCAAATTTCCAAACATTTTCAACCAGATTATTTTAATCTTAGTTTTTGGAAATTATTAGCATAAACAATGGTTGTGGTATTACATCTTTTCTTTGCAGAATGAAAACGCAAAATACACAAAAATTTCTGTGAACTTGCGTGACTAAACAGGAAAATTAGAAACTCTGAGAACTTGGAGATGGACAAGTGATTTATTTCCAATCAACCGAGACTTGCCAAGTTTTGGCATCACAAAAGGAACATTAATTTTGCAAATTAATGACTCGAATTCCGAAAATAAATCAAGGAGGTAATAATAGAATCCTAAAATAATAATGCAAAACACAGCCAATTAGGTGCTTTTACCTACAAGTTCAGGGCCTGCTGAAAACGTTTGGTGTTAATGCACCAGTAAATCGATTATACAGGGTGGAATTTTGTAATGCCGGAAAGTTCTCTAAATACTATATATAGCACAGATAATATAATACTAGCATACAGATTCCTCATCCCATACAAAGAAACCGTGCTACGTAACTAGTGTTTTTCATCTGATTATACCGATTATTTCTTGTAAATATATCGCGTTCGGTTCCGTTCCACGGTGACAGATAAATCACCATCTAATAATCAATTGATATCGATAGATAAATCAATAATCAGAATAATCAGTACAGTACGTCGGGACAGTTTCTTTGTATGGGATGAGTCACCACAGACTATAGATAGAAAATTTTACTCATAGGAAACATTCCTTTATTTATTAAAAGAAAGAAAACTGCATTCAAAGATTTTCGAAAATTCGCTTGAATCTAACCGACTAAATTAAATGAAATGAAAGCAAAACCATGAAATCTAGACTTATAAATTCAATGAGTCAAGTTAAAGCACTTTTACTCAAAGATCCATCTGTATCTTTATGTGAGTAATTAATAATTATCATTGACGTCATTTAATTTATCAAGTTTGTTAGAGGGATTTCATCCTTATTATTAACCCTAACGATCAAAGCAATAACAGTAAAGGATGTAATTTTTTAAGATTTTAATCGGTTCGATTCCCGAGTGTGGCAAGCGAATTTTCGAAAATCTTTGAATGCAGTTTTCTTTCTTTTCAAAATAAAGGAATGTTTTCATTGAGCAAAATTTTCTATCTACAGTATAAAGAGTACTTTCCCTTCAGGTGGCATTACAAAATTTCACCCAGTATACCTACAGACCATAAAGAAATTAATAATCACTTCAAACTTTTAAACTTTCAACGAGACTGCGTGATAAAATTCCTATTTATTTACTACATAAAAATATTTAAGAAAAGTATCTGGCTATTCTAAATAAACATTACGTAAAGTTATGATAGGATCCCAAAGTCATCATCCGAGCCAAATAAAATAATTGTAGCCATTATTTATACGACTGATTCGCGTCAGAAATTAAAGGAGATTAAATTAACATAGAAATAGAACATAAACAAAGATCTTGTGCCTCTTGAGTTATAGGTAATGGGGCTAGTGGCTAGCACAATTTATGTGTTATGTATGATATATAACAAGCATCTGAAACATATTGGACTTTGATCGTTAAGTTTAATTTTATCGGTTATGCGATACCACACAAATAAATTCTGCAGTAGGTATTCATCATCATCAATTCAGCCGAAAGACGTCCACTGCTGGACAAAGGCCTCCCCCAGAGTCGCCACATTGACCGATCCCGTGCGTCTCGCATCCAGCGCCTTCCCACAACCTTCACCAGGTCATCGGTCCACCTAGTGGGAGGTCTTCCAACGTATCGTCTTCCGGTTCGTGGTCGCCATTCCAGAACTTTTCGGCCCCATCTGCCATCCGTTCTGCGAGCAATGTGCCCTGCCCACTGCCACTTAAGTTTTGCAATTCTTCGGGCTATGTCGGTTTCTCCTGCGGATATCATCATTTCTGACGTGATGAAGCAAGGAAATTCCGAGCATAGCCCTCTCAATTGCCTTTGGGTGACTTTAAGCTTTCTGATAAGGCACATTGTGAGCGACCACGTCTCGGTCCCATAGGTGATCACTGGCAACACACACTGGTCATAGACTTTTGTCTTGAGACACTGCGGTAAATTGGACGAGAAGATACCACGCAACTGCCCGAACGCCGCAGCAGGTATTACACCTGTCCATTTATCAGAAAGTTAATGACTGTGGGTAGCCGAAACAAAACATGTCACAAGATCGAATTACGCGGTTTTAGACTTTTTCTGCAAAAAATTGGCACACTTTCCCGCGAATATGCGGTGGGCCTTCAATAAAACAGTATTTGTAACTGTTTAATACCTAAATCTTCTCTGTGCTGTCAGCTGTGATTGTGTCTACTAGGTACTTTATCAGAGGTACCTAAGTAAGCTCTTTAAGTCTTTATGTAAGACCCTGATTCACTGATATTATTCTGTAGATTATGTCTGTCTGTATGCAATAAATCATTGTTGACTGTTTTTAAACTTATCTTCAAACCGCAGCCTAATTGTATAAGTAAATTTGGCAAAGGAAACAATCTGTTTCTTTCCCAAAAACTACTTTTCGCAAATACAAAAAGTCGTTTTTGGGAAAGAAACAGATTGTTTCCTTTGCCGAATTCACTTACACAATTAGGCTGCAGGAGACAAAATATCCTTGATTGCAGTATCTATACAAAGTCCATTTTTCCAGTTTCAATTGAAAATACAAAACTTAATATGGAAAGCTCGACTTTTTTCCCACTCGAGATCTCGTGATATCCCCGAATTAACCGCGTTGACCTTGATATTGCCGTCTGAGCAAATATTTTTAGAGACGCTCACGATCTCATCCGAGGTGAAAGAGAATTAATATATCGCACATGCTGTACCAATTATGTCATACTACTATATCGCAACGTAAACATCCATGAACTTGAATCATGTTGTAAACCAACGACCCGACGTTTACGAAAATATGGATAAACAAACGTGCATGGAGAAGCATTTAAAGGAGTAGAGAATAGAAAAGGACGAGTGTAGCTTTCCGTCTTTAGCTTACACTAATAAAAACTTCTTCCCTAGATTTACTTCTTCTAACTCTAACACAAGTAAACGATCTAGGATCTAAGGGTTTTCAAACAATAACCTAAGGATTTTCTATAATAATCATTGATACTTACAAAATTTGGCAATAACAACTTTGTATTAAAAACTCCAAAAAGCTGAAAACCATAAATTAACTTTTAACGAGCAGAACTGTCGAGAGCATTTTGTAGTTTCAGCCAACCGGAATATTAATTTAGGTATTAATAAAATAAAAACGGCTTATTTCATATTTTTATAAATATGGCGAGCTAAACAAAGTAGTAAAGTGACCGTGTCGGTGGTCGCACTTGAGAGTGTCACCCGATAAGGATCAGTTGGTTCCTAATGGCTTCAGTAAAGGATATTTACAGATGTGTATCGCCACAGGTGTACCTAGTAAATGCCAACACGCTCGTGCCAATAATTTAAAACAGTCGCAACTGTATAATGCGCACAGATAGACACAAATGTTAGAAGAGGTGAACCCTGACTAATGCGGCAACGACGAAATTAAAAAAACCGGCCAAGTGCGAGTCGGACTCGCGCACGAAGGGTTCCGTACCATTTTCGTAAAAAACGGCAAAAAAAACACGTTTGTTGTGTGGCAGCCCCCCTTAAATATTTATTTTATTTTGTTTTTAGTATTTTTTGTTGTAGCGGCAGCAGATATACATCACCTGTGAAAATTTCAACTGTCTAGCTATCACGGTTCATGAGATACAGCCTGGTGACAGACAGACAGACAGACGGACCGCGGAGTCTCAGTAATAGGGTCCCGTTTTTACCCTTTGGGTACGGAACCCTAAAAAAAGAAACAAAAGAAGGAGAAAATAACTTGCAATTGTTTAGGGCTGAGATTGGAACCCTGGCTGACAATTGAGCTGGATGAAATGAAACTTGGTAAAATAATATAAATTCTTGTCTTTAAGTTTGGTGGCCAAATCCTAGTTTTCCAAACAATGATCATCACGACGTGGTCTGGGAACGGTAATAAGTTCTATAGTTTCGGTTTAGGGCCTGCAACACAAACCAAGCGAACGAACCACACAAAATTCAAAAATATTAACAAAACAAATGATTTCATGTTTGATAATACAATCTTTTGTGACGTCATATTCTCTTTTGGATTTTCTGGGTATGTCATCGTGACATTTTCAACTGTAATAGCTGAAGCACACAGTCCACTTTTACCTCGACTTCGAGAGCGCTCGATTTCGTAACTGTGCCAAAATAGTCAGGGCTTCAGCTCTTTCTAAAGCTTTTGTTCAATTTTATAAACATCAAATCATATTTCCGGTAACTTTTCAACAAATATGTGCTTTTATAAATTTTTGGACGAAATGTTTATCATTCTCAGAGCAATCCACTGCCTACGATATCTTCAGGAAGACTGGCCGGTTCACTCCTCCTGCGCGGTCCATTCCTCGCTTCAGGAAGTATACTGTCGAAGACTTCCAGTTCATCAAGGTGTTGGGCAAAGGAAGCTTTGGAAAGGTAAGTTCAATAACTCCTTTGTTTTCATTTCAAAATTTTCAGCAATTTATATTTCAGCTTCCGCGTCGTCAGGTCATTAATTAGCCAGTGGTGTATGTTCACAAAGATCATTGTTTCCTCTCGTTGACCTGAATCTGGTTCAGTAGAAGCAAGTGCCAGATTTCTGACATGACGATCTGCTTCGATGTTTAAAAATGAATCAATATATCACAACAATCAAATTGATCATCTTGTTCTACTTTCAAAGTAGTATTCTTCAAACGTAGCTTTGAGTTTTAAATTCAGTGAGATATTAAATGTAGCAGATATCATGTAATTTCTTTTAAGTCCAACTAAACTTAGCTAATGCTCGTGTCTGCACCTTGCATATATAAAACATTATTCTTCCTAATAGCTACCAAGAAAAAGTGATTTTAATTTGTAAAAAGCCAAGGTGTGTACGTATTCTCCGTCCCAAAATAAACGAAAACTGAAACAAGGGATTTTGCCAAGAGAAAAAACAGCTCTCGCATACATAGATAATCCGTTGTGTACACGTAATGATTTGCAACGGACAACACTGAACACAGTGTATTTAGTTGCTGAAAGACGTGTCTAATAATACAAATATATGACAAACTCGACACATTCCACGACTACAAAAATAATACCCATTAATTTACAAAAGTGTTAACATGTTTAAAATCTAAAGTTATTTGTTCAATTTAACGCTAAGTCCCTGAGACGTTTTTTCAATTGGCTTTTCTTAATCAATCACTTCTTCCGGTTCGCAAAAACTAATGGTATTTTCTTAGGGATTTGCGTAACGCGGAAAGTTTTCGTTTTAATTCAGTTATATTTCTTATATCATTCTTACATAACTTTGGCACAATTTATCAATGCCAGATTTTATTATCGCTCTTTTTCGATCACTTTTAACTCTAACAATTTACTGTTAGCCTCATTCTCTAACTGAGACTTAAAGACTTTCGATCTTGTTTCCAAAATCTCTGCGTTGGTGTCAGCTATCCAATCCTCTGGTCCGACATAATTATATATTTCCATTGTGACTTATTTTCTTACATCACTTGTGGGAACAGTCAGACAAGTTATTCTAAGACAGTGGCATCTGTATTCCTGTGACATTTCGCCTGGTAAGCCTTACGCCCTTTCAGTGCAACAGCCTATTTCAATAAACTTACGCTAATTATGTACAGCTGAAATGTCGTAAGAACTTCTATTATATGGTTATTATTATTAACGGCAGGAGGTAGGTGTATTTAACTGCTACGAGCGCGGCAACACAAAACATATTCTAGTATCTTGACACCTTAGTTATTGCACTCTAAAACTGTGTCAAAGTGTTAGGAAATCATATGAAAATAGAATTAACTACCTGTGAATTCAAGAATAGACGGAACTGGGTCAACAAAGAGCACTTCATGTTCATGTAAACTCATGACAATTTGAAAAGAGAACATCATAACATTTTGACTGGTGAAGGAAGAGAGTTTGCTGTAGGTTCGCAGTCGTACGCAAATACTTATGTAAAATGGGAGAAAATACTGTGTGGGTAACGTTTTTATTATGTCTCAACGACCTATTACACGTGTCATCATGGTTGATGACGTCAGTAGACGCGTCCGATTCCCACAGGTAGACAGTGACAGGGCAGACTACAGACCTACGTCATAGCAAGTTGAGCCATCTAAAATATTAGGTGTCTAGTTGATTTTGACAAGTGACGATATAATACCATTAATTTCTCACTTTCGAGACGCAGCGGCGAGCAGCCAGTTAATGATGACGCACAGAACATCAAAGAGTTAGGAAATGTCAAATAATATATTTATTTTGCACGTAGAGGGCGATGAACTCGTAAAGTTTTCGACCATAATGAATCTGGCGTCCGTGTAAAGGAATATAAAATGCAACTTTGAATGACCTGAATTTGAAATGAGTCGCAGCTAATAAGGTACTCGTGAATATTATTGACAAGAAAATGCTTTAGTTTAACCTCCTCAAATGAAGAGGCGTCGTTTTAGGCTCTAGATAGACGGACTGCATTTGAGTCGACTGGGCAGTCGGTTAGCAGTTTCGATGCAGTTGTTCAGATGTGTTAAGTATGTCAGCTGCACATAAACTGCAAATGCAATCCGTCTGTCTTGAGCTAGTCTAGAGATGCAAGAGCTTTTATGGTCCAAAGGTCTGGTGTAAGAGGACACCTGTGGTAGGTATAACGGTGGGATTTGCCTACACCTTATTTTAAACTTCAGTGTTTGCTTGTGTAATACTCGTAAATAAAGGAGACATAAAATCAAAGCTCACATTTACCTGTCAGTCGCCAGCTATAAAGTCTCCTCGGACATCGTCGCCCTTTCCTTTCAACTGCAGATAAAATTATCTACCGATATTGTGCAACAAACTCTGTCAGCTTTGAGCTCCAAATATTTCTGAACCCCCTGAAGTTTAAATTATTATTTCGTTTATTTATCTTTTTTCTTATTATATTACATTTTTAAATATTTAAAAAAGAAAACATAGAAATTTAAATTTAACTTAATTTTTTTTTGTCTCTCTCACTTAGTATTTTGATATACCTACGTATAAAAAATAAATACTTCGAACAAATGTTATTTTGGCTAAGTGTAACTTCGGTAAAAGTTTTTCGACCAAATGAAACGTCGGGGTAACGAAAAAAATCGAATTCATAATAGGTCAACTGAGACAGTGGCAGACGTGACTTCGATGAAGTAAAAAAAAACGAAACGCATTTCACCTAAAACTTTTCAACTATTACAGTTGAAAAGTTTTAGGTGAAATGAAATTCGGTCAAATATTTTTCGAACTTATGATAGGTAACCCTCGCGCACTCGCACACGGTTCCGTACAAATCTCAACTTAAATAAAGGTATTATAGACCTGAGTATTTGATGAATTTCAATTTAATACCTCTACGCGTTCATGAGGAAAGGGGTAGTAAGTTTAAAATTATTTTATTATATGATGTAACTAAAAATTTACGGTTTTCACAGTTATTCCTTTATCTGTGCTATAAGACGTTGCTTCGTACCAAATTGCAAGATTCTGAGTTCACGGGAAGTACCCTGTAGGTTTTGATTCCCTTGCGAGTGTCGAAAATTTGCGGAAATTTGCGGCATAAACGGCTGTATATTTTGATTGCGTTGGCTTAGAAGTTTGTTTTTTTCATAGCTTTATGGGACAGTAGACCTGAGTATTTGATATAAATTTCAGATTGATATCTCTACGCGTTCTTGAGAAAAAGGGTCTTGACAGACAGTAGTCGGACGGACAACGAAGTGATCCTATAAGGGTTCGGTTTTTCCTTTCGAGGTACGGAACCCTTAAAAGACTAGAAAATGGGGTATTAAGTCCGCCTATGTAATCTACCACAGCTGTACAATTAAGTTTCAATCAATAACGTTGCACTACTGACTAAATCGTTACTCCATACCAAGCACGATTATAAAGACTGCAAGAAACAATCATCATAACAACACACCTGTATCCCACGAAGATTTAGGCAAAGGTGAAGGTGCACCAATATTAAGTACACCACGAGAAATAAACAAAGGAACAAAAACGTAGAAGAAACAAAACAAAAAGGTATAGTACATGTGTTCCCGTCAGTGGCGTAATAGTAGGATGACAGAGCATGCAAACTGCCTCCAGCACTGCCTTGGACCCCAGTCCGAGACCCCGTGAGAACAGAAATACACTAAAATTTATTTAAAAAAATATATCAATTTTTTTATCAAATAAATAAAGAACAAACACGCATTTCGCTAAGACTTAGAACACATTCTTGGGCTAAGGGATGGGGTCGCCATCCGATGAATTTGCCACGGGCCTCACCTTGTATAGTTACGCCACAGGTTTCCGTTACTCTAAACTCATTTGTGACTATAAGATACCTACCTGTCTCAGATATAGTGCTTTGACATTTCAGGTTGTTAGCCAGACTAAAGTGAAAATAGAAATCAGGGCAGATGAGCAGGCCTCACTGTGACTTCTGCAATAAATTATTTTAATAACCGCCCAGTTTCTCAGAATCTCTTTGAAAGAAAATATCGAAATATTGTGACAGGAAAATTAGCACAACAAGACAACAATGCTCCTCGGAATTAGGTTGATTTTTTTGTTTATTTGGCATGACATGATTTGTTAATAGAGGTTCCCAATTATAAATAAACAAAAAAAAAATCAGTCCCCAACACAATATGATTTTTTTTTATTGTAAACTGGAATAGACGTATTATTTTTAAGACAATATTTGTTGCGTTGATATATCTGATGACAGTGCATTTACAATTTCGGTGTAAATGCAGTGGTGACCGTAACCTCAGCGATGATGCGCAATGGCAGCTTGCCACCTGCAGCTTAGCGGTTCGCCGCAGTTTACCTGCCGTACATATCGTACTGAAACATTAGATTTATTCGCTCTATTTCGGGTGCCTACATCACTGGCCACCTTTCCAACGTCATCGAGCACGTGTCATCGTCCTCCCTCCGCTCGACGCACTGTCGCCTATTAACTATTGTCTATCGTGGCTTAGAAGTCTACCTACCATCTACTATTTATACAATTATTATCTAGCTGTAGAATGATATGTATTACAGCCAAAACAACACGAATCTTTCAACGTTTATAGAGGCGCGCTATTTTCTACGGCGTATTTTTATTCTCTAAACGGACGCGTCACGTGAATGTGTTTTCATCGATTTCTTTAGCTCTTGTGTCTGTAGATACCTACCTATTCTTTATGCAGCTTTTCTTTAAGATACTAACAATTTGGCTAGCACACCTGTGGAACCAAGAGCACTTAATTTTGGATAAGATTTTCTCAAAATAAATGAACAAGAGAATGTGTTGCGTTAAAATTGATTTACGGCTATACCAAATACACGTTTCTAAAAGCAAGTGATCCGCGCGTTACGTGAGCCAGAACACAACGTCTTCCTGGTTTCGCAGTGCTGGCCCAATTGCCTTTGAGAATGGGCCAAGAATACGGAGAAAGCATATTAATATATGAATTATAAAATGAAATCTTCTGTCGTGCGAGTGTCTCGTTTGCTTCCTGCGATTTAAATCAACACATAATTTCACTTTGTTTTTGTCAAACCTGGATTTGCAAAGAAACTAATAAAATTAAGAACATCTCTTAAAATATTTTTTGTGAAACGCAGTGCTTGATATTTGATAAGAACACGATGGCAAATCATTGAGTGACTCCATCAATTGTATCGAGTCTGCCTCTCCATCTGCATGATTTTTCAAAGACAAATCTTTCGTTCACAGTTTGTTTTTGTGGCATCCGCTAACGATTTGCGTCTCTCTAAATAGAACCGGTATCAATATCTGTTTGTCTCTGTAATACCGACTATTTATGCGTGCCTACGCACTGAACTGGAGAACTATAGGTCGATGAACACTGTTTAAAAGTTTAAATATATATTAGGTTCAGAGAATATTCAGTACGTACATACATAATCGGTTGGGTAAGGTCTTGTTGAGGTATCTGTATAATTTAATAAGACAAATCAAATTCAGAAAGGCTAGACTTTTCCAAAGAAAATACAACCCAGACAATTCAGTGGATTCTTAATACTTCCAGGTTTTATTGGCAGAGCTTCGCGACACAGAATATTACTACGCCGTGAAATGTTTGAAAAAAGACGTGGTTTTAGAAGACGACGACGTGGAGTGCACTTTGATCGAGAGGAAAGTTCTCGCTCTTGGCACAAACCACCCCTACCTCTGCCATTTATTTGCCACTTTCCAGACGGATGTAAGTAAACTCAACATTTATAATAATATTTCAAGCTTCATGATGACATTTAAAATCACATCATTCCATCTATTTTTTGCGGAATTCATTAATGGTTACGCTTTCATATTTACATCGAATAAATTGTGGAAGATATTTCTACAAATCTTCATTAATATAATTTGTAAATAGAGGATAGGCAGTGAGCGAATAGTATTTATAGTGAAAATTGGCGGTGTGGGCTCTAATAGCTGTTATGGTTGCCGGTAGAATCTGTTTTATGCAAAATGATGAGTGGGTGTAATTTGTAGGACCTTCGGCACAATATAACGATTCTGAAAAGACGACAGTCAGTCTGTTCAAACAAAGCTTTGGACAGTGCCCAATCTGATGAGAAGCGAGTATCTACTTAGAAAAGCCGAATAAAACGGCGATAGATCATGTAGGTACATATTTACTTACAGCAGTTACCGCCACGTACTTACAGCATATGAGGCGGTCTATGTGCTGGACAGTTACTTCTTATTCGTTAAAATTTGCCTGGAGAAATTAGGATCCGTTTTTGTAATGTTTTAGGTGTTTGTTTTAGGTGCACGTAAATATTTGAATTGAACACATGACTATTTATGAAAATGCTCAAACGCGGAACGCCCGATTTCGAATGTTTTTATTTGGTGTCATAATAAAAACATTCTTGTATAATCATTTTAGTCTCACCTGTTCTTCGTGATGGAGTATCTGAATGGCGGTGACCTGATGTTCCACATCCAGCAAAGCGGGCGGTTCCCGGAGGCACGCGCGCGGTTCTACGCTGCGGAAATTGTGTCAGGACTCAAATTCTTGCACAAAAGAGGCATTGTTTACAGGTAATTTCAGAAACCTTGTCATTTTAGTCGTGTGTCGTGGTGACTTGTGTCGAGTATACGCATTGTGACTACATGAGCATCTTAGGGCGAGGCAATTCTTGCATTGTATTAAAAGCACCATTTCTTTAAAAATCTAATGATATCGCACCGCCTGTAATGCCGTGCCTGCCTGCTGCCAAAATGATGGTTTTATTACATATTATACTTTCAATATAATTTTACACATGCTGAGTAGATCCGTTTTGGTCTCGAACGGGGTTTTTATTTTTATTATTGTTTAATTTTATGCTTATTTCTCGTGTCTCCTGTGCGGGTCACAAATAATATTTTTTCTTTTTTTACTATTAAAATCACTATTCTCAACGCCCTAGGACGTACGCTACTGACTCCTAAGAGGTGAGATGTCTTGCACTAACACCTGATGATATGTATTTTCTTCCAGGGATTTAAAACTGGACAATATCCTGCTTGACTTCGAAGGGCACGTGCGCATCGCTGACTTCGGCATGTGCAAGCTGCAGATCTACTTGGATAAGACGGCAGACACTTTCTGCGGCACACCAGACTATATGGCACCGGAGGTCAGTACCTAGTAACCTATTTATTATATCCCACAGTTGGGCAAATACCTGCAGCCTAATTGCGAGAGTGAATTCGGAAAAGAACACGTATAGGAATGGGTGACGACACCTTTAAAATAAAGACTTCCGTATTGCGTAATACATTCGAAAGGAGATAAGGTTATGGAACGGATATGTGTAGTGAATTCACCATATAGGGTGAAGGACTTACCCTTTCTTACCTTTTCTTTCTTATTTAAGTGATAGATATCAGGTTGTAGAAATAAATGACATCAACTCTTTAAATGGCACAGAACCAAAATATCAATCTAAACCTAAAAAAGTACTGTACGGTGTACCACAAGGTAGCGTGCTAGGGCCGCCCTTATTCGTAATTTACATTAACGATCTGCCTAACGTCACACAACACCCTATGATTCTTTTTGCTGACGACAGCACAGCTATTTTTACTGGTGAAGATATGGATACTTTTGAAGCAGATATAAATAATACCCTTAATGTAATAATTAACTGGCTGACAAATAACAACCTGGTCATCAATTTAGAAAAAACTAAATTAGTCACATTCCCTCGAAAGAGTAAAAACTGTCTCAACATTCAACATGATGGTACAGTGATTGAACAAGTCAGCTGCGTAAAATTTTTAGGGCTGTGGATAGATAATGATATGAGTTGGCAAACACACATTGACACAGTATGTAGTAAACTGAACCAGTACTCATATGCTCTATACAAATTGACTAAAGTTGTCGATCAATCAGCTCTATTAACTGCCTATCATGCCTATGTATCATCAACCCTAAAATACGCCATTATTTTCTGGGGCAACGCCACAAATAAAGAATCAGTGTTTAAAGCGCAAAAGAGATGCGTTCGCGCAATTGCTGGTATCTTTGTTCCTGAATCATGCGAACCATATTTTAAAAAGTTTAAAATTCTGACCTTTCCATCAGCTTACATCTATGAAGTTGCGGTATTTGTTAAAATAAATAAAAATCTATTCGGTGAACTAAAATCAAAAAGATATATACTTAAAATATCTAGTTTACCATATAGAACTGCTCTTCTGAGCAAAAGTCTTTTTGGGATGGCATCAAAAATTTACAATAGGATACCTGTGGACATTTTAAACACTAAGGAACTGCCACTATTCAAATATAAATTACGTAATTTTTTAATTGACAAAGCTTACTATACGATCCAAGATTTTCTTAATAATTAGTACTTACTACAATCTGTCACCACGCATCTAATTATTTGTTTGTAAGATTTGCTATAAATGTGATATGTGATACCTATGAATATTTTGCATGTTGACTTAATTATTGTATGCCTACTAGGCAGGACATAATGGAACTGTAATTTACCTAACATCTATCTGTATAACCTATGCCCACAATAAAAAGATTTGATTTGATTGATTTGATTGACTTTCTAAATTATTTACGCAATAACGAAATTTTTTTTTTTTAATTATCGATAGGCTCTCGTTTGACCACTACCTCGCCTGATGGTAAGCGATGATGTGGCCTACGGTGAAGCACGCTTGCCTAGAAGTAACCTATTCACTCTTGACTTAAAGGTTGTAGCTATCAGGGAACAAAGACTACGGAAGGGAATTCCACTCCTTAGCTGTGCGCACAATGAAAGTATTAGCAAAACGCTTTGTGCGTATGGGTGATCCCACCATGTACCGATGGGGCATGGCCGTACGGAAATGTATACCTTTATCCATTGTTGGTGATCATAAATAAATAAGAAAATTAAATAACATTGGATATGTTCATTTCAGGTAGGATTTGAAGATTCTTTAACTGATTTGTATGTTATGTGTGCGTGCGCATACAAAATTAGTTTTTAGCTAACATTTCCACTGCTGAGACACAGGCTTATTCTATAAGATAGGTAGATAGTAATTTTGGTTTTAGCTGTAGATAATTTATTTAAATCTTATTAAAAACGTAGGTACCAATCTATGCTATTTTAACTGACTTACCAAAAAGGAGGAGGTTATATGTTCGACTTTATGCTTGTTTTTTTATTTTTTGTATATGTTCACCGATATCTCCGTCAATTGTGGACCGATTTTGAAAATTCTTTTTTGTTTCAAAGAGTATGTTTCGAAATTGGTCCCATTTTAATTTGCTGAAGGTCTGATGAAGACCTTCGGAGATATACAACAGAACTCTTCAATAAATAACGGCAAAACTCTCGGGATTGCTGCAATCGCATGTCTGTTTATTGTTTATACCATTTCATAACATAACCTCACGCCAGTACGCTCTAAAGGGGTACGCAGATCTCTCATTTCATCGGTTATGTTCAAGTTTCATGTTATTCGGGTAATCTATTCTGGCATTATAGGCACCTTACTAAACAACTTGCGTACCTATCTATTAGGTAGGTAAAACTAAAAAGGGAAAAATAAAAAAAAACTTTTTTGCAAAAAAATACTACCGACTTTCAAATGAAAAACTACAAAGTAAAAAATTACTTAATTTTTGGAAGTCAGGGTGTCCATATCGCAAAAAAATTGGTATCTACGAAAGACACCGACTTCCAAAAATTAAGTTATTTTTCACTTTGTAGTTTTTCATTTGGAAGTCGGTAGTATTTTTTTTTAAATTGTTTTTTTATTCAATAATAAATTCACTCTAATAAAACAATGTAGGTCTACCTATCTTCACAGTTCTTGTCGTAATTAATAGCTAATGGATGATACATACACCTGCCAATCCCGTGGTTGGTAATTTGGCAGTCGCGTTAATGGTATTATAATCGTAATTTATATAGCCCCTTTTACAACTAGGTAAAAGTTGACCCGACAGACTTCGTATATCAACTGCTACTTTGATGACATAAAGAAAACCACTACACTGATGCCGCAATCAGCCAACTACTGGGCCCAAAGAACCCACCATCAAGTTTAAGTGCCGTGGACGACACAAAATAAAACTGTCAAAGTGCGAGTCGGACTCGCGCACGAAGGGTTCCGTACCATTATCGCAAAAAACGGCAAAAAAATCACGTTTGTTGGAGCCTCACTTAAATTTTAATTTTATTTCTTTTTTTTTGTACATATTTGTTCTTATAGCGGCAACAGAAATACATCATCTGTGAAATCAACATTCAACTGTCTACCAATCACAGTTCATCAGATACAGCCTGGTGATAGACAGACAGACGGACCGCAAAATACATCTATGAAAAACTTTTTCACAAAAAAGAAGTCTGTTTATTTCTATTTGTGAAAAGGTTTTTAGGGTTCCGTAGCCATATGACAAAAAACGGAACCCTTATAGATTCGTCATGTCTGTCCGTCCGTATGTCACAGCCAGTTTTTTCCGAAACTATAAGAATTATGCTTTTGAAACTTGGTAAGTAGATGTATTCCGTGAACCGCATTAAGATTTTCGCACAAAAATAGAAAAAAAACAATAAATTTTAGAGGTTCCCCCCTCATACTTGAAACTGAAACAATTTTTTTTTTTCATCAATCCCATAAGTGTGGATAGGTCTTCAAAAATGATGTTGAGGTTTCTAATATCATTTTTTTCTAAACTGAATAGTTTGCGCGAGAGACATTCCAAAGTGGTAAAATGTGTACCCCCCCCTGTAACTTCTAAAATAAGAGAATGATAAAACTAAAAAAAATATACGATCTACATTACCATGTAAACTTCCACCGAAAATTGGTTTGAACAAGATCTAGTAAGTAGTTTTTTTTTAATACGTCATAAATCGTAAACCGCAATTTACCAAGTACGGAACCCTTCGTGCGCGAGTCCGACTCGCACTTGGCCGGTTTTTATTTCTCTCTTTTGAGTTTTAGTACACAAAACACCATCACTAAAAAGCAGTAATATCTATAGTACGGTACTTAAAGGATTTACAAAATACCAATAAATGCTCAATTTACACATTCGTGCTGTTTGCCCTAAGGTGTTCGGTTGTACGCTCCTTAACATGAAAACTTCTGGACCGATTTTGGTGAAACTTGCACTATTCCCTAAGTTTAGAGATAGGTACTCAATCCAACATAAAAATAATTGTCACGATCCGATAAGTAGTTTCGGGGAAATGCGTGGACAAACGCATACATACATAAAGACAAACATACCTACATACACTTATGAAATTTGGCACATGTGTAAATATCCGTAACATATGTGAACATTGTGCAGTTCTAACAATATTATAAATAAACGAGTCGAATTGATTACCTGCGTTTTTATGTTATCGTTTGAATGTAAAGGTGTTTTTCGCATGTTTTGGTAACAACTGCATAGGCGCATATATTCCCCAATATTAACGCAGTACCTAATGCCCGTGCGCCCTCTCGGAGCCAGAATATCAATATTGAACCTCCTTTTGGACAGTTTTGTTTGCAAAATATTCATTGATTGACTTATGCTATTTATTTTACCTATGAAGAAATTCTAGCTATCAATTTATCTGTGTAAAAATATTTTAAACATCCCAAATCGTTTTGGAGGAGTATCCAAAAGTAGCGAAAAAATATCGTGTTGTTAATTATTATTTTAAAGCAAAACTATTAGTTACACGAAAAAACCATGTTTCACAAATAATGTAGGTAGGTACATGAATCATTAATACTTATATATGTTTTTCAAACTTTTAACCTAGCCGTTACTATGGCGTAGGTATGCTTTAGAAAGTAACCGATTGACGGTACTAAAGCGGTGGCAGAAGGTTCTCCTAGTCGACGGCAAGAACTATTTTGAGCGCGAGGTTAAAATGCATGCTATCTCATCCGACAAAACGTGCGAATGAGATAGATGCTGTGATGAGCAGTAAGAAGCTAGTTTGCGTACAAATTAGCACTTTTGCAAATTTGTATCGAAATGGATGATGATTTAGGACGAAAACGAGCGCGCGAATTTCTTTAAATAGACCTTTGGGAGTCTAGATATCATGAAAAAACTACTAAATTTATATTTTCAAAATAAAATAATTTGCATTGTTGAATTACTAATCTATCCCTGTATGGAGGCCGTTTTGAAATTTTCCTTCTTCTTATGGTATTTATTTCCGCCCAAAGATGCGTTAAAATTTGTGTTGAAATATGCGGGGGTTAAAAGCTTATTTTTAACCCCCGCTGGAAAAAAAGGGGTGTTGTTTCACGTGTGTTGCTGTGTATCTGTCTGTGGCATCATAGCGCCTAAACGGATAAACCGATTTCGATTTAGTTTTTTTTGTTTGAAAGGTAATTTTGTCGAGAGTGTCCTTAGCTATGTTTGAATAAAATCGGTTCAGCCGTTCAAAATTTATGGGCATTATACTGTTTGAATCGGGGTGTTTTCGCAAGATAAATGCGTCGGGGGTTTTTTAAATTGTGAAATTTTACTTGTATTCACCGAAAACAGAGAATAAAAAGCACTTTTAATCACTGTTTTGGTGTTTGAATTTGGAACACACCAATGTATTAGACCTCCATCTCAATGCTATGTAACCTCCTTGCGCCTTATTGCGCAAAATATACTCGATACAAACTTCTTGTGCAGAGAATTCTCGACTTTCAAACTCTTTCTTCGATTTTAATTTTGAGTTTGTTTATATTTAGGATTTAAATAATGATTTTGATTTTAGTCTAGGGTATTTATTGAATACTTATTTGGATTGTAATTCTAATATTAATTGCAATGGAGTTTAATTAATTATAATTATGTAACGTAACGGAGGTGGTCACCGGCCCCTAAAACACAGGTGCTGTTACCTAGCTCAGGGGTCAGGGCTTCACATTTTTTTGTAAATTTTGAAGGAAATAAACCATTTATTTTGTATTTATTATATTCCTTGTGCTTAAATCTTTCTTTTTCTCGTAGTTATGGTATAAAATATACTATACAACTCTTGATTAATAAAACGGATTTATATCGAGGGCCATGAATCACTCCCTACGGTCGTGATTCAGTCGTTAGAATCCTTCACTTGCTCGGGATTCAACTATGGCCCTCGCTTTAAATCCGTCCTTTATTCACTAGTAGCTTAATATACTATTGTTTCCATAAAGGGCTGGATAATGATGAGAAAAATTGATATAATTTTTTATTTTGAACGTACATCGTCAAACAGTGGAGTAATCGCCAAACTACGTTTGTATGGAAGAATTATCGACTAGTGTAACCTTAAATTAAAAAGTGATTTCACTGGAATGTTACAATACAACTTTTCAAGAAATTAAATGTTTTTTTTTTCAGTTTGTGAAATATTTTAGACCACGCTGCGCTTAGGAGTTATTGGCATTTCGCCGTCGTTGTGTTTGATAAAAAAATATTTAAAAAAACTGTCAGTCTCGTTGTGTTGCATATTTATGATATGACAGTACACTACTACTATTGACTACGGATGATTGCAGCCAAATGTCTATCAACACTATGCACAACAACAAGTTACCGTCTCATTCTGTCCTCTACAACGCAACTCGTCGCGTAGGTCACGCGACTGAAGATAGGTACGTTTATCCTACCGAATTCAGCGACATCTTGGGAAAGTCATTTTAGAGTCGTCAATAAATTACGATACTTTTCACTCTCCCATCATAATACACGTTGACATTCAGGCTGAACCTCAGCTTTCATTCACATCGAGCTGCGAGAGCAGTTGCCGTGGTAGTCCAATGGAAACGGCACTGACTCCAGAGTTGTCGATCGTGGTTTCGAACCGAGGCAGGCGCTTTACGTTGTTTAATTTATTTACGACTTATCCTTGAACCATAAATTCGACATCTACCAACCCGCACTTGGCCCGCGTGGTGAATAATGCCCACTCTCTCAACTCAACAACAACAGTAGGAATGTTATTTACTGACTATGGTTATACTTTGGGCTATGAGAGTGAGGGAACAAAGAGATTTGTGTCAGCGCACACACTTGTGCACTATAATATTTTGCACGTAGATGGTAATATCAGCTTCGGCCGCTATGGTTGGGATTCGGTGAGAAGGACTATCATCTATTTATATAAAAATCAATGTCACTTTTCGATGTAATTTTATAACTCAAGAACGGGCTCACCTATCCAAACCAAATGTTTAGGCTTTGTTCGGACTATTTAGTAGATGGTTTATGTTTTTTTTTTCAGTAGTTAGGGTAGATAGGGTAGGGTAGTTGACGGGAGCGAAGCCGCGGGGGTCAGGTAGTATATTATAATTAAGCTATTTTGGTGTACCTACGATAGACTATATTATATCTACCTATAAGCTTCATGTTATCAATTATGTCTTAAGTAGTGCTCAAACACTGCCAAATGCGTTTGTCAATATGTTATATTCGGTCATTGATTTATGACATCACATAATTATTACTAGAGTTGGTGCTAGAAACCTTTGAGTTAAACCTCTAACGCCACGGTCATCCGCGTTTACGATACCTGGATAAACAAAGGGTTCTAATAAATTTGTCTCATTTCAGATAATAAAAGGCTTGAAATACAACCAGGCTGTGGATTGGTGGTCTTTCGGCGTGCTGCTATACGAGATGCTGATTGGTCAGAGTCCATTCAGCGGCTGCGACGAGGATGAGCTGTTCTGGTCTATCTGCAACGAGATGCCATCGTATCCGCGCTTCCTCTCGAACGAGGCGCTCACCATATTGACCAGGGTATGGGGATAAGTTTAGTTATGATATTTATTTATTTATTTATTTTATTTTAAAGAAGGCTTACAGACTAACAAACCAATGACATAAAGAATGTAATATTAAACAAATAGCTAATAACAAGCCTCCACATATAGTTAATGGAAAAAAAAGTCGATAAAAAGAAAGTACATACAAGGTAAGATAATTTTAGTAGTAGATAAGTTAGCTATCCTTGAAAAATGATTGTGCCAATAGCCGTCTCAAGGTCGCCACACTGGTACAAAACAAGTCGACATTAAGGTCCCCAGGTAGCTTATTGAAAAAAAGTGGACTTCTTATCGAAAAAACATTCCGCCTATAATTAGTCATTGCGCTAGGTATACTCAATATAGGCCGCTGTCGTAATCCCATCAGGTTTGTGCGTAATGACAGATTAGCAACGAGTGTAGGGCAGTCAATGTGGCCATTTGCTATACCCAAAAGTAAACTCATGTCCCCAATATAACGTCTCATCTCCAGAGGAAGGAAGTGGTACCGTTTGCAGCGGTGCTCGTAGTTAACTGAGTATTGCTGAGCCCTATAATCCAGATAACGTAGGAATTTTCTTTGGACGCCTTCAATACGGGACTTATAAGTCTCATACTGCGGGTTCCAAACCTGAGACGCGTATTCTAAATGGCTGCGCACGAAAGAACAATACAAGATCTTAACAGGTTTGAGAGATCGGAAACAGGCCGTGGTACGTAATATAAATCCCAGAGCTTTGGAAGCTTTTGCAACAATGCTATTTACATGCTGATCAAACAGAAGCTTGCTGTCTATTAGTACTCCTAAATCTCTCACGCTATTCAACCTGCCAATGAGCTGACCGTTCAAGGTGTAATTAAAGTTTATCAGAGAAGTACAACGTGAGAATGTTAGGAACTTAGGAGGAAGCATTTAGAGACATTTAATTGGAGTTTGTTACGGATACAATATGTTTCAAACCTATGCAGGTCGTCCTGCAATTGACATGCATCAGACATATCTCGCACAACTTTATGAATCTTCACGTCATCAGCATAAAGTAAAATATACGAATGACGAAAGCATTGTTTTATATCTGCAATGAACAATATAAATAACAGAGGACCCAAAATGGACCCTTGAGGTACGCCTGAAGGGACAGAACTCCAACCAGAGGTGTAGCCCTGAAGCACGACAGCCTGTGTTCTGTTCTCTATATAGGAGGAGAACCACCGGTACAGGTCACCGTGTATTCCGGCGAGAAACAGCTTCTTCAGCAGCATACAATGATCAATACGGTCGAAACACTTACTATAGTCGGTATAAATCACGTCAACCTGTCGCTGTGCCATGCCGCCCGTAATGAACTCTTGTGGCAGAAGTAAGTTAGACGTGGTCGAGCGGTTCCTAACAAAACCGTGCTGTTCCTCACCAAGAATTGACCTGAAGGCCGCGTAGACATCGGTATAAACTATGCGTTCAAAATTTTTAGAAAAAAGGCAAATTTTTGATATAGGCCGATAGTTTTCAATATTAGCCTTATCGCCCTTTTTAAAGACGGGAGTGACGAAAGCAGACTTCCAAATCTTCGGAACTTTACCCTCGGAAAGAGAGCGCTTGAATAGAATATAAATGGGTTCAACAAGACTATCAGCACAAGCAACTATGAACACAGGGGGTATCAGGTCAGGTCCACCTGATTTACTGAGGTCTAAAGATTTCAGCAGCTTCAGTATACGTGAGCGGTTTATGTCAACTTTGCTGATAGACATTTCAGTATTACTACATTGCTCATTAGAAGAACGCTCATCATCAGCCGTTGATTCAGGTTCTGAAAAGGTGGACTGGAAATAGGTAGCAAAGGGGTTGCTAATATCCTGTCCTGTATTCACAGAGGTCTCACGGTAGAACATCTCATTAGGAAATGAGCCAACCTTCTTCTTACTTTTAACGAACGTCCAGAAAGATTTAGGATTCTTTACAATAGAAGCCTCAATATTTGCCATATAATTGTCATAACAAGTTTTTTCCAGCTCATAAACTCTGGTACGCAGCAATGAAAACGAGTGATAATCTGACAAGTTACTGTAACGTTTATATTTAATGTGAAACTTGTGTTTTTCTCTAATAATTTTAATTAGTGCTGGAGTATACCAAGGAGGATAAGAGAGAGATATGATGATAAATGGGGCATTATAGACCCAAACCGACACCGGTGCAAACTGCAAATGCGGTGTTCCTGTTCAAACCAATGTCCCATCTGCTGGACATACACCTAAGTGCAGGTGTATCTCCAGCAGATGGGACATTGGTTTGAACAGGAACCCGTTCCGAGGACCAAAAACGCCACCCATGCTGCGATTAAAAAGGTTGTTTTCCTAATGTTTATGACCTTTGTTGTTGTAGCTTTTGGACAAAGATGCGCGGACCAGGCTGGGCGGCACCGAGTGCATGCACGGAGACATCAGGGAACAGGACTTCTTCCACGCCATCCACTGGGACCGGCTCGAGAGACGCGAACTGGAGACGCCCTTCAGACCGCGAGTGGTAAGTGAACATTACTACCAGCTGACTTGCAACGTTTTCTGAATTATGGGAACAGTTTTTCAGTCCTGCATCCAACCTTTACTTTTTATATAACCAAAGAGATTTCACTAGTGTCATTCTCTCTAAATTATGAGCTTCCATTTTGAGAATCGGTCCGTTGTTGCTAACTACTACGACTATCAGTTAAATCCGTGAATTCTTTTTACAGAGACACCCAATGGACACTCAATACTTCGACAAGGCGTTCACCGGCGAGCGACCCCGACTTACCGCAGTTGAGCCCCACGTCTTGCGCTCCATGGACCAAGAACCTTTCAGAGGCTTCTCCTACACCAATCCCAACACAACGGACCGCTAAACACAACTCTAGCACATTGAGCGATGGTTGAAATTCCCTTGTTACATTTAGCAGGCGCGGGCGCAGCAACGTTTTCGAGAACGTTAGGAGCGTGATCGTCGGTGTTATTATTGGTGATTGTAAGTCCCGCTGGACGGTAGTCTTTGGCAGTCAAGTTTTTGTAGTCGTAACGAATAAGTACTTAATACCCATGAGCAGAGAAAATAGAACATTCGAAACAGTCGATGTCTACAATCTACTTTTTTACAGGAATGGGTTGAGTTAATAGCTGCCTTATAAGTGTTGTATTCTAAAACCAATCGATACCTACATGTAGATGGTATCTTAAATTAAATCAGTTGAAATGCATATCAATTAAAACGTATGTTTATTGTGTCTGGTACACGAATTGTATTGTTATATGGAATAGGTGTTAGGTAAGGGCTGTAACACACACACTGCATATCGCCTCTTCTTTGCATTCAACGATCGCTTCTAATTAGCGTTTTATTGTCAGCATGTGTGTTACATGGCTATTTAAATAATTACAAATATTTTATATATATGTTCACTATATTCATGTTATTTAAATTGTACAAACTACAAAAAAAGCTTTATTTAGGAATCCGAACATAGCCAACAATGCAAAAGAAAATATAGTCTTCCATTACCTTTATCTGTTTAGAGAACCATAAATGGACTTGGAAGGCGTATAAACCTCTTCGTTCAACCAATTTTGGAATAAATACACTCCCAAGTTATGGGAAATTAATAATTCAACTTGAGCAAAGAAATGTTTATTTGTACGTGATTTAATTATGATAGAAATATCTCCCAATCGAAAAAATAATAATATCTGTCTCATATTTTATAGAGTTAATTGTACCAAAAGTAGTTTGTTCGGATTGTACATTGTTTGTTGGTTAATAAAATTACAAATTATAATCATGTTTCATTATTTTTTGTAAGCTAAAACAAACAGCCTCGGCAGACTTAAATATTACTAACCATCCTTTCCCATTTCCTTTTATAATCCAAAAGTGCGAATACAGGCCTTGAAAGGGGACTTCAAAAACTACTGTATTAGAAAGACAGAAATTATTGTTATTTCATTTATTCACTTTCATTACATATGCATCAATCATTATTATGTTATTTATTCACATTTGGTATTAGGGCATGAATATCGGAATCTCGGACCGAAATTACCGATATTTCAATGCCGATACTGAGTGTTTCAATATCGGAATCTCGGAATAAGAAAAAAAAAACTCCTTGTGAAGCATTGAACGAGAAAGCGCGTTTAAACGCGTTGACTACGGTGATCAGCAGTGGTCGGATAATCTGTTTACTAATCGGGTGCTTATTAACTTAAACTTCACTTCATGAGAAAATAGTGCCTTGATGAACTCCGTATTTACAGAGATTTTTTAGTCCCGAGATTGCTAAAAATGTTACCTTTAAGAGTACAAGTAAATAAACAGTTTCATAGAGCCCACAATAACAATTATATTTTCATTGATTAATGCTTTGGTTAGGAGAATCCACTGGATTTGAGACGCACGGGATCGGCTCATGTGACGACACTTGGGGGACGCTTATGTTCAGAAGTGGAAATTTTTCGGCTGAAATGATGATGAAAACTAAGATAGTTTTTATACATGGGTTCAAATCCGGGCAAGTACCAATGTGACTTTTTCAAATGCATATGTACTTTCTAAGTTTATCTTTGACATTCTAGCAGCGGTTAAGGAAAAACATCGTGAGGAAATCAGAACTTTTAAGTCTGAAATAGCCAAGTCAGAAGCCTGTGGGGTTTCCAGAGGCAGCTTAATTAACTCTGACACCAAAGGTGGCCACATCCTCACTAGAAAAAGAAAGAAAGACACTTTTGAGAGGGCTGTTTCGGAACGAGTAAAATTTATTTCAAATTTGCAATGTATTACAGTCTACTGCTTGTATTGAATACAACAAATTAGTCTATCCGACCATTAATCTGTTGGATAAATCAACTACCACTACTTGACTACATTATCTCTCAACAGATCATCATTTCAGCCAAAAGACGTCCACTGCTGAACATAGGCCTCCTCCGGGAGGCGTCGTCGCCACATTGGCCGATACTTATACTGGATTTATAAATCATTATTACTCACTACACTTATCGGAACTACTATCAGATTGATCGGTAAACATTATTTTCACGATTTTTTTGCATTTTACTTTTTCAGAATGACATGACTTATATTCTTTCTTGTTTAGTTAAAGAAGCGCCCGATTACCCAGTCACTGGTGATTAGAGAGAGATACAATAGAAAATCCTAATATGTTGCGGCATAAATGTGTTTTTTTATTGTACTCAATCCAACCTAATACCGAATTTGAGCAATTTATAAAAAAAATGTGCGATACTTAATTAAAGTTCGCAATTCCGATATTGAGATCTAATATCAGAATTGAAAAACTTCCGATATTACATATCCTATTTGGTATCATATTACATACATTTTTATTATTATTTATATACCTTTATAAATATTACTACTGTTACAACAAGTAACTTATCACAGTTATCTATCACAGTATTGAGAATAAAGTTAAATAAGACTTAATATTTAAATGAACTATTATTTAACATTTGATGGAACTTAATTGTAGATATAAATACATAATGTATGTTTTGTATATTAAACTTGTGGTCTCAGCTGGCGGGGACAGGCCGCCGAGGTGTCGTGAAGAAACGGCGCTGTATGACAGCGTTAGGGTCGATTTATACTAGCGCAGAGTCGAAGCGCATCGAAGCGTCTATCTATCAAAACTGAACATAACAAATTCAACCTTACCTCCACAGCGTAACGCACACATTACTTCTCGCACCAATCAGCGTTGTTCGCGCGCAGACGCGCGAATTCCGACGAATGCGCGCGTCTTTTTAAAATCTCCGAAGTAATGTGTGCGTTACGCTGTGGAGTTAAGGTTGAATTTGTTATGTTCAGTTTTGGATAGACGCTTCGATGCGCTTCGACTCTGCGCTAGTATAAATCGACCCTTACGGCGCTCCTGCTGCACATCCCACATGAACACATAGACAAGTCACAGATATGCACTTGTCACTCGCCATGCCCAGGAAGGCAATCTAAGGACGTGCCCGTCGTTACCGACACCAATCGATACCGCGAGCAGGGGGGCGAAGCACCATATTATTATCTCGCCGCCGTCGCGCTCCCGCTAGGGAAGACAGGAACCCGCAGGTTATCCGTGACACTAGTGCGTTTGGAGTATTTTATTCATTTTTTTTTGTGCTCTCTTTGCACTTGAGTCTAGTCTGCACCAGTAGCCAACTTGACAATCTACAATCCATAACGCAAATAGAAAACGAATCAATGTATGGGAATGACACATCTTAAGTCACGTGGTCAGACCATACAAATAGAAGACGTTAACGATTGTAGAAAGAGATTCAATAAGAAATGTATGTAACTTGGCTAGGGGGGGGGGGGGTTGGTAGAGGTGACAGACAAAAATCGACGATGGAGTAAGCTTACCAAGAAGAAGCCTGTCCACTCAACTTTGAAGAGATTCGGGTTGAATGCGTTCGGAAACACAGACGCAGGCAGTGGGTTCCACACCATCGCCGTGAGAATTATGAAGGATGTTTGGAAGAGCTTGTTAAGAATTGGTGGAATGGCAACTAGGTAAAGATGGTAACTTGTAGTGCGTATGTCCGATGGTAGAAGGGGGCCGGTGAGATGAGGTCGTGGAGATCTTGAGCAGTAACCGAAGTACAGTCTGTAGAAGACTGACAAGCAGACAACCTTGCGGCGATGAGCCAAGCTGTGAAGCTTGGCATCCACCTGTTTAACGTCACCAATAAGCCTCTTAGCTCTGCTTTCTACCGAGTCAAGCGCGGCAAATTGATAATTAGCTGAGCTATCCCAAAGGTGGCTGCAATAGTCCATGCAGGATCGGACTTGCGCTTTGTAAAGAATTGGCCGCAATTTGGGCTTTGTTTGTACTCGATAGAGGCGCTGAAGATGAGACTGGATGTCAACTTAGTGTCTAGGAGATCGAGCCGATCAGTTACAGGAACAGATGCAACCCGAAAGGTAGGAGTTTGGTAGACTCCTTTTTACGCTAAAAAGACGTCTTACTTTTGGTAGCGTTAAGAGACCAGATTGACATCACCCCACTGGGAGGCAAGGCTTAATTAAGGTCAAATCTGTACGCTCCACCATAACCTCTTTTTAGAAACGAATTTTATGCCCGCTGGTTTTTGCACTGGTCAAGTATCTTTATGAACCAGTACTACCATCTTCGTACTCAACAATACAAGGCTGAAGTAGATCATTGATGTGCAGCAGTAAAAGAGTTGCAGAGAGAACAGACTCCTGAGGAACTCCAGCATCAATAGCCATATGGTCAGAAGCGCAGCTGTTAACGACTACTTGGATCGACCATTCACTTAGGAAATATGATATCCAGCTACAAAAATCAGCTGGGATGCCATAAGCAGGAAGTTTGCTGAATAGACTTGTGTGCCAGACTCTGTCAAAGGCCTTCGAGATATCAAGCGATACAGCAAGTGCTTCGCCATCGTGTTTCTCCATGGCTTTGCCCCGGCAGCCCGTGACATACACAAGAAGATCGCCCCCGTTGTTGACCGTTCCCGGCGAAAGCCATATTGACGATCACTGACGAGATCATTGTCTTCAATTTACCTATATTCTTATAATTTCTAATGTTTATTTTTGCCAAATTCTCTATAAAAATGTATTCGGCAAAGACACAATACAACACAATGACAGTTCAAACACACAAATAGTTTCTTATTACTAGTGTTAGTGAGATTAGGTAAGATATGAGAAAAGTTAAGCAAAACAAAAAAAAAAATACAAAAATAAGATTATAACATACACACGACAGCACATCCTACAATTAATAAATAACATGCAATTTATATACAATTATTTACAATTAACTCATAAAAATTAACATAACCAGGGCAGCGAGCACGGCCTGTGATAGGCTTGAGTCACGCATTTTGATCACGGTTTTTGCTCTGAAACTGTGATAAAAATGTGTGACTTAAGCCTGTCATATTAGGCCGTGCTCGCCCGGCAGTGCATTTAGAGGTAGTTGACAAATGTTTTGTTTGTAACTGCAAGACTAAAACCCAGTTTTCTGATCCGTAGTTAACTTAACCAATGGTTAAATATGCTAACCAATGATTGCAAATTTAGGTAAAACACCACTTTTACAGTTGTTAGCCTCACAAATGGTCAAATAAGTTGCTGAGTTAATTATTTGTCAGTTTGTTAGACTAAAAACACAAAAAGAACGGTTTTACCGAATTTTGAAACCATTGGTTAGCATTTTGAACTATTGGTTGAGTTAACTACTAATCCAAAAACTGGTCCTAAACAATATTCAAACCTAACTACTCGTAGTATTAGTTCCAGAACAAAAACCTTACCCAAAAGTATCACATAAAATAACATAACATAACTTAAAATAACACAAATTAAAACGTTTGTTATTTTAAATTATGTCACAAACTCCTTTATGTGATCAGGGTAACTGATTTTTAGGTCAAAAACAGTAGTATTCGTGGCCACAAAGAGGTGATGTGAAAGCTTTTCCTCGTAAACTTCCACACCCATGATTGACGGCTGTTCGATACTGCTATCGAACTCCAACACGTTGAATACTTTGTCCGGTTGGGCGTTCGTGACAGACATCGTGTGTGGCGTGCAGATCGCCACCTAGAACAATTTTTAAAAGTGTTTTGAATTTGGTATGATGCCGAATATCTTACGAATATTTGCCTCAGAGCAATGACTATTTAATATTTGTATATGAATATAAAATGACACTTTTTAGCAGCATTCAAAATAAATAGTTTTTATTTGCTTGCTACTAGTTTATACTATAGATATAATATTATAAGGAGAGATTTCGAATTTCATGAGTTTGTGTATATTATTTATAGGTCAGCGACCAGTTAGAATTTTATACAAAAAGGGGTTTATTGTAACTGTAAGCAGACGGCAATTAACCGGTTACAATACAAATTGAGGTTTACGTTAAAAAAGTTGCACTACGCCCAAATTATGGAAAGACTTAGACTCATCATCGCTTACCATCAGGTGAGATAGTGGTCAAGCGCGAGACAATAATTTATAAAAAAAAAGACTATTAGGGTCAAAGTCGTAGCGGGTCGCAAGTCTGTAGTTACTTAAAGCACAGATAATATAATACGGGGAATTTTTAACTGCACCTCTATTTAGAAATTTAAGCAAACAAAATATCTCCACTAATAACCTACTGCAAAACAATATTACTCACCGTAAAACAAAAATACTGATTTGCACACAAATTATTCAATTAAATATAAAATAAATGTGAATTAGTCCAAGAGCGAGCGAAGCGAGCTCGGGAGCTTAGGGCACCCCGACACGGATAGGTTAGGTTCGAAGGAGATGACGGGAGCTGAAGTGAGCGAGCAAAGCGAGCGAACTCAGCTCCCGTCATCTCCTTCATGTTAGGTTACTTTAGACCCTGCAGACAGAAATAGGAGCCCTGCGCAGCGGGGCTCCGTCGACTTTGTTTCGTTTCCCCCCTCCCTTAAAACTTAAATATTTTGTTGCACTCGAAGAATTATTAGATTTACTTTTAGTTAACAGATAGTTATTCAGTAAAACAGTTAAGCTTTAAAGATCTAGCAGTATAGTATAATTCATTTATTTGATGAGCAAATTTAGTGTGCAATTCAGTATTTTTGGTAGTAATTTCGAATATTTTGATTGAAAAAAGGGGAATTACAGTTAAAGTATTAAATACCACCCATATAATACTAGCATACAGATGCCTCATCCCATACAAAGAAAGAAAAATTATTTTATTAATAGAGCTACACTAACGCGTGTCATAGCCTACTTATCTCAAAAAAATTGGCCACGTGAACGAAGCGTAGGGAAAAAAGCTAGTAATTAATACAAAACATAAGATACTGACCGTTCCATCTTTGTAGCCAATGAACACAACTAGTCCATGTTCCATGGCGCACGTCATGTCCGCACATTCTAACCACTTGAAGTCCGTTTTCAAATCCTCACAAACCTTAATCCGCCCTGTGCTAGTACCCGCTGAAAACAATAATGAAATTGATGTAGGTTGTATTGTTGACGGAGGACAGGAAGGACGGTATGGAGGAAGAAAACGATTTTCGCCGACCCCATGTAACATGGTGTAAGGGTAGGAAGAAGAACATGTAGATTGTATACATACTCCATTTGAAATAAATCCCCTTTTCTAGCCCGTTAAACCGATATTAAGTTTGTATGAAGAATATGAACTATGTATGACGTTAATAAATCATGAATTTGAATTTTTTCAAGAAATTTTTTATATGTTGTGAGCTAAGAACTCGCCGCTCGTGTTTGAGGTCGTGAGTTCAAGTACCTTTCTAGGCAAGTACCAATGTAACTACATATTTCGATTCATATCATCATCATACTGTCTAAGTTTATCTAAGACATCGCTGGCAACGGCAAAGGCCGAAAACTTTGTCGGTCAGAAGTTTTCGCCTACGTTCCAACAAATAAAATAGGTGATGTGTACCGAGACGTACCGACTATGCCGATAAAAACTTTTAATCTTAATAAAGATATATTTTTTTGGCATTAATTCTTCGTTGCGTTTCGAGTCGTATTTTATGCCTTACACCGCTTATTATTCAAAGAATTATATATTTAAATGTATCTCTTCTATTTTTATAAACTGACTAGCTGACCCGGAAATCTTTCTTTTGCCATAAAAACACCAAACATTCATCTACCCTAACCTACCTACATACCTACCCTACCTATGTAGGTAAGGTACCATATTTTTGTTATTTTCACAACAAAAATAAGAATAAGCGAAATCGGTACAGCCGTTCACGCGTGATGCCGTGACCAAAGAAAATAGGGATTAATTTTTATATATATACGAGTAGATGTCTTACCTGATAGCACAAGTTCTTTTTCATTAAACCATTCCAAAACGGTGTTATCCTGAATACTGGCGACAGGGTTGTAACTATTAACCTTGTGATATGACTTTGTGTCCGGATCTTCACGTAGTACATATCCAAGCTTAGTTAGCAAGTAGACTCTATCATTATACACATTTAGGTCGCATACTAGGTCGAGAGAATTGCCGTAATAGCGACCTCTTGATGTGACAGTCCACTTGTTGTTATCCCATGTTAGAGCCCATATTAGGTTGTGGTTTGTGAGTAAGTAGCAAACGTTGTCCTCCAGCCTGCAACAATAGTAATATCATATACATGGCTGTTCAACAAGTGTTGTGATGAAAGCAAGACAATTAGCCTGTTTCCTGTAGAGGTTTAAAAAATATTATTATTATTATTATATACTTTATTGTACACCACAAAACATACAGGAAAAACATTTACAAAAACAAGTGTACAATGGGCGGTCTTATCGCACAGGGCAATCTCTTACAGACAACCTTTCAAAATATCCACCAGAAGCAGCGCTAGTAGATTACTGTCAATAGAGTGTTTTGATTTCTCTATTGACGGTAATGCTAAACGTACTTTATTAAACATGGAATTAACGGAAGATAAAGTATCTGAAGGGAAAATAAAATTTGCAAAAGTTCAAGACCATCCTTGTCAAGGATTTAAAACGATGGCTTTAATCTTTTTCGAATAGACAGTAATAATTCAATTTCATAGAAGGAAATTGAATTATTACGTACATTAACCATACCGTCAATGGTGAAATCAAAACATGTGTGGGAACATAGATTTAGTATATTTTCGCTACGCAAATACAGTACAAACATTTTCTTAATGTCGCTCGGCAAACTGAGGTATTCCTCGAAGCGCTACAGTTTTGAGGCGCACCTAATGAGGCGCACCATTTTTATTCCTCGGAGCGCACCTTTTTGTAGCGCTCCCGATAAAAATTAAAAATATTAACTTTTTATTCCTCGAAGCGCACCTATTATTAACTTTCGAATAGAGATAGGATACTAACTGAAACTATCGATAAAAAGTAAAACACGTTATTTTATACAATTTGCAAAAACTCTATACTCCTAGACCAAAGATTGGTTTAAAAAAAAAAAAAATATCCTAGTTAGTATGGACAAAGACAACTGTATCAATCAGTACGTACTTTAACCTCTGGCGATGCGGCGCGGGAGCACTGCACACATAAGCCGCAGCCCCGTCTCCCCATTGTATCCTAGATAGTCGCGTCAAAGGCGCGTTCGCCGAGTTCACACGAATCCAGCCGAGCATTTCCGGAACTTGTTTACTTAAAATTGCATAGTTTTGTTTTGTTGTGTTTAATAGTGCTAACACACGTTCGAATTTGGTACGGCCGGACAGACTCCGCCCACAATTGCTTTCTCGCTTACACACGCTTGTGTGGAGCGTGACGGACTCAACTGTGTAGGACATTATTATTATTAATTTTATTCCGTCTCAGTCCAAACAAGCGTGTGTAAGCGAGAAAGCATTTGGGAGCGGAGTCTTCAGTCTTCGTCAGGATTCATTGACTAAGCAGGCTAGATGTCACCTTACATTATGTAATGGGCCTTCTCGCTTACTCACTCGTGTTGACGGCTGTTTTTGCTATGTCATATTACATTTTCGTAACTTTAAATTCATTTATATATTTTTTTAATGAGTAATCTTGTAATATTATTATGTAGGTCCTGCTGTAATGTGATTATTATACGCATATCATTTAAATTATATCTGTGCTTTTTATTTATTAATAACATCCTCTTTGAATACACTTTACTCTTTGAATGCACAATAACATTGGTCTTTGAATACACATTATAGTGCCGAAAGCAAAAACACATTTTTCTCTCAATTTCGTACTTTTGGTTAAGCAACTTCGATGATGATGATGCACAAATGAGTATTTAAAAATTATCGATATAATTTATTACGTTTACTTCATGCTCTTCCCTATTTTTAAACGTAGGTGCGCTTCGAGGAATAAAATTTTATTTTTAATTGTTATCGGGAGCGCTACAAAAAGGTGCGCTCCGAGGAATAAAAATGGTGCGCCTCATTAGGTGCGCCTCAAAACTGTGGCGCTTCGAGGAATACCTCGGCAAACTTCGTGTTTCGTCAGTCGTCGGATTTCTATCAGTCGCCCTTTGCACTTGGTGCAGATACTGCATTGACTACATTTATATACGTGCAGACCAGACGCTCTCAATCAACTTAATGTAATTTATTTAAAAAATGGGAGTAAAGCTGCTAAAGGAAAATAGTTTTACAACTCTATATAATATTTCAAACGGAAATCTAAACAAAACAACAATAAAGTACTTATCATACACGATAAATCTAAAGATTGATGGACATGGAAATTAGCATTCGTTTGTATTCGCAAATACGATGATTGCCGAGAGACATTAAGAAAATAGTTGAACTGTACATCTATGTGTGGAATGTACACTAGTGCTGCCTCTGGTTGATCTTTTTAGGGTTCCGTAGCCAAATGGCAAAAAACGGAACCCTTATAGATTCGTCATGTCTGTCTGTCTGTCCGTCCGTATGTCACAGCCACTTTTTCCCGAAATTATAAGAACTATGCTGTTGAAACTTGGTGAGTAGATGTATTCTGTGAACCGCATTAAGATTTTCACTCAAAAATAGAAAAAAAACAATACATTTTGGGGGTCCCCATACTTGAAACTGAAACTAAATTTTTTTTTTTTTCCATCAAACCCATACGTGTATCTATGGATAGGTCTTCAAAAATGATATTGAGGTTTCTAATATATTGTTTTTCTAAACTGAATAGTTTGCGCGAGAGACACTTCCAAAGTGGTAAAATGTGCCCCCCCCCCCTGTAACTTCTAAAATAAGAGAATGATAAAACTAAAAAAAATATATGATGTACATTACCATGTAAACTACCACCGAAAATGGGTTTGAACGAGATCTAGTAAGTAGTTTTTTTTTAATACGTCATAAATCGTAAACCGCAATTTACCAAGTACGGAACCCTTCGTGCGCGAGTCCGACTCGCACTTGGCCGGTTTTTTTTAAATCTTCAGAGGAAACAGCATAATTGCGTGAATGCTAGGCAGGGATCCGTATCTAATGTCACACAAATGTATAGAATAAGGAAGTCTGAAAGTGGCACTAGTGATTGAAAATTTGCGCGGAAAGGCGTCTGATCCGGATGAATGAGGGAAATGTCATGAGGAAAGTTTTGGTTATGAATGTGGATAGCTATAAGTTTAGAGGAAAACCAAAGACACGAGTATTGTGGAGAATTTTCTAGAAAGGGATTGACCACTGACTTGACAACTGACAGAACTACTAAGCAAGACTAAGTATGGAAGAAGGAGACATGTTGACATTGACCCCAAATAAATCGGGAGGGCAAGAACATGATGATGATAATAATATGGATGTTGAAATAATATAATAAAAAAAGTTAATTCAAAATATCAAAAAAAAACCTGACCGCTTAAGAAGCGATCAAAAAAGACGTAAACAAGAAGAAAATCATGCTGTGCAGTCGGATGATACTTATTCGCGAGCTGGCTGATCAAAACCAACTGCACTGCATGCTTTTCTCCTTGTTTACGTCTTTTAAGTTCGCTTCTTAAGCAGTGGGGATTTCTCATAATTATGAATTAACGTTTTTTATTTATATCTTTTTTGTTAATTATTTTTTTCCGATTTTGTTACATTTAAACATGTTAAAACGTGTTATATTTTTGAAGTCGCTTCTTTTGGGCTTATAAGGTATCGTTTGGTCTCTAGAACGCCACATAAGAACAATAATACATAACTAGACTGATAAACACATTACCCTACTTCGGCAGTCGGGTAATAAAGTAGGTATGGGACCGCAAACTTACCTATACAAGAGAGGATCCTTCATTGGAGATATTGAGTTTACACCACTTCCTGGATCTTCTGGGGTTTCTTTGCCCCACGCACGGAGCTCGCGCGCGTTATGAATGATCATTACGAGCATATAATCGTTCTCTCGAAAGTCAATTTCTGAAATTATTAAAAAAAATAACAAAATAAGATCTATTCGCGTCGTATTTGTTTACTACAATACTAAAAAAATATTGGGACTTTTCTCTTACTACCAACAAAACAGAGATTTGCCATTTGCTAATTAATTTTGCGTTATTTTATTATAGTAATTTTCTAATAACTAAAGTTTGTTAAAATTTAAAGTTACTAATATTTTTCGGTTTTAGCCGAAAAAGTTTCGTAATTTAAGGAAACTATCTATTATTTAGATAATAAACTTTAACAAAATTACACAAAACTTGTTTTGCTGCTAGTAAGTTAATGCAGGATTATTGCAAAATTGCTGCTGACCCTGAAACGTAAAAAAACATTTATTGAAAATTAGCTTTTCCCAGCGGCTTCGCCTGCATGAAGTGTTTTATCATCTCAAGGAAACATTATACCAGGAAGAAATCTGTGCTATTCCAGACTCATCCAGACCCGTTCAGCAGTTCTGGTGTTATTGAGTAACAAATATCCATCCAAACTATCACATTTATAATATTAGTAGGATAAATTAATGTAAAGTACACACACAGGCATTTATAGTAAGTGGGTGCAGTATTGTTCTTCTATACTCCATTTGAGATAACATAGACATTTAAATAATGCCATTTTACAGCCCGTTTAACCGATTTTGATTTCTATTGCGTTGGTGATATGACAAATGGCAGCTGTAGTAAACAGTTAGTTTTGGTAACAGGTTTATGCTTTTTACGCCATCCTTATGTTTACGGGATAGAACTCAAAATCGGTTGGACGGACTGTAAAGGGGTTGTAAAAATTTATAATGTTATTTCAAATTGAGTATAGATGAGTATAAAGTAACCTATTTAGAAGAAATAATAACGTGTGAACATCATCATTCTCTTGCCTTCGTCCCAACCGGGCAAAATGGAAAGAATATATTTTGAAATTGTTTGTCCTGGTATGGTCATGTGATGCGGAAGGATGAAACGCATGTTACTAAGAGTTATGAATATAAATGTGGTTGATGGAGAGAGAGGTGCCGGCCAAAGAAAAGATGGATGGACAGTGTGAGGAGTGATATGAAAGAAAAGAGAGACAGTGATGGCGTGACGGGGCACAGGACGGTAAGAAAGAAGAAAACGTGTTGCACCAACCCCAAGTAACATGGGACAAGGGCGGGAAGATGACGACTTCAGGTGAAATTGTGTCGTTGGTAGACACCTAAAGATGCTGTGAGTGAGTGGACGGTTGACAATTTTAATATGCTGTGTAAGAAGTACATGCACCTTAAAACGATGTGATTATAATTTTGCATTTTTGCATTAGGTTATTAACAAATGAGGCCTATGTCCAGCAGTGGACGTCTTTCGGCTGATATAATAATGATGATGATGATTAACAAATAGCCTCACATTCTTAGAGCTAAATAAACGTGTGCTTAATTCTTCATTTTAGATTACCTGCCAATAATAAATGAGGAGGTTAGAAAAAAAAGTGATAATTACAGGTTTGCTTTCTTTCGAGAAAAATGAGAATTACTTTTGAGGGTACATATAAATTATCACTTTTTGTACCAAACTTGACATTTTATCTATTTATTACAAAAAAAATTAACACGTTTAGATACGAAAAAATGCCAAGGGTCGATAGAAACCTAGGTATAGGGTAGAATAAAATATAAAAAATATATATCGGATTAACACTTTTTGTTCCTAACCTCCTCAATTAATTAATCGACCTACTTGATTTTGTCTTATTTATCTAGGTATGTTTTCTAACTCTAAAGCAGTATACCTAAGTTTTGAATGGTTAATTTTAATGATGTTAACTTAAAAATAAACTGCGGCCTATGAGCTATGAGCGTATGTTAATTGCGAATAAAATAAAATACATAGATATCATAATACCTGCGTTATTGACAGAAAATCTTTTTATAACTTCTGTATTCGTAATATTATAGTATGTTACGTTTTGCGTGACTGTTTGCGGGTCCGCTGTTAAAATCAGTTTTTCTGAAAAATTATAAACAACAGTACAGTACTGGACAATCTCCTTGGCCGCCCTGTATGTTTGTGTCTCCAAAAAGGGTTAAAATTTCCATTATGGGCCGTCGATTTTTGGCGCGGGGAGAGGGGGGGAGCTTTGGTTACTCCCCTGTGCCATCCCCACTACTCGGAGCCCCATGGTTATGGAGATATCCATGGTCAAAGTTTTCAGCTTTGAATAATTTTCTTCGTAAATGTCCATCGTTTTAAGGAAGAGAGGGAAACAAAACAAAGTCGACGGAGCCAAGCTGCGCAAGGCTCCTATTTCTGTCTGCAGGGTCTAAAGTAACCTAACTTGAAGGAGATGACGGGAGCTGAGTTCGCTCGCTCACTTCAGCTCCCGTCATCTCCTTCGAACCTAACCTATCCGTGTCGGGGTGCCCTAAGCTCCCGAGCTCGCTTCGCTCGCTCTTAAGACTAATTCACATTTTTGTTTTTTTTTATCTCGCTTATTATATTTAAGTATAAAATAAATCTAATAACTCCATAACCATGGGTTCCCGTAGGGTGGGGATGGTAAAGTGGGGTAGTCCCCCTACACCCTTTCCTTCCCTCCCTCCCTGCCCCTTAAACGATGATCATTTTCGGAAATTATTACACTAACCTGAGAACTTTAACCATGGATATCTCCATAACCATAGGGCTCCGAGTGGTGGGGATGGTACAGGGGGGTAGCCAAACCTCCCCTCCTCCACCCCCTACCATCCCCGCGGCAAAAATCAACGGCCCATAATGGAAATTTTATCCCCAAAAAGATTGGAGAGTACTGATGAACGTAAGGCAGTGTGAACAGAGTTCGATACATCCCTCGGTGCTAAGCAGGGCGCGAAGTATCAAATATCATCCTCTAGTTGCGTTCATACTTCATGCTATGGCATATATATAGTGACAATAGCCAACTATCGCAACCAGATGAAGAGGCCTCGCTAGGAAGCGATCCATTTTATTTCACCCTGAGGAAACACGTTCACCCTCTTGTTTTCGAGCTTGCCTCGCTCAATGTTTGAATAGTTATTTATTGGTTTTGCCGTTCCGGACCACCAAAAGGCTAAATTTCTTACTTTGGCTCCACCGCTAAGCATATGGTGGGTATGCCAATGAGTGAGTATTTTTAACACACCTATGCAGTCTTTTTGAAGGAAACACCCCAGTTGACTCAGTTACGCCAACAGAAAAAAGAGTTGAGTCTATTGAAAGAAATTAGGTACTTTGAATTTGAATAATTCCCAAATCCAGTATTTTTACATATGGGTCAGTAACAATCTACAATTCTGCCAGGTTAACGGCAATGGCTTGCCCGATTTTAAAACATGTAATCTAAAATTATTACCATTATCAACCTTTATCTTTGTGATGCCTTGTGACATATATTTGTGATGAACTTCAATCTTGGCATGCGGTATATACGACCAAAGTATTGAGTTCATCACCATTTCTTTGTCACTAAAAGACCGTCCAGATTGCCTTTTGAAGTGGCGCCCCTTATTAGGCATAGTATCCTTAACTATCTTCGTCCAAAGTGAATGTCTCTGCAAAGAAATAATATAGTTATATATAAATGCTCTTACATACACTGCATAATATTTTTTAACAAACTGAGAGATAAGTTCAGCTCATATGTGTATGTAATATTGTTGGAATTGCATAACATTATTAGAGCATGTCCTGGAACTCAATGTCAAGCAGGTACAGGACAATGGGCTAAGTTTTAGATATAGGTACTGGCAAAAATAAGAAAAAAACTATGTGAATATTTATGAAAATATTAAAAATCTACACCACTTCTTCAGATACTGTGTTATAAAAATTTTCATTTTTACATGTAATCCTAAATAGCAATGCTATTGATTGTAGTCACAAATCCAATAATTATTATTGTAAGTTTACTAAAAAAAATATAGTTTAGAAGTTTAAGAAGGAACACTAGTACCCTAGGCAAGTAATTTAGAAGAATAGCCCATTTAGTCAAGATTTCATAATGAAAAATACTTAATACTGGCTATTTATCTTTCGATAAAATAATATTAATAACCATTCCAATCATTCAAAATAGTCTATTTCAGGGATGGCGAACCATTATTAGAAAATGTGCCATTTAAATTATATATTTTCTTTATGTGACAATGAAGTGCCACCAAAAAATGTTGACATTGTCTTTTTTTTTTATTCAGCCCACTCTGTCCCACTGCTGGGCAAAGGCCTCCTCCACATCTTTCTAGACTTTGTCTTAATTGACAAAAAATTAAACTCGTATACTATAAAGTAGGAGTTGGTGTCATTTCTGCTGTTGCAAATTAGCTAGATTCTAAATATCCTCATTTAAGCGTGCCCAACATATTTTGTTGCGTGCCACCCCACAGGCATGCGTGCCATAGGTTCGCCATCCCTGGTCTATGTGGACTTCCAATCATGTGCAACAAATTTCATAAGTGTAAGTATGTTTTTGTATGTCCAGTGTTTATCAGAATCAATAAAAAAGATGATTACAGTCTGATGTAATCATCTTTTATATTGAGTTAGTTCATTAAATTTATTTTGTAAGGTCGGTGACTTTATCGAGAGTGTCCTTAGCTTATTAGCTATGTTTGATTAAAATCGGTTCGGCCCTCCAAAAGTTATGTGCGTTTTACTGTTTAAATTGGGGTGTTTTCGCAAGATATCTTGTCATAATTACATGTTCAATAAAAAGAAAAATGTAGCATGCGATCAAAATCAGTCAGAGGTTTTTTAAATTATATTTATGTTTTATTTGTTAGGCTGTAGACACGCGCGAGAGCCCGAGGAATCGCTGTACATTGAGTTTTTAAACAATACACTTCATGATTGAACTCAGTACTTAAAGCAATGTACATCATCCTCGCGCGAGGGTGTAAAGCCGGCATTACGGTTTTCGTCTTTGCTTTTGTGCCGTCGCATTAACATCTCTTGAGTATTATTGTTGTATTGATTAACATGAATGTCATCATCAAACAAAAGAAGATATAGCGTGCTCTATCTATTTGCGGTTGCGAAAAACAAAAGCCAAGCCATGTGATGACAAGATGGATGCCCAACCCAAACAAAAAACACCGTGAGTTGAGGGCAAGGTGGGGCGGGCAGATGGCTCGGCGGTACAGCGTCGCGTGTATGCGCTCGGTAACAAAGAGTAAAATAATAATATGGGAGGTAAAGAATCTGTACCGAAACTTTCAGGAAGCTCTTATTTAATTACATGCACTAGGTAAAGAATCTGTACTGATTCGGTACAGAACTACAGAAACGAAACTGAAACGCGGACGCGCCGGCCCTGGTCAGGAAGGCGTCTAACTTAACCAAAAGTGCGTAAACTTACCAAAAGTTGAAGATAATAAAAAGATATACTTTACTGCTAAGAAAACTATTTAAATAAAAACACTTACCTCGATGTAGTCAACTACAATAACTTTCCATCGTCTGTTTACTGTCATGCATGATATTAATGATTTCAAAGAAGAATCTTTTAATATCAATAGCATAAGTTCGACAGGAATTGTAGCCCAGCTTAAATCCGTAATCTGAGACATTTTCTTTGACTGGATTATTGGAAGGTCTGTGGGATGGGAATAATGTACTGTAAATCAGTTAACAGATTTTAAATGATTAGAGATAAACTAAAATAGAAAGAACCGATGACGAGAAAATAATGAACAAGAACAAGCAAACAAAAAGTTGCGGAATGCGCGAATAAACGTAGAATTATCAATTATATTTTAAACTCTTTGTGCGCGAATGCCAAGCAACTAGCAAGCCAAACAAAAGTACAAACAAAACAGACGCGACGCTACCAGTGCTACCACAGATTGGCACAGATAACCACAGACAGAGTCAGAGAGACAATGAGGTAGCAGCAGAGAGTTTGTATACCTAGAGAGAACGTATTTACGACGAAACAGAAACTGTCAATTCTTTCGTTCTTGCTTATGGAAAAACTCTATGAAAAAAAAAGAGACAAGCATAGACAAACGCTACCATCCTGAACGTCAATGAGATAAGTTTTTATTCACTGTTGTAACCCATCGGTGACCAGCTGTTAATAAAGTTTTTCGCTGTTTTCGCGCCTTTGTTTCATGTAGATCAGGCAGAAATCTATTGTTTCATTTTCTGTATGAACCATGTCGTGTGTGGCTATCGGTTGCAAGAGTAGAATAAGCGTATTAAAAGAAAATAATCAAAGGATATCTTTCCACAGGTGAGTTATCGACTAGCATACTGAAATTATTGTGCAGGGAATACATTTCATAGGCTGTTCCGAATAAGGGAATCTTAGTTCTAAATACGTCAAGGACGTGTAGTATCATTTAAACCATTCTATTTAGTGAAATAATAAACTTTTATGCGTTCGCTGATAGAGCTTTGACAGTTTACGTACTTACGTTCTGATGTTAGAGATGTGACAACAGTCACAATAAAGGTTTATCGATACTGTATTTTTATTTTACTTTCATATAATTTATAAAGTATATTTGCTATTTCTTATTATTTATTAATCTAATATTGATTGTGCACAGGTTTCCTAAGACTACTCATATAAGAAATAAGTGGATAAGAAATATAAAACGAGCTAATTGGACACCTTCACCATATTCTCGCTTATGTTCGCTGCATTTTGAAGAATCTTGCTATCGGGAAGGATATCAATTAAAGCTCCTACACAGTGATGCAGTACCTACAATATTCACACATGTACCTTCAGATTTACATAAGGTAAGGATTTAGTAGCGTAAAGTGTTCTTTTCTTCTGTGTGCTGTAAAAAAGATACAAATATACCGAATAATAATAAAATTGAATAATTACAAATATGTAGTTCAATAAGAGTTAATTTCCTCCCTCCTAATAGAATAAAAATACTTATTGGTAATATTATATTATGCCTAGGTAGGTAGTTGTTCGAAGAAGTTACTTCCCATGATAAATCTTTTTTTCTAGTTTAATAATAACAATACAGCCAGTTACTGTCTGACTCTGACTCTTCTCACAGAGAGAAGACACGAGCATTGGTCACCACGCTTGTTAAACGCGGGTTGGCAATTTCAAACTTATATTAATTACTAGCGACCGTCCCGGCTTCGCACGGTCATTAGACGTACGATACAGGTTTTTCCTAGTATAAATCTACCTTTTCTATTCATATTTTGTTCACTATTTATTCAGATCTCAGTCAGGCGTGACCCACCTTCAAGACCAGAGTTAAATGCTCCATCAACATCCAAGCCGAATGTTCAGGGGAAAATTATTGAATTAAAAGGTACAATATCAGAGCAAACAAAAATAATAAATAAATTGAAAAAAGTTGCAGAGCATTACAAAATTACCGCTGAAAGGCGAGGAAGGGCTTTAAAAAATATCAGACAACGATACTCGAGAAAAAATAAGAAATTAGCAAACTCTGACACAATTATCAATGACCTGAAAACTAAATTAAAAATGAATGAAGACAAAATAGACATACTGAACAAGATGACGGGAAAAAACAATGATTTTTTAAAAAGATATGCATTAAAGGAAAACAATATAAGTGTTCCACGCGAGTACAGCAAAGAACTCAAAAAGTTTGCTGTTACCTTGCACTTTTTATCACCTAAAGCATATGAATATGTACGGAGGCATTTTAATACTGCTTTACCCCACGTCAAATCAATAAGTCGATGGTATCATGGAGTGGATTGCGGGCCAGGGTTTACTTCAGAAGCTATTGACGTCATACAGAAACGTGCGAAGCTGTCTTCGAAACCACTTTATTGTGCACTATCATTTGACGAAATGGCAATAAGAAAATTTCTAGAATGGGATGGGAAGAATTATCACGGCCTTATTACGATTGGTAGTCAAGAAGAAGATCCCGATGATGTTGCATTGGCTAAAGAAGTCTTTGTTATAATGTTAACATGTATCAATGATTACTGGAAAATCCCGGTAGGTTATTTTTTCATCCGTGGCATTTCTGGAACCCAAAAAGCCGTACTGGTAAAACAATGTCTCCAGTTATTAAAAGATACCGGCATTAAAGTGGTGTCTCTTACCTTTGATGGTGCTGCTATGAATGCCAGTATGGCAACTGAACTAGGGTGTGACATGTCCACTACGGCTAATGTTTTTAACTACGCTGGTCAAAAAATTGCCGTTCTCTATGACCCTTGTCATAACTTGAAGCTAGTAAGAAACACTTTTGGCGACAAAAAAGTGTTAATCGATGGGGACAATAACGAAATTCGTTGGGAGTATATAGTTCTCCTTGAGGAACTTCAAAGTAAAGAAGGACTGCATGCAGCTAATAAATTGCGTTCAATGCACTTAAATTATAAAAAACAAATAATGAAGGTAAAATTGGCTGCTCAGTTGCTAAGTTCTTCTGTTGCTGATGCATTAAAAACATGCAAAGACCTTCAAATTGCAGGCTTTGAAAATTGTGACGCCACAATCACGTTTTTAAAACTATTCAATGATTTGTTTGATATTTTAAACACACGTAATTTAGCATCAAAGGGCTTGAAAAAACCTATGTGTCCTTCAAATTATGACGTTATTAAGGAACGGCTCTTAGTTATTGAAGACTATATAAAAAAATTGAAGTACACAAATGGAGAACTTTTGATTGAATCCCGCCGTAAAACTGGCTTCATTGGGTTTTTAACGTGCATCAGAGCAGTTATATTTCTGTATGAAAATTACGTATTTCAAAACGAAAGCTTTTGGTTTTTACCTACGTACAAGTTGTCTCAAGACCATTTAGAAATTTTTTTCGGTGCTATACGTGCTCAGGGTGGATGGAACAATAATCCTTCTGCCAAATTGTTTACGGCAGCTTACAAAAAACTTTTAGTACACGCTGAATTCAAGCAAAGTCGGAACGGAAATTGTCTTCCTTTAGATGACATTAAAATATTGCAGACTAATGTACCCAACTATGTCCAAACCGTAAATGAAAACCTGAGAAAAAACAATTTATTGGTGGAAGAGGAAAAATATGATTCTCCTACAAACACTTGGACCATGGACTCTGATCACGAGTATTTACTTTACACCCATCTTAGTGAATACTCTGAGCACGTAATTGGATACATAGCGGGATATGTCGCAAGGAAAATTAAAAAAGATATCCATTGTGAGGAGTCGGCAAGCGTTGATAGTTGACGATACTACCAATTTATTAATAGTTAATAAAAACAGAGGTGGCTTGTTAAAACCTTCTCCTGATGTGATTAAAATATGTAATGAAACTGAAAAGGTTTTGAAATTTCAATTAAAAACATTGGGCGTCACAAAAGTTGGAAAGCTTGAAAATATATTGCAAATGGTCACTAGAGTTCTAAAAATGTGTGCTAATTATGTATTCTCCTCTTTAAACGAACATGCTACTGAACAATATATTACATTTAATCATAAACATCTTTTGATAAAATCTATTGCCAGTGCTTATCTTAAAATCAGAATCCATCACGAATGCAAAAAAACGATGTCACATCAGGAATATGTAAGAAATTACTTTAATAAACTAATTTTATTTAGTGGCCAGTAAATGATTATTTTAGGTATAGTTTTCGCCAAACTTCTTGGCCGCCAACTGGCGAAGGAGGGATTGTGTTTTATTACTATATCTATAGGTATTCTTTTCTATATTTATTTATATTTCTGTAGGTATTGGTACCTTGTTACAAAATTGTTTCATCATTGTATTAATGTTACACTAGCCAAAGCACTAGGATATTAAGTTCTTACTACGAGTACACAGGGTATGACAGACATCGACGCGAAAAAAAAATCATGCCCTGATCCATGGTTTTTTTTCACGTTGCTGTCAGACATCCTCTATAGTTACTTGACCGAAATTGTTGTAGTTACTAAAGTTTATTTAGTAGGTGATTTTAAGTATTTAAAAAAAATTGTTCACTTGGATGTAATAAGTACTGTCCTCATTATGCAATTTTTTTAATAGAGCACGTGCTCCCGTGCCCCGTTTGACTCATCTATGGATAATGGTTGTTGGTTTATCTTCACATTTTACTTTTTAAAATAAAATGATTATATTTAAACCATTATGTTATTATTTATTTTGTTACACCTTATACATACTCGTCTGTTAACTTTATTTTCAGTCTCGCACAAGATCTAGCATACTATATATCAGTATATTGATCAGTAGCTGTTTGTGCAGTCGTACGAGTGTACCAAAAACGGTCACTTTGATCTCATGATGTACCTCGTTTTTGCGCAAGGCATGAATAAGCATTATTATACAACGCATATAATGCGCAGAAAAAATACGAAAGAATGGAATTGTACTCTTACAATGTATAAGTGCACTCTTTGTACGAGTTCACATTCACTTTATAAATAATATTAAAAAAGCCCTAAACAAACGTAGAAAAAAATAGCCGCAGTCAGGGACGATTCTTACAGACATTTGACCAAATTTGTAGATCGCTCCAAAACTAAACTCGATAATATCGATATAACAGTGGCACAGATCTAGTACTGATATATGTCTATAGATAAGTATCTATAGCATCCTCGGTCACACTGGCACATAAGATGGCATAGACAAAAGTATATCTATCTCTTTTTGCTTATGACGTTATCTGTTAGTGCGAAAGTGAATACCGATGTTGAAATTGCGTCTTAAACATGTTCTCTCTAGGTATACAAACTCTCTGGGTAGCAGAGAGACGAGACGAGAGACGCTACGCTAGGGATGACCGGATGATCGATATTCATCGACGGATGGTACATATAAACATCGATGTTTAGCGAGAAAACATCTATGTTTTTACATCGATATTAAGTTCTCGAAAACTACGACACATCAATGTTACGAGAATATATCGAAACATCACTATTATACTCTATTTTATTTTACAGTTGGAAAATTTACAGCTAAACAATTTAACACAAAATATGAGAATAATAAAAATAAGGCCAGTTAAAAGTTTTCACAGATAGAAGAGAGCTTAAAATAAACAAAAATGAGAGAAGGTAGACAGTTTTTTTTAAGAGGATAGCGTTACTTGATTGATTTACCTGTCAGGTACCTGTCAGGTACTATTCGTTTTGTTTCATTATATGTCGTCTATCGATCTAATCATCTGAACAAATAAGCATTTCTATTGCGAGAGATTTTAAAAGTAATGGATGTCAAGTTTGAATGAAAATGTCACGTAAGACACGTTCATGTCAACTTTTCTCTCATTATGTAAAATCACGTATAGTTTAATAGTATCTTTACTTTATTTTTTGCAGAATGTACCCCTGAATGGAAAAGCCGGGAGGGGACGCCCTAGAAAGACGTACATAGACCTTATAGGTGATGTTCTTCATAAAGGCCAAGTGCGCAGTACCCATTAAGTTAATAAATAAATTAATAGACTGTTTAGTTTGCCACCCGGAACCACACTTACGTGGCGTGGCGTGTCGTGGCGCCTTCTGACGCAGTTGATTGGCTACAAAACACGTTGCGTTATGACGTACAGACGTAGGGTGAAACAGAGTCGTTTGATTGGTGGATCCTGCGCCACGCCGCGCCACGCCAACCAGCGACATGATGATTGTTGGTCGTAGTATTATATTAATTAACTGTGGTCGTTGTTGATCGTTGATTTCCTTAGAGCATTTAACCTAGATTACATGCTCTAAGTTGATTTCATACGAAATAAATAATAGACTGTTTAGTTTGCCACCCGGAACCACACTTACGTGGCGTGGCGTGTCGTGGCGCCATAATATTTATTACTTAAACTTTTATAGTTATACCCAACCCAATACATATCGAATATAATAGTTTGTACGTAACAATTTCAGATGAGAATATTTTCTTGTTTCATACTTTTTAGAGCGTGATTTTTCAGTATTCGGGATTTAGTGGAACTTATTTTGATAATGGTTATATAACAATAATAACAGCATGACCTGGGTTGTGTAGTGGTGAAAATTTATCGTGTGGACGCTGGTAGGCCAACCAAATGAAGTAGATCTTTCAACAACCTTGGTTGAGAGATGAGCTCTTGCGACCAAGGTCAAATTGACGACCTTGAGTCAGCGGCCATTTTCTTTTCTTTATCTTCGCTTGCCTATAGAAAGACTTATAGCCACTCCCAACTTTATCGGTGCCCATTTCGAAAGGCTATGAGACGCCATCTCTTGCTTGGACTGCCCGCGAATGAAAAATAATCTAAAGTTGAAATCGCAACCGTGTAGAATGAACGCGTCAGTTTTTGGCTCAAACAAGTTGAAACAAGGGCACCTTGGTCAAGTGGTTGTTCCGACTGTGTAGAGAGCCTTTTATATTAAAACGTGGCATGTGGATTTATTGGTGCGGTAGGTGTTGTATCACAAACAATGTCTATAAGTGGGTACTCACAGTTTAAAATGTCCACACAAAAACGTAATTAGAGTTTAGTAGTTACAATGATTTCAAGAAGCACACAACAGTTTCAATGTTCACGGCAAGACACGGAGACATTAATACAAAAATATAGTACTCACGTTATAAAACAATTCGCGGTTACAAGAAATATAGTTCCTACGTAAGCCAGCGCAGGTGATCGTCTCGTGGGTTGCTAACCGACTGGCAATGGCATCCGACTAGTCATGCAATATGCATGCGTCACCATGGCTCTGCGATTCGCGGTCAGTGGCTCGCGGTGCAGTGCTCACTGAGTACATTGCTCACAAGTTAAACCTTAGATAAAGTACCTATAGATTTAGCCTTAAAATGAGCTTGATTGATAGAGCGAGATCGCTAATTGGCAGCCCCATGTAAATAATAGGGACAAAAGATTATTTTTTGTCTTTGTCACCATGGCCGGCTTTGTTGTTTGTCAAACGCTAATATCATGGCAGGTTTGACAAACTAACTCGGTCGTGTTTGTTTTTTTTTGTGATTTCGCGAGATTAAGTGTTTATTGAGACAAGGAATTGGATTATTTATAGATAATAAGTGTCAGTGCGATGGTGGGTTGCAGTGTTCTAGGCTGTAAAAGCCAAAGTGTTATTGTTATTGTTGTTTCATGTGCGGTCACGTCATGGCTCCATCTATAGGTACTGTGGTTAAACCGAACATCAGCAGGCACTATAGCGGGATCGTACAGATGTCGTGACGTTCTCCCCAATCTTGTTGGCCGCTCTGAAATCGGCTACAATGGCTGCTGCGCAGTAGTAAGGGCTGACAGCTCTTTCAATTTAGATGTTACGTTTCGGACTGTTCACACATCTTTTTATCCGACTGCCGATGGAGGGTAATGTGTTTATCAGTCTATCTATGTATGTATGTTTGTTCCTATGTGGCGTTCCAGAGGCCAAACGCGTTGCCCGATTTGGATGATTCGTACGTCATTCTATTCGTCTTAATCTTGCGAGTGTGACTGGCTAAATTAAAATTGGAAAATAGGAAAATTGAAAAAAAATGGAAAATGGCGGCTCTTGGGCGCCATATTGTAGGGTCCCAATTTTTTTATTTTCTTCCTCACCTATCGTGTGGGGTATTAAAATAAAAGGTTTTTAAGAGGCAATTTCAAAAATATATAACACTTATATGTTTTAATAGACCTAATTCGTAGAAGTGTTAAATAAAATAAAAAACAATTAAAAAAATCAAAAAACCCGGCAGCTTAAAAAGCGAACTTAAAAAACGTAGACAAGACAAAAATGATGCTGTGCAGTCGGAGGATACATAAAGGCGATCTGGCTGACCAAAACCAGATGTATCCTCCGCTCCGACTGCACAGCATGATTTTTGTCTTGTTTACAAACGTCTTTTTAGATTTTAAGCTGTCGGGTTTTTTTAATTTTTTGTCTTTTTTTTATTACCCGGCCCTTTATGTAATTAAAAAAAATCTGATTAATAATGCCCATCAATAATCAGAAAGCCCGTTCAATTTAATTGTTTCAATAGTTTTATCATAATTGCCTACTCATTGGCATTTTCCAAAATTGCTCGGGCCTTATGAAGAATGCCATATTAATCATTTGGTCCATAACATTTAGAACATATCCACTTCAGTAGCCTCCCGTAGTGACAAGCACTGTGTGACATGATCTTCCACCTTCGCCCCGTAACGTCTGGTTTGTCAAAAGAAAATCTAACCAATCTTAGGGCAGGCTGTTGAAATTTCGCGAGCTCGCGTCGCTCGCTCTTTAATTATATGTTCTACGCCTTTCATTCTTAAGTCTAAAAAGAAACTTATATATTTGTCTCGTAGACGGGGTGCTAAACTTATGGAACCTGCTTCACTCTTGATTTAACTCTAAATACTCAAGTTTTTCTGTATAAGTAGGCAACGTAACCTACCTGATGTGCTAAAAATTCCGAGAACGCAGATTTTTTTTTATGTCCTTACCTTAGCTTAGAGTTTTCATTTCCTTGTTTATTAAAGACAAATAAATGATCTTTATCTTTAAAGGGGTTACAAATCCCCTAATATGGCCTATGGCGCCGAATCTTTAAATACGCTTCTGAAGTTGGCTATACTCAGCTAAAAATGTTATAAGAAGGCTGTGGTATAAATGTAGGTATAACCTGTGTTCTGTGGTGACAGCAAAATAAAATACCATCAACCATTTCAGTTACAGTACTGGACGCAAAAAGGGGACCAGTAAAACCTGTGTCCCTTAAATGCTTTGCCCATGCTGCTACCTGAAGGGCATTTATGGCAGAAGATTTAATTACTCCAACGACAATCCTAAGGCATTTAATCGCTCGATTTCGCCAACGTTTTTTTACCGCTCTTCGTTTGAGCGTGACTCCAGTTAACCGACGAAGCGGCTTCCGTGTGATCCTCGCTTTACTGTTGATGTTCATTTACTTCAGACTGGGATGGCGTCAAGCTTGCGAAGTGCCTCTTTATTACAGGGTTCAATTAAGAAGCAGCACAGTAGTCCATCACACTTCTAATCAGAGCATTGTATGTAGACACTCGTTCCGAGTAGATAATCGTGATTCGAATATAATCGATTTCTTGATGCGCTAATCTCAGAATGTTTAGTTAGTATTGTAGAGCAGAGAGCCAGCCAGACGGTGTGGAGGCCTAGCTTTAGCAATGTCCCACGCAGTGGATGGACAGGTTAGGTTGGCACGTTGCAGGTGTCGAGCGTAATAAAACTAACTCAATCACGTAGTACAATAGTTATTATTGTCCAGTGAAGAAAAATACATTTACACAATATGATTAGCATTAAATTTAAAGATACAGAAAAACAGCTAAGCAGACATGATGCATGGGCTATTCAGAATCAGAGAGAGTATTACAAACAAATATGGACGTTCGTTCAGACGTTGCAATAGACAAAGGAACCGTTTTGAGAGTCTGGTACTGTCAGTGTCATCGAGACAACATTGACAGATATAAGGCATGGATTTAATCATAAACCCTTACCATAATCTCAGCCTCATAGACAAGTTGAATGGTGTACCGATTCATAGCTGGGTTCAATATTCCAACACTTCCCCTTACACCATACAACGGAACTCCAACCCTCATTACAGTTATACAACTTCATGGAGTTCTTACATTTAAATGAAACCTAAACTCATTATGTTTACAGGAAGACAAAGCTTTTGTTAGAATGTCAGCTATCATTTTTGTAGTAGGCATATAAGAAACAGAAATACAGTTTTTAGAAATTAAATCTCTTACAAAGTGATAGCGTATATCAATGTGCTTTGTCCTCTTATGACACTGAATAGATTTCAAGATCTTCTGGGCACTCTGATTATCATTAAATAGTTTACACACAATATTCCTATTCATTATCTCAAACCAAAACTGTTTGATAAACAGAATGTCTTTACAGGCGTCACTAATGGCTAGGTACTCTGCTTCAGTACTTGACATAGCGACGCAGCGCTGCTTTCTGCTCTCCCAATTAACAGTATTAGACCCTAACTTAATTACAAAACCAGTATAAGATTTTCGGTCAATAGGATCATTCGCCCAATCAGCATCAGCATAAGCTATAAGATCTAAATTGTTACACTTGATGAAAACTAAACCATAATCAATAGTTTCAGCTAAATAGCGTAGGATCCTTTTACCTGCTAACCAATGAGCCTTTTTATAACAATTATTAAATTGACTTAAAATATTACATGCATATGTTATATCTGGCCTAGTACAGACACTCAGGTACATCAAACTACCTATCAATTCTCTAAAATTATAATCATTATCAGATACATTATTATCACATTTATAAAATTTTTCATTTAATTGCATTGGTGTTGAAATACCTTTGCAGTCTGACATTCCAAAACGACATAGCAGTCTTTTAATATAATCTTTTTGACTCAACAATATAGTACCCTTTTCTCTATTTCTAACAATGTTTATTCCAAGACAATTTTTAATTGAACCTAAATTTTTAATATTAAATTTATTACTTAGATTGGACAATAATTGCTTTTTCTCTACATTATCATTAGTGAATAGAAAAAAATCATCGACATATACAGCTAAAATAGTTAAATTGCTAGAGTTTCTTTTATTAACATACACACAAGGTTCACATTTTGTTTGAGAATAACCATTAGTAAGTAGCAATTTATTTACAGAATCATTCCACACCCTACTTGCTTGTTTTAACCCATAGATGCTTTTCTGCAATAAACACACCTTATTACTATCATTTTTATAACCCATAGGTTGTTCCATAAATATTTCCTCCTTTAGTTCACTATGAAGGAAAGCAGTAGTTACATCTATGTGCTCTATGTCCATGTCTAACTCATTTGCCAAATTAAACAATATACGCATTGTTGAGTGTCTGACTACTGGTGAAAAAGTCTCATTAAAATCAATACCAGGTTTTTGACTAAAACCACGAGCCACTAGGCGAGCCTTATACTTGTCAAAATTTCCGGAAGTATCTTGCTTGATTTTATATACCCACTTACATTTAACTACGTTTTTATCCAGTGGTCTCTCGACTAATATCCAGACACCATTGCGTAACAAAGAGTCATACTCGGCTTGCATGGCTGCCTGCCACTTCACGCGAAAAGGACTGGCCATTGCATCCTCATAAGACAAAGGTTCGTCAAACGCAATCTGCCCATGAGAGTAGAGAGAATAATCATATTCGTAGTCACCATACCTTTTAGGTGGGATACCCCTTGTACTCCGTACAGGACGTTGACTTGGCAACTCATTATTGCTAGGTCTGCGTTCAGTATCCAGCATAGAGTTGCCCTCAGACTCTACCATAGGGTCGCTCTCCTCTGCCCAAGACTGCTCATTTTCTTCCACCTGGTCGCAGTCGACGAATATAGATGGTAATGCTGATCCATCAGCATTGGAAGATGTGTTTGTGCTGGGGGCCTCAGTCCCAACACTTTCACTCTCCATTTCACCACCTGAAATTGCAGAAGGAGGTATCAATTCACTAGAACTATTATTATTATTACAGTTCAACATTGGAACACAAACATTGTTATTCATATTAAAATTATTATTATTTATCATTTTGGAATTATTAGTATTTATGTCACAATCCAACTTATTACAATTAATATCACAGTTTATCATATTAGATTTTATATTAGAGTCTGTCAATTCAATAAAATGGACATTTCTAGATTTAATTATTTTCTTTGGTTCAGTTGGATCTACTAGTCTATAACCCTTGGACATTTCACAATAACCCACAAAAATACACTCCTTTGACTTTGCATCAAGCTTGTGACGGTTATGTTCTGGAATCAATGAAAAAGCTTTACAACCAAATACTCTCAAGTGGCTTAGGGTCACTTTGGATCCCGTCCACACCTGTTCAGGAATACCGCCGGACAAAGCTGCCGTGGGGCTTCGATTCTTTAGATATATTGCAGTAGCAATAGCCTCTCCCCAAAAACGCTTGTCGAGACAGGCCTCAGAGAGCATACATCTGGCTTTTTCCATAAGGGTTCTATTAAGGCGTTCAGATACGCCGTTCTGCTGAGGACTGTAGGGAATACTAGTTTCATGAATAATGCCCTCGCTAGACAGAAACTTTTCAAAGATTTTACTACAATATTCCCCTCCATTATCTGTTCTGAAACGCTTGATTGTTTTACCCACCTGTTTCTCAACTAAATTTTTAAATTGTATAAAACATTTCATGACTTCATTCTTATGATACATAAGATAACCAAAACTTTTTCTAGAGAAGTCATCAGTAAATGTAACTAAATAACGTGCACCACCCCAGCTATTAATTGACATAGGTCCACAAACATCTGAGTGTATTAACTCTAAAAGATCATGAGCTCTTTTTGCTTGGCCCTTAGGGAAAGATTTCACTGTAAGCTTCCCCTTAATACATGAGATACAATTTTTCAACTTACCATGACAGTCATCTTCAAAAACAACATCATCTGCAAGGCTCCGTATCCCATACATACCATGCAAACTCAAATGCCCAAGTCGCTTGTGCCATACTTCCAATGGCACACTAGAAGTAGCTGCTAAAGAAATTTGTTGTGCTTGCTTGTTAGCACTTGTGGTAGCAACATTACATTCTGTAATACAATTTAGGCTAGAAAAACAATCAAGTTTATAAATACCCCTGAAACATGTTGCATTAGCAAAAGGCTGGCCTTGAGGATCACTTATTTTGCAATTATCTTGTTTGAATACTACACTAAAACCTGACTTAGTCAGTTGACTAACTGATATAAGATTAGTAGTCAATTTAGGAACAAACATTACTTTTGGCAAAATCTTTAGATCACTATTATTATTGAGATTCAAAGAGACGGCACCAAGACCTTGACATTTTAACACTTCTCCATTAGCAACTGTCACTTTTGACTTAAAATTCATGTCAATGTCTCTAAAAAGGTCCATATCACAGCACATGTGCGAAGTACACCCGGAGTCCACAATCCAGTCCACGCTTCCATAAACAGATAAGAGTGACACTGACACCAACAGTGTGTCTGCAGACCCCGCAGCTAAGTTATGATCGCTACTGCCTTGCTTCTTCAAATCATTCTTCAATTTGAAACATTTTGATTTGATATGCCCTTGCTTCTGGCAGTAATGGCACTTAAGTGGCTTCCTCTTTGTAAATAAAACCACATCATCATTTGATTTGCCATTATTAGTGGATTTCCGGAACTCCTCTTGAAGTAGTCGAGCTCGCACTGCTTCACTCGTGAGAGTTTCAGAGAGGTTTGCTGTTTCCAGACCAGAAACCAAAACATCAAAATCCTGTGGTAAACCACTAAGTAAAATTTCTGCAACTTCTTTATCATCGATGACTCTTCCGATGTCTGCAAGTTGTTGTACTAGGGTCATTATACCTTCGATGTAAGCACCCATTGAATTATAATCATGGTAGTCAGATCTATGAAGTTTTCTTAAAAGCACAACCCTCCGATAAAGTCCTTTATCCTCAAACACATCCTGCAGCTTTTGCCAAGCTTGCTTTGCGCTTGTAGCATTGCGCAAATACTGAATGCAATTCGGCTTTACTGCCAAGCATATTCTAGCCAAAGCTTTTTGATCCATGCTGCTGCTAGTCTCAGAACCATCAATACATGACCATAAGCCTTCCATGATAAGCGCCATTCGCATCTGGAACTTCCAGTTGTGATACGAGCCAATTCCATCCAATTTATCAAAAGTGTACAAACCTGCTGACGACACATGAGGCGTGTGCTCGCCAACGGTAGCTTCTTGCGGCTGCTGTGACATTGCACACGATATAAAATCCGCTTCTTCGTGTTCGTGTTTTCGCCTGCACCGCAATACTGTGCCCGTAATCAGTAGAGCACAATACTGGGCCTGGGCCCATAACCTGTAGAGCAGAGAGCCAGCCAGACGGTGTGGAGGCCTAGCTTTAGCAATGTCCCACGCAGTGGATGGACAGGTTAGGTTGGCACGTTGCAGGTGTCGAGCGTAATAAAACTAACTCAATCACGTAGTACAATAGTTATTATTGTCCAGTGAAGAAAAATACATTTACACAATATGATTAGCATTAAATTTAAAGATACAGAAAAACAGCTAAGCAGACATGATGCATGGGCTATTCAGAATCAGAGAGAGTATTACAAACAAATATGGACGTTCGTTCAGACGTTGCAATAGACAAAGGAACCGTTTTGAGAGTCTGGTACTGTCAGTGTCATCGAGACAACATTGACAGATATAAGGCATGGATTTAATCATAAACCCTTACCATAATCTCAGCCTCATAGACAAGTTGAATGGTGTACCGATTCATAGCTGGGTTCAATATTCCAACAAGTATTAATGATCTCACCCGTCATGCTCTTGCAACGCCGGGGTTTCAGAGTCGATGGTAAGACCAGATGGGAAGAGACCAGATGGTATGACCATAATGCCTTGGAAGTTGGCTAGGTCTTTAGTGTGGGATGCAACTTGCGTCGACACCCTTGCACCATCCCATCATCCTAGCACGGTGGGCTACGCTGGGGCGGCTGCTGCAGGTGCTGAAAATCTCAAACGGCGCAAATACAACAACTTATACAACTCATTGCCATCCAACGTCGCAATGCTGCTAGCCTTCTGGGCACTTTTCCTGTTGACAGCGATGTGGACGAATTCGTTGACGCCCCGTAATCTATCTATATTCTATACCAGTGTTTTTCAACCTGTGGGTCGCGACCCCCTGGGGGGTCGCGAAGCTTCTGGGGGTCGCCAGAGGTCGAGAGAACAACTTTACAAAAAAAAAGATTAAAAATATTGATTTATTAAGTGTGAGAATTTTAACATTGTATGTTAATACAAACAAATTAACAAAAAATAAAATCCTAACACTCATGTTAATGAGAAGGTTGTGCTTGTTTTTGGTTAGTAAATTTCTCCCATCGTGGATCTGTATTTGCTACACATAGAATTTAAGCGATTTCTTTGCCTTTGCCATTGATGAAAATGTCAACTCGCATAAGTACGAGGTGGCAAATGGAATCAAACACTTCAAAGCCTCAGTTGTCAATTCCGGGTATTCTGTTTTTCTCCTTAACCAAAAGGTATTCAAATTAGCAGACTTGAATTCCAAGTGTAACATCCCATCGGCAGATAATTCTAGCAGATTCTCTTTGAGATTAATTGGCAAATTAACCTCATTTATAGCTGCATTTAAAAAACGGATTTAAGATCCACCTCTGCCCAGTGTTCTCCGATGTCTCTTGCACTGAGAAGTAATGACACAATTCTTCTTTCAAATTATCTAACACCATTTTCATACCAGGTATATATGCCTTGATGTTTATCTCACATCCGACTTCTTCAGTAAAATATTGTGTCGACGAAAATGAATCGAAGTTATTTTGATTTATAGACGACGACCACAAGTATTTTTTTTTTGTAAAGCCATGTATTTTGTCTTTTGCAGTGATGACATTTTCATGCTCAAATAAGTCAGAAAGAAAAGCTAATTTTAAAATAAATTCCGGGTCGCAAATGAATTCAGAATATTCTGACTTGGCCTGCTGTAAATATATTAAAAGTTCAGGATGAAGTTCCATAACTCTGGTCAGTACTTTGACTTTTGACAACGACCTAACTAAAAAAAGCGAAGGGTCGGGGGTCGCGAAAAATTGTTTCGTACCAGGGGGGTCGCAACATGAAAAAGGTTGAAAAACACTGCTCTATACTAATATTATGAAGCTGAAGAGTTTGTTTGTTTGTTTGAACGCGCTAATCTCAGGAACTACTGGTTGGAATTGACAAATTCTTTTTGTGTTGGATAGTCCATTTATCGAGGAAGGTTATAGGCTATATAACATCACGCTACGACCAATAGGAGCCGTGCATAAATGAAAAATATTGCAAAAACGGGCAACGATATTCCTTTTTGAGAGCTTCCATTGCGTGCGCTGCGTAAACGGTTTAAGTTACGCAAATATCATGTATAATGGAAATGTTCCTCTTTAAAAGTTCTACAAAAAAGTCCGCGACAGCATATGTCTATCTTTTAAGGTTGACTCACAATAGCAACTTTTATGTTCTAAATTTTAATTAGATCAACGCTGCCGGTAGAAACAAAAGTTGGTTGCATTCGTATAGTAGTATATTATTTCTTATTCAAATAAATAGTTCAACAAGTTGGTAGGTAGATAGGGTAGGGTAGGTAGGGTAGGGTAGGTAGGGTAGGGTAGGTAGGGTAGGGTAGGTAGGGTAGGGTAGGTAGGGTAGGGTAGGTAGGGTAGGGTAGGTAGGGTAGGGTAGGTAGGGTAGGGTAGGTAGGGTAGGGTAGGTAGGGTAGGGTAGGTAGGGTAGGGTAGGTAGGGTAGGGTAGGTAGGGTAGGGTAGGTAGGGTAGGGTAGGTAGGGTAGGGTAGGTAGGGTAGGGTAGGTAGGGTAGGGTAGGTAGGGTAGGGTAGGTAGGGTAGGGTAGGTAGGGTAGGGTAGGTAGGGTAGGGTAGGTAGGGTAGGGTAGGGTAGGTAGGGTAGGGTAGGTAGGGTAGGGTAGGTAGGGTAGGGTAGGTAGGGTAGGGTAGGTAGGGTAGGGTAGGTAGGGTAGGGTAGGTAGGGTAGGGTAGGTAGGGTAGGGTAGGTAGGGTAGGGTAGGTAGGGTAGGGTAGGTAGGGTAGGGTAGGTAGGGTAGGGTAGGTAGGGTAGGGTAGGTAGGGTAGGGTAGGTAGGGTAGGGTAGGTAGGGTAGGTAGGGTAGGTAGGGTAGGGTAGGTAGGGTAGGGTAGGTAGGGTAGGGTAGGTAGGGTAGGGTAGGTTAGTGTAGGTAGGTAGCCTGTTGACGGGAGCGAAGCCGCGGGGGTCAGCTAGTTGTACATATTTTTATTCTTAGTTCTAATATTAGTTTGTAAATAATGTACACATACATACATTGTAAGTTAAATAAAAGCTTCTATTATAAAGATATAATTGGTTTTAAGTTAAAATTAAGTCAAAAATGTTTGAGCAGTTTTGACGTGTTTCGGAACGCGGCGCGTACGTCATTCATGACATGAGTATCTACGACTGTCACTGTTACACTGTCAGTCACAGAAAGTTTTTTTCAAATAGGTTATGTTTATCGGTTGATCCGTTGTAAAGAGTTTTGGTAAAATTATTATTTCGAAGATTACAGTGCAATTCTGAGAAAGCGAACAAATAAAGTGGCGTTGATAAATAGATAGAAATGGTTGGTTGAATCGCAAAATATTTTAGAAAGTGATATTTCTACTTTAACATTTTCAATTTCTTTTTTACAAATAAGTAGAAACGTTTCTCGACTTCTAAAGCAAAACACTACAAACCGAAAACTAATTTTGTTTTCTGAAGTCGTTTTTTTTGGTATTGTTTTCGTTTTTAGGGTTCCGTACCCAAAGGGTAAAAACGGGACCCTATTACTAAGACTCCGCGGTCCGTCTGTCTGTCTGTCTGTCTGTCTGTCTGTCTGTCACCAGGCTGTATCTCATGAACCGTGATAGCTAGACAGTTGAAATTTTCACACATGATGTATTTCTGTTGCCGCTATAACAACAAATACTAAAAACAGAATAAAATTAATATTTAAGGGGGGCTCCCATACAACAAACGTGATTTTTGTGCAGGTTTCTGCGATAATGGTACGGAACCCTTTGTGCGCGAGTCCGACTCGCACTTGGCCGTTTTTTTTTCGACACTGACTTCGGAAACAAAGTTAGTTTTCGCTTTTTACTATTTTGCTTTAGAAGTCGATTTATATTTTTGTTAAAAAGTAGTTTCGAGTTTTTATAATACTGTTTTTAGTGTTGGTGCCTCATATTACCATGAAAATCATTAATAGCCAGAGTACATCTCATTCTTTCAATTCCAATAAGTCCAAACACGACTAGGATACATTGTTTTATTACGGAGATCTGGCTACATCATCAGATCAGTACGATGGTTAAATTTTCATCAGTACCATTTATTTATATGTTTAAGGTTTATCATAGTCACTTAACTATTCAAGATATCTTATACCAATGATGACTTATTTATTAAGAAGTTCCAGTGGCCATCTGTGGTCTTCTTCATCAGCTGCGTGTCGCGGGTTCGATACCCGCACGGAACAAATATTTGTATGACCTACAGATAGTTTTCCGGCTCTGGGTGTTTGTGAGTTTATATGTTTGTAAACGCACCCATGATACAGGAAGAAATTCCTAGTGTGGGGCAACGTTTTTTTTTTTAAAGAAGAAGAAGAAGTACCACTTTACCAAATGATACAATCTGAGTGCAAATACTTGCCATGTTATTGAAAATACCAAAATCACTATATGTGTGCTTACAATATTTGAGGAGTTCCTTCGATTTCCATTGGATCACATCATCAGAATCTGATTTGGTGACAATGGAACCACTTAGCGAGTATTCACTTATAAACAAAAAAAATTTTGCATATCAGTCTATACATATGATGGAGTAATGCCCAAACAAACATAAAACAAAATGTAAACATCAGAATTGAGAACCGCCTCCATGTTGGTTGGAAATACAACGTAACCTTAAGCCCTTGGCAATAGAGCAGCTTTCTAATAGTGTAAACGTGTTTAAACCCAATCACATCAGTACTTAATTCTAAAAACTACCTTTTCCAATCATACAACAAACAATTATACATCTTTTTAATATTAGCTTAGACTAATTATTCTGAAATTTGTAAGACAGTTCTTCAGTATAGGAATCAAAAGGCAAATAAGTTTTTTTTTTTGTTTCAGGCTCGCAATGCAGAAAAGGCTATGTAAGTGTTGTGTTAATTTTATGGAACTGGTGAATCCCAAACGTGGATAATATTGTAACAACCAGTATAGTAAAAGCATAAATTGGTGTTGTTGTAGACCAACACCTTTTTTTTTACTACACCTAAGCATGTTTTTATTTGGCTCGCTTTTTACCACTATCTCACCTGTTGGTAAGCGATGATGTGGTCGACGATGAAGCACGCTTGCCTAGAAGAAACCTATTCATTCTTGACTTGATGACTCCCAGGTTGCAGCTATCAGGAAGTACAGACTCTGGCAGGGAATTCCACTCCTTAGCTGTACACATAATGAAAGTATTTGCAAAATGCTTTGTGCGTATGGGTGGGATTTCCAACATATACCGATGTTGCATCGCTGTATGTCTTGTAGTCCGATGATGGAAGGGGCTAGGTGGAATCAAATTTTGTTAATGCAAATAAAGCATTTCCTGTAGCTTCGCTCCCATGACACGTTCCGCGCATTTTTCGGTATAGAATGTAGCAATTGACTTTCAGGTTTAGCATAGCTTTTTATCAGATCATTGAAATAATTAGAAATTGGATCAGTACTATAGTTCTCGCAACCTTCATAGCCTTTAGCTTTACAACTGTGCAGCCCATTGTAGCCCACCTCAGGGTGGCCAAGAAGTTTGCCGAGAATAATACCAGTGATTACCTACTACAACTGAAATTAAAAACTACCTATCTATATTAAAAGACTAGCTGACCCGGCAAACTTTGTTTTGCCATAAAAACACCACACATTTATCTACCCTACCTACCCTACCCTACCCTACCCGACCCTACACTACCCTACCCTACCCTACCCTACACTACCCTATCCTACACTACTCTACCCAACACTACACTACACTACCCTACCCTACACTACCCTACCCTACCCTACCCTACGCTACCCTACCCTACCCTACCTACCTACCTACACTACACTACTCTACCTACCTACCCTACCCTACCCTACCCTACCCTACCCTACCCTACCCTACCCTACCCTACCTACCTACCTACCTACACTACACTACTCTACCTACCTACCTACCCTACCTACCTACCCTACCCTACCCTACCCTACCCTACCCTACCTACCTACCTACCTACCTACACTACACTACACTACTCTACCTACCTACCCTATCTACCTACCTACCCTACCTACCTACCCTGCCCTACCCTACCCGACCCTACACCACCCTACACTACCCTACCCTACGCTACACTACCCTATCCTACACTACTCTACCCAACACTACCCTACACTACCCTACCCTACCCTACCCTACGCTACCCTACCCTACCCTACCCTACCCTACCCTACCCTACCCTACCCTACCTACCTACCTACCTACACTTTAGCGAGACTAACGAACAGCAATTGATTTTTATATATATAGATTAGATGTAAAAGTTTTCTTTGTTATTCTTGTTTACCTACTGTCAATGACGTGTTTGGTGATGGTGAAATTAAATCTTAAACTGTATGGTTATAAAGGTGTCTTTTCACCAACACAAAATTGACAAAATGGATTATGATAAATAATTTTTTTTTGTCTGTCAGGTAGATAAATAAAAAATATTGGTCATGTAGGTATTTTTTTTTTAACACCTAACCAAAAGATTATGATACAGTGCGTTGAAATCGCGTACTATCACGCCTTGGTAAACTTTTTACTTAAAAGTGATGTTAAAACTTCTGAACTTCGATGTGCTTCATCGAAAATCTTTGTCAATTTTTATTGATTTGTTTAATATTTTTTGGGGTGTGCAGAATCATGTACTGTATCCATGGTACTCCTCGCGTCGGTGTCAATGACAGCCTGTATATTTTTCTTAGTAATCATCCCTATTCTCCTTTTGCAGGACCACATTGGCGCGATGGCGCGCAGCACAAGTCCAGGAGGCGGGTGGACAGCGCGAGCGCAGACCGTACCTCGCGTCTGAGTGCACCGACCTGCCTCAAGCTGAGAAATGGAGACTGCAGATTGTCAGAGAAATAGCTAAGAAAGTCGCACAGATACAAAATGGTAAGATTTTTAAGTTGTCGCCATCATTTACAACTTTTTCAGATTGGATATGGTCTGCTCCGTACCAAATCCGGACATGTGTAGGGTTGTCGGCTGGTTGGGCCGTACCAACTACGACCAGCGTTGAAAAAGTCCCCGATTTATGGGCGGCTAGCGGACGCCTCGCGGTTTCACCCGCGTATTCCCGTTCCCGTGGGAATACAGTAGCTTCCCAACATGAAAAAAAAAATTGATATCGGTCCAGTGGTTTTTGAGTTTATTCGTTACATACAAAAATACAAATCTTTCCTCTTTACAATATTAGTATAGACTACTAATTTTGGTTATTGTCGCCAGATATTTTTACATTCAACTTAGTCATGAAACAAAATGTAAAATAAACGTTCTAAATACGACAACACTAGGATTTGTGGGCGGAGTTAGTCCGGCCATACCATATCCGAGCGTGTTCAAAAAAGCGACGAAGACCGAGGCGAACTCAATTAATAATAATAATAATGTCCAGCGGACCACACTATCTACACACGGTCGGATATGGTGAGGCAACGTACCATATCTGCAGTCCGCCCGTACCAAATCCGAACGTGTGTTACGGCTATTAAGTTTCGTTTTTAGAGTTCCATACGACCATGTGATCACTTGTGTGATTGTCTGTCTGACCGTTTATCACAGCCAATTTGCTACGCATCCACTGCATAGTTTATCCGTCTTGCTAATAAACACGGAATATAGTTATACCAGGTATAACCAAGGTGTAACCATACATTTTCATAGGTTTATTGGTATAACTTTATTCCGTGTTTGACTTTTACTTTTACGAGCAAAACGGGAAGAAGGGCCCAATATTGTCCAGTTTTTCGCGTGGTACGCAGCGAGCACAAGGTTTTCGAAGTTGCAAATTTGGATTCACACTACCCTAAGTGGTCCATACAAAATACTAAACATCCAAAACTACACTGCTTTGCGACTTTCTACTGGAATATAGGTCGGAATAGTTAAGTACGTTAGCATTGTGACTGTTGCCGGTTTGATGCCATCCATAAGTCTGTATGGAGCATAATACAAACTAGTGATCAGATCACATGCTAGACAACCAGTCAACCTGCGTTCATTTGGCACTAACAATAAATGAACATTGAGACAGACTGGCATAGACACAAGAAATCGGCAGCTAAATTCATTGATTAATTTAAAATCTTTGTCATAAATCGGTAGGGCTATGGCTATTGACATGATATCAATAATTTAAAATGTGAAATTTTTTGTTACAATAAAACTTTCATAGTATAGTATTTAAAATATTCTGTTATGGATGAGACCGAGGCAGCTTCGGTTCAAGGTTCAGCTAAGGACCCAAGTATAACATCAGCGCCTGCTACTGAGCTATCCCCGTCACCATTCCCGGGACTATCCTCGGTACCATCCCCGGTACCATCACCGGTACCATCCCCGGTACCATCTCCAGTACCATCACCGACGGTGTCTCCGGCGAGGGCGAGTCCCCGGCGCAGCAATACGCAGGCCACCCCGATCACCTCGCCCACGCCCCAGTCGCCACCAAAGTACGCTGTACCATCACCCATTGAATTGCCTGACAAGGAATACAAAAGTCCAATTTCACAGTCTCCGAAATACACTGTACCATCCCCAACTGAAATCCCTGACAAGCAATACAGAAGTCCCAAGTCGCAGTCTCCAAAGTACGCTGTAACATCGCCGACCGCAGTGGCTGACAAAGAATACAGAAGCCCCAAGTCGCAGTCTCCAAAGTACGCTGTAACATCGCCGACCGCAGTGGCTGACAAAGAATACAGAAGCCCCAAGTCGCAGTCTCCAAAGTACGCTGTAACATCGCCGACCGCAGTGGCTGACAAAAAATACAGAAGCCCCAAGTCGCAGTCTCCAAAGTACGCTGTAACATCGCCGACCGCAGTGGCTGACAAAGAATACAGAAGCCCCAAGTCGCAGTCTCCAAAGTACGCTATAACATCGCCGACCGCAATGCCTGACAAAGAATACAGAAGCCCCAAGTCGCAGTCTCCAAAGTACGCTATAACATCGCCGACCGCAATGCCTGACAAAGAATACAAAAGTCCAAAAACACTGAGAACGACACCTGACGCTGTCGGGGCTGATTCCGAATGTGTCACCAATATAGATAGAATAGCTTGCATGAGCAAAGCGCTTACAAGCGAAGCTAACGCTTTGAGAGAGTCTATAAAGTGTTTGACTGAAGACATCGCGCGTACTAAACAGGAACTGTGTTACTGTAAAGACGAGGATGTCAATTTTCCATATCACTTATTCCTTATTGAAATGATTATCAATAAAATCCATATGAAATGTGAATGTTTCGACATAGATTACAATAACTTAGTTATTTCAGCAGTATTTTTGGGGAAACTACCCATTGTGCTATATGATTCGTCTTACGGTAAAATTGAAAATTTCAGCAAACTAAATGTCGGAAAATCCACTTTGTTTGCGATGACCTATGATAAAATATGCAGTATTAAAGAATTCGAAATCATTTTGCTGTTGACAAAACAACCTCCGTGTTCTCCGTGTGTGACGAGAATAGCTGAAACACACATGGACTTTACGTGTGAATTTATCCAATTAAGAGAAGAACTTTGCAAAAAATGGATGCAGGAACAGCCAACAGACAATATACTATGCACCACATCAACACCGCTTACTAAGAATATGTACTATTTGTCTTGCTGTGACGGTGAAAACAGAGACTCAATAGGAGTTATTGAGGTGACAGTTCGAATGTCGTTTTTAGGAAAAGAGATAACCACTGCATTCTCCGCTTCTCCTAAGCCACAAGGTACTTCATATCTCCTGAAAGAAGATCACGGTATGACAATGTACTCTTGCCATAAAGTTGAAATGGACGATCAGGGAAAAATACTTCTTGATGAAGGAGTTATGGCAAAGAAAGCTACGATTTGCATGGCGGATCAACATAAAAGATCGGCTAGTCCACAGTCGCAAATGTCTAGCGAAATATCTAGACGATCTTGCGAATGTCCGCCTGTGCCTTGTTATGAACTTGGTAAGTTATCTTGTATACCTAATAAAGTTTACTGCCATAAAGATGTCATCAACCTAAAACTATACTATATTAATATTATTTTCCAGAGCGAGCGCAAAAATATGATGAGGTATATACCAAAATGAATGTCAATGAATTGAAGATCAGAGTACCGAAGAGCAGTAGAGTAGAAAGAATAGGAAAGTATGATAAGATTCAAGAGTTATGTTCATGTGAAAATACAGCATACAATACCGGCGAACAAATACAATTTGAACTGCCAAGAGATCCATGTCAGAATAACACTTATTCATCAAACTTGACATATTCAATGCAAGGGCAACCACCTGACAAGAAAGACAGAAGGACTATTAATGTAACACCTACTAATTGCCCCGTACCTGTGGATATGGCGAAAGTCCTGCATCCACGAAAAGATGTGTTCATTCTAAAAATTGGAAAGAAGCTCGAAACAAAAGACAAAAAGACTGACCTCGAAATAGAACTAATAACTCCAAAAGCTCCGCCTTGTGAAAAACCTTCCGAAGGTAACAATATGGGTCAGCAGTATGACGGTGATGACATTTCAAAAAAGAAGAAGCAGAAACTAAGTCTAAAGAGCAAGAAGATAGACAAGAAAGGGAAAGCAAAAGCTTCGAAAAAAGCAAAAAAGAAGAAATAATAGCGTTTACCAACCTACTATATTATACAACAATAAAAGATCTAATTATAGTCAGCATTTTCCACATAATTCGAAACTTTTCTATTAACCATAACACGCATTTAACGTGCTAAAAGAGGGGGCCTACATGGGGATAAGGGCAAGTGAATGATGATGATGCATTTATCGAGCTTTACGTTTGCCAGGGAACTGGGACCGTTTCCGATAACCCGTAGAACCTAAAAAACTACGTAATATGCTTCACAGGAAAGGATGGTTGGAGGTGATTTTGTACTAACATTGAAAATAGTAGGCACTGGGAAAATAGAGATCATTGCATAGAATTCCGTCGTTTTTGCATAGAATGCCGCCGTTCACAACAGCGTGCTAGTGCCTACACTCATGTATGGAAGTGAAGGTTGACATGAAAGCAGGATTAATGCAGGAGAAATGCGTTCCTTGCGAAGTATGTGTGGTGTATCTTTAAATTATAGATTGAGGAATATAAAATAATAAGACATTAGACAACGTTGTGGTTAAAAAGAAGATGTAGTAACTAAAATTGAAAAGAGTATGTTATGATGATTTGGCCATGTTGAGAGGATGAAAGAAAGGTGAATAACGAAAGGTATTTACAAGGCAGACGTGAATGGAAACGCCGGGAGGGGACGCCCTAAAAAGACATACATAGACCTTATTGGTGGTGTTCTTCAGAAAGGCCAAGTGCGCAGTACCCATAACCGGCGTGTGTGTATGACTAGATATATGAATGTGAGTGAAGCAAAAGAAGTATGTAAGGATCGTAGCAGGTGGCGTTTTGTAGTTTCTGCTTACCCCCATGGGAAAAAAGGCGCGAGTTTATGTATGCACTGTTCACAGGCCGAATATTCGGCGCTCCGACCGAGAGCCTAGCCGAATATTGGGTATTAGACAAAATCACTATTCGTGGCATGCCTACCCAGTGGTAACCACCGCGACTTACAAGTTGTAAGTCGGTCGTTCAAACCCTGGCAGGCCGTACTTAGTGTAAATTTCATCATAACTGCTGTATATCTTTGAATTAGAACCAAAAATACGAAGACGTGATATCTCTATCAAACCGCACCGGACCCGCGTGGCGGATTAGGGCCCATTCCATGTCACAGAGAGTAGGCCTGTGTTTCAGCAAATAAGGATAATATTAATTTAGAAACATAAATTTTTTATAAACTTTTCAAACTCATGTTCACTTAAAAACACTTATTTTTCTCTACCAGCTGGTCTTGGCGAGTTCCGGATACGGGACTTGAACGACGAGATAAACAAACTGATGCGTGAGAAGCGCCATTGGGAGGTGCAGATCAAGTCGCTGGGCGGTCCCGATCATGCGCGCGTCGGGCCTAAGATGCTCGACCAGGACGGCAAAGAGGTGCCCGGCAACAGAGGCTACAAGTACTTCGGGGCCGCTAAAGATCTACCAGGTTTGTGGGCAATTTTTTTTTCATGTTGGGCCTCTTGAGTCGGGGTCTGCGTGTGCTTATGTGAGTTCCGCTGCCCCGGCCCGCCTTTCGCAGGTCTCGTCCCGTAGCGGGGAGTGAGATCTTACCTCTCACTCCAGGTCTTAGAGAGGCGCGCGTGAAACACTACGCGCCACCATCTCGGGTCCTGATTCTGATTGAAGAGGGGCCGTGTGGGCGACTTATGTCAACCTGTAACCGTATTATGACGTTTTAGTGTCATCAGGAATCCGTTGCTAAAATGGGATGGTGCTATCAGTAATGCAGTAGTGTCATTCTATCAGCGATGGCGATGGTCTTTTATTATTTATTTTGTGTTCCTTCCGTACCTATGATGGTAACTGTATCCTTGTGAGTCGGCAGCTCAAACCAGAATATATTTTTGTCTAAAATACTGCACATGTAAACCCGCACCATTCCTTCCCTTGTTCGCCTTGTTTTGCCTCGGCTCTTTTTTGTGCATTTCTCTCGTCATTTCTTTAAACTATTTTCAGCCTTATGCTGAAGAGAGAAAGTTGACTTTTATTTTTTACTAGTTTCTGCCAGCAGCGTCGCCCGCGTGGTAAATGTATTGTTATCGCAAGGGAACATTTTACCGAGAAAAAGTAGACTAAAATCTATCTTTGTGCCAAATTTCATCCAGATCCGTTCAGCCGTTCTGGCGTAATTGAGTAACAAACATAAATCCAAACTTTCGCATTTATAATATGAGTAAGAAGCGAGATGAAATGTGTCCCATAGCTATTGTTTCAATAGTACGAGCTCACTATTAGATGGTTAGTGTCACATAATTTTTTATGACATTGAATATTAAACCTTATTACTAGCGCCTTAGGTGCAAGCCGTGTAAATAACAGGCGCAGAACTATGTCAGTGGAACTGTTTTATGTCTCCTATTCATATAACTTTGAACTTTATGTCTGTTGAAATAGTGCATTATAAATGTCATCAATTCTCAGAAGATTTTTCTGCTCTACTAAACATTTTTACGGGCAGGTGTTCGCGAGTTATTTGAACAGGAACCTCCGCCGCCGCCCCGCAGGACGCGCGCCGATCTCATGAGAGACGTGGATGCTGACTACTACGGGTACAGGGATGATGACGACGGACTGCTGATGCCACTCGAACAGGATGCTGAGAAAGAAGGTTCGTTTTATATGTTTTATGACAGTCTGGGATAACCTACGAATGAGGCATCTTAGATTTTAACTTGTTGGAGGTGAGGAGAGGCTTTAATTAGCTCACGGTAGCGTATAAGGTTTTAAGCGGGCGTATTGACTGCTCTGAGCTCCATGGGCTTTTCTGCTGACTGTTTGTACCCAGAAAATACGTTGAACACCGTCTAAGTCGCCGTCACGACCTATTCGCACCTCCACCATCCAGAACTGTCGCCAGAGCTGAATCCCCTGCCCAGTGTATCGTACTTTGAATATGCTCAAAATCCTCTTGATTGCCAACTCTGCAGGTGACGTGTTTGTGGACGAATGGATGTTGATCTGGGTCTCTTTTGTATGTTAGTTTAAATGTTTATAAACGCACCCACGATACAGGAAGTAATTCCTAGTGAGGGCAAAGCTTAAAAAAATGGAAATGTAAATTAATGCACGCACGTCTAGTGCTCTGTGATAGAAAGTATGAAAGGGTGTCCACTGTTCTATGGTAATAGGGATGTTTCCTGTGTAGAAAAATGATAATTCTATTTAGTCAGTCAGAAATAAAGATTGACAAAGATAAAGCGCATCAAAGTTCAGGACTGGGGCCTTGTGACATCACTATGTCAGTATAATGGTGAATTTACATTAGGTTGGCCGCCGGCTGCGGATTCGGCGACCGCATTCAGCCGAACTGTGCACACTCGTGTTGAAAGTGTCATGGACATAGTGCATTTTTGTTCCTGAAAAAAAACCGGTCAAGTGCGAGTCGGACTCGCGCACGAGGGTTTCGTACAAACAGCTACATTCACCAACATAATTAGGTAACTAGGTCAACGGGAACTACCATATAGCTTTTCTACTACTAGAATTGTCAATTTTAGTTAAAAGCAAGGTTTTACAGCTCAAGTAAAGGGAAAAATAAAAAAGTTGAAATTAAGGTAAATTTTGGTACTTAAACGTTTTTACGAAAATCTTAATTTGCCCATATCATTTTATCGTGTTGACGCAGGACCTTGATTTTTATACACCTAATAGGGACTATAGACCTCAGTATCTGGTATAAATTCAAATTCCTAGGTGAAACGGTCTGCGGTCAAATACGGCTAAACGAAAACCCGTTTACAATAGTCGGTGACCGAATACGGGCTGCAACCGAATCGGTCAAACGACCTAATGTAAATGAGCCATCAAGTGTACTAACGGGCGTGACGTCACACGATATAACGCATTATATCGTCGTCACTTTGTTTGTGTGTCAAAAGAAAAATACGTGTCCAATATTTTTTATTAATCTACCCGACGGACAAAAAACAAATTTTAAGTTAACATCCCCATTGTATTGTTATTTTTTGAATTATTGATTTATATGCGACACAACATTTCTATTTTCATGTTAATTGTATTTGTATAGTTTTCTTCTTCTTAGCGTGCCGATGACAATCAGACACTTTTTATTTAAATAAATATGAAATTGCCCTCTTGATCGTCACATAAGATATTTGTGTTGCAAAACGAACGAGATGAAATCAAGAAAATTTATATCTCAACTATGCCTCTATGCCATCTTTCGACTGCTTTGTCAAGACCCTTTTTCTATTAATAATATTGAAATTCTACATTCACAGCGATAGCGCAGGCGGTAGACGAATGGAAGAGGAATAAAGAACAAGATAAGGATCAAGATTTGCCAGAAGAAGAGGACATTTATCCAGAAGATGTAAGTTACTTTATTTTTAACCGACTTCAAAAAAAGGAGGAGGTTCTCAATTCGTCGGAATCTTTTTTTTATTTTTTTTTTATGTATGTTCCCCGATTACTCAAAGACGCCTGGACCGAATTCAAAAATTCTTCTTTTGTTTGAAAGGGTATTTTTCCTAGTTGGTCCCATAGTCATCAGGTCAGGATCTGATGATGGAATCCTAGAGAAATCGAGGGAACTCTTCAAATATTATAGGCAAACATATAGCGATTTTGGTATTTTCATCAACAATGCAATCATTTACACTCAGAAAGTTTCATTTGGTGAAGTGGAACTAATAAAGAAGACCACAGATGGCCACTGGAACTCTAAAATGATAAGTATGTCACGGGCATAAGATATCCCGACTATGAAGCAAATACTTATAAATAAATGATACTGATGAAAATGGCACCATCGAACTGATCTGATGATGAAGCCGGCAGGTAGGCACTGAAACTCTAAAATAAAACAATGTATCCTAGTCGTGTTTGGGCTTATTTGAATCGCCATGAGATGTGCTTTGGCTGTAAATGATAATCATGTTAATTGGAGGTACCTACTAAAACTAAAAAGAGAAAAATAAAAACTTTTTAACAAAAAATCAAACCGACTTCCAGAACAAAAAACTACAAAGCTTAAAATAAATTTCTTTTCCGAAGTCGGTGTCGAAAAACTGAAAACAATGGGTACAAAAGACACCGACTTCGGAAAAGAAATTTATTTTAAGCTTTGTAGTTTTTTGTTCTTTTACAAGCTCAAGAAAGCACTAACTATGGCAAACTAGTCTCAAGGCCCACTTGAACCAATACTTAACTCTCAGTTGCTTACACTATACATAAGCCACTTGGAAGATACAACGTTTAAAAACACACGACGAAAGGGTGGGGCTATCACCATGAAATTGCTATGTTCTTACAAAATTACAATGTTTTTCCTATAAATCCCATCAGTTTGTCTTAATTTCCATTTGTTATCGTCATTTTTATGAGAAATCTATACAATATAATGTAAAAATTGTCAATAAGAAATAAAAAAAAAATATTCGAATCACCAGAGAATATTTAACTTTCTCTCACTGCCAACCCTAACGATTTTCAGGCTTGATGTCCTGGATGATAAACAATTGGTCGTTTTTTGACAATACTCGAAATTTTCAACAGCATTAACCTAAGTTTTATTATTGACTCAGAGTAATGACTAAAGCATAGAGAGAGCGTGATATTTCAGTCTAGTTATACTCTTTTTACTTATGACACATTCAGTGTGAATAACAAGGACAGGCATATAGTTATAAGGGTTGCTTATGGCAATGCTGTCCACATTTTTGATCTCGGTAGTGATGTGCCGTATTTTGCAGAGGTATCGATATCAATTTATTTTCAACATATAATTTACTTATCGGAATGAATGTATTGGCATGTCATAAATTCCGTGGATTATAAAAACAAAGAATACATTCTTTGTTTAAATAATCTCGCTCGGGTTTCAACAAGCTTTTACATGATAGTCATATTCATTCTTCTTCTTGACGTGTGATCAGCAAAAAAAACCAAACACTGATGTCAGTTTTTTTAACCGCTTTCCAATCTCCAACGTAAGTAACGAGCATTAGTTCGCAGCACATCTTACATTTCTGTTTACCGACTTATAAAACCAGGTTATCAATTCGATACATATGTATGTAATATTGTTGAAATTGCACAATATTCATATAATTTACGTTATGTGGGCTTCTGAACACGTGTGCCAAATTTTATTCCTGTTTGTATATATGTATGTTTGTCCATTCCACGCATTTCTCCGAAACTCATGATCGGATTGTGATTATTCTTTTTTATTGGATTAAGTATCTCTCAACTTAGGGAACAGTATAAGTTTCATCAAAATCGGTTAAGCAGTTTTTAAGATATAAAACATACAACCGAACTCCTTAACGACAAACAGCACGAATGTGTAAATTTTGTATTTTGTCCAGCCTTTAGGTACCTTACTACAGAACTTGCTGATGATGATGTACCAAATGTGATGGTGTGTAATTAAAAAGAAGAATAAAAAACTTTTTCACAAAAAATAAACCGACTTCAAAAGAATAACACTTAAAAGAAAATAACTTTCGCTTCGGAAGTTGGTGTCGCAAAGCGACAAAAATAAAGGAGGTATTATTAAGACATTTATTTTAGCTTTTTAGTGTTTTACTTTGGAAGTCGGATTATTCTTTGTGATGTTTTTTTTCATCTAAAATTTATGAAATGAAATAAATACAATCGGGTCAAAACGAATTTTTATTTAATATTTGAGGATATAAAATAAAATAAATTGAAAATCGAATAATTTTAACTGCTTTCTCCTAGTCTACTGTCCTTTAAATATTACAGTTTTAGTCAAATGTGACCTAATTTTTTCTTGATTATCCCCAGTTTTCTTTGTTATGTAGTGAATTCTAATATTTAAATAGTTCTGCGTAATCGTTTTAATCAAAAGTGCTCTGTGATCTTCTGTGAAGTCATTCTCTAAACCGTGTTCAATTATATCGGCAAAAACGTTCGTAGGTAATAGAAGATTGCTTACTATTAAAATCATATTAGTCATGTGTTTCGGCAATCCTAACATTCTTGTTCCATTTTTTAATTCATACTCGCGGATTATTTTTTCACTCACTCTACAAACTTTGGCAGTACTGGAAGATGGTTTTATTAACCCACCTCGATCCTTAACACCAATTAACAAATAATTGCTTTCTTTGGTTTCGGGGCTTTGTAAACATACTTCACAAATCAATTTTTTTTTTAATGATCGTACAACACTTCGTGCTATATAATTTACAATACCTCTGGCGTATTCTGAAAGAGCAAATGGATCATAAATGTAGTCATGTTCATTTGTTTCCAACAGCGATTCATCACGCTGCAATACGCGGCCACTAGAGGTACAGTTGTTAAGGATTCTGCAGAATTTCTGCGGACTGTAATTAAGAATTTTAATTTCTTCTAATGGCAAGCAATTCCCTGTGGAACTTTCTTTAAACTCAGCGTGCACAATTATTTTTTTGTAAGCAGCTCGAAACATTTTGGCTGAAGGATTATTGTTAAAACCACACATTGATCTTATAGCACCAAAAAATAATTCAATATGGTCTTGATTCATTTTGTAACTGCAAAGATATTTCATTACAGAGTTTTCTCCTTGAATTAACGTTTCATATAAATAGAGCAAAGATTTCATACATATAATGAATCCAATGAATCCCGTTGATCTGTTTGTATGTATAATTCTAACTCCATTACATTTTAATTCGGAGATATATTTTATTGCCATTTCAAAGAACAACTTCGTTTCTTCTATATTGAAACTTGTTGTGGCTCGCTTCCAGCCCTTTGCGCGCATCGACCTGCTATTGAGGACATCAAAAAGATTGTTGAAAGTTCGGATGAAACAAATGGTGCCATCGCAGACAGAAAAGCCTGGAATCCCTTTTATTTTACAATACTTCAGGGCGTCAGCTACTGAGGTACTCAATAATTGAGTTGCTAAGCGGACTTTCATTTTTTGCTTTACAAAATTGATGTGTTCATTTTTTAATTCATTGGCCAAATGCAGTCCCTCTTCATTTTGAAGTTGATTAAGTAACTCGATATAATGCCAATCAACATTCCTGCCTTGTATGTCTATAATTATTTTTTTGTCAGCGAATGTGTTTCTGACTAGTTTAATGTTATGGCACGGATCAGGCCAAATGCAAATACTTGAACCATTGTTTTGAAATCTGTACAGCTGCGATGACAAGTCACAACCTAAATCTGTGCACATCGCCTTATTTGTGGTAGCACCATCAAATGTTAATGTTACAACATTTATACCAGCTTCGTTCAGTAACGTTAAACATTGCTGGACCGGAGTTGCTTTTTCATGTGCTGTAATTGAATCTATTAAGAAGTAGCCCACCGGAATCTTCCAGTTATCGTTGATAGATGTCAACATAAAAGTCAGGGCTTCTCTAGCTAATGGTACTGCATCGGAGTCCAGTTCACAACCCATGTTAACATAGCCAAAGTAATTTGTGCCATCCCACTCTACTATTTTACGTATTGCCATTTCATCCATGCTTAAGGCGCAAAATATTGGTTTTGCTTTGTTAGCACCTGCGCGTAACTTTAATGCATTAAAAGCTTCTGTAGTGAATCCTGAATTACAGTCAATGCCTTGATACCACTTGCCGATAGTTTTAGGATGCGGCAGCACGTTATCCAACTCTTGCCGTACAAAGTTGTAAGCACGTGGTGATAAATAATGTAATGTCACGGCAAACTTTTTCAACTCTAAGTCATATGTTCTATCAACATCACCTTGTTTTTTTTCTAAATACCTCTCTATAACTTTATTATTTTTAACTGCATCTAATATCAAAAGCTTATCTTGTTCTAAATTTTCTTCGATCAGTATTTCTTGGAGTCTATCCTGCAAAGTCATTTTTTTCTGTTTCAAACGTTTTGTTTGTCTTCTAAGCGCATTAATTTTCAAAAGGCGTTTCCTGCAGAGTTTATTACATTTTTCTAAATCCTGTTTTAGCTTTCTTATTTTGTTTATTAGTGCTGAACAACATGACGAGCTCGAAATCGGCATTTCATTTTTATCTATTTCCATAGCATAAGCAGAACCCTGAAAAAATAATAATAAGTATATATTTTTGTTTGTTTTCTCCGATAAACAATGAAAATAATATGTATTAAAACACATTGTCTGAATTTCAGCTACAGTTTGACATTGACACAGTGTTAAATGGACTGCTTGTAAAGGTACCTACTTGGCTTTCAGCATGATCTATTGTAGGAGAAATGTGATCAATTTGTATAATTTTAAATGGCTCTCGTCCTAGATTGGGATGTAGATTCTCATCATCATCAGTATCCTGAAATAAAGAAAGCTTAGTAAAAATACTATCTGGCTTCAAACTCATTAAGCGTCTGTCTGTAGACATAAATAAAAAAACATTCACTGATATGCAATACATTCATTAATTGTAAATGTTTTGTCCTATAATTTTTAAGTGGTGTACAATAAAGTATATAATAATAATAATAATAAAAAAAATAAAAAATAAATAAATAGGAAAACGAAATAGGTCCACAGAAAACAAAATAGGTCCACATCATTCATCTTCAACATAACACACCACACGCTGTATTTACTTGGTCTCGGCCCGTAAATGTAGCTTAAACCAGCCTAAGAGCTGAGAATTTGAAACACTTGAAAATAATAATAACATACAAAATGTCTGATAACAACAAAGAAAACTAACTTGGCGTAAGTAAAACAATTGGTAAAGGTTACGTTCACAACAGTCCCTATACAAACCTTTGAGTCCACCCCTCAAGTCTGCAAGAAATTTTTTTTTTTTCACGAAGCTTTGGGGCACAGGACTATGAACGTTGTGAGGTAGGCGAAATTTTACGTGAATTGACCACTAAGTGAACGCACGTGAAGATGGCTTTACTTACCAATAATAGAGATGGTATGGCGCCAGGTTTAAGCCTTCTCCATTTATCGCTACTTATAAAGCAGTCGTCCGTAAAATGTTTAGAACATATTCGGCTATGCTTAGTCCAATAAATTCTAGATCTTGGGATCGCTTTAGACCAATTCTCTTTCTCATTTGGAGGTATACTGAAAAAAAACGATACCTTCTCCAATTTATGGGCATAAAATTATCGTATCGATAAAAATTATCACATTACTAGCTTAACAAATAAACAAATTATTTTTTTGAAAATTAATTCGCTATAACAACATAATTTGTAATAAAGATAGTTTGAAGGGATCATTATCAATCTAATATGTATGTTATAAGTGATCACCTCCAAATATTTCGCGTGATTTTATATGAAAACTGAAAAAGAACTCTTACCGATGAAAGCTTACAAATTCATTGTTTTCTTTCCTTGACGAATGCGATTTACACGATAACACAAAACAAGCCATGTTAACAGCTTATTGATCTGTTCTTCGCACCGTTTTTTTTACAAAATTATGCAAAAAAATATTCGTTTTTAATAAAACAATGTCCCAGCACACGTACTTACTTTCACGACGTAATATACGACTAAACCAAATAGTTTGTACGGTTAACCATGTACTAAGCAACTATTGTGCTCTTTTTAATTGCTCGTATAATAAGAGACCAAGTGTGACCGTTTGACAATTTCGGAATGTCCATTTAGCTAATCATGGATAAATCCATATACATTTGTCTCTTTTAAGTGTACAATCTGGGTCATAAGAGAGAAGAGCTTAGATATATCGTAATTTGTCCCTAATTTGTATGCTCCCTCTATGCTTTAGAATAAATAGTCATTGCTCTGAGATTATTGAATAGAGCGTTACGTTCCATTTCACCCTACATGTTGCTCATCAGTAACCTTGCCGAATATATTAAACTCTCCCTCTAGTCAACAACAAATGTTTTGAAGTAATAAAACTAATACGATATAATAATATAATGTTGCGTTTGTTGTACATCGATATAACAGAGTTAGTACAGATGAAAGATAGAATGAGAACATAAAATAACCCAGGTCATAGTACTAGAAGATTAGATTAGGCAAACTTAAAAATAAAAATGTTTTTCACCCCTGCTGTCAGCTGATTGAGCTGTCAGGAACTGTCAGTGGTTTGTTATTAAGAGGGGACTCTAGTGAAACTTTCTCCATACAAAAACATTCTGCTGTTTTCTTCGTGGATAATGCCTCTAGAGCAATGATTTTTCCCCATAAAATCTGGGTCTAATTAATACGTGCCCCTATCATTTCCTTTTTTCCAAAACATAATCACAAAAAGAAATATGACAATCCAAAAATCCGAAAAAAATGCCCGTTTTTACCGCCATGTTCAGAAGACTTTCAGACAAAATTTATAAGTTTTTAACAAAAAAGGAAATGATAGGAGCATAGATATACTTTTCCTCTAAATTTTGATATAAGAATTTTTTAGATCAGACCAGTTTTCATGAAGAAAACAGCAGAATACGAAACGTCTTTTAGTCAAAGTTTTTGTAGGTAAAATCAGCCTGAGCTGCAGTTGTCCCTTTCGCACTTTACGGGGTGAGGTTGGAGGTGACGCGACGGCAATAGACTATATTACTATACTATATTACCGACTAGAGTCCGCTCTTAAACATTGTACCTTGATATTGACCCATGTATAGGTTCAATTGACAACATTTTGTACATTTTAGGCCCGGGTTAGCTACTAACTCGGAGTTAGTAAGATAACCCAGGGAGGCACAAGCGGGCCTTGGAGCCAGAGTAGTGCAGATCCACGAAACGCAACATTGTTGTCAATGTTATCAAAATTTTGCAATAAAAAAAAAAAAATTATACCACGGGGTTCCTGATAATCGCTATTTGTACTACGACTAAGTAGAATTTCATCTGATTTTGAGTTTATTTCAACATGCGCATGTAGTGTATGCAATACCGACATTTTTTGAAAATTAAGCTCACAACGCTTTCTAGTTACCTTACTAACGAATGAATCTTTTGCTAGCCCGACGACAAGCGAGTAGAAGAAGACGAAGACGGCGAAACAATCCGGCCAATAGTGACGTCACATGTAGCAGTGCCGTCGCAGAAGGACATAGAGGAAGCATTGCTGAGGCGCAAGAAACAAGAGCTCCTAGAGAAATACGGCTGTATGGACGTCAAGGTGGAACCCAGTTGACAAATGATGATCTTGAGTTAATAAATAAGGTTTTTACGGCAACCTAAGAGTTTTTATTTTAAACTAACTTCTTCAAAAAGGTCTTAATAGGGAATATGCATGTCATTTTTATGTTCTAAAATATCTTCATCGAAGAAGTTTCAAAGTTGATAATAAGAAAGAGAAGTCCGACATCGAAGCTGACGTCGAAGTCCATCATGAGGCCCATAACAGTTGCAATAGAAAACGATTATTTTTGCGAGATAAGCAGTTTTTTTTATTGTAATATCTCGCTTGTTTTTCGAACAATTTTGATTGTTTTCACTGTTAGTGTTGTTATTTATCATTACTGGTATTAGATTTAGGGTCGGCGCACACTTACAGTATATGCGAAGTGACGCGTCTGCCTAAGGCTAATTTTGAGACACACGTGAGGCACTAGAACATCGTTTCACAGCGACGCGGATTGGTCCGTACGCGACCCGCTTCGGATTAAGCCCGTACAACGTATCGTACTGAATCATCGTTTCAGAGCACTGCGGGCGCTACCCGTACGGCGGGCTTATTACGTAAGGAACAGCAAGTAGCAATAATTGTACAATTATTGCGCGATCAATTTAGTGACCTGGCTACTGAGGCCTTTTAGTCAAGTCTTTTTGTTTTGACAGTCACTTTTAACAGAAGCTATTTTATCTGTCCGATGATTTGTAAAATGTATCGTTTGATGAATTAACCAGCTTATGAAAGAGCAACACTTCGTGAAGGCTGTTTTTTACAATAGTCAATTTGATTACTATTTAGCTCGAATATTCCGATAAATTTATGAAATAATTTAATTTATACGCAGATGTAAAGTATTTGTGTAAAGTAAATATGGCAGTGTAAAGTAAATATGGCAGTGAAAATGTAATATTTGCATTTTATTTGCATATGTGTCAATGTGTAAAATCAATTAAAATTTCTTCGAATTGTCTATTGTTTTAAGAAATCGAATCGATAACGCATTAGAACATCACTTAGTAGACTACATTATCTCGTATTTGAGCTATGAAACAAAAAAAAGATTTTTAAATTTAATTTAGACATTTGCAGAATAGTCGACATCGGTGTATGCCATATAAAAAAAATATATAATAGAAGATACTTATTGCGGACTTATCACATTCTCATGTGTTTGTAAGTATTTAGTAGTAAACATATAAGCTCCGCTGAGGTAGCCAACACAGGATTTTTTTATACTGTATATAAAAAAATCCTCCACTTTACCGTGATCACTTCTGTTTCAATGATTCAACAAATAGTCCAGTTGCGTAGACATTAGAGAATCAAAACAACACCAATTTGTCATTTACATTTACAATATTCACTAGGAATTTGGTATTTCAATATTTATTCTTATATTATTATTCTAACTGGCGGATAATTAAAGTAGCCACAAAATAACATACGAAAAAAGCCGCCAAAAACTTCTGTACCTACTACACAGCCATCAGCGAGCGATTGGCAATCGACCAACAACAAGGGAAAAAGTAATCGCAATTTGACAGCCACATTTGCTCGCCGATCGCTGTCGCTCTGATGTCAAAAACCATACGTAATACGAAATTATCGCGATCACCTTGCGATTAATGCACATTTCAGTTAACAGATTTTTATTGTTAGCTGTGCTGTCGTAAAATTATTATGGTGTGGCTATAGCTCATATATAATGCGGATTCGCGATTGAAGAGCAATTATATCGCAAAAATAACCCTCAGTTTCCCAGCTCAAAATTATCGAAGAATTAATGTGACAAATTGTCAAGCACGCGTTATCTGCTGTGATTGGCTGTTGAAAATTCATTCAACCAATCACAGCAGATAACGCGTGTTTGACAATTTGTCACATTAATTCTCCGATAATTTAAGCTGGGAAACTGGGGGTGAGCCTTCCATTTTTTTTGGAATTGCTTGGAATTGCTGGGACAGAAGTATGTTTAAGAAGAAAAAAACCACAAAGCTTACTTTTCAAATTACTTTATTTTCGAACAGATTTGTTATTTAGACATAGGTACGTTATCTAAGCAAAATATACACGATATTGATGACTTCACTGGCTCTATACCACATTGCAATCAACAACAAACTTGACTCTGTAATAGGCCTAACTACGTAAGTATATAAAAATTAAGATTCTAAAATGAATTATTGCACGATCTGTAATAAAGTCGGATGAACGGAAGCCTCATTCTAAACTCAAATACTGATTCAAATAATTCATAAGATTCTAAAGATTGTTTTAAGTTCCACATTTATAAACCACAACTATTTTAACGGTAATGGACATCCGACTACACTTATTTCAATAGGAATGTATAAACTTAACATTATCGTAAGCTCTCAGAGAACTAATTTAACTAACATCTAACAACACCAAGTCCTGAAACCCAAAGGAATAAAATAAAATATCTCGCTTCAGCGTTCATTAGATTCCATGTACCAGTGACCCGTTTTGCATTGTTATAATTGCGCGACTTTCCTTTGTTTTACCTTGTAAATTTGTATCATAAGAATTAGATTAATGCGACTAACGGTACTTACAAGAAGTATCCGAATTCAGCGTCGCATATGTAACAGAAGAGTTCATAAAAAAATAAGAATTTTCAGTTCAGCATCCGTAATACGTAGCGTTTTGAACTGTTCTACCCTCCTGAACAGTTTCCCATATACCTACTATTTAACATACAAAAGCGAAATTACAAAGAAGCTGAATTTCTACTCTTCCCGCAAATAGATAAACATAGCATATTTATATTATAGATAACTTCGAGTCAAAGAATAACTTTCTTAACCATAATAAACAGTAACTTTGATTTTTCATTAATTTCCCTCGTGATATTTAATATCTAAAATACATTTTGTTCTATATTATGTACGTGAATGTACTAAAATACGACAATAAAGACTTTTAAGTAACGTCCACAAATTATTATTTTTCTGATGAATAAGTTTATAAAATAATCCTTCACCTGCCACGGTCCCGACTCGAATATTTATATTTAAACTGAGCTAAACCAACTAAATTATTTATTGAGTAATGTACAAAACTTAAACGTGAGAAGCTCTGAGTCGTTGTTTTTGCAGTCGGTACAGGTCGGTTACTTAGCGACGGCACATCGAAGTGATGTCTGACAGTGAGACAATGTTATTTGCTAAAAGCTGTAAGAGACATACAAATTACATCTTTTTGGTCGCTCTGAAGTTGGCTACAATGGTTGCGCAGTATTAAGACGACGACTAACGCCAACGACCTTGAGGGAACAAAACGCGCACTCGTTTCACACCCGCGCGACCCAAAATTTAGTAGTTTTTTGTACTTTCCTTATTATTCTATGACTTTAAAAAAAAAGCTTCAGATCAAAATGTAGATAATTAAATTGTCTTTGATATGGTGTCGATTTCATTAAAATTTGCCCAGCGGTTACGGTGTGATTGTCGTGTTTTTGTCCGATTTAGAAATAACTTTACAAATTAATTACACTATGTTATACGAATAAAACTCAAATTTTGCTTAGATGAAATTATTAAGAAAATGGTCTAATATAACATATATTTTTCCAAAAAATTACGACTAGCCGTTTAGACGTGATTCTCATTTTAAAATCAGCTACTCAAGGGAATCGGCGCCATAAATCTCATTCTAAAACAGCACCGCGCCAAGCCTTGAGCATCGGCTAGCCAACTTCAGAGCGGCCAAGAAGATTGGAGAGTACTGTATCTCACGAGCGCCTGCAATTAAGTACGAGTGCCATCGCCATGTCATACGCCTTGTAAAATACTATATTTATTGCATCCGTTACTATTACTAGGGTATCTAAACAAAATGCAATCGGAAGACAACACATTGACTAAACGAACTATCTTCTTAAGAATGGCATTGTACGGAAAGTGGTTATCTAATCGTTACGTTTTGATGTTTGGTATTTTTATAGTTTGTCACTGGATTATAAGTAAATTATTATTTTTTGCTTTATGAAAAAGAGTTAAATAGGGATGATGACTAGAAAAATATTTTTAGTCCGTCAGCTAGTTTTCCAAAAAATATTGGACATGTATTTTTTTTGTCTCCTTAACAAAAAATGATGACGATACAGTGCATTAAAATATCGCATGACGTCATGCCTTGGTACTCTTTTTACATAGAAGTTACGTCACAAGCCCTCACTCCCGCAGGCTTATTACGTATCTTTAGCAAGAGCAAAACGATAGCGATTTTCGCAATAATTGCTCTTCTATACATACGTTTTAGAGTTGTTGGCGGTTTCTTTTTTTAAATAAGTGCATTTGACAAACATCGAGCGATTAGCAAACGATTGTGTAGGACTCACCATACCTACACTGCAGGTAATGCCGAATTTTATGACATAAAGCTTTTGATCGCTATCGTTTTGCTCTTGCAAAAGATACGTAATAGGCCTGCCTAACTTTGATGCGTTTTATCTTGGTGATTTTTTTTATTTGAATAAGCAATAAATACGTGTCCAATATTTTTTGATAATTTAACCGGCGGAGTAAATAGAATTTACCGTTTCGTATCCCCCCTATTGTCTCATAACTATGCTGCTAGTGTTCAAAACACCGTTATCCGAAATAATATTTCAATGAATTTACTGCAAAAAATTGACCAAATTCATGTAAATGTACGCAATAAAACATTCATGAATACGAGACATTTAAAGATCTACTAAGAAGCCTTTATTGATTGGGGCTATATCCAAACATCAATATAAGATGCATATCCACAAAGTTAACATTTGATTTAATAAACTATTTAAGAATTTATCACAATTCTAATTTATACTTACTCGACGATTTCCCGTTTAATTCTAGCGGTAAGACAAATCCGCTACTTGGCGTTAAGCTTTAGATTCTTATATTTCCAACTTGCTTTCTGAATAAACGCCATTAGCGGGGTGTATCGAAGTAAATATATTTTTGCTATTAATATACTGTATGAGTCTCCATTGTAGCGGAGTAATGGACACATGGAGTACTTATGTGTGAGCCTTCATCTTCAAGAGACGGCCAGTAATTCTCTCGCATGTTTGATAATACAGTGGAACATGCATGTTGTATCTCCATGTTGCTACTACTCCGTGTTTATTTTATGGTAAAGTGGTAGCTGCAACATGACGTTTAAGAGAACAAGTTTTGTTGCTTGGTGTCGTTCTCGAAGTCGCTCCACGCGTTATTCAGTTCCATGAAGATCATTTTCGCAATGTTCTCGTTGGGGGTGCCCATTTGCTGTAAAAATGGAAAGTGATTTTGTAGATACTAATAGCACAAATCAAACTACGCAACTTAGCATTTGAAAACATCAACAGACAAACTTTTAAAATGCAGTCAAATATGTATATGTAGTGGATTTTTCTCATTGGGGTCCTGTAATGGTAGGTGTAATAAAGATGAAATAAATAAATATATATCTGGTTAAATCTCGATCTTTAATGGGTTTATAGAAGTTTTGATTTGTTTGCTTAAAAAAAATAACGTTGTCCCACACTAAGAATTTCTTCCTGTATCGTGGGTTCCTTTACAAACATATAAACTCACATACACAACACCCAGAGCCGAAACCACTATCTGTAGGTCATACGAATATTTGTTCCGTGCGGGCATCGAACCCGCAACACGCAGCGCAGCAGTCAATCGCTCAACCACTGCGCCAACCGTGCGCCCCAAGATGGTTAAGAGTGTCCGATGATCGAGCTAACTGGCGTACAATGGCATCACTGAAATCGTTCTCTGTCTATTTGCATCTATGTATTTGCTACAAATCTGCAAAGGGTCAAATAGCCAAACTCAACATCATCAAGGTCAAATCTAAGCATTACCTTATCAGGATGTACCGCGAGGCACGCTTTCCTATAGTTGCGCTTGACGTCTGCGGGCGTGACGAGCTGCGCCATGTCCACGCGCGTCCAGCGACAGTCGTCCCACACCACGGTGTGCAGGGAGCACATAAGCGCGCGGATATTCGCCTTTTTGCCCTCCGTCTGTGTCAAATATACAAGAAATTATGTTAAAAATACAAAAAAAAGAACAACTTACGACATACTCATAGGTATGTCGTAAATACTTCAGCTTTAATAAAACCGCAGACATCGGCAAGGCGAAGGATAGGACATAGACGAAATCCACCAACCGTCTTTCAACTCTCACGTGATTGGTCGATTGATGGAATCGAATCTTTCGAATTGCCGAATTCACTTACGCAATTAGGCTGCTGGTACACTTCAAGCGGAATCAAAACTTGGTCGCAGTCAACTGGTAATGCTCCAACACAGCAGGTTTAAAAAAAAATGCTGGGTTAAAAGTAGCCTTTCGCTGTAGTAGTGAAAATGGTCAGGAGATTGTTTCCCATACCAAAATAATATATTTGGTTTTGATCTGAATGATCCTCCTTTGACAGTGTAGTTTTGTCACCGTTTTGAAAGATATTTCATGGTTTGCGATAGATAGATAGATAAATCTTTTATTTAGTGCACACAACACAGTAGAACACACAAAATCTTAATTAGGGGTATTAAGAGGGGAGGTTTGTTTTTTTTTTTTTCATGGTTTTCTTTTATGTTTTGTCCTGGTATGGTCATGTGATGAGGAAGGATGAAACGCATGTTACTAAAAGAGTTATGAATATAGATGTGAATGGATGGAGAGGGAGGGGACGGCCAAAGAAAAGATGGATGGACTGTGTGAGGAGTGATATGAAAGAAAAGGGCGTCAGTGATGGAGTGACGGGGGACAGGATGGTATGGAAGAAGAAAACGTGTTGCGCCGACCCCAAGTAACATGGGATAAGGGCAGGAAGATGATGATGGTTTTCTTTTATGAGAATGTCTAGGGATCCTGTAACTATAAATATAAACCCCAATGTAATTAAAAAAATATGGAATGATTGCCACAGATTGAAAAGTATTTAACAATCTTTACCAGCTTTAAAGAACGAATACAATGAAACGTGACAGACTTACGGTATAACTAACAAATATTCACGTTCCTATCCAACTTGCGTTCACAACTTACCCAATCATTGACTTTCAATTTCTCTGGATCAACGCCATCTCTGACCATTTCCTCTTTCCTCATAGCGTTCATAGTCTTCGGGCCGGAGTCCCTCTTGGCTGCAAACTCGTAACCTTGGCTACCGAGAAGGTCACCAAACACGTCCATCGGCTTTCGGGGCTTGTCGTCTGCAGGAGTCTTCGCTGGCTCGAAGTGCGACCTACTGGCAGTTATGAGACAATTAGGATCTAAATACATGGGCTGTATCGGGACTCCGCTTGGGTCATTACTGCGTTGCGCAGTCGGTTAGCATTTTTAGGGTTCCGTACATACATACATAAACTCACGCCTTTTTCTCATGAGGGTAGGCAGAAACTACAGCACTCCACCTGCTATGATCCTTACATACCCAAAGGGTAAAAACGAGACCCTATTACTAAGACTCCAATGCCCGTCCGTCTGTCTGTCTACTCCGCTGTCCGTATATCTCATGAACCGTGATAGCTAGAAATTGAAAATTTCACAGATGATGTATTTATGTTGCCGCTATAACAACAAATACTAGAAACAGAATAAAATAAATATTTAAGTGGGGCTCCCATACAACAAACGTGTTTTTTTTGCCCTATTTTGCGATAATGGTACGGAACCGTTCGTGCGAGAGTCCGACTCGCACATGGCCGGTTTTTTAATGCAATTTCGTAAACTGCAAGTTTGTAGTTGTTGTGCAGTTCCGATGCACCACAAATACGTTTGTGGCCCTATTTCAAAATTAGTAAGGTCCAATCATAGCCAAAATTAATACCTTAAAAATGCTGCAATGTGCGTTCAAAAACTGTGAAAATAACCACCTTAACACCTTGATTTTGGAAGGAATATCTTTTTTCGGTAAGTTTATATCATTAAGTGTTTTTCATAAAGTAAAAACCGAATTAAATAGAAAATATGAATCAATTACTAAATATTATGATTGTTTGACCAACGTTTGGGTCGAAAAAGCGAACGCGCCAACTATTGTAACAAACATTGACTGTTCTGGAACAGAGAATGCATGGAGTAGTTTGTAAAGCTTTTTTTTTAGTGATCCGTGTTTTTGACGTCTAATAGAAATCTCTTCAATTACTAAAGAATAAATTAATTCCCTTCCCGTTTTAATTCTTTTGAATTCCAAAGCACACAACGACTCGTTAGTAAAACCAGGCTGTGATCTTACTAACATACCATCTGCGTAATGTTCTTCTTACATGTGGTAAAACTTTATTGAAACATTTTCTAGCATAATTGTACGCGGGAAAGTGACAACGGAAAGTAAAGACGTAACGGTAAAAATAAAGTAACGGAAAGTACCTGCCCACGAATTTATATATTTTTAAACTGTCTCTTTATTCGAGCGAACAAAAAAAAAAAATATGTCGGGTTTATTCAATAGTACGGACGTTAAAACAAATCGCAAGCACGCCATCTGGCGGCAAAGCTAAACAACTACGCATTGGCGCGCTTCCTCTAACCACTTGCGTGGTGGGGAACACAGAATATGGCAGTTGAGTACTGACAGCCTTAGAGCTAACACGTCGTAGAATCAGTGTCGGTCCGTAATATTGGTAAGCAAGATTGTAACTGAGTTGTGACTATTTAAATAAACCCAGTGTATCGAATAACTTCTGTGATTTCATTTGCACGATTGTACCCAACGACCTGCCCACACACGATGTCTTAACTTAAAGGAGTTATATCCTGACTTCCCGATGGTTTGCATCAATCGGCCAGTCCTGATGCGACATCAGAATTGGGATTCGGTCGTGCTAATGAGATCACACATAGAAACAATGGTAGTGAGGGTGGCGGTTACATTCTTGCAAAAAAAATTGCGGTGTCAGATAGAAACAGTTGTCGAGTTTTCTGCGACTACCCTCAGTCTTGAATAATGAAAAAAACCAGTCCGGAACGGAGCAGGAAGGAGGCTAACAACAAAGAAGCTGGACAGGTCAAGGAGGAGCGTGTGGACATGTGAAAAGATCCATACTCACTGATCTTTATGCCAATCTGGTGAGTCGTTTTCATTTTGTTATGACTATGGAAAAGTGTGTTCATTATTCAAAATTCTGGTTTTGTGTACGGTATGGTGGTCAGTGGTTCGTCGGGGTGGCCCGTGTCAGCTCATAGTTTCATGTTAGTTATGAGTGGTGGTCAAGTTTTGTTATTCTATTATCACTGGAAATAGCCCTTGACTGACCTTGGCTGACTATTATTGTTCCTCTTACCGTACCGTACCTTTACCTTATACTTCAGTCTGGAAATTATGATAATTCCAAATGAAATATTTTGATTAGTTTTGTAGTGTGTTTTGTAGTTTTATTTAGTGAGAGTTAATTAAGTTTGAGAAGAAGCTTATTATTCTTCTTTTGTGGTCGGTGGGCCAAACTTTCTAAAAAGTGGAAAACCCTACCATGCCTCATTAATTGCGACTTAAAATGCTATGGCATTCATTGGATTCTCTAAAGCCCATATACCTGGGTAGGCCACTTGGGAAACTGTGATGTGTGGTTCATGTTTTGGACAGGAACTCTGCAATCACATTCTGTGTCCATAATAACCTATTTTGCCATGCTGATTTAGGTTACTACTACTACTACTAGAAACTCGTGGCTAAATAATAACAGGCGCACTGGTCGATCATCAAGGTTAAGCAACGCTTGACGAGGTCGGTCCATGGATGGGTGACCATTTCAACATACCGGGTTTCCTCCGTGCCTCGGAAAGCACGTTACGCCGTTGGTCCCGGCTGTCATTTGAAGATCTTTGACAGTGGTCAGAAGCCTGAGATCTGACACCAGTCTTGCCAAAGGGTACTGTGTTACCCAGTTACTGAGTTGTGGAGGTCAGATAGGCAGCCGCTCCATGTAAAACACTGTCACTCAGCTGAATACGGTAGGACTGGAAGCCGACCCCAATGTTGTTGGGAAAAGGCTAGGCAGATTGATTGGTTTAGGTTACTGCACCGGTGCACCGTTTAATTTCCATCAAAGCTGTGTATGGTTAAGATAACCGTGTGAACATATACTCTCGTATTTTTTTTCATGTTTCAGATTATTGTGTCGCAGCCTGAAGCCTCTGCTGGAGGCTAACGATTCAGATGCTGAGCGCGAAGTTTGACATGTCAACATCTGAGAGGTTAAGATGAACGGCAGGCTAGCAGTTCGCAGGTCATAGTCGAACGTTACGAGCGCGCGCAAGTTTGGAATGGAATATTCGGTGAGTCGCTTCTATTTTATTTCGATAGTGAAGTCGAATGTTCTCTAGTGATGAGATGCTATTTTGAATTTTAAGTGTTCATGTTGGAACACTGAATTGGTTGGTAGTGGTTATACCTAGCACCATCACTAGGTAATTAAGACACACCTAGTAAAAAGCAAGTAGCTGATAAGTTACCTATTGGCTTGTTAGTACTTTCCTAGTTTCAACATTTAGTTCAGTACGAACTTTAGGATGAGATAGCCCATATGAAGGAGATGAGTTATTCAAAATGACTGAATAACTAGTCGTTTTCAGTGGCAAAGCGAGTTAGTGATGTCGTTGGGTTATCGTAATGCGCAACGGTGTACAACCACCGTCTTCAGATCTGAATTCACTTGCTTACTTTCAAAGTAGATCTCGCGATCGTTTTCCGTACATGAAAACTGAGTTTGTGAGCGATAGTAAAGGGTTACTGTTGATAATCTGGTTTAAACGATATTGATCAGAGTTAATTCGTGAACCTCCTTCATATTATCAGGGTTAGTTGTTTCCCTTTTATTAACCGTCTGTGTGTTCCAAGATCTTTGAGTAAAAAGCGCGAATCTTGTGAGAAGGAACCCCGATCACAAAGTTCCTTGCGAATTGTACGTCATAGTTGATGACAGTGTAACATGTCTGCTTGTAAGACCTATTCTGGACCGCACCTCATGCGTACCATGTGGCGATGGGTTTTTGAAGAGGGTTTATGAGTTGGGTATGCATTGCCTTTGAATTATGGTAAAAAGTAACAGAATTGTTACAATTACTTTGTTTAGTTGAGCTTGTTGATCGTCGGGCCTTTTTCTAATGAATAGTGTTGTGGGCAACTCTAGTGCGAAAACTAAATAGGCCCTGTTTTAAGTCCGCGATAGGTGATTATGACAGGATAGTGATCGTTACACACCGAAAGCTTTAAATAGGTACGCTTAAACCTACAAGTATACACACGGTAGGTTGAGGAAGATACCAGCGGGTCATGTACCAGTCGATGTTGATGTTTAAAGGATTTTAATGTTGATGAGCAAGCTTAAGATGTCGAGTAATTGAGTCTATCAGCCGTATTATGTTTGACCGTACCAGTGGATTCTGGCGGAGGTCGGGGTCTAGAGAGACCGTTGTGTGAGAGCAATATAATTGCTGGTCGGCTATAGAGCCGTGGCGTTAGAGGTTTTACTCGAGGGTTTCTATAGGCTTGGCAGTTTTTACTGCAGCAGTTTTGAAATTTGTCTGGAATGACTGTGGTACATGGCCCAGGGTAATGATTTAGTTAAGGCTATTATCACGAACCCAAAGATCTAGTTTGGTCAGGAGTAGCCGAGCGTTGTGTGTTGGCCTGTGTGACAACTGTTGGTCTTTATGGCAACTGTTGGCCTGTGTGGCAACTAAAGGCCAGTGTGCCAACTGGAGTCCTTTATGGCAACTGTAGGCCAGTGTGGCAACTGGAGGTCTTTAAAGCAACTGTGGGCCTGTAGGGCACCTGTAAGTCGGTGTAAAAAAACACGTTTGTGTAAGGAACCTTACAGAGGATTCCTGTTGAGTTAAGAGGTTAAAATAAAGTAAACTCGCATAGTCACGCAAGAGGTGAGGTCACCATGTTAATGTTGATGACGTTCGAATCGTCAAGCCTTCATTACGAATATTGAAATAATTTTGGTTTTCCAATTTTGATTACTATGCGTAGATTGTTTTAGTAAGATACACAAAGCTCAAGTACCAATTGAGATAGTAGATGACGAATTGACGTAACATACGACAGGCTAAATGTCTGTGGGGAACTGGTTCTAAGTTCAGAGAGTTGAGTTAACTCGACATCGTAGGGATGTGCGAGTAGAGCAATTGTGATTGCTAAGAGAGCTATGAGATAGCTAAGAGAGCTATGTGATAGCTAAGAGAGCTTTGTGATGGCTAAGGATCGTGAATAAGATACCTGGTGTCTTGTTTCTTTTGTTTAATTAAATGTGACATTAATGACTATCAGTGGTACTTGGACTTTGTAATCACGAAGATTAGGTGCCATCAGGTACCGGATCGATGATTAAGATGCTATTTTCTTTAATTTGAAAATAGAATTACTTGTTCCTTGCAATGGTGAACATAGAGATTTAAATGATCATGTTTGATTGTTTCGAAATGTTTCCTCACTCTTAGAGTATGAGTCAGGATTGGACGAGTGAATACTGTTTGGAAATTTTGTGTTTCAGAAAAACATCCCTTGTATGATGGGAGACTGGCGGGTCGGAGTAGACTAAGAGGACGTGTGGCGCAACACGACATGAGATGGCAGTGAGCAAGGACAAGAAGATGATGCCTGCGGGTGATAGATTTGGGGATCTGTCACCTGAGAGAGGCCCGAGAAGGCGACGTGTTGTGTTCCACGCTCGCCTCTCAAGATAAATGACGGCCTAGAGAACACCATGTGGTTTTAGTCAGTAGGAGTCTGACAGACCCCTCAGCTTTCCCCAAGAGCTGAGGACATTCATGAGAATTTCCACATGATTCGATACACTGTTAAAACCTGACAATGAGTAACAGACGAGGACGCCTGTCACGCAGGATGGCCGTGTCGGGTTTAGTCAATAGTACGGACGTTAAAACAAATCGCAAGCACGCCATCTGGCGGCAAAGCTAAACAACTACGCATTGGCGCGCTTCCTCTAACCACTTGCGTGGTGGGGAACACAGAATATGGCAGTTGAGTACTGACAGCCTTAGAGCTAACACGTCGTAGAATCAGTGTCGGTCCGTAATATTGGTAAGCAAGATTGTAACTGAGTTGTGACTATTTAAATAAACCCAGTGTATCGAATAACTTCTGTGATTTCATTTGCACGATTGTACCCAACGACCTGCCCACACACGATGTCTTAACTTAAAGGAGTTATATCCTGACTTCCCGATGGTTTACATCTATCGGCCAGCCTTGATGCGACAAATATATCAAATCGACCCAGCCGTTTTTGAGTTTTAGTGAGACCAACGAACAGCAATTGATTTTTATAATATAGAAAGATTGGCAGATAAGTGTGTGTGGCCATTTAAGCGACTTAATTTCGTTCCTGATTCTTAATCTAGTATGTATTTTTATAGATCGATGATATAAAAAAATAATTGAACGTTTCCACTCCACTCATTTCTTGTCCAAGCTCGAACATAAATTTAAAAATCGAATTGTTTTTTTTTTTTTGGCTCATTGTAATTTAGTCTTTACTTGCGTGTAAGACGCAATTTGTATTGAGCTCATAAATTTGTTATTGCTTTTTGTACATCGTTTTGTGCAACTTAAAACATTGCATTTAAGGTTGAATTTGTATTAATGTATATTTATTCCAAGTAGACTTCTTAGAATTATCTAAACACAATTGGCGTCAGTTTTAAGGATCTGTTTTGTATGGGATCCTATATCTAGGTGTATTCTTCATCGAAGGTTTATTTAGAAGAAACTTGACACACAAGTGACAGAACTGGCAGACCATGTCCTAGACTAGGACTTACGATACTTTTAATCCCGGGATTATGATTCCTTGAGAAAATTTCCTACTTTTACGCGGGCAGTGCCGCTGGCAGCAAGCTAGTTAGTAGCTTATTTATTAAGTAGTTTTTCATTTAGATTTTCCCAACACAACTTAACAGGCAGCGTAGCAACTTATGATACAATGATATACACCCCGGCATGTGTCTTGGCAAGGTTTTGGTGTAGTGAGGGTAATTTCGCGCTTAGTGCGTGAACTGACCAACCGCCAAATAGAGCGTACGGAACGTGGACGCGACGCGATTGGTCGGTCGATCCTTGACTGACAAACCAATCGCGTGCTCGGTACTGTGCTAAACGTTTCCCGCGTCCTGCTTGGTAACCAAAGAGACCTGAAAAACTAATTGTGCGCATCTAACGACACTTCGCAAGTAACGTGCCGACAACTATACATACATAAACTCACGCATTTTGCCCGGAGGATAGGCAGAAACTACAGAACGCCATTTTTTACGATCCATACATTATTTATTTATTTATTTAATACTAGGAGAACCAACAGCTATAACAGATGGATAACAATTGTATATGAGACATAGAGCCAATTACAGGTTCTCACGGATAGAAACAGAATAAGTAGTAGAAAACTTAGGATCACTAACAAGCACGATTTATATGATTAAATAAAAAACAATAAGAACTAAACATTTTTTTAAAAGTCAGCATTCAGCCGAGTGCGTGCCGCGCGTTTTAGTGGTAAATGGGTCGAATGAGAACTCCTTACAAAGAATATTAAAGTCCTTACTCGCTCGCACCATGTATGAATTTCGCCTGAAGTTGGAATAAGAAAATGGAATGGAGATAGGTGGATTAAATCTAACCGATCTCCTGGGAACATTGAAGCGCAGTTAATGCAGGAGATCAGGACAATCAATATCGTTAGAAATAATTTTCAAAACAAAGGTGCAATCTGCTAGTCGACGACGATTTATAAGTGGTTGCAAATGAAATTTCTTGCAAAGATTTAAGTAATTATCAGAATGGTACGGTATACGCAGCCTAAAACATAGAAAGCGTATAAATATTTTTTGTATATTTTCAATACGATCAATGTATTTGCCATAACAAGGGTTCCAAATTTGTGATGCATATTCGAGGTGACTTCTCACAAAAGAGCAATAAAGGATCTTAAGGGTCTTGGCCCTCTTGAAACACCCTGCAAGTCTCATAACAAAACCTAGTGACCTCGAAGCTTTGGCTACTATTTGCTCAATGTGCACGTTGAATAGAAGTTTGGAATCATGATATACACCTAGGTTGCGTACACTATCGCATCTCTGCAATAGCTGCCCTTTAAGATTATAAGTTGTAGGGAGAGGGACCCGTTTTCTGCTAAAGGAGATAACTGAGCATTTAACATGATTCAAATCGAGTTTGTTAATCAAGCAATAATCATCCAGTCGCGCCAGGTCAGATTGGAGAGCATTCATATCATCAACTGACGATATAGAAGAGAATATCTTCATATCATCAGCAAAACAGAGTAAACTTGAGTTGTGGAAACACGAGTCGATGTCGCTTACATAAATTATAAAAAGTAACGGAGCCATCAAGGAACCTTGGGGAACACCACTGGGAACTGAAACCCAGCTCGACATGTAGTTACTGATAACAACAGCTTGAGATCTGTTTTCAAGGTAAGAAATGAACCAACGAAGAAGATCCCCTCTAATACCGTTGTTAAAAAGTTTTGATTTAAGAATATTATGGTCAATTCTATCAAACGCCTTACTGTAATCGGTGTAGACGACATCGACTTGCGCCCCATTGTCCATACTGTCCGTAAGAAAGTCATTGAGCAAAGCCAGATTAGATACTGTTGAACGGCCCTTAAGAAAAAGAAATCCGTGCTGAGAAGGGCTAAAGGACTGACTCAACGCTGCGTAAACTTGGTTGTAGACACCCTCTCGAAAACTTTAGCTAATATGCACAATTTGGAAATAGGTCTGTAATTAAAACATAATAATAATAAATAAAAACATAATAATAAATTATTACATACTCTTTGTACTACGTTTACGTTCGTATATCTGGGCATACACACACGCCGGTTATGAGTACTACGTACCTGACCTTTCTGAATAACATCACCAATAATCTAGAAGGACATACAGATACAAGGATCCATGTATGTCTTTCTAAGGGCCGGCGCTCCCTGACGGCATAGCACGACAAAGGCTTTTTCATGGACTAGTGATTTTCGACCCTATTTGAATGAATTTAGTGTTGAAATTCCTTTATTTCTACACGAATGCTGCGGCAAGATCGAAAATAATTTTCGATCTTGCCGCGGCATTCGTTCGTTCGTTCGTTGTTCACTAAAAACCCTTTGTCGTGTCATGCCGTCAGTTAGCGTCGGCCCTAAGGCATCCCCTTCCGAAAATATGATTAAGCTTACAATAAGCAGAGCTTGCACTTACTTGTAATCCGGTTGATGAGCAGGCGTATGCGGCTGATGCGCCGGCGTGTGCGCGGGTGATGCTCGCGGCGTGGAGCCGATGCTGCCGCTGGCGCTGAGCGACTGCGCGCTGGGCGCCGGCATGGCGCTGCCCAGTACTCCCAGCTCCGCGAATGGGTCCTTGCGACCCGACTGGTTAGGCTGTGCGCGTTCTAACGGCACGCTTTGGGGTCGACCTGCTTGAATTGAAGGAAGTAAGTTGTTTAATGCGAACAGCTAATTAGACAGATGTTGCCCTGTCCATCGCGTAGAAACGGCACGCTTTGGGGTCGACCTGCTTGAATTGAAGGGAGTAAGTTGTTTAATGCGAACAGCTAATTAGACAGATGTTGCCCTGTCCATCGCGTTCTAACGGCACGCTTTGGGGACGACCTGCTTGAATTGAAGGGAGTAAGTTGTTTAATGCGAACAGCTAATTAGACAGATGTTGCCCTGTCCATCGCGTTCTAACGGCACGCTTTGGGGACGACCTGCTTGAATTGAAGGGAGTAAGTTGTTTAATGCGAACAGCTAATTAGACAGATGTTGCCCTGTCCATCGCGTTCTAACGGCACGCTTTGGGGACGACCTGCTTGAATTGAAGGGAGTAAGTTGTTTAATGCGAACAGCTAATTAGACAGATGTTGCCCTGTCCATCGCGTTCTAACGGCACGCTTTGGGGACGACCTGCTTGAATTGAAGGGAGTAAGTTGTTTAATACGAACAGCTGATCAGAGAGATGCTGTCCATTAGGTCCTCTCATGTCTAAAGGTAATCAAGTCACACCACTGATATGATCAAATGGTGCGTACGCATATTTTACGGCGCTAAGGATCTTCTTTCCGCGAAGCTACAATCAGGGGTCTTTAAGTCAAGAGTGAATAGGTTTTTTCTAGGTAAGCGTGCTTCACCGTCGAACACATCATCACTTACCATCAGGTGAGATAGTGGTCAAGCGCAAGTCTATAGACGAAAAAATAAAAAATTCATTGTCATAGCATCGTTGGATCCACTTTGCTCGGCAGTGTACTTTAAATACCAAAAAAAAAATACGACGCCGCGGGAAATAGCTAGTATAATCGCGTTATCTTATATTGTGTTATTCTTAGTATTCTTTTCAGAACTGATCAGAACATTTCTTTCTCCTCGGGATAATCCTTGTGTTTTTGTCAAATAAATAAATAAGGAGATATTCACCTTCTTCCTGAATCAGCTGTTGTGGTGTAAGTACGGGTTCTATCTTCGGCAGCGGGTCGTTGAGACCGAAGGGATCGAAGTTGAGTGGGTCGCTCGAGTTCACGTTCGGCTTCGCTTCGGCTTGCTCCGTCGGGGGCGCGGGGAGGTCGCCGAATATCGACTCCGTTGGGAATGTCTTTAATTATAAAAAGTGTTACAGTCGCCGTACACCTGACGAAACGCAATAAAGCCAGCCATCAATCACTGCCAAACAAACATCACCCTTGCGACTCTTAACATAAATTCGAAAATAAGTAACCTTCATCACATACCATTCCAAGTGTTGCATTCTCTCGGACGAATATAAATTTTAACTTTATTTCAACTAAGCTAAGGTTGATTTTTGTTTGTGAAATGAAAACCATTTTAGTCCTTAGTTTCTTGTGATAATTATACTCAAAACGGAAAATTTCAATTATATTAAAAATTGCTTTAATAGTGAACAGCTGCTGCATTATAAGAAGATAAATTTATGTATTCGTACAGAACCTAAAACATCAACAAAACCAACCTGAGCTTTCTCCCCCTTATTTCCAGTAAGGAAATCTCCGAAGCCATCATCAGTCTGCTTCTCCATCATTCCAAAGAAATCGAACGAATCACCACTCTTCAGTTTCTTCTCTGGTTTCGGTTCTTGTGGTACTGCGCCTGAGCTCAGGTTGAGGTTTAGGAAGTCTGCAGTGTTCTCCGACGGGAGGACTGGTTCAGGGTGAGGGTGGGAGGTCGGAGGGGGCGGGCGTGAAGGTGGTAGCGGGGAGGGGGGCGCCGGCCGGGACGGGCGAGACGGACGCGTCGGCGCCGGCTCTCTTACAGGGTAGTCGGCTGTTACTGTGGGTGAAATACAGTGGTTGTATCAATAAATGGTTGTGATGTTGGAAGGTAGTTTTCAATAATGAGCGTTTAAGGTTGCACTAATCGATCATTATTCCATACAAGCGTAATCTGGCGATTACTCCACTATTTGACGATATACGTTCAAAATAAAAAAAATATCAATTTGTCTCATCATTATCTAGCCCAGTATGGAAACAAAACAGTAAAAAAAAATTGGAACTTATGAGCGTTGAAAGTTTTATATTTCAACACTAATTTTAACGCATCTTTTAGGCGTTAATAAATACCACAAGAAGAAGGAAAATTGCAAAACAGCCATCATACAAGGATAGATTAGTAGTTCAACAATGCAAATAAATTTATTTTGAAAATATAAATTTAGTTGTTTTTTCATGATATTCATACACCCAAAGGTCTGTTTATAAAATTCCGCGCGCTCGTTTTCCTCCTAAATCATCATCCATTTCGCTACAAATTTGCAAAAGCGCTAATTCCTACGCGAACTAGCTTTTTACTGCTCATCACAGCATCTATCTCTTTTGCACGTGTTGTCGGATGAGATAGCATGCATTTTAACCCCACGCACAAAATAGTTCGCGCCGTCGACTAGAGCAACCTTAAGAGGGTATCCACTCATTTCTTGGTCAGGGTTTCGTCAGTGTTGTTTTTGTCCCAGTATGCTACGGGACACTGACGGCCCTGCAACCGACGCGGAACTGAGTGTACAAGTTCATAAAAAATTAAAAATGTATGAACTTGTTTATTGACCCAGAAATGTGTAGACAGCGCCTTATGTTTTTTTTTTACATTGGAACGGAACACTGAACAGCTCATTTATTCTACTGTCATCATCATCATCTTCCTGCCCTGGTCCCATGTTACTTGGGGTCAGCGCAACACGTTTTCTCCTTCGATACCGTCCTGTCCCCAGTCACGCCATCACTGACTCCCTTTTCTTTCATATCACTCCTCGCACTGTCCATCCATCTTTTCTTTGGCCGTCCCCTGCCTCTTAATCCATCCACATTTATATTAATAACTCTTTTTGTAACATGCCTTGCCTTTTTGTAGCATCCTTGCTCATCACATAACCAAATGGTTTCTTTAACTTTTCTGTCACTGGCGACACTTTCAAACTTCCTTTAATATACTCATTTCTTACTTTATCCATTCTCGTCACGCCCCAAATCCATCTCAACATTTTCATCTCTGCTACATGCAATCTCTTTTCATCCATCTTTTTATAGCCCAACATTCTGATCCATACAGTAAGACAGGTCTAATCATGGACTTGTGATTTTTCTACTGTATGCAAATAAATTTTATTAGGTTTGTTCTGGCCAGCCAACCAACTTAATCCTAAAACAAGGTGTGCTTGCGCGCAAAACCAAACTTCTGAAGCTGCTATACAGGTTCACGCCTTCTGCGTTAGAGCATTTTGAGCCTTGTGATGTACGATAGCCATTTAATTCCACAAGTTCTTGTAAGTCCTTATTTACCGTAAGGCCTACTTGAACCACAAATCACTAAGACCCGCTAGCGCTGCTCCGGGTTTTCCTACTAACTCCATTCTACCCATTACGTATAACATATTTTTATTTATAGTTGTCGGCACGTAACTTGACAAGACTCGTTAGATGAGCACAAGTCGTTTTTTAGGACTCAACCACAGGTTACCAAGCGGGACGCGGGGGACGTTTAGCACCATTGCGAGCGCACGATTGGTTGGTCAGTTGACACAAGGATCGACTGACCAATCGCGTCGCGTCCACGTTCCGTTGGCTCTATATGGTGGTTGGTCAGTTCGTGCACTATACGCAAACTTACCCCCACTACGCCAAAACCTTGCCAAGTTACATGCCGGGGACTATTATCTCGTGTTAGCAACTAACTCTGAGATCAGTTTTAGGCGAATGTGGGCCTAAATGAATATAAAAAGTTTTTTTTATTTTGCGCCAAGAGTGACACATATCATAGATAGACAATCGAAAATCATGTTCATTTCATTATTATTTATCGCAGTTTTCGATCACTCCAAAAATCGAAGATCGTATTTAATGATTTGTGGTGCAAGTGGCCCTGAGAATGTAATATACATAGATTAGTAATAAACAGGCATGCAACACAACAGTTATGACTAAGATATAACGAGTAAAGCTGGGAACAAATTATCGGACGCGGCTTACGGACGCGACTGACAGCCGCGACTTATAGAGTATCTAGGTAATGAATGTACATTACACTGTGCAAACTATCGGACGTAAGTCGCGGACGTTGTAATGACCGGGGTTCCAGTAAACTGAATGTTGAAATAAACACATAGGCACTTTAAACAATTTTACTTGGCAACACGTTTTAAATTTCCTTACTATCAAAATATTATAACACCTTAACATCTAAATAACGGAAAGTAAATAAAAATAATGTATATATATAAAACAAAATCAAGAAAAACGAAATAAAGAAATATAAAAACAAAATAGCATCTTCAACAAAGCAAAAAGAATATCGTTAAGTTGGGCTCGAACTCGATGTCGAAAAACGTAAGTCCGAGACTATGCCACTAGGACAACTAGCTTCTTATAAACCGTGGCGAATATGTCGATCGGTAGTTCGCAGTCAGTCGATGTGCTGCTTCATGAATCGGAGTTGGATTTTAATCCACAACAAATTATGTCTGCACGATAAGGGCGTTTCCGCAAGCTGAGGACAAAATGAAAACAATCAGTCTTGCAAAACGTCTCCAATTATCCCGTTTACAAGCCGCTATATAGACGCAAACACTTACCCCGTTACTTCCACTACTCGCACACAAATTCACAATCTTGCACCAATGACACAACGTACACAAAATCTGTAGTAATGTCCAAACATTGAAGGGTCTAATTACATAAATTAATGTAAATTAACCACAGAGCAACGGTTAGTGTGCTGTCTTTTCACCCATCCACATCGCCGGTATCATTGTTTTACTTCTACCGTCACTTGTCCGCCGTCCAAAACCAACATTATTAAACTCTTGCGCCGAGCCTAGTAACGCCATCTAGTATCGGACTGGAGAATTAAAATATTGATCATTACAATATCCCCTCTCCTCTAAAGAATCCAACCGGATTCAAACCAAACGTTTAAGGTCACAAGAATGCCATTTTCCTAAATCTTTGCCTCTGAAACTTTGTAATCTGTAAACGTCGCCTGATATCTTTTCTGCTATTACTGCTTTTTCAAACTTAGGGGCCAATTTAGACATAAAAGCCTTGTCAGCATTCGACAGGAGTTTAGTGCGTTTCCAAACTAGATCACCAACTTTATAGTCACATACGCGGCGTCTTTTGTTGTACTGTTTGCTGTTGTTCTCATGTGATTGCCGTATCCTTTCACAAACCTCTTCATAAATCTTACTCCTGAAGGCTATATTTCTTTCAAATTTTGCTTTGTCGAAAGTAATCGGTTCGTCTGGGTCAAAGCTGTAGGGTTTTATGCCCTGGACCATCGTCTCGCGTCCAAAAAACATATAGGCTGGCGTTTTTTCCGTCACTTCATGAACCGATGTTCTGATTGCATGTCCTATGTGTGGTATATACTTGTCCCATTCTTTGTGATTATCTTCAACATAAGAAGCTATAGCCGAGCCAATGACTTTATTTACCCGCTCAGTGGGGTTGGCTTGAGGATGGTAGTAAGGGGTATACCATAGTTTTACACCGTACCCTGAAACTAGATCCTTAAACTGGTTGGATACAAATTGCTTTCCATTGTCACAAACTATTACACTAGGCGTTCCAAACATTAAAAATATATGTTCCTCCAGTATTTGAGCTATAGTGGATGACTTTCCATTCCTGAGAGGATATAAAAAACAGAATTTGCTGAACCAGCATGTTATAACCAGTAGCATAGTATTGCCATGCTTAGATTTCGGAAACGGTCCCATTAAGTCCATAGATATGATTTGGAAGGGTTCTGTCACCTCTCGTTGCTTCCCCATTAACCCAGATGGCTTACTTTGTGAGTGCTTGTATTTTGCACACACTTCACATTTCCTTACGTAGTTTTTCATGTCCTGGATCATTGACGGCCAAAAATATTGCTGTCTTGCGCGGTTGACTGATTTTTTAACACCAAAGTGCCCAGCTGTGGGGTCATCATGACATTCCTTTAGGATTCCTTGACGAAGTGTTTCTGGGATCACAAGTTTCCAACTATCATTTTCATCGGGAAATTGTCTTAAACTCAAATGTTTCCATAGTTGTCCTTGACTGACTTCCCAATCCAGGTCATTCTTCCCAGACAGCACCAAGTCCTCTTTTGATTTATACCACTCATCTTTTTCTTCTGGTTTTATCTCTAATATGTTAATTTCTTCTTCAATAGCTCTTGATAAAGCATCCGGCACAGTGTTATATTTACCCTTGCGATGGACTATTTCGTAGTCAAATTGTTGCAAGCGCATAGCCCATCTTGCCAAACGCCCATGTGGGTCCTTATTACGGTGCAGCCATTGAAGGGCACTGTGATCCGTGATGACCTTAAAATGATTCCCTTCAACATATGGGCGAAATTGTTCTACAGCATGCAGGACACTTAAAAGTTCTCGCTCAGACGCTGAGTAATTGCATTCTCTTGCCGACAGTTTTCGACTTGTGTAAGCAATGGGAACCTCCAGACCATCTGCTATTTGAATTAGAACTCCACCAGTCCCCCTGTTAGAAGCGTCACATTGAATAGAGAAGAGTTTTGTAAAGTCTGGCACTCTTAACACTGGTGTCGAAGTCAGGGCAGTCTTTAGTTTTAAGAAAGAATGTTCAGCCTCTCTATTCCATACAATGCTTTTATTCTTCTTGCCGCCCTTAGTTAGTTCATGAAGTGGAGCTGCGACTATGGCAAAATTTTCCACAAACCGCCTGTACCAACTAGCCAGACCAATAAATCGCTTTAGCTCCGTGTAAGTTGTAGGCCTGGGATAGTCGAGTATGGCTTTTACTTTATCCGGGTCCGTGCGTAATCCTTCCTTGTCTACGATATAGCCCAAGTATTTTAATGATGATCTTGCAAACACGCATTTCTCCAGGTTGATCGTTAATCCTGCTTTCTTAAGTTGATTTTTTACATGAGACAACGACGATAAATGGCCGTCAAAGCTGTTATCACATATGATAATGTCATCCAAATACGTGAACACTCTATGTTCAAATTCCGGCGTGAACAAGCGATCCATTAAACGTTGTTGTGTTTGAGATGCATTACTTAGTCCAAACGGCATAACTTTGAACTGATAAATTCCTTTTCCAGCGAGTCCAAAAGCAGTCTTTTCCTTGCTTGTTTCTTCTAGTGGTATCTGCCAGAAGGCTGATCGTAGATCAATAGTTGACAGAAACCGAGCATTTTTTAGACTGTCTAAGATGGTGGTAACTCTAGGCAAAGGATAAGAATCTTTTACTGTAACCTTATTTAACTGACGACTGTCGAGGCACAATCGATTCTTACCCGAAGATTTCTTCACCATTAATACAGGAGAACGCCATGAACTGAAGGACGGTTCTATCACATCATTGTCCAGCATGTCCTGGATTTCCTTCTCAAGTTCTGCCATAATTGGAGGAGCGAAGGGGTACTGTCTATGTTTGATGGGCAAGCTGTCCCCGGTGTCAATTCTATGCTTGATCAACGATGTTCTTCCCAAACCTTTACCAATCTCTGCTGCCATTTCCTCTAACAATTTGTCAAGGCGCTCTTTCTGTTGAACAGAAAGTTCTTCCCGCGAAATCACTGGTTGCGAGACGTTAATTTCCGTAATGTCAGCAATCGATTTCCCTGCCCCTATGGCTAAGTTAAATGACTCAAAAAAATTCATACCTAAAATAATATCATGCTTTAAGCAGCTCATGATATAAAAATCTACCACATTATATTTTCCCTTAAATTCAATAGGTAAATGAACAATGGAATCCATTGCATGGTAGGTGCCATCAGCCGTTGAGATCATTTCCTTGTCGACTTTTTGTTCTGCAAACCCCAATTTCATAATTTTCTTTGCAAATCTCTGCGAAATCACCGAGACTGTGGCTCCTGAATCCAATAATCCCACAAATGACTGATTTAAAATTTTTATTTCAACATAGTACCGATTGTCTTGACTGTGCTTATTAATATTACAGATCTTTCCCGTTTTAAAAAAATTTGAAACCGTATGTAGCCATTGCTGCCAGTCTTCCGAGGTAGAATGACTTAATTTGTCGGGGTACGATCGGCCAGCATCGACTCCGATTTGTCGTTTCCCTTATCGGTAGCATTGCATGAACATTTATTTGTCGTTTTCCCGAAACGTCCACATTTGTAGCAGAAAAGTCTTTGTTTTGGCAACTTACAATCCCTGAAACGATGTCCTGGTGCTCTGCAATTCCAGCATTTAGTTGGAAGTCCTTCCTTGTTATCTATGGCTGCCAGCTCAGTCGTGTTTTCATTTCGTGATATCTTCGAAGTACTTCCCTTATATGCTAAATCTCTTTCCAGAGAGTGATCAGTTTGAGTAGGTTCCTTGAAATTATCACAGTTTAACTTAGTGCGTTCAATAATCCTTAGCACTGACGTTAGTTCGCTCACTGAATCGAAAGTGTCTCGGCATATGGCCTTCTGAAAATAGGGTTGTAAATTCCTTCTAAGTATCAACAATTTTTGTGTTTCAGGAATGGTAGTGGGTAACCGATTAAACATATTCTGCATGGTGGCTATATAAACCAAAACGCTTTCCTGGTTGCTTTGGGTTCTCCTTTTAATCTCCTCCAATAGCTCCTCTTGATAATACGGTTGCTGAAATGTGTCCAACAGTAGCCTTACTAATTGTGACCAATTTGTTACTGCACCTTTATTGGCCCTAAACCATATTAATGCTTCTTCTTCGAAGAAGTCTATTGCATATCGAAATAAGTCTTCATCGGCAGCATACCGCGCATCTTTAAGTTCTTCAATTCTTTCCAAGAACGCGTTCACACTTACGGTGCCCTTGCCACTAAATTTGACACCCCAATCTTTAATGGGAACCAACTTCCGTTTGTGGAAGCCATCATCAAATGTGGAAGACCGCTGTAAGCCTGGATACCGTGAAGAGAGATTAAGTCCCTCTAAGGTGGTTCGTGGTATGTCAGTATTGGCAACGGTAGACTGTGAGGTACGTTTCTGGTGGATTTCCGTGTCACCATCCTTTGGTACGTCTCGGCTCTTCTCCAATTTTCCATTATCTGCATAGCTTCTTCGCCCAGGGACTTCTGTAAGATGTCTTTATCATGTTCTGAAATTACATCCTCTTCTTCACTTTCTTCTTGCTCTAACTGCCTTAGTGACGATAAGGTGTCCTGGATGTTCTTTAGTAAGATTAAATGTTTCTCAATGTCACTGGATTCAGAAGGTATGATAAGCTTAGCACGGTTTGATAAGTGTGTCAAAAGAGAGTGTAAACGTCTATACAACGAATGCTCAGGACTGTGCGATAATTCAGATATAAGTGAAATTATTGCCGATAATTTTTTATCACAAATTAATATTTCATTATGTGGGTTATCAATGCAGGATTTAGGCAGTTTAAAGGAAATAGTCGACTCGCCCGTCTGTTCTCGAACTAAAATTTCCCGCAAAAATTTCCGCATAGTCGCCACGGTTTTACAATCCGAGATCCCTCGACAAGCCAATTCAAACTCAAGCTCATCTTTATGGAGTGCATTAACATCCATGATTATACACAGAAATGAATTTTTTTATAAACAGTTGCGATATGACAATAACACAATAAATAAATAGGTCTCGGTTACGTTCACAGTTATGCAACAAAACTTGTCGAACTTACGAAATTACGTTAACAAAGGCGTAAGTACTAGTTACTTACTAACGTTTGTCCAGGACAAATACCTAAATGCACTGAATAACCATTACTATGCACCTTGTTTATCTTTCATTCAGTTAACCCGTGGGCGCCAATGTAATGACCGGGGTTCCAGTAAACTGAATGTTGAAATAAACACATAGGCACTTTAAACAATTTTACTTGGCAACACGTTTTAAATTTCCTTACTATCAAAATATTATAACACCTTAACATCTAAATAACGGAAAGTAAATAAAAATAATGTATATATATAAAACAAAATCAAGAAAAACGAAATAAAGAAATATAAAAACAAAATAGCATCTTCAACAAAGCAAAAAGAATATCGTTAAGTTGGGCTCGAACTCGATGTCGAAAAACGTAAGTCCGAGACTATGCCACTAGGACAACTAGCTTCTTATAAACCGTGGCGAATATGTCGATCGGTAGTTCGCAGTCAGTCGATGTGCTGCTTCATGAATCGGAGTTGGATTTTAATCCACAACAAATTATGTCTGCACGATAAGGGCGTTTCCGCAAGCTGAGGACAAAATGAAAACAATCAGTCTTGCAAAACGTCTCCAATTATCCCGTTTACAAGCCGCTATATAGACGCAAACACTTACCCCGTTACTTCCACTACTCGCACACAAATTCACAATCTTGCACCAATGACACAACGTACACAAAATCTGTAGTAATGTCCAAACATTGAAGGGTCTAATTACATAAATTAATGTAAATTAACCACAGAGCAACGGTTAGTGTGCTGTCTTTTCACCCATCCACATCGCCGGTATCATTGTTTTACTTCTACCGTCACTTGTCCGCCGTCCAAAACCAACATTATTAAACTCTTGCGCCGAGCCTAGTAACGCCATCTAGTATCGGACTGGAGAATTAAAATATTGATCATTACAACGTGACCTTGGGCGTTCGGACGTCTGATAGAGATCTGGCAGCCGCGTCCCATACGACTGTGCACGCATATCAGCCGCGGCTTTAAGTCGCGTCCGTCAGCCGCGTACGATAATTTGTGCCCAGCATAAAATTTTAAAAACAAAATAATTATAAAGTTGGCAATACACACGTCTAAAACCAAAAAAAAACGTGCCTTATGTAAAAACTAATTTATGACCCTGTGCACGTTTAAATATGAGCTTTAAATGAATAAAAAGATTATAATAGATACAAACAAAAATTAACAAATGTTTCAGATTAACACCTGGGAAAATCATTCAATAAGTTTGTCTGAACAAAACATGGTAGGTTAAAAATGTTAAAATAAAACCACACGACGTGATGAGAATTACGTCTTCTCCACGTTGATTGAATTGAATAACGAACGCGCACATATACCTTAATGCGATGTTAAATAGGCATTTAAATTACGCGTTCAGAAAGTACTGCAGCCTATGTATAATATTCACAACGGATCTTTGTGTCTCTGAATTAGCTGCAAGAGCCTGCGCAGTAGCTATTTTTGTGTCAATATTGAAAGAAGATAGCATTGTATAACTGTCTCTTTCACTCGCTTACGTTTTTCGCCTCATCCTATCTCGCTTACTCTATGCAGTTAAACTGTTTCTTGCGCAATAGTTGACAGAGCCAACTTCAGAGACACAAAGATCCGCTGTGAATATTATATGCGCAGATCTAAAACTTTTGACAAAAAATGTTCAGCTAAATGAATGATTTGCTTTAAACACAACACTACAACATACTTGTTTTTGGTACTGCGGCAGGGTTGTTGCGAAGGTTCGCTGCGTAAATAGATAAGATAGATGTACACAGAAATACTTAGAAATATTTTAGACCAATTTATACTACATAAACAGTAAAATATAAAATTAAGTACCATGTTGGAGCTTGGTGTTTACCGTTCACAGTGTTGACTAAACTTCCGAAAAAAGTTAGGTATAATATTTAGGAAATCTGAACTATTCTCTTTAAGAAAGAGAACAAAACAAAACTATCAGGGTCCCATACTATGACATCTTAAACATCATGATTCCGGTGTGGGAGAGAGACGAAAACATACAAGGCGAATAGTACTTTTTTTTTTAAATTGGCGCTTCGTAGTTCAGTCCATGGGCATTGATCTTAACGCCATAATACAGACATAAAAAAATAAATGGTTTTGGTTAACATATACATAATTTGGAATGGTGTGGCCACGTTAAAAACAGCGTCGGAGGCGTTCATTATGTCTTCGATAGTGTAGGAGTAGGCCACTTTGAGAACTTCAGTATTCAAGTAAAGACCAGTACTAAACTCTGATTTTTAATTTCGTAGACTAATCTGACATTTGGGGGGTTGTCACTTTATCGTTGCATAAAAATAGTATCGTATCCTGAGTGATCGAAAGTTGAATTAGATCGATCGAATATTGTACTATTTAACGGCAAAAAAAATATACAATTATTAAGAAACTTGCGCACTTACTTAATTTTTACTCATTTATGTCAGATTTAAATCTATCGATCGCATTTACTTTATTATTTATTTCTTATTTATTACAATAAAATAAAAGTACTATGTTTATTAATACTGTTATATTTAAATAAATTACTTTTATATTCATAAAACATTTACACATTATATTTACACCAATAAGTAAAATTTTATTGAGGACTCATGTCACGTTGTTTCGATTAATCACTTATGATTAAGCCTTACCTACAACACTATGCTCCGCGCTAGCAACATTTAAAAAAAAATTTCATTGGCAGCTGTCAGTTAAGTCTACGAAATTAAAAATCACAGTATGGATAGGTTTCAGTCATATTGGGGTATCTGTAGTGAAATTCCGTTGCAATCTCACCATGATGATTTAGGTAAAGTGAGCTGACAATCCCTAAAATCGATATGAATGACATCTCATAACGAGCGCACTTCAATAAGTGGAAACATCACAGATAGATGTCTACTGAATAGACCGGCTGATGACCTAGACTATAAAAAAAAAAAAACTTACCAAAGTTATCGATAGTCTCGTCTCTCTCCAGGTTAGTAGAGAACAGTACGTCCGGTGTCCGAATGGGGAAGGAATGGTCTTCTTCCCAGAGGTCCGACCGAGGCTTGCGACGCTCACCGTTCTGAACCACGAGGCTTATCACAGCGTTCGTGTTGTTCGAAAAGTGGTCGTTCACGGGTAGAGATTCGTCTATGCCGTCGATTTCGGACCTAGGAACAAAAATGGCAAAATTATCAATAGGGTGAGACGGGGTTTGGATGATAGACTGCAAGGTGTAAACCCTGTACCCTTTTCAGAACATACTAAAAGTTGTGAACATAGCGATATTTTATATATCTACTTCTAGAATGGAAAACATGTATTGCAAAGCAGTCTTCAATCAAAAGAGCTAATAAAAAATGTACAAAGCATCGCCATTCGTCGACCACATAAATGCTTATAATTATTATCGTCAAGTGAGGTACTAGTAATATTGCCCAAGTGCCCACACACTTGCACGCAAGAACCTAATAAACGCCACTGACGCTGCTATTTGTGTAGCTGCCTACTGGTCCCAAAATAAGAAGTAGTAATATTTAAAAAACACCGGCTCCACCAACCAGCATGGCAGTTGTATGCTATTCAAAATAGCTCGTCGGCTCCTCTCACTCAGCTGCTACCTTTTCAACAAAACTCGCAGCCGTTTTCTGAATTATAAAAGAGATTGCCATACACAGGCCCCTTATGAGGTATTGTGTCTGCGATTTCAATATTATCCAAAAATAGGATTTATATTTTGTGTTTTTTTCTATCCGTGTCCTTTACTTTATATATACAGACAACAACATATCAGGTTCCTTCACTTAAACATTTGTATGAACCTTATTGCATTGTAATAAGGGTTCATTTCAAGAACAGAAACATCGTTATATCTCATAAAACCCGAAAATAAATAAAAAATGTTTTCTAATTATGAATATAACGTTTTTTTCTACAATATACAACCAAATTCATCAAGATACAAACAATTTTTAAAGGCATTTGGGCATTTGTCCATCTCTAGCCTGATAATCTAACAAACTTCGGTAACTAGAGCACGGTTTGATAAGTTCTTGAATCTAAATATTCAGAAACAAAGTGTTAGTGAATATTACCTATTAAACTTGATGTGATGCTGATCTAGCGCCAGATAGCCCGTGTGGAAATGCAGAGAGAGAACAGGCACAGAGTGCACGCGGCCCAGCTGTTGGCGCGCGTGGTACACGCACACTGCTACGTCACCGACAACTGTAGTGTCTAGTGGGAGGGTAACCTGTGGACAAAGAGAATTGGTCTTTTATCTTATCGATATAAGGTTTAAAATGGAATAACTATAACAATGTGGTTAATGTGAGAAATTAGTATATTTAAGAAAGTTTGTAAGTGGCGCCGGAGACAGAAAAGTTGAAAGGGAATTGTTTGTCTTGGTACAGTCATGTTAGGGGGAATGAAACGGATATGACTAAAAGAGTTATGAATGAAAACATAGATGGATATTGTGAGGTAAGTTAAGAAAGAGAAGGGAGTCAGTGATAGTGTGAGAATTGACAGTCTGAGCCCAAGTGACACGGGACAAGGGCAGGAAGAAGATGATGTACTTTGTATATACATAGATTACCGAGCCACCTCGGAAGCCACGATTTCATGATCTATGAAATAGATACATACCAGCTTGGCTATATTAAAGAATCACTGGATAGATCCAAAAGTTCGCGGAATATTTCCGTAGGTATAGTCCCCGCTCCCCGGCATGTAACTTGGCAAGATTTTGGCGTATTGAACTGTCCAACCACCATATAGAGCGAACGGAACGTGGCTTCAGTCGATCCTTGTGTCAACTGACCAACCAATCGCGCGCTCGGAACGGTGCTAAAGGTACCCTGCGTCCCGCTTGGTAACTAAAAAGACCTAAAAACTACTTGTGCGCATCTAACGCCTCTTGCCAAGTTACGAGTCGACAACTATACCCCTCATCACAATCTCAAGTGTAAATTATGTATCAATACTCACTTTCCCCTCAGCCATGCTGTAGAGATGCAATCTGTCGTAGTCTTGCATGGTAGACAGCAGCATTCTGTCTTCATTGTATATTTCTATATAGGGCCGGCACCCGTCGCGTGCTTTCGTGAAGAGTGGCACTGGCTGAATGGTCAGGGATACCAAGGACACTGGCCGGAAGTGAGGGAGAATTGGTTCTGGTCTGAAACAAATACATTATTTTATTACTAGCTTCTGGCAGCGGATTTGCCCGCGTGATAGTCGGCGCAATTATCCCAGGGGAACATACCCTCAGGATAAAAAGCATCTTGTGACCTAATCCTGCCCATAATTTTACCCATGTGGCAATTTTCATAAAATTCCGTTCGTTCGTTGAGGCGTGATTGATTTAAATTCACATTTAAAACATTAATTAATTAAGTAAGATATATATCCAATCTCTGTGATATTTAATGTTTTCTGGTAATTAAAATAAACTATAAAAAACATAATAGTTTTTTTTATCATTTAAGTTGGGTTTGCTCTTGACTCTAGCCTAGGTCAGACTTGACAGAGACAAAGTCAATGATGTGTTAGTAGATAATACAATCGACACCTGGCAAGGCGGGGTGATGATAGGTGGAGTAAGGCGGTGACTGAGTGCCGTCCAAGGCCTGGAAGAAAAGATCGTCGTCGGTCGTCCAGCGGCGAGATAGGCAGACGACATTGCAATCGCGGGTAGAACCTGGCTGAGGCTGGCACAGGAACGCGCGGATTAGCACAAGTAAAGAGAGGCTTATGCTCAACAGTGCGAAAAGTCACCTGATAATATTAGAGAGATAGTAGAGGTAGCGCAGCTGGCTGGGCGGCATGTTGATGGGCGCACGCTTGACGGCAAACATCTGCAGCGCGTCCTCCGGCACCGTCACCAGCTTGGCGTACAGCAGCAGCCCGCAGACTAGCATGCAAGACATTTGCTTGCCGTCCTGTAATAATACGGATATCTCAGCAAACATTTTATTTGGCAAAGGATTTTTCCGTGGACAAATGAATTTCGTCCTTGCCGCGGCACCGTACGGCACTTTTCAGAATACCAAATCATTTTGCCGCTGCATTCATGTAGAAATAAAGGAATTTCAGCGCTAAAGTAATTGAAATAAGGTCGAATATCATATGTCCACAAAAAATATTTCCTTGCTTTGCCGTGCCGTGCCACGCTGGCCCTTATAGAGGTTTGCGGCACTGCTCCGTACCCCGCCAGGGTACGGGGGCTGTTCAAAACTCAAAACTATAATGGTTCGACTGTGAAAAAGGGACAGATGTTCAAGTCATATACATCTGTCCCATACGCACACTCAAAATAACCTTGCTGTAAGAACATATGGTCACCCCCCAGGGTGTAAAGTTCCATCATCATTTCAGCCAAAACACGTCCACTGCTGAACATAGGTCCCTCCTAAGGTTCGCCACATTGACCGGTCCCATGCATCTCGCATCCAGCGGATTCTCGCAACCTTCACCAGCAACCTAATTGCGGAAATGAATTCGCCAAGGCAAAGACGCAATGCGGATTTCCGTCTATATGTACGTACGCCTTGCCGTATTCACCTGCGCAATTAGGCTGCAGGTCGTCGGTCCAACTTGTGGGAGACCTTCCAACATCTTCCGGTTCGCGGTCGCTAATCAAGTTCAAGTTCCACATCCTCCTTTGAAAATGGAGGATCCTGTAACGAGACGGGTGTTGAGTATTGTAGGCAACTGCCCAATAGTTTTTTTCGAACTTTTGTATATTAGGTACAAATCGCGCGGAGAACTTTGATAGTGCGGTGTACGTTGGTGACGTCATGTTTTTTTTGTAGTTCGTAAGTGGTAGTATAGATGCCGCTACAGGTTGGGTTGAATTTTAGAGAAGGCTGGTTGCTCATATAAACAAAGTTTACACCGTGACTTTTCAAAGAGCCGTATATTCAGGTTCGAATTTTTTGTGATGACGTTACACGTTGCAATATCAGCTGAAGCAAATTTTATACTCTGACGTTAGTAATTATGGTCGAAATTCGAGCATTACATTCTCTGATCAACTATTTTGCTTGCTTTTTGCTTTGCTTTGCTTTTTTTAAAAAAACGTTGCCCCACACTAGGAATTTCTTCCTGTATCGTGGGTGCGTTTACAAACATATAAAGTCACACACACACTACACACATTTTGTTACCTACCTGGCATGTTATAACAGCCGCCTGCCGGTCATCTTTGCCCAAGTACTGGTACATATGTTGCAGCAAAGCATAGGTTGGGGCCAGCAGTGGTGCGCGATGGGCCGGCGTGGGCCATAGTGTACGACTCGCGTCCGTGACGGGCACGTGACGCGGGAAGGAGAGTCGACAACCGCGACACGCGTTGTAGATGCTGTATTTGCCGCCAGGGTGACGACTTTCTAGGTATGCCTGGAAATTGTGAGCTTATTGAAGCTTGGAACGATTTCTGTGGGTACATAGTGTTGATAGATAACATGGTGTCTAAGTCACCAAGGACACCAAAAAAATGTTCTATCAATAGGGATGTTTTCTGGGTAGAAAAATGATAATTCAATTTAGTCCATCTGTGAGATTACCAAATAATATTAGACATATACTTTTTGCTTTATGAAATAAATAAAAATTCACAAAGATAAAGCGCATCAAAGTTCAGGAGCGGGGGCTTGTGACGTCACTTTGTCAGTATAAAGTGTAACACACCGTGACGTCACACGATATTTCAACACACTGTATCCTCGTATTTTTTTGTTTACGTGGCAAAAGACAAATACGTGTTCATTAGTTTTAGGATTAGAAATCCTAAAACAAATGAACACGTATTTGTCTGACGTACTGTTTGACTGACGGACTAAATAGATATTTTTTGTCAACTACCCTATTGTGTGAAAGATGACAATATTATGGCTATAGCTTGGCAAATTCGTACGTGACACTCTCATGGTCCGCGCGGATGGCGGGGGACGTTACTACCCAATGACGTGACGGCGCGATGACACAACGACGCTCCCGTCAGGTGACCCCCGTCCCGCGCGCACCTTTTGCCACCCCTGCTGCTTTACGTAACCCGCGCCTACGGGCCATGGAAAAGACAAGTACGAATTTGTCAAGCTCTAGAAAGGAAGAGACTATTGAGGTAACAGCAAACAGAGATTTATGGCAGAAGAAGACATGTACCCTAATGGAATACGGGTGGGACAATTTTGATGGTTTTTAAGCAATGTTAGCTTATGACCGAAATCCAATGAGAAACGTTTGTTATTTTAGGACCTAGAAAACATTATAAAAGGGCATAAAATGGTGAAAAAAAACAAGATTAGACAATAAATAAATTCGTAATAAAATCTTACCCTGACATCATCAATATGGTTGGTTTTATAAGCGCTTTCTAAGCCCTCTGACGGGTAAGGCATCACTATTAAACGACTAGTTATATAGCTAATATCCAAATCTGTTCTAGCTATTGACCTGAAACAAAATAAAAGTCCATCATTTATTTTGAAATGACCTCAACAATTATTTATTTTAGAGAAATTATATCTGTTATGGAGATAAGGCCTCCTCTAAGTATAGTTGTCGCCACGTTACTTGGCAGGTTAGAGTCGTTAGGTTTTAAGTCGTTTTGTAGGTCTCTTTGATTACCAAGCGGAACGCGGGGAACTTTTAGCACAGTTACGAGCACGCGATTGGTTGGTTAGTTTACACAAGGAACGACTGACCAATCGCGACGCGTCCACGTTCGCACTATATGGTGCTTGGTCTAAACCTAACCTAAGCCCACTAAGCCAAAACCTTGCCAATTTACATGCCGGGGACTATATCACCACAACAAACAGTCCTGCCGCTGGTTACCCTCGCTTGGCTTCTTATGGTACGCCATAAGTTCCACCGGGTGGGGGTGGACCGCCAGGGTGCCGTGAGAAGCCGCGAGCCGTTCAAAAACGCTCGCCGCGGCGCGCCTACAGTCAGACTCGTGCTCGCAACACACCAGGTCCAGGGGCCTTCCAGCGACGGGTTTGCTGTTGCGCTCTCTGACCTCTGCTGCTGCATGCTCTGTGACCGCTCGCCTCACCCCCTTACGGGGGCGACGCGACTACCAAGGAGGGTTTAACAGCGGATACATACAGTAAGGGCCTTGTTACTACGACGTCTTAATACCATCATGATGCCGCTGTGATAAAGAAATAGTGCTATGTGTCCTGTATAGCTCCATCTTTCTCTCACACTAGAAACATGATGTCTTTAAGACTCTATAGTCGGCACCCAGGTCGTCGGTCCATCTTGTCTGGGGTCAAATAACACGTTTTATTTAGTTTCTCAAACATGTACTTATGTAAAATAAAATTATTTTCAATAATCAATCAATCTTCCTAGCCTTTTCCCAACTACATTGGGGTCGGCTTCCAGTCTTACCGGATTCAGCTGAGTACCAGTGTTTTACATGGAGCGACTGCCTATCTGATCTCCCACAATCTTACTAACTAACACGGTACCCCTTGGCAAGACTGGTGTCAGATGTCAAGCTTCTGACTACCCGTAACGACTGTCGAAGATATTCACATGACAGCCGAGACCAACGGCTTAACGTGCTTTCCGAGGCACGGAGGAAACTCGGTATGTTGAAATGGTCACCCGTCCACGGACCGACCTCGTTAAGCGTTGCTTAACCTTGATGATCGACCAGTGCGGCTGTTATTATTTAGCCAAGAGCTAATATAATATAATTATTATCAGTAATAACTATCTAAATAAGAGTAGGACCGAAACTAATAAAATTTCATGAACATAGATACTCACTGTTGCACAGTTTGCATAACCTTCGACGAGGTATCCTTCAAATTCTTCAGGAAGCTTCCAGCGCCTCCTTTGATAGACGAGAACAGTCCTCCTGAGTTGGCGGGTGTAGCTGGCAACGGTGGTTGATAGTGAGGCGCTGCAGGGGGGCGAGCGGGCGGCGGGGGACGACTCGGCTCCGGTGGCCGAGAGTTGGGTACCTCCTGGCTGACTGCCGCCGGCTCTTTGGTAGCTAAAACGAAAAAAATATGTAAGACCATAGATAATTTACTAAAAGTGACAGTTGCATTGGCGCGCTTAAAACAGTGTCAATTAGTGAAGAAGTTAATGAATAATGTTTATAAAGTTCTGTTCTGTGATTTTCATGACCTTGAGGAAGACACGTCACGAATGAAGTTATTAACGCTTCATCCTCATTTCATGGCCATTTTATAGTGTTTTCGAGTGTGTAAGTCTTACAATATTTATTTGGTTATAAATTAAGAACATAGTCATTAATTAGATTTCAATATGATTTAAAGATAAATAAAATGATTTAGCATGGAACATGGTACAGGCAATTATGTGCCAATCACCAGTCTTACGTATGCATAGCTATCATAATAGTGTGTATAGTAATCACAGCGGATCTTTGTGTCTCTGAAATTGGCTCTGCCAACCATTGCGCACGAAACAGTTTGTCATCGAGTATACTGCATAGAGTAAGCGAGATAGGGCGATGTGACAAACGTAAGCGAGTGAAAGAGACAGTTATACAATGCTATATTCACCTTCAACATTAACACAAAAATAGCTACTGCGCAGGGTCTTGCAGCCAATTCAGAGACACATAGATCCCTAACTCTTTGAGTGTTACTATAATATATTTAAAATTGTAATATAACTTTGTAATGTTGGTAAAGGTATTCAATTGATTGTGTTAACATTATGTATTTTAACATCACAAGATTCACAAGGTTCTCGGTTTGACATTACAAAAACAACATTATTGAGTACTAGATATTTATTTCTAACATTAAATATCTTACATGTTTACACTTAAATGTCTAAATAGTAACAAAAATATTGCTCGTTTAAACACTATCTCTTTTAAATTAACTATTCGAATATAATATAAAACAAACTAGTAATGTTTTAAAAAATCACATGTGCAATCAAAAAGTTTAAAATCAAAATTTAAAAGGTACCGAATATAATGAAAAATGTTTAACATTATAACAATATATTCTTTTAACAACACAATTTTGGTGAAAACATTTATAAATAAAAGTATTAAGAAAATTATCAATTTTACTTACCTATTGGTAATAGTGCCTAAAGGTTCCTGAATTAAAAACGCCATTTTGGCGCATTTTCAATGTTCTCGAGAAAAAAATGCATTGAATAGTTGGGCCGTTAGCAACTCACAAGTGCGACCTATAGTTATTCGAATATTTCGCCCAGGTTTGAACTTGTATATCTTTGTTTTAGCGTATATATAGAAAATATAGTCGCTAAATATTATGTATGACCCAGAATTCTGCCACGGCATTCACCGACACAGCCATGAAAACTTTAGAACTCCTAATGAGTCGACTTCAGAACTGGCCCAAAAACAATTCAAAATCTCTTCAATTATAATGAATAGAACGATTGACATGCGCATATAAAAAACAAAAAATAGGAGGATAAACTAATAAATAAATAATTAAAAAAAAACAAAAAAGAGGAGGATAAACTAATAAAAGAATGATAAAAAAGAGGATAAATAATAAAAAAAAAACAAAAAAGAGGAGGATAAACTAATAAATAAATCATAAAAAAAACAAAAGAGAGCAGGATAAACTAATAAATAAATCATAAAAAATAACAAAAGTGAGGAGGATAAACTAATAAATAAATAATAAAAAAGAGGATAAACAAATAAATAATAAAAAAGAGGAGGATAAACTAAAAAATAAATAATTTAAATAAAAACAAAAAAGAGGAGGATAAACCAATAAATAAATAAATCATTTATTCATAAAATAGGAGTTATTAACACTTATAAACGAACCCTACAGAAAATACCTGTTAGTTGGTAACACCCTCAAAGAGAAAATAGAAAATGCGTCAACATGGTCCAGCACACAGGAACCACAATAATAATACTTTTTAAAAATATTCTACGGAATACTTGGAACTACAGAAGACTTGGATATTTAACATAGAAAACTATTGAGAGATATTTTTAACCAGTAAATTCAATGAGCAAAATACTAACATTCTTTTTTATCTTAGTGTTAAATTGATCTAATAAATTCAAGTTGAGAATATAATTTTGACATAAATTGGGGCAAATGCTTATTTTTCTAAATTAAATGGAATATGGATGAATATAAATTAAAAGCACCTATTAAACATAGTTTTTTACTTGTATAAAGCTGATGACAAAAATATTTGTCAGTGTATAAAAAAAATCATTATTTCTGAATCACACATTCCTTGACATACATATATGCTTTTAAGATTCCTTACTGATAAAATCATATTTTCACAGCGCAGTTTGATTTGGTTTTCTAACGTTAATATATTTCTTGATTAATTCGATACTAGTACTTTTTGTTATCATTTAAAACACTGAAGCGCTTAATAGATCTGATGCCGAGATAGCCTAACTTTGAAATTACACAGATCTATTTTTATGAGAATTTTAGGCCGAAAACCGAATTATTCATAAATATTTGGTTTACTGCTCTGAGAGCACAATATTTTGGAATGCAGCAAAATGTCAATTGCAAATTTAAATGCACTGTATCAGAAATAGAATCTAATAAGTACCAACTCGTATAAATGGTACCTACTGCTGGTACATAACAGAAATCTTAAACTCGTAATTACATAACAATTATGGTAACTAATTAATACTATCGACCGACCACTTCACTTTTGTACCTTTTCATGGAATGTGGAAATATAGTTGGAACATTTACTTGCCATAATAGTGAAGCAACAGTTACATTTAACAATAAGACCATACACTGTCTTTTAATTAAGCTACAAAAAAGGATATTTGTATTGGAAAAAGTAGAACTATACTAATATCTAAGTATAGGACGGACCTACAATATTTATAGCCTTGGGTTTATTTAAATACAAAGAGAATTGTAACATTATTGTCATCGTTAAAACTGTATAGATTATTTTAAATGGCTCTATACAAATCCGTTTGGCGGACAGAGAACTCTTTTCACAAATATAATAACAGCTCTACTTGTCAAAAATTAGGTACAAATTAATTTCGTCGTCAAAAACATCGAATTCAGTAAACAAATTATTGGTACATCGCTGCCAAACATAAAAAAAACCACCGAGTGGTTTATAAGATAAAATATTCTAAAGGCAATAACAACATTATTAAATATAGTTAAACATTAATAAATAAAAACAATGAATACTCATCATTGCGAGCATATCCAATGGTTCTAGCAAGCGTCAATGTGTGATGGGTGTCCGATGCAAGGGTTCATGCTAGCGCAGCGGGTCATTTAAACGAGAAAACTATTGGGCATCCGAAAAAGTTGAAAACACCTAAAATGAAAAAGAAAACGTGATATGTTTAGCATACACATTAGTCTAAAAGACAGAAGTCCCGCGCCTCTAACAACTATCGGACATAAACCTTAACAATATCAAGCTGCTAAAGTAACCTCTAATTGAGCGTTATCTTACAATATAATAAGTACATAATCTGATACAAATTTCAATACATTGATTGAAAACACTTCAGTAGAGTTATGCTGTTGATCTTTATCTACTACGTATAACAAATTATTTATTGCTAGCACTTGAACACCGCGTCGCGGCCCGTTCACTAGTCCCTACAAAAAAATATCGTATTTAAAAATATTTAATTGATTTTCAGTAAAAAAAAGGCGAGGGACTTCTGTATCTATACAAACAGGTACATGCAATGTGTTATGACCATTCAAAAGTAACAAAATATAAGCACTGATTCTTTGTTCAACAGGCCAACATGCATCGCAGGTTCAATCCAGTAACATTGTTTCAAAACAACAATTATTGAAGTATTTTTGTGCATGCCTCTTCATTATTAGTTTTATATCGCATACCGGGCCTACTTTATAGTTTGTATACGGTATCTAAATAGTTATCAATTCTAGATTAGATAAAAGTAATACATATTTTTAATAGTGAGTAAGAAGTAATTTTATAACAGTATAAGTAGTGTTAGTAAAAAGAGGTGGAAAAATGTATACCTAAATATAAAAATAATAATTAGTAAAAAAGACATGAATTAATATGTCCACGGGAAGTGCTTGAACTAGTTTGATAGTACTTATTAAAATATTTCACATTTTGTATAATTAATAGTCCCTGTAAGTTTTTGTACATTTTTCAGTTTCAATTTTGACGATTCGTAATGAACATGTACCTATATGAAATTATGAAAACAAAATAGGGACGTGAATTTGCAGATTATAACCGGAAAACGAGCAGAAGCATATCATTAAAAGTTAAATAGACCAAGCTAAATTTATTAGTAAAAAATATCTAAAAACCATCTATAGAAAATATAAACAGAGAAACCACCCAAGAAGTACTAATATGAAGTAGGAAGCCATATAACAAGATAGCTGTTAGTTTATTCTGTGCGACTAGCGTCCAACTCCGCATGACCCATTCAGGCGAGTAAATCAAGCTCAATTATGCTACGCATTAAATTATAACACTCCTACGCATCACATATCGCTAGGAATCGCTCTAAACGAACCATCATCATACATAGTTATGTATGGAACAGATTACAATTGGCTAACGCATATATACCGCGGAAAAAAATCTAGTTTAATATCGCAAGGGAAAATGTTGCAAATAATAGCTGTATAACTTCGACGCCAACGCTTTCGGCGAAGGATTGGAAGTAACTTATAAGAGGTCTATTGTTTGTGTTGGTTTAATAAATTTGTCTTAAGCACTTCTAAATTAGTGCACCGATTTGGATGAAATTTAGCAAAAAAGCAAGCTTAGTACAAGGACTTAAGGTTCTTTTTCAACCCGCAAATTATTTAACTTTTTGGGGTGGACTGTTTGTAATAGTCTGGCAAGTTATTAAAGGTCTTAATTTTAAGACAATAAGGGTGAACACAACTGTTACATATGCCAGCTTTAGGGTATGTCCTAACTGCGCTATGCAGCGTATGCGCATAATAACTGTCGTGTCGCTACTTAACATGTGCGCACATATTTGATTACTATCGTTTAACGCAATACGCCTCTACTGAGATGTGATTATTTATAGCTAACTGTCTCTCTGGCTGTACACCTTTATTCTTCCAGCTTCTGCTTTAAGAAATACCCACACCTAGTGTTAGACACCCAAGAGAAGTAAAAATGAGTTAATGAATAAAATGATCCTTAGTAATTTACACCAAATGAATTATCGTTAGTTGTTAATAAAACTTTACAATCGTGCCTACGAATGTGCAACCAGAAGATCTACAGTGCGTACCACCATGTTAATTGAAAGCGTACGTGAATCTGATCAGTAACACAGAGCGTATGTTACAAACACAATATACCCACATTTTGTCCACACACGGAGCGCCCAACCACAGAACTCACTTTCAAAATCTGTGCCACTCAAAATGCGTTAGAAATAAAATCAAACGACGGCTGTGAAGAATATACTCATTTATTTATCTATATTATGCTCCCACATGACTAAATAATAATATGCAAACAGAAATAATGATTCAATGACATAAGTAAGACATAGTGTTTATAGAAACACTAACGTTTGTGATATCAACTAATGACATAAGTATGAACGTTAAACATCATGTATTCTATAATATCATATAAATCTACTCTAATTCAATACTTGTACCTCAGTTTAACATATCATTTCCTCGTATTGTCAGGATAGTTTGGACTGATCCATGATTTTAATCATAGCGTTTGATTGCATCAACTCAAATATAATAAGAATGTGATAACAAGCAGTGTAATAGAATACACCGATCTAGGTAATAGACTAGTTATATACACACAAATAACTTAAAATTTAAGAGCGAATATTTATTCTACGTGACAAGTGCGCGAGGGTGAAACCACCAAGCCACCAAATACCGTTAAATGCCAACTAGAGCCGCGGCGCACCGCAACCAGTGTTAGTTCACATATACTTCAAACGGGTTATCATAAGCTATATATATCATATAATATACTAGTCAATATCCAGATTTAGTAGCACTGTACATTTGTCCTGGATATTTATTTAATATTAACTATTAGACTATATAGAAAAATAATATACCTAATATAGTTAGGGGTTTAGACATTGGTGTGAAATTGTATATAAAGCCCAATAAAGTTACAGGAATGTATAGACAGTTTATAGTTACACCTAAAATATAGTAAAGATTCTAACTAGCGACAAGTATCCTATCTAGCTATAAAAGGTATGCATTTCATAAATGCACACTGACTTTTTGGTAATAAGATTATTTAAGAAGAATGTTAGAAGAATTATATGCGACAAATATATTCAATTTTGTCTGGTATCTTGTTTTTATAATTTTAGTGATCATTCTAGTATTCTATCACTGTGAATCTTTCAAGTCTTCCTTCATAATCAGACTTAAACATCAAATTAAAGCTTATTAACTTTCACTGTTCATGAAACATCATGGCTAATATTGCACTATGTAAATGCACAGTCTGAGCCTCTTCAAACACAAAGAAATGCTCGAAAATATTAAATGTAACTTTACCAACGTCATGTTAACGCATTTCAGCATTGAAGCAAAATAAATAATCAATTTTGATTCAAGTCAAATAAATGCTATACTACCTTATTTCATTCAGAGAACAATTTATTCAACATTGCCTTACCTTTGGTGATGTTCAATTTTTGGTGATAATCAACATTGGAATGTAAATAAATCTCACATTTCGTTTAATAACCTTTCTAAGGAACTCAAAATAAATATATGGAAAAAATAAAAATTTGAGTGTAAAAAGTCAAAAAATACTTGACCATTTTTAGCTCGAGTATTTAATGCAACAGAACAGAACGATGGTCCGTAGGGGATGGAAGTGAAGCGCGCGCTCGCAACTCAACGTAACGTTAGGCGACTCTGTCTCAAATGTATCACAAAATGTTGAACGTGCCGCGCCGCGACATTCTCTTACGATATGGTAGTGTAATATTTACTTGACTTCTTATTACCTGGCGAGCTAGTGGCCACAGATTGTTCAACTTTTTTACGCTCAAATTTGAGTGGTTGCTTGAGATTGACATTATTGGACTCCGCTATCGCCGCCAATCGCTCCAGCACACTACTTATTGTCAAGCGCTCTTCGGGGTTCACTGATAGGCAACCACCTGCGGACAACACACATCACAATCACATATTTATTCACAGACAAAACATAATGTTGAATGAAGTAATTTTACTCACTTATGACTTCATGAAAACATTTATAGCGTTGATCGTTGGGGTTAAGATTATAGTTTCCATTTAGAATTGCAAGTTTGGCAGAATCTTCAAATGGATGTTGCATATAGCACAGTGTGTAGAGGATGCATCCCAGTGCCCAGACATCTACACTGTGGTCAATTTTGCGATTGTCCCAAGTGTCTAACATTTCTGGTGCTCTATACATAGGAGTGGTGAATTGGGCCAACTGGAAAGAAGAAACAAGAAGTGATGTTGTTATTTCTGTTATGTAAGTAATAACAGAAAATACTGCCGTGGTATAACTAAAATGCCGTTAACCAATATCTGGTTTTGATGCTATATTAATTAGAAAAAAAATATCTATCGATCTGTGTTTGCAAATTCTCAATATCTTGAATAGTTTTGTTCAAAGTATTGAAAATTCGGAAACACAGATCGATATATTTTTTTTCCTTCCTTAATATAGCATCAAAAGTTCGAAATTCATAATCAAACTTACAAAATAGCGTTGAAATTTATAAAGTATAAAAAAAAATATTATATCAGGGAACTTTTTAATTGTTTACTACCTACTTTTATTTGCCCATAATTTGATTGTTTTTTTTTTTTTTATATTAAGTTACTTTTCTCTGAAACCGAACATGTGTCAAAAATCTTCTAAATGTTTACCCTCAAATTTGTTTCCCAAGATACAGGCTTGCCTAGTTTGGGGCCAATGTAAAAATATTTATAATACTGTTTTTTTATTAAATAAATTTTGAATTTGAAATCGACCAGATGTTGGATAACGGCATTTTAGTTATACCACGGCAGAATAGTCCTATAAGAAATTCTATTAAAATTAAAATGAATGATAACTTACAGTTTCCTCTAACATATTTCTTTGATTAGCACTCCAGGAAGGATTCGGTGAATAAATATCTGTAGTAGCTGAACCAAAATCACATAATTTCATTGTACCTACAAAAAATTCAATAAAGTCAATTAAAATATACTTAATGTTATGTACATAACAGTGGTATCACATCTTCCATAAGTATCATGCAGTGATTACACAAAAAGTGTTACCTTCATTAGATATTAAGAAATTTTCTAGTTTGAGATCACGATGTGCGATAGGAGGCACCTGTGCGTGCATGTGCTGCACTGCCCTGCACGTCTGGTAGAATACCCTAAGTATGGTTGGAAGAGGGAAAGCCGTCCCTCTGTTCTGCAGAGCTTCCATCAAGCTTCCCCCGCTGCACAAGTCCGTCAACAACAAATACTCTCCCATGCCATGTGATGTCTTCGCCTTATCAATAAAAGATGCTGCTATATATTTGATTATATTAGGGTGACCTGACAATTTTTTTAATATACTAATTTCTTGTATAATGTTTTTGTTTGCCTGCTCGTCAGCTGCCATTAGCCTTTTCAAGGCATATTCGGTGCCAGTGGATACGTCTTGAGCAACAAACACAAAAGCAAAACCACCTGAAATAGAAAGGACTTAGTAGGAATGTTGTCAACCAATACTTTTGGTTATTAAAATAAATTTCCTGTTAACAGTTTCCTGCAGATGCAGATATAATATTATTACTAGATTAATGAGCTCCTTACCATTTCCTGTATAATTTCCTAGTACAATGATAATATACTAGGAAAGTAACAGAAGTTATCGGATAAGCCAAGGTATCAGGTAAATTTTATAGAAAAAAGAAACATTTAGTATTATATTTAAATATTGAAAACTTAATGAATAACATGAAACACGGTTCATTAAGGCAACATAAATGATAATATCATAATTTATGAACCAGCAGCCCTAAATATACCTTTAAGGGTTTACGTAAGGGTACCAAGTGAATGGGCTATTGCCCATATCAATATGTGTCTGTTCACTAATATCATATTGCGATCACTAATCAGACAACCCAACATATGGCATGGATCAAAACTGTCTTATTGGTATATGCACAGCCATGCAATTTTATGTGGCGATAATAATACCTATAGGCTTCTAAATTGTTCTACTGCAAGGCATAGACCTCTCCTCTTTCAAAAAGGAATAAGCATGAAGGGTAATCAAATCACCCTTCAACAGAATTTCTTCTATACAAATATATTGGTAGGTTGCATTTACAGAACACAGTCAATACTCAGTATGTTGAAGATAATACTACAATTATTAGAATAATATCTCCTGATAAACCAATAATTTTTTTCATTCACTCTACATTGGTATGAATCAGTGCTTCCAACTAATTTATATGGCCTTAGAACATGCAAGATTGATTTGCAAGAAATCTAATACATTGCTGCCTGCTTAGCTTAATTTATTCATTAAAACGAATGAGACCAAACCTACTTAGCTAAATTTTTCAGACTTTACAGGAAGAAATATTTCATCATAACAATGTTAAAGTCAATCTAATTTAAAGGTTCATTCACTTTATTGCAGTGAAATTAACTCGAGTGTCATAACGGATATGCTCATCATAACGACCCCAAATATTTGTCGGACAATGTACCCTTACGCCCCCAATTTCTATGACGTTAGTACGTGTACTGCATCAACCTACACGAAAGGCGACAACGCCAATCTTAAGATTATGAGTTACTCTAAGCGGAGCATTAAATAGTTAGTAGCATATGATATTGACTTACCTTCTGCGATCACCTTTTTAACTCTCAATTTCATATTTCCTATTTCAACAAATTGACCGACAAAATCATTATCACTGCCACCATTTGCGCCCCCTGAGCTGAAATAGCCCATGGCTGATTTAAAGACGCTCATTTTGGAATCTAATTTTGTGATTTTTCTATATAAATTAAGAAGAAAACTGTGTTTTATCAGCACCCTTTGCCCAAATCCATTTTACAATGGCACATAATGGCAGAAAAAAAAGAATAGGCAGATTTGTTGGCAAATGGCAGGACGAATACAATGTTGCCAAAATGCAACCACAAGCACAAGCCTTTACAATAGGTAATTTTTAAGTTGTTTAGGATCTTTGTTGTCTTAATGTCTTTCTTTCAGAACCTAAAACTAATATTAGTTTCATAAATAAAAGCAAACCATCCTAGAAAAATGTAAAAACGTAGAAATGCTGGCTTGTATCAAAGGAAAAGTTCAAAACTTTTAATTTAAAATGCAAATGCAGGGTCATTAACTAAATAACACCTGGCAACATAAACACAGGCAGAGACAAATGTTTACTTTTAATAGCTTTTTATGTGTGTTACCTACCCGAAATGTCCTCAAAGTACTTTTAGCTAAGTCGATAAAATAATGTTTTTCGACTCGACTAAATTATTGACAGCTGTGCACCTTGACATTTCTTATTCGATAATCCATTTTTTTATACTTATCAATCTGTGGCAAAGTTGTTAAAATAAAAATTAAAAACTATTTGGAAGGAAAGCAAAGCAAACTGGGCTGATTTTATTGTTTGTTATTGATATTTCCTTCAATTGTAGTTTCATAAATAGTTCAAATTCCACGCAAGAACACGCCGGGCTGATGTTTATCAATCCTGTGTGAAAATAACAAACATGGGATTTGAAATCAAAAGATTTCAAGGTGACGTTGATGAAGAACTCATTTGTCCTATTTGTTCAGGGGTTCTAGAGGACCCACTTCAGGTTTGTGTCTGTTTTCTGAATAGTTTTTAAGCAGGAAGTGTGTATAATGTGTATGATATTGTAAATGGGTGTATTTGTGTACGTAGGCCCCTGCTTGCGAGCACGCGTTTTGTCGTGCTTGTATAACGGAGTGGATTAGCCGCCAGCCCACCTGCCCCGTGGATCGGCAGGCCGTCACCGCCAGTCAGCTCAGACCTGTTCCCAGAATACTACGCAACTTGCTATCAAGGTGATTATTTCACAAGAATGTCATGGTTTCTCATTGGTTTGTAGGTCATACACTGTGATTGTTTTGCAAGGGCTTATATAATAAATATCATGAGTTAAATAGCAATAGTGTTGTAATAATCTGATAATGGATTCTGTGAAATTGATTGGATCATGTTTTGAGTAACTGTATAATGTTAACTGTATATGTATAATGTTTATGAATCAAAACATAGCTGAGTGTTTAATATTTAGATGTTACTAAAGTATAATAATAATTCATATGCTAACTTAAACTCTTGACTCATAAAGACATATTATAAGAAGTTATAATACGAATGCAATGTTTACTTTATAGACTGTGTACGAGTTGTGACAACGCACCGCATGGGTGCAACGCTGTACTGAAACTGGATTCACTGGCATCCCATTTAGTTGAATGTATGTTTCGTAAATATATTTTATCACAAAAGAGCCACCATTATAAAAAACCATTTAATAAAAGTGTGATTATTTTGTTTTTTTGTTCTATGGAACACTATTGTAAACAAAATCCTGACGGTTGTTAGCAAATGATGTTGCAGGCAATATTTTTTTTTACAAAACATTTTATATTACGTATTTAGTGAAATTAAACAATAACACAAAAATATATCTGTGTAAATCTTAATTGATAGGTAATCTAATCATCTACCCATTAACTTAGCAGATTGTTACTGATAAGATAAACAAACATTAGTTAATAACTAATTCTATTATCTTGTTTACAGGCGAATACAACCCCAAAAGGCCAATGCCATGTGAAGCGGGTTGCGGACTTGTGATACCGAAAGATGAACTGGCCGAACATAACTGTGTCCGAGAATTACGGGCACTCATCGCTACGCATCAAGGAAAGTTAAATGACTATGAACAGGAATTGGCAGAACAGAGACTTGTGATAAACGAACATAAACGTGAACTGGCATTGTTGAAAGTATGTTGTGTATGTGTAATTTTTTTATACTTAAGTAAGATTTTTTTGACATATATTTGATAAATTTGTGAGTGACCTCACTAAAAAACAGTCTTGAGTTAGTAAAGGAAAAAATTAAAATTAACTGTAAAAGTGAATTCAGTCAAAGATGTCTCACTAGGTTAATAAGTCAATGAACTGTAACAAACATGAGAATTAGTTTACATAGTTATTATTATATAATAGTAATTGTAACATTTGTCAGCTGTTTAATGATGTCATTAATTTTGTTTAATATGCATAATGAATTCAATACTAGATTACAAAAGCCAATGCTTGCTTTATCCATTTCACAATTCAATAAGTATGGCTTTATTATTGAACATTTGTTCACTATGAAGATAGCTAGAGTTATGCAATTTCTATTTACATTAAAATAAGGCTCACTTTACAATGATTAACTTGAAATCACGAATGACAGTAAAATGGCATCCAAGCTACTTGTACACTTTTATGTAAGTTACAGGCATATTTATTGTTGTCTTTAGAAGATACAAAATTTGAATAATGACTAGACTAACATACACCGTGAAGTATAAAGTTCGACGGTCTGCATTTCTGTGCTGCTGTCCAAACGTGAAACTGGCAGAATCGTAAAAACCTGCTCAATTGCCATTACTTATTTAATTTTTATTATTTTGTGCCAGGAATTTATGCGAGCGATGCGTCTATCGAACCCCTCCATGCGTGCGCTAGCTGATCAAATGGAGCGCGAGGAAGTTGTCCGCTGGGCCAACTCATTGACGCGCGCGAGAGTCACCCGCTGGGGTGGTATGATCTCCACTCCAGACGATGTTTTACAGGTGAGCTATAATATTGGTTGTCTTTATTACTTTTAATCTACACTTCTACATCATCACCTGCCCTGCGAACACGGCCTCTGTGATAGGCTTGAGTGACACATTTTATCACGAGTTTTGCTCCCAAACTGTGACAAAAGTTTGTGCCTCAAGCCTGTCACAGTAGGCCGTGCACGCCCGCCTGAAAAGATGACTGCTTTGGTTTTAGTCAAGTAACTGTGCAATATCTTGTATGTTCTCTCTACATCCTGGGTCGATTTTTCTTACATGTGTGTTTACTGTATACGTATCACAAGCACACATATAGCCGTTCCATATTCGATGCAGTGGAACTAATATATAGTCAACTTATAATCTAGTCAACAAGTGCTTTTTAGGTCAAATTTTTTTCTCCTTCTCCGAAAATTATGATTGATGTTTGTCATTCGATTCGGAATGGCATGTAGATAGTTTTTGCAATAGTTATAAACAATTAAGTGAAATTAAAAGAGGGGGTTTCATTTTTCGTCAATTTCGATCGATGGGGACTTTTTATATTTCATTTATAATGGTGTTCCGAACATTCGTACTAATTTTCAGCTCAATGCGAATTACTGTAAACCTACCCCTATTTTTTGGTCTAATTTGACCGGACTATACAGTTTAGATAAAACATCTTCTCAATCCTAACTTAAATCTATTGTAACAAAACTTGTCTATAAGTTTATATTCATGTCATGATGTCACTAAAAAACTATTAATTTTTATCGATACTCACGACGTCACCGCTTTGTCAAGCCCTAGCGTAAGCAAACGATTTTCTCTTTTACATAATATTTTCGCAAATTTTGTTTAAATATACGAAATATACTTATATAAAACAATGGCAATCAATATACTATTGAGCCGATTACTAGCAGAAATTCGTCAAAATATGGTTCGAAACAATCCAAGGACAAAATTGTATTTACCTATGAAACGTGTATTTATTAGCGTTATTTCGTCTTGTAACGTCACATTCACTCATAGAACAAGCCATCATAGTAGCATAATTAATATTATCAATTTAAATCTTAAGATCATTATTTAAATGCACGAAATTCACCGCGGCGTAAAACAGATGGTACGCTAGGATCACTTAGTCGCGAAAAAAATGACATGACATTCACTCTCTTTTTTTCTCTTGGGTGGTTTGTATTTGATTAGGATTTCTCGCGCACACTTCGTGTATCTTTTTGTGTAGCAAAAAAAAAATCTAAATCTATGGGTTGCGCGGGGAGTGACAAGTGCACCGTGATGGGCTGTTCAATTAATATTTAAGTTTTATGGCCTGGTTGCTAGGACCTTTTAGCCATTTTATTATTTCGCTGTTATTCTTTATTTTGTATTAGAATGCGGATGTAACAGATTCTAATGTTTTGTGGTGTATTTGGCAGCAAATTGTATCGAGTCAGTCTTCCCAGTAAGCTTTGCGGAGGCAGTCAATACTACAATAAAATACTCCGCTCCGCTATCCCGAGATCGCTTCTGTCAATGATTTCACAAATTGTCCAGTTGCGTAGACAGTTGAGACACAAAACTACACCAATAATATACCACAATATCCACTAGGAATCAATTTGCAAATAATATTAACAGCCACTGAACTTCACTCGACAAGATCCCGCCAAAAACTCGGGCTGTTCAAGGTCACGGTGTCTATCGTAGTGATGGGACTAAAAAAAAAAAATTAATTTATAACTTTATTAATTTTCAAATTTTCATATTTAATAAGTTTAAATAACATTTATTTATTAAAGGTCCGAGGGGGGCGTGGCTTACGCAAGCCGGAGTACCCGTTTTCACGCGTATTTTCAACCCTCTGGGAAAATTATAAATATTGGTCCTACAGTTCCGGGAGTTAGGACTTTTTTTTAGGAAATTTTCTCCTCTTTTTGGATCTTTTTTCAAATTTGAATTATCTTACCTAACTATTGCCATTTTTGCGAGCGGTCTTAGCATTTTCTCAAAAACTATCTATACGCCATTCCGAATCGAATGACACCTCAATCATAATTTTCGGAGCAGGCGAAAAAAATTTACCTAAAAAGCACTTGTTGACTAGAATATTAGATAAAGACGCAACGCTGCGCGCTTACTTTTATAAAATAGTGATACAATACATATAGAACTTTATTTACTACACAAAATAGCAAATATTCCAGTGAGCATCGCGCGTTGTGTCGGTATGAGGTGACCCTTATCTTATCTTATGGAGGAGCCGAGAAGCAACTCGGACACTTCGACCCATTGGGATCTATTGTGGTCCCCTAGATAACTTACTCCTCCCCAATCTCGTTGAAAACTCTTTTCATGAGTCTTACAACGAGACTGGGAGATATAGGCCTATAGTCTTCTGGTTTAGGATATCCAACCCCTAGTAGACTCATTCGCTTACCAGCCAGTGCATCGCATGTGCACAGGAGATGCTCCATGCGTTCCGTATGTTCCCCACACAACCTGCAGATGGGTGTCGCGGTTAGACCCATCTTGAGGTGACCCTTAGAAAGCATATTCTTTGTGTCTCTCTATCTGTGGCACCACAATGAATATGGCACAAGTATACTTTAAATAATAAAAAATCGACCCAGCAGATGGACAATCTCAATAAAAAATAGTAGTTGTAACTGATATAGCTTTAAGTCTAGGACTGATAGGAATTGACTGAAGCCTTGTCGATTTCAGGGTTCCGTACCCGAAGGGTCCGAACAGAATCCTATTGCTGTCACTCACTTGTCCGTCTGTCACAAAATTTATCTTTTTTTTTTTTTAATTTCCTATTGACTTATGAACTTGTTACGTATATTTTACTTACAAATACCAATATTTATCAAAAATCAGATTTTCCTGGGTACAGAACCATAAATGTGCGAAGTCCGAAGCGCGGTTTTTGTGAAATAATGCAAAAAGCTGCACACATCATCACATCACATCATCAGCCTATTAATGTTCCCACTGCTGGGACACAGGCCTCCTCTCTGTGAGAGGGAATGGGCCGAAATCCACCACGCGGGCCCAGTGCGGGTTGGTGGATGTCACATGTCTTCGAATTTTTGGTTCTAGGACATGCCGGTTTCCTCACGATGTTTTCCTTCACCGTTTTGAGAGCAGTGGTGAAGAAGTAATTTACACAAAGTAAAGCGCCTGCCTGGGCTAAAAAAGCTGCATGTTGTAATAATTATTATTGCTTTACTTTTTTCAGCTGATGATCAAGCGAAGTTTATCAGAATCTGGCTGTCCACCTCACATAATAGACGACCTTATGGAAAACTGCCACGAACGACGGTGGCCTCCCGGCCTATCCTCACTCGAAACCAGACAAAATAATAGGAGGCAAGTTGTAATACAGTTTACCATAAAAACTCAAACTATGGGTAACGGCGAAGCGAGAATCTAAAAATTTACGTTGCATATTGAGACCGATCTCCACAACTATCGAGTTAGAAAACCGGCCAAGTGCGAGTCGGACCCGCGCACGAAGGGTTCCGTACTTGGTAAATTGCGGTTTACGATTTATGACGTATTAAAAAAAAACTACTTACTAGATCTCGTTCAAACCAATTTTCGGTGGTGGTTTACATGGTAATGTACATCATATATTTTTTTTAGTTTTATCTTTCTCTTATTTTAGAAGTTACAGGGGACACACACACATTTTACCACTTTGGAAGTGTCTCTCGCGCAAACTATTCAGTTTAGAAAAAAATGATGTTAGAAACCTCATTATCATTTTCGAAGACCTATCCATAGATACCCCACACGTATGGGTTTGAAGGAAAAAAAAATTTGTTTCAGTTTCAAGTATGGGGACCCCCAAAATTTATTGTTTTTTTTCTATTTTTGAGTGAAAATCTTAATGCGGTTCACAGAATACATCTACTTACCAAATCTCAACAGCATAGTTCTTATAGTTTCGGAAAAAAGTGGCTGTGACATACGGACGGACAGACAGACAGACATGACGAATCTATAAAGGTTCCGTTTTTTGCCATTTGGCTACGGAACCCTAAAAAGGCGCTTTTTTAATACCGCGTAACTAGCAACAGAAAATACCGCGTAACTTAAGTGAGGCAAATTTTACAGGAGAACAAAAAAACTAAACAACTTCTGATGTACTTATCAAATACGTGTCTGAACTTTAAGCTATTTAGAAATGTGTACTAGTTAACTTATATCTTATCATTTAATTCAATCAATATTTAGCTAGAAAATACACTCACGCTGTTTTTTTATTTTTCATCGTATAAATTGTAAAGCTGTGATTTGGACTTCATATTTCGCTTTATTTAGCTTTTCTTTTACTCGATCTTGACTGGCTCCGAACTTATGCGTCAGTATCTCTCTCAGGATATCATTCAATATAATCTGAAGACTCGATCGGTTGTAAATTTGTGATTTGCGTCAATGGAACATAATCACAGTCAACAACAGAGTCATCTGACGAAAAATACAACAGTGACTCAGTAGCAACTTTCGGAAGACCTGTTAAGCAAGGGACAGTTTCTAAAACAGTAGTCAAAGTATCACAGTCAGCAATAGAGTTTTCAATATTCGTAGCTGTACATGGAATTTTTTCGACGGGTTTTTGAAATATCTGTGGGTTGCCTGAACGCGTTTGGTCCAAAATTTGTTTCCTTATAATTACAAGTGCCTGGTGTCGATTTTAAAGCTCTTGTAATGTGACAACATTGATACTTATGTCGGCATTTCGCCATACTTAAAGCCTCGTCAACACCTGACTCTTCTTCCATGATCGTCTTAAACAAAAGTATAAGTAATTGAGAAATACTCGAAAGCTACCCACAAATTTTAATTATATAAATACCTGGCGCTACTGATGTAGACTTAAAGTCTAGAATTTAAAATTCTTGGAGTTAAAGTATTTCTAAATGCATTGGTTTTTTTTTAAACAAAAACACATAACTAGCTAACGCATAAAGTAAAACAAAAATTCAAAACCACGGAACTACCATCACAACAATTAGTGCAAATTTTCCTTGTAAAATTAGTGAATTTATAGATTCTGTAATCAAATTGATTGAGAAACAAGCATTAAAAACAATATAAAAAATTTACCGATCAGCTTCGATTTACGCAAAAATAACAATATTTTCTGAAGCACCGTCCAAAAACAATAATATGTCTTCTTGTTATGATCGCGAGATCGCTCACGCGGTTTTAACTAGTTGTGATTGGTCGTATATTGAATTAAAGATGCGCCGAACTTCGAATGTGGTCCGTAGCCAATCGGCATCATTAGCTCACTGCCGCAAAATATAAAATTTTATACCTTTGTACTTCCGCGGTATTATCCACTGTTAGTTACGCGGTATTGCAGTATCAACGACGATTATGTTGTGTATTTGATTTTCGCTTAGACTCTGCACCAATATGGCTTGAATTATGTGTTATAAAAAATATAAAACCTTTTTGGACTGCAGTTTTTCTTTGCAATAAGACGATTAACGAATAAGAAGTTTAGGCGATTGCATTGCAATCCAGAATCGTTTATTTAGAAGCAGCACTATGCAATAAAGTATCATGCATGTCTGAAATAAATTAATCATACCACTTTGATTTTAATTACAATCAAAAACGCGACTTCCGAATATGTCATTACCAAACCACGGGGTCTCATAGCTATGAAAGAAATTTTGGTTCAAATAAATCTCACTAGATGGCGCGACATTTATACCCAATTCAATAGAATTGTATGTAAAATTATCATTTTCTGGAATTGAACATATTTTTTTTATGTTCTTGTTTAATCAACTCTCCTAAGTACAAAATTATGAAATATTGTACTCTTAAGTCACATTTCAAAGATTATTTGAATGGATCATTTTAAATTGATGCCAATAGATGGCGCATTTTTAAATTTCTGAGGCATTCCACTTGATTGTTAAAGTTTGCTTTGTAACACATTTTGATGCAAAAAAACTGTAAAACGTGCAAAACAATACTATAAAACGAACCTTCACTGTATTTAAAGAAAAAAATATTCACGTACCTAGTAAACCCTTTTACTTGCAAGTCGCTGCTAACACTATCTATTGCCGTGAAACGGGATCGAACGCGATTTATGTTCTTACAAAAATAACAAGATTAATCAGATGGAAAACGCTAGTTACGTTGGCACGGTTTCTTTGTATGGGATGAGGCATCTGTATGCTAGTATTAAATTATCTGTGACCAAACTAATAAAAAAATATTCTCTTTCACAGATTATATGAAAAATACGTTTGTAAAAGAGTGCCAGGCAAGCAAGCGGTACTCGTCCTACATTGTGACAACACCCATGTAGATGAGCATATGATGGTAGAACCTGGCCTCGTCATGATCTTCGCGCATGGCATCGAGTAGCACACGACCTGACGATGTCGGTGTTCAATTGACAAGCTACATGCTCGTGTGGACATCGTGTGTCTTGGATGCGGAGGCATTGAGTTAAATCAAATCAAATCAAATCAAATTATTTATTTTTGCAGAAAACACTGTTACAATGGTGTTATTATATGTACATGTTTCAAGTGATTCGACCGTAAGGCATGCAAAATGTGTACAATCATGGTTTATTAAAATCAAGATTGACATTGAAACATATAAAATTATTTAAAATATTTTAAAATATTAAATTAATGTAATGTCCTCCTTAAAATTATATTAATATAGATTATTTAATAATCATTTATTTAATTCATTCAATAATAATAATGATAATCAATTTATTTCAATGTCATTCCTAGTATTATTACAATACAATACATTAAGATATAAATTATTTGAAGATACATGCATAATTGTTCTATTATTTGATGTCACTGTGAGGTCTTGAGTTAGGAAAATTTATCGTTTAAGAAGTCATTCAAATTATAGTAACATTTTTCAGCTAAAAGGGTCTTTAGATTTTTTTTAAATAAGGCAGTATTCATTGCCCTTATTTCTTTAGGTAGTTTATTAAATATTTCAGGAGCCATCCGAAACACACTTTTGTGCATTAATGTGGTACGGGTTTGGCACACACAGAGGCGAAGTGCGTCACGTTGTTGCCTATTATTGAATTCTGAGGCCAAAGTAAATAAATTTTGATTGACCTTAACAAACATTGAAATCTCATAAATATATAGGCTTGGGAGAGTTAGAATTTTGTAGTTCTGGAAATATGGTTTACAGGTCTCAACTATTTTAAGTCCAAACATAGCCCTTATGCACCGCTTCTGTGCTTTAAAAATTAGGTCAACGTCAGTCGAATTTCCCCAAAAAATTACACCATACCTCAGGACTGGAGCAACCAAACCATGATATGCAGTTAACAAGGTGTTGATATTTGTTATCTGTTTTAATTCATGTAGCGCATATACTGATTTATTAATTCTTTTGCATAGTGTTTCAATCTGGGATTTCCATTTTAATTTGTTATCTACATAAAGGCCAAGAAATTTTGTTGTTTGTACGTCAGATACAGGTTCACCCTTATAGTTAATCTGAGGCATAATTGCTTTCATACGCTGATTAAAGTGGATTATTTTAGTTTTCCCTATGTTTGCCTGCAGATTATTATTGTCTAGCCATTTAATGATTGAATTTAGGGTACTGCTTATATCATGCTCATAAGACGCTCTGTCATTACATTTAATTGCAACGGTGCTGTCGTCAGCAAAGAGTGTCATTGGGTTTGAGTTCGCATTTGGAAGGTCATTTATGTATATTAAAAATAATGGTGGTCCCAGTACGCTTCCTTGCGGGACACCATACTGTATTTTACGTCCCTTTGATAAGTATGTATCCTCCATCTTAGTTCTAATATTAATTCTGTTAATTTGTGTATACTGAGTGCGGTTTTTGAGGTAAGTTTCAATTAATTTTAAGATGTTACCTCTTATGCCATATGTCTCAAGCTTATCTAATAAGACGTCATGTACCACGTGATCAAAAGCCTGGGTCATATCCATAAAGATGGCGCAGGTTGGTATTCGCTTGTCGACATTGGACGTTATAATTTCCAAAAATTCATATATGGCAAGATTTATACTTTTGTTCTGCCTAAAGCCTTTTTGTTCTTTAGCGAGAATGTTATGGGTTTCAAAATATTTAACTAATTCATTACAAATATATTTTTCAAAAATTTTTGAGAATATAGATATTAGGGCAATAGGTCTATAATTATTCATGTTTTCTTTACTCTCTCTTTTGTGTATCGGTTTAATAATTGCGACTTTTAACTTTTCAGGGTATACACCAGTCTCAATAGACAAATTCAGAATGTAACTGAGAGGCTGCGAGATACACTCTGTTACTAGCTTGATGATTTTAGTGCAGTTACTAATACTATTAGAATTTATCAGTTATGACAAGGACTCGATCGTTATGCTTTAGTAGAGATACGAACAGGGTAAACTACGGTTCTCTTAGAAGAACGGTTGATATAAAGTCAATATAATATGTACAATTTTATTTGTCCGTCCACTCAGTGCCTCCGCAGACCACACGTAGTGTCAGGGTCGCCACACTTGAAGGAAAACACGCGCGGCAACGAGGAGCCGACCTGGATCTCTGAGCGACCACGACAATCTCCGCCAATATAAACCATAGTTCTAGAAACAATTTTAAAAAAGAAAACCACCACAGAAAAATTTAGTGGCCAGCCATAAATAATATAGTTGGCATTTCTGAAAAAAAGTATTTGTCTGGCAACTGTAAGACCAATGATTATTGTACAATAATATACAAATCATATTTGATAATGAGTGTTGAAATATTTTTAAGTACGAAGTATGTGAGTTTCTAGTATAAATAACATTGGATTGAAGACATTCCGTATAGAAATGAAATAAAATAAAATATTTACTAAAACTTTATAAGTTGGTTCAATGTTATGGAATTCAAAATTTAAGTATTATAAACTAAATATAGTTTTTTTTATAAGTTTTTTTAAAATATTGAGTTAGTGATTGAATGCTGTGTTATGTTTAAAAATAGTGTGTCATTATTTTTATAGAAAACCTTCAACTTATGCTACGTGGGTACATACTGAGCCATCAAAGATATTAAGTCTCTCTATGTCAGCTGGTTTAACCGAAATGTAGGTGGAAACCGGTTATAGCGACTTCGCACGACGTACTGTGTATTACGACGGAATGTACAGGTCCTGTGAAAAGGTGAAAACCCTAAGTGCATTTATTTATATATTATTATCGATTATCGGCTATAATGACAGCATTTGGACGGTTCTTCAATGTATTTTTAACGGTTTTGACTGTAATCCGATTTACAAAGGAAAATACTCTGATCTTTGGTCTTCGACCGTTCAGTGTGTACCCAACATAATAAGCAACATAATTTTATTGTATTCCTATTTCGAATTCATTATTCTATTCCCATTATTTTTGTAATTGGTAATCTATGTTATGTATTTAGCTCAATCTATAAATAAATATACCTAATGATCACTAATCGATGGTACTTCGTCTTTCATTTGTGTCGGACGTAAAGAAAAGAAAGAAAGAAAACACATTTAAAAATAGCACCATCCCCCCCTTATCTTCCCGTAGGTGTGGTAAGAGGTGGCTAATGGTTGTACCCGAGAATGGGCAGCAGCATTCTCTGTGCATTGTATCAACCGTACTGCGATCGCCAACCCACCAGCCAAGCGTGGCGATTTTGGCGAAACCCCCATAAGAAAAGTACCCTCGAATACCTATCTACCCACGTCATTAACAAAGGTATTATAGGCCATGGGTAACGATACGCTATTTTTTTTCTTGTTATTTGCCTAGGTACACAGTTTGTATAAAAATTATAGATAGTGAACTGTTGTTATTACTATTCCAACATCCATAAACTTATGCGCACGAGTGTACATCTATACAGCTCAATACCATTGACATCTTAATTTGGTCGGGTTATACCCGAAGATTTGGTATGGAAAGTAATGAAACCTATTTTTTCTTAAAACACAACACTTAGGTAGGTATCTGCATTTTCGGTCGCGAAAATTAGGATTTGTTTCTTTAGGAGTTGTAGTGTATAAATTTGGGAAGAAAACACAGAGTTTTTAATAGGGAAATCTTGAAATGAAAAATTAACACAGTGACTACCGCCACCTCACCAATGGCATAGATATCTTTACCGTGGCATGGTATCTATATCTCGTAAACTACTGGAGTACTAGTTTTAAATTTTGGGTACTAATTTTATCTTGCAGGGTAGTAATTTTCTATGTAGGTTTGGGGAAAGCGACAGGCTCCTCTAACTAGAAATCATCATTCAAAAGTGGTCTTCTTCAAATTTTTTTATCTAACATTATCATAATCATTATTGTTTTTCATGTCTATTGTTATTTGTACTTAATAGTAATTGTAAATTTACTATTTTAATTCATTTTTTTTTTATTCATTAAAATTAAATTAACATTATATAAAAAAAAAACAGAAACAAATATCTGATGCAACCACTAGACCAAATCGATTCAAATATTTTTGAAATTATCAAGTCCATCATGGTGACAAAACAGTATTTAAACGCTTACCTACCCTAACTGTACGTGTTAATTATCTCGTAACTGTATTCTATAATTATAATATTTACCTACCTTGAACAAGACGTTCTAGTTCGATAAGCCCATGCGTATCGAAAATCACATGCTACAGTTACTGCAGTAGGTTCATAATCGTCTAACTTTTAGTGGGTCGGCTAACGGCAGGCAACAGCTATTATCGACTGTACCTACCGTTATTCTAGTAGTTGCAAATGATGACTTCTGTACTGAGCATAGGGTCGTGATTTCAATCCCGTGATTGGGTAATGTGGTAATGGATTCCAAGCATATTTCAGTAGTAACCCAGAGTTAAGACTAGGCTCACCCATAATAGCTGTAGTTTGTTGCACAGAGTAGGTACATTAACCTGGTTTGATTTTCATCTTTACTATTCAAAATTTTATCCTATACCTATAGCGACACTGTCGGATGGAATATTAACAAAGCGTCTGTTTGATTACCTATTGACTAGGAATTAATTAAAAAAATATATAGGTATGAGTTTTAGTTTTATTTAAAATGGGGCGAGACTGCTTGAATGTGTTTCGCTATCTCTATTAGTTACGGATTTGCCTATCCACGCTCACTTGAAAAACTCACCTGTATTCTCAGTGTTCGCTCAGCAAGCCACATTTATACTGTATAGTCAACTATAAACTTTTCGCACTGAATATGCTTGTTCAAAAGCCCTGCCAGTGCCTCTATGACCTCTATCTACGGCGCGTTCTAATCATAAAGGATTATTTTGCACCGGGTCCTTTTTTTTTTTGTTTTGGTTTTACGTGAAGAAATACTCATGCTACCACGGAGAGATAGTGCAGTTATGTGGGACTCTAACCCACTAAAACTCCACAGTGTCCTCCTGTGCCACTTATGGCGGGAAAACGGGCACGCGTTAGCACTCACCGCGAACCCGCCGCGGCTGTCCGTCACCGGAACCCTCCTCGGGGGAGAACCCCCCATCACCGGCGCACCAGAACACACTGTACACCGTGACCACCCCAGCCCAGGGACCAAACCAGCACATGGGCGCCAGACGATCCCGTTTAAGGCACCCTTGGTCCCCCGTGACGGGTCAAGGTCAATGGCCCCGCTACCTACCATTTTTCGGCCGCAGGGGATAGGGAGAGCGGTTAACGCAATACCGACACTCCTCTTACCCTGCGGCCCCATCGCCCCCGACCCGCGACCCCGTCTATGCCGCGGAAGGTAGGGATATTGGGGCACCGCAATACCGGCACTCCTCTACCGCCGCGGCCTCCAACCCTCAGTCGCGACATCGTATGGGACCTGGGATGCTTCGACATCGCGGCCCGCCTCTGTTGCGTGTCGCCTGTTATACCAAGCGGCACCGCAACCTACTAGTTACCCGCTAGGTCGTCGGCTTAATCGGCAAAAGCTCTGACGAGCGGCATCTCCTTGGGTTCGTCGTCGCTTCACCGTGGGTGACCAAAGCCACGGCTACTGAGCCCCCCCGCCTCAATAATGCAGGAACCCACCGGCCACCAGGGCTTTGCACTGGGTGTTTTTTTTGGAGGCAGCATTATAAAAAAAAAGTGCCTGCGTGTAAAAATTATGCGTGAAACGAAATGTTTCACAAAACGTCAAGCTGCAAGCAAGCAGCAGCTGTCAAATATTTTTGTTTGTCATCTTCAACACAAACTTTCCGAAGTTATTGTGAATTAAAACCACGAAAATGTCTGAAATGGAAGTAACAGAGAGTGGGAACGATTGTTCCAACGATTTGTGTAAGTAAAAAACTACCGTCGGTTTTAATAAAAGCTCTTAAAATGGATGATAACCTAGCTTGCATCCACCGGTTGTTTGTTAGCTTTATTAAATCTTTGTCTTATTGGTGTCAGTGCTTCTGGATCGCGTGTTCTTGCGTCTTGGCAACGCGGACAGCGATGACCAGCTCGAGAGTTGTCTTGGCCGCTTCCTTCCGCCCGTGATATTGAAGCTGTCATCTCCCCATGAACAGGTCTGAGTTTCTTTATTTACATAAAATTATAGAGACAGGATGAGAGCCGCGGCTTTAGAGCTGTTGTTTGACCAAACTACACCTTATCCATTCCATGACATCGACATGGGCCCGGCTAATTGTGTTACAGCCTCAAAACACTGATACATACATACATACATAAACTCACGCCTTTTTCCCATGGGGGTAGGCAGAAACTACAGAACGCCACCTGCTACGATCCTTACATACTTCTTTTGCTTCACACACATTCATACATCTAGTCAAAACACTGATATTTATAAAATTATAATCTAGATCTTGAAGAATGCTACAATTAGAAAATAATTGAAGGTTGCATTATGATGGTCATCATCCTCTTAAATCAATTATTATATTATGTACCATGTACTATAATCTCTGTTTTTTATTGTTATAAATTATTTGATTTGATATTTAACTGGAGCAAACATTTACCATGCCAACACAACAATTGCATATAATATTATCTTCTCAGTTTTGTCATAATTTCCTGATTGATTCTCTGTGTCATGAGCAGGTGCGCACCAAAGTGATGGAGTTGCTTGTTCATGTGAACAAGAGAGTGAAGTGCCGTGCTGATGTGCAGCTGCCTGTGCAGACTCTTCTGCAGCTGTACAAGGATCCCACTTCCAATAGCTTCATTATTGTAAGTATATAATGTCCTCACAAACTGTCCAACCTAACATACCTACATAGCTTGGGACTTAATCCACATTTAGATGATTCTAACATTGTTAGTTACAAATCAAGTGATTTAGCAGAATGTTTACTTTATTTCAATGATAGTATCCTTGAAAAGGTCAGTGTTCTTTTTGCCTTGTCATTTGGGATATTTGTAAAACTGGCTACAATGGCTGCGCAGTAGTAAATCTCATACAAAAACAGCACCGTTTCGTGCCTCGCGCATCCGGTAAACCAACTTCAGGGCGGCCAAGAAGTTTGGGGAGTACTATACCTATGCTTATTATTATAAGCTACCAATACTGTTTAATATCTTCAAATATAGTAGGTATTTCATAAATATTCCTGTACACTGATGGAATTCTTTGCAGCTACATAAGACAAAGTGCTGATGATTTTGTTACAGAACTTTACAATCATATACATCACTATGGGTTTCCCGAGACTGCCGCGTGAGCAACAGCTCAGTCTGGCTCCCTCTCTGTTACAAGCCATGGAGAACAAACCTCAGGGACATCAGGATGGGTGAGTTTTTTTTTTTTTCACAGAATAAATAATCTGGGTGCCCCATAGCACAGTTGCTTAATTTTGTTGTTATAGGACCTAGATATGCTTTAGGCTTTGCAAATTTAACCTTAACTATTACTGTTTATATTTTTCAAGTATGTATTTGGATTTTAATAAATAAATAAATTTATTGTTTCTATTGAAGTAAAGCAAGACTACTAAATGTTCCAATAATGAAATACGCAGTGATTAGATTCTAAATTATTTATTGTACACCAAACTAACCTGGTTTTTGTTACAGTATATTGATGCTAGTCATGCCACTTCTGGGCAACATCAAGGAAACTGATCTGAACTTAAAGGAGAAGCCAAAAGTCGCCAATTTGATCCTGAAGTTTGCTACAGATGTTCTACTACTACCATACAGGTAACATTTTGTTTGTTCTGTATTCAAATATATCTTTTTTAGGTTTCCGTACCCAAAGGGTACAAACGGAACCCTAAAAGGTCCGTAAGTGGCGCTCCCATACAACAAACGTGATTTTTTTGCTGTTTTTTGCGATAATGGTACGGAACCCTTCGTGCGCGAGTCCGACTCTTGGCCAGTTTTAGCTATGCCTCTGAGCTCGTGGCTAAATAATAACAACCGCACGGGTCGATCTTCAAGGTTAAGCAATACTTGTCGAGGTCAGTCCGTGGATGGGTGACCATTTTTACACAACGTGTTTCTTCCGTGCCTCAGAAAGCACGTTAAGCTGTTGGTCCCCGCTGTCATTTGAAGATCTTTGTTGTCAGAAGCCTGAAATCTGAAAACATACTGGCCAATGGGTATTCTGTTACCCAGTTACAGTTCTGTGGAGGTCAGTCAGGCAGCCAAAAGATGGATGAAAAGTGATTGCATGTAGCAGAGTTGAAAATGTTGAGATGGATGTGCGGAGTGACGAGAATGGATAAAGTGAGAAACGAGCATACTTGTTCTATCTCACGATGACGGGTTGCGTGACTTTTATGCCGTCGAAATAAGATTCATTTTGCTACGATTCATCCGTCATCGTGAGATAGGACAACTGTACCTCTACTGAATGAGTAATCCTACCTGTCTGGTTAAGAGGGGACTCTAGTGAGACTTTCTCCATACAAACACATTCTGCTGTTTTCTTCGTGGATAATGCCTCTAGAGCAATGATTTTTTTCCTTAAAATCTTGGTCTAATTAATACGTGCCTGTATAATTTCCTTTTTTCCAAAACTTAATCACAAAAACAAATATGACAATACAAAAATCCGAAAAAAATGCCCGTTTTTACCGCCATGTTCAGAAGACTTTCAGACAAAATTTATAAGTTTTTAACAAAAAAGGAAATGATAGGAGCATAGATATACTTTTCCTCTAAATTTTGATATAAAAATCTTTTAGATCAGACCAGTTTTTATGAAGAAAACAACATGCAGAATACGAAACGTCTTTTAGTCTTTGTAGGTAAAATCAGCCTGAGCTGCAGTTGTCCCTTTCGCACTTTACGGGGTGAGGTTGGAGGTGACGCGACGGCAATAGTTTGTCAAATACCTATTTTTCAAATTCCTGTTGACTAGAGTCCGCTCTTAAACCATTCATTTTGTGAACTCTCTGCATAGGCTTTTTGGTAATGATCAAAGCTTATAGATTTTAGCAGATAAATATAATATAGGTTTAATTACTTCTTTAGATGTTTCTTTGGATATAATATGTGGTTTTGTACTATGCCTATTATTTTAGGGCTTTACCAAACCCAGGTGAGAGTGAGTTTCAAGTGCCGCCTGGTATGAGTATGAAGACTTACAAACGTATTATTGACAAGAACCAGCTGAATCCAAACCAGCTTGAAGAGGTATGTCTAAATTATTTAATTACCTGAAAACTGACCATAATAATGCCATAGGCGAAAAGGCTAAAGAATTCTAATTCTTTATTGTACACTAAAAACAATATTCAATACAATGTGATAATAAATTACATGTACAAAGGCGATTCTTTCCAACCAACTCTCCTGTATAAGGTTTGATAGAAGAGATTTATATTGAAATAAGCAGCAACTTTGTGCTATTCTAGTTGGATTTATTATTAGTATTCACTCTTATCTCAGTTAAGTGTTTTGTGTGTACATAAATAAATCCGTTTTGTGTGATTTTAGATGAAGCTGTCCATAGTTAATTTCATAGGCAAGGATATATTCAAAATGAACGACACGCTACTGACGCTGATCGTAGCTGCAGCGGACTCAAGGTTCAGTGTAGCTAATCACGCGAACAGTCCTCTTATAAGGGTTAACAGGTAAATAATATATTTGTTTTTATTGTTAACTAGCAGACCCAATTAACGTTATCCTGCCTGGGTCCGAACCTGGTAGCACTCACCGGGTCCAATTGTGAATCTAAACCATCCAGGGACACTCTCAAAAAAACAAAATCTGTACAGCTTTTTTCCAGTTATGCGCTGAGCAACACTTTTAGCTATTCATTTTTAGGGTTTCATAGTCAATAAGAAACCCCTATAGTTTCGACATGCATGTCCGTCTGTCCGTCCGTCCGCAGCTTAGCTCAAAGACTCTTAGTACTAGAAAGCTATAATTTGGCATGGATATACATGTCGGAAACACGAGGGCTTCCTTCCATATACCCTCGTACTTGTGGGCTTATCGTGGGTTATGCATGCACGAGGCAGGTAACTTATGCCGTTTTAGAGATATTCCATTGTCCAATTCTAGTAGCAAGTTGACGCGCCATGTTGACTTTTAGACGTAACTCCACCGGCACCAATAATGCCACTCATCACACTTAATCGCGATACGATCTCCAATTCTTTTTTTAAGTTTCCACACCAGTCCAACCCGCGCTGCCGCGCGCCTTCGCGATTCCCTCCAAAATTGTCTGTCACTGTCACGTGTCACTTTGCTCTAGGATTCAAATCCTTCCCTAGCATTGGACACTGGAGAAAACTAAGTGTTACCAACCGAATAAAATCTAATTGAAATTTGAATCAGAAGCTAAATGTTGCCAATTAAACAAAACTGAATTAATAAGTTTACAAGCGATATTTGTTCGTTCCCAACTATTAATCATTTACCTTCCTCCGATACGGCCATCTTGACATTCAAACGGTCCCACGTTTGATGTAGAGCGATGAACAACATCGTTACTCAATTGTGATAAAAAAACAAAAACCAAGAGAACAAAAAAAAATAATTGAGTACCTAATAGGTCAAGTTCGGCCGCTCCTGACCAAATAAAAAAAAATTACGTTGTCGTGACATCTTCCACGTGAAACCTTCAATCAACACCTTATATTACCAGCCTACAACAAAAATCAAGTACTTCGTTACTCATGAAAACATAATTCTCATAGCTTTCACACTGTTCATTTGTTTTCTCCATGTAAATCTAGGTCTCCACACCGTACAGCGTACACAACCATCGTCGTACTCTCGAAACACACACCTCACCGTTTAGACAACCATATTAACACTAACACCAGAGGTACCAGCTTCCCAACAGACGTCAAATCGGTCTCGTAGCACTTAGTGTGCCAGAAACCACCCAAACGCCCAACACAACATACCATGCCACATACACCAAACAACGGGTCACCGAGGCCCCAGAGGGACCAGGCTCCCCCAGACACACAACAGGTTACCAAAGCCCCAGAGAGACTAGGCTCCCCCCAGACAACAGGTCACCAAAGCCCCAGAGGGACCAGGCTCCCCCAGACAACCGGTCCTCTCGAAGCAACAAGACTGCCAGATACCCATGCCACAAACATTAAACAACAGGTCACCGAAGCCCCAGAGGGACTAGGCTCCCCCCCATACATATCCAGCAATGTTTCTTGGTCCCACAGCAATTGCTGTGCCTCCTGATGGTCAACCCTGTGACCATCCTGCAACCATAGTCATCCTGACCAGGCCTCGTAACCCATCTCGGTTACAGCAGTCATCTTTTGACCACTCACCAGCCTACTTTAGGCTACAGCAGTCATCTCTGACCACTCACCAGCCCATCTAAAGCTACATCAGTCATTTCTGACCACTCACCAGCCCATCTAAGGCTACAGCAGTCATCTCTGACCACTCACCAGCCCATTTTAGGCTACAGCAGTCATCTCTGACCACTCACCAGCCCATCTAAGGCTACAGTAGTCACCGCAGTGACTACTCTTCACCGCACAGTCAGTACTTTGACCATGCACACGACCTCACCATTGCTAGATTGATTTGAATCAGTCTTCAACATATTACATTCAGTTACGTCAATGGGTACTTAATCTTTCAGATTTTCTCAAACTCATCATGAACCAAACAAAGCCTTTAATTCAACACATAATTGCCACCATTCAGAATTCCATTTCACTTCCAAACAGCACCTTTAAACCAAAATGAAATTTGTTATTTCAATCTTTACTCTCAGTATCAATCTTTATTCTGAATACAACGGCAACCTCACATTCAGGATTTCATACACAGCCAAAAGCATACTCAAGAACTCTATTCTATGTTCATGATTTCATACACAGCCAAAAGCATACTCAAGAACTCTATTCTATGTTCATGATTTCATACCAAACTCTCAGTACGATAGGTATAATAACTTACAACACCAAACATTACCAACTTTGCAAACTAAAAATTAAATCATGCACCGCACATCACCGACTTTACATCTGTGTTAACATTATCTTATCCAACTTGAATGAAATAACACAAAATAACGTTAGGTATGTTCAAAATGACCAGCACAGACTATTCAACAAGTTAGCACAGCCATTACTGACAGTATACTTTAAATTCCAAACTTATTATTCAAGTTAGGTAGGTACTAGACTTCCTACATGACACCACACAATTCACAAATACAAACCTTCATTTTAAAGAGATGCTACAATTATTAAAAATTTTGAACAATGTTCAAGATTACCGAGGCCAAGCATTACTCATTAGTTTGAACAACACAGAACAAGGAAACCATTCTTAGTTTCCTCCAAAAAAACAAAAACCCATGTACCAAGTATATCAAATAGAACCCAAGTATCTCATCCGTGGTCTACAATTCACAATAACTTAGCAAATACATTTGCTACACAGAATGCACAACTTAAACGCCGAATAAACTCTTGACTCCGTCATCTCTCTGAGCCACGAAACTGAGAAACCGTTCTATGTGAATTAAAAAGTTGCCAATTGAACATCTATCTCATCCTCAGCCACGACTTGGAACAGTTATTGGCTCTCGAGCATCTCATAATACCTGAACACGTCTTCTCGACACCATCTAAATGTCTAGTTGCACTTGTCATTCACCATAGTCAATTTAAATCATTTTTATTTGTAGGTATCATTAGAATGACATGTTATCAGTTGGTTAGTTCTCTACAATGCGATATATAACAACTACAGACATTAACTTTACCTGAATTCAACCATTGGTAGCAACAAAACTAAACGCCAACTGTCTAGGCTATAGTAACGTTAATCCTCGTGATGTTTGCAGGTTGTATGATTGCATATCGAGTCGAACAACAAACTATTTCACTAAACTTTAACACCGGTTTGAAAATAATCTTGATTACATAGCTCTTAACTGAAAGTTATTGCATGTCTTTGCAACAATGCGAAAGTTAAAAGTCTAATCTTCACAGTGACTCACACTTTGTAACGATTTATTAATAATCTAGTCTTTATCTAGTAACTTTTAAGTTAAAAATCATATCAAAGTTATTTGTTTTGTATCATCAAACTTTTTCGAATGTTGACACTAACTTGTCACTGTCTTTATGTCTTAAAGAGATGAGCAAGGGATGACGTTCTGTTATCGATTAATCGACGAATCGATTTAAGGACAAAAAAAAAAAAAAACGTTTTTTTTTTCAATCGATATCAAGTACTGAATCGATCCAGCGAATCAATATTTCACCCTAGAAAATCGTGATAAGATTTTTCTGTTTTGATATGAATCAAAATATCATTTAAAAATAATTGAATGTATATCACAAACAAGTGAATTCAACGTAAACAAAATAAATATTGTTCCCTTATACCTGATACTTTAATTTAGTTGTAAAAACAACCCCAATCGGTCAAAGATGCTAAAGATCGATTATTATTACGATTTTTCTTTTTGCGTTCTGTAACTGGATTCAAACTTGTATTGAAAATACCAACGCGAACAGTTAGAAAGTATGTTGTTTCCAAGGAATAGCATATTCACAAATTCCCTTGGAGATCAAATCAACAACAAACTCAGTGGTAGTAATATTTACGGGAAATCTGAAGTGATACCTATTAATAAAAAATGCATGGCTAAAATTCCTAGTGTTCAAACATATAAAAAAAAACGGATTGCTAATATCTTTACTTCTCGATTGTCAGTAAACTAAGACTAACAACCTATTTATTATCTGTGTTTTATGCTTGTGACAGCACTAGTGGTCACAAAACCGTGTATTATTGTTCTAACAACATAATAATGTAATGAAATCATTTTTTTTTTTTTGCGTTTCATCCCCACGTTCCAATGCTCCGAGTACATTAGAAACATAAAATTGCGAAAATCGTTTTGTTGCTTAATAAAAAAGATTAAATACTTGATGAAACAAAATATTTCAAAGCTCGAACAAAGCAAGGATATCAATAGATGGTGTGACATGGACTGACTTCTTATTCTGTCTATGTAAAAATGAATTGTTCATTTTTTAATTGATCATAAAAAAATTCATGCACCTATTCAATAAATTATTTCAAGCAGCATAGTACGGCTAATGGGGTCCCGAATCTAATTTCGATGATTATTGAAAGAAACATACAGTATCAACACCATAAAATAGCGCTGTTTGAATATTTTTTTTACTCTTTTTATGTAACTTACATGACACATTTCCATGAAACAAAATAATGCAATAGTTATAAATTGCAATGAATGCAAGAATTAATTGTAAAACTTAGGTAAATCCAAACCTAATACATACTTCGGCTGCCACAAAAATGCACAGCTGCACAGATTGTTGAATGCAGATCAATCAAAGTAACATACCTTAAGCCTGTACTCCCGGATGGGTCAGGCAGCAGTGCCGACCATGCTCACATGCACAAGTCCAGACTCCTAGATGCTACCAGAAAATAATAAATGGATTGATCACCGCAGTGGCATGTATAACACCACGAAATTTCCTCTTTCATAGCGCTGTAGGCTGCGGGTTATGTGTTGCCTTTTGAAATGGAACCTGAGCTCCGCACTTGTATCACCACACACAGCTGGTCACAACGGGTCTTGTGGTATCCACGGCAGCCATGTTGAAGGGCTCAGACGTCCATGCTATTTGTTGCATATTGTACGAATGCCTGAAAAATTCATGTCTATGAGCAAGTTTTCACACAAGCGTAATGTTTTCTTGAATCAAGTTGTAGCTTAAGGATGTTTGCTCTCTTGCACTGTATTTACACAAGTCGTCTTATTCTCATGCGAGTTCCACTGACAGTATGAAACTGGCTAAGTTTCTTTTAGCATCATAACGAAAATAGAATTTTATTTTAAATTTTAGCCACTTTATACCAAGAAAAACAATAGGTATTGTGGCTAAACTTCACAAGGCATTAGATAGGTACTAATTATTGTCAGAATACTCAAGTTTATACTTCCCTGCACATCTGTACACCACAGTTGCGTTTGCCCAGTAGGTATCTAGTCAGGATTGGGCATCCATGTCATCATTAACATTATCTGCAACCCGACTTCGCATGTTGTCTAGGATAGGCCACACTATTCGGTTAAATTCGGGCAACATGATATTCCTGTCTCTAGTAGCCGGCGAGTTGCAAAACGTCTCCATTAGGTAGGTACTTCCATGCCATTTTGTTGCGCACCAAAGTGAGCGCGCCGGCCATTACTCGTCTCATTTGATCCAGCATCGCCCCGTGCGTGCATTGGTACACACTTCCGATGTCGGAAACACGAGGGCTTCCTTCCATATACCCTCGTACTTGTGGGCTTATCGTGGGTTATGCATGCACGAGGCAGGTAACTTATGCCGTTTTAGAGATATTCCATTGTCCAATTCTAGTAGCAAGTTGACGCGCCATCTTGACTTTTAGACGTAACTCCACCGGCACCAATAATGCCACTCATCACACTTAATCGCGATACGATCTCCAATTCTTTTTTTAAGTTTCCACACCAGTCCAACCCGCGCTGCCGCGCGCCTTCGCGATTCCCTCCAAAATTGTCTGTCACTGTCACGTGTCACTTTGCTCTAGGATTCAAATCCTTCCCTAGCATTGGACACTGGAGAAAACTAAGTGTTACCAACCGAATAAAATCTAATTGAAATTTGAATCAGAAGCTAAATGTTGCCAATTAAACAAAACTGAATTAATAAGTTTACAAGCGATATTTGTTCGTTCCCAACTATTAATCATTTACCTTCCTCCGATATACATATTAATCACGCCGACAAAGTGCTAAAATAAAACAATGATAAAAAATTGTTTGGGGCCTCACCTCCTGTACATGTGAAGTGAGGATATTTTTTTTTCTATTTCTCGTCTTTCTCATTGTGCGGGCATCGTTGGACAGGCCATTCAAAAATATTACGGGTTCGTGTAAACCGTTTTTCGATTCGGGGATCCGTTTGCATAAAATTAAGCTTTAAATGGCAAATTTTTGTTAAGGGTCAAGTGTCCCATTTAGCTGGCAGGGGAGGGGGGAGGGGGGCTGCCAGCTAAATATTTTCTTTTGGATATGTGGAAAAATTCACAGCAGTATATAAGTAACTAAACTTGGACTATTACGAACATAAAAAATAACTAAATCAGCCCAACGTTGCGTTGCTCAAATTTTTATTTAAATATTTTGATTATTACTTTATTTAATTTTATGTTTAAAAGGTATGGGTATACTTTTTGATGACATCCCGTCCCGGCGTTTTAAAAAGTTTTACTTTGCTATATTTTGTTGTGAAATAGTTGGGTTCCACAAGGTTCTATTTTAAGTCCCCTTGTTTTTAAGTTGTATCGTATTTGTAAATGTATTATAATTATTTAGAAAAATCATTTTATCGTGCAAAAGTTCGGATGATAGGAAAATATGAATATAAGAGCTAATATTAGGATTTTTGCGAAATATTCAACGATCTAGAGACCTCTTATTTTATTAAGATCCTATTAAGCTACATATTCTAACTTTGTTTCAGTTCTGTAGACTGGTCTCAGCCTTCAGTGGTTGCTCCATTATACTCCTTATATTTGGGCACATGGGGAGGTATGAAGGTTGCCCCAGATGACCGCAAGGTAAGCATAATTCCTACAGTAAATTTGAATTCAGAATTTGAGATAAGTATCAAATTTTGGAACATCAACATCTATTTAAAACAAGAGAAAGTTCAAATTCCATTGCAACCAATACTTTTTAGGGCCCTTTTACTACAAATGCTCACGTAAACATCTTCCTCCCAAACTCGATAGTTGAGCTGCTGGTGATGGATTAAAGTTATCTCAAATTATGACTTCTAGTATATAGAATAAGAGTTACTTTTATTTCTAGAATGTCATGATATATTGTTTTCAGGTCCCTGCTTGCACAAGATTGCGATTGAAACTGATCCAGTATTTGAACAAGGCGACCGGACCAGCCATTATGTTCCCTCATTGTGTACAGGTAAATATTTTTTACAAACAGCCATAACTATTATTTCTTTATCTTTATTACTTTTATCATCATTGTGGCAAGGGGAAAATCTACAAGTTCGTGATTAGACCTGGGGGTGACCATTACCTCTTAGAGTAAGGTTATTTTGAGTGTGTGTAAGGGACAGAAGTATAAAGGAGCGTCCTCACCGAGAGCATTCACGTGTAATGAGCATTTGACGTCGAATATTCAAGTGGTGTGGACGTTGAGCCGAGCGTTACAAAGCTTACACGGAAGCGCGAACTTCGGCCGGTGTGGACGTCGCAACGATTTTCGCGGAAACGGCTCGCATTCGAATGTTCACGCAAATAAAAAGCTCGAAAGCGAGTACTCAGATAATGAAATGAATAAGTATATAATATATGTAGGAATATTAAAGTGATCGCGCACCTGTCCGCGCCGCACTCGCCGCACGCGCCGCAGTCATCGCATTTTCTCTTGGCCCCGCGCTATCCGCGCCGAACGCACCGCACGCATTGTATCCACTTCTGTACATCTTGAACTATATTTTCATACGGATACGGATCATGTTGCCGCGCCGCCCGCATCGCCCGCCGAGTCTGATGACGTCATCCGCACGCGCTGGTGGAAACCTACAGCATTTTGCTGAAATGCGGCTCGTGCGACGCGGATAGGTGCGCGAGGCTGCATACGATTTCATATAAAGATTTATTAAATGCGATGACTGCGGCGCGTGCGGCGAGTGCGGTGCGTCTAGGTGCGCGTTCACCTTTACTGGCCACTTGTAAGCAAGGATAAGTTCCTTGATCTTAAGTGCTTGTGACCTTCTTGGTCAATTGTATTATCGAATGAATGACATTTAAAATCGTATTCAAATGCTCTAAGCTCGCAAGGGAATGTTCGACTCGAACGTTCATATAGTTTTGCTCGAAAGTGAATGCTGGGCCCGCTGGGAAGCATTTGTTGCTCGCCTACGATTGCTTCTTTACAAATGCTCACGAAAGAATGCTCCCAGTGAGTACGTTCCTTATGACTTGTATACATCTGTCACTTACGCGATCTCAAAATAACCTTAATCTAAGAGCTTATGGTCACCCCCCTGTCATACTGTATGGGCCAGAATGTTGGGCTGTGAAAAAGATGGATGAGAAGAGATTGCATGTGGCAAAGATGAGAATGTTGAGATGGATGTGCAGAGGGACGAGAATGGATAAAGTGAGAGAACATATGGATTATAGATAGATGGAGAACGAGGGAAAGTCCAAAGAAAAGATGGATGGACTGGGTTAGGTGTGACATGAAAGAAAAGGGAGTCAATAATAGCGTGACGGGGGACAGGACGGTATGGAAGAGGAAATCTTGTTACGCCGACCTCAAGCAAAATCGGACAAAGACGATGGGGATGATGATGTCTTTATCATTATTGTCTTGCCCATATCTCAATGTATTTGGGGTCGGCGGAACATGTCTCCCTCTTCCATAATTATCTATTAGTCTGCCACCCTGTGTCAGTCACCCAAATTCATACTAAAACGTTCCTCACAACGTTTTCTTCATTCCTCCGCATCACGTACCTGTTCCGTGACAACCAATAAAAAAAAAAAATCTTTACTTATACCAAAATTAAAAGTCATTTTTTTATAATGTGTCTTAATTTTTCAGGTTGTATTTTCGTCGCTCTTTGACCCAAATACGAATTCAAGACTACGTAACCAAGCGCTAGTGTTTCTTTTAAATGTAATAAATAGGTAAGTTGTCATAACATCATTATGTTTTGATGTTGGAAATTTCAAATGTCTTAAGGGACATACAATTTCTCGGTTGGATATTGAACTGCGATGAGCTGAGCGCACCGCAATTTCCACCGTCGATTTCGTCATATTTTATTATCTTATTTTTTGATTTTAATGTTCCGTGCGAAAGAGACGAATGCAGTTGTTTTAGATGATTATGAATAGCGCTATTCCTTTATCGCAACGTAACAGAAAAAGCCTTTTAAAGAAAAATTGGGCCGACGAAATAGCGAACTGAAAAGAAAAAATAAAAAATATTAGTAAAAAACAAACAAAAAATCATGCAAATTCAACATAAAGCGCAGAATGATTGTAGCTAGGTTGATCTATATTGTTTGTTTGTTTGGCGCCGACTCAAAATGTTAAACGAATTTTTATTTTTGCTTTTCACTTCGTTATTTCGTCGGTCCATTTTTTTTATTATAAAAGCTTTTTTTTGCTTTTCAGTTTGCTCAATTTCAAAAGAATCGGTTCACAATTAAAAATTCAGTAGTCAAAAAATATATGTCGGGTTGACAAAATCCTCCTTTTTTATTCGTCGTTAAATAATGAACTTCACATTCGGCTTCTGAGGCTCGATAAAAATATTAATATTTATATTTATTTGTGACCCGCACAGTAGACAAGAGAGATTAACAAAAAAAGTTAAAAATAAATAAAGATATTAATTTAATGTTTTATATTGTTGTTCTTGATGTAAAATGGGTAACCTTTTATTTTAGTGGTGACGAGACTCAACTGAGGAAGGTAGCAACAGTGTTTCTGCAAGGTTTGCTGAAACTCATCAGATCTGACGAGCATGCAGAACAACATCCTAAGGCCTACATGTGTTTGGGTATGTCTTTTTATAGCCTTTTATATTGAATAATAAGCTCCTGACTGCTTAGTGACCGCCAATACGGCTTCCGCCGAAACCGGTCAACTGGGGATCTTCTAGCGTATGCCATTCACATCTGGGGTGAGACCATCGAGAAGCACGGGGAGGCGCTTGCTGTCTCTCTTGACATATCGAAGGCCTTTGACAGGGTCTGGCACGAGAGCCTTATTGGTAAGCTTCCTTCGTTCGGTCTGCCAAGTGGTCTGTGTGACTGGATTGCAGACTTCCTGAGGGATCGGTCCACCCGAGTGGTTATCGATGGCTGTTCGTCCGGTCAGTTAGGTATTAACGCCGGAGTTCCTCAGGGGTCAGTGCTCTCGGCAACATTGTTCTTGCTGCACATTAATGACCTGCTAAAACCCGGAACCTTTGGGTATGCAGACGACAGCACTGTTGCTGAGAGATACGTGTCAGGCCCGCGGGCTACTGGGCCTCAAGTCCGGTCTCTTCGGGAGGCCATAGTTGAGCTCTTGAACCTGTCTTTGGAGGCAGTCTCCGAATGGGTCGGTGCCAATCTAGTCAGTTTCAATGCTGCTAAGACCCAGGCGTGTCTTTTTTCCGCAAAAAAGAGCCAATTCCACCCGGCTCCATCCTTCCGTGGTGTAACCGTGCCGATAACAGACCATCTCGACCTTCTTGGTGTTACGTTAACATGGACCCTCAATTTTGGTCCATTCATTGAGGCAAAGGCTCAATTGGCTGTAACAAAGTTGGGGATACTTGCGAAGGTGAGACGGTACTTCACGCCTGAACAGCTGCTCAACTTGTATAAAGCGCAAGTTCGGTCATGCATGGAGTACTGCTCTCATCTCTGGGACGAATCTACCAGGTACCAACTTGATGCACTTGAATCGATTGACAGACGGGCCAAGAGGCTTATCGGCAACGATGCGCTGGTTTACTCAAAGCTCCAGAGCCTTGAACACCGACGACAAGTTGCCAGCCTGTCGGATTTCTATCGGTTACATTTCGGAGAGTGTGCGATGGAACTGCACAATTTGATTCCACCTAGCCCTTTCCATCATCGGACTACAAGACGTACGGCAATGTGCCATCGGTACATGGTGGATATTCCACCCATACGCACAAAGCGTTTTGAAAATACTTTCATTGTGCGTACATCTAAGGAGTGGAATTCCCTGCCGGCGTATTTGTTTCCTGATAGCTGCAACCTAGGGGTCTTTAAGTCAAGAGTGAATAGGTTACTTCTAGGCAAGCGTGCTTCACCTTCGACCACATCATCGCTTAACATCAGGCGAGACAGTGGTCAAACGCGAGCCTATAATAAAAAAAAGCCTTAAAATTGGTTTATATTAAACGAAAATATAATGTGATTACTTACGGGACAGAGACGTGGTCGCTCACAATGGGCCTCATCAGAATGCTTAAAGTCACCCAAAGGGCAATGGAGAGGGCTATGCTCGGAGTTTCCTTGCGTGATCGAATCAGAAATGAAGACATCCGCAAGAGAACCAAGGTTACCGATATAGCCCGAAGAATTGCGTGGGTAGGGCACACTGCTTGCAGAACGGATGGCCGTTGGGGCCGAAAAGTTCTAGAGTGGCGACCGCGTACCGGAAGACGCAGCGTTGGAAGGCCTCCCTCTAGGTGGAACGACGACGTGGTCAAGGCTGTGGGCGTCCGGTGGATGCGAAACGCACAGGACCGAACAGTGTGGCGACGCTAGGCCTATGTCCAGCAGTGGACGTGTTTCGGCTGAAATGATGATGAAATGAAAATATCAAATGTTTAAACTTCTACAAGGATGTGACAGCATGAGATAGTGGTACTTCCTTTTTCGCACTTAGACTCACACATTGAGACATTTGGTCCGTTGTGCGTGGGGGTTAGCGGTTCTGGCTAACAAAGCCAGCCTAGCTCCGTCCAAATGCACAAAAGCTTCCTGGGACTTCACAAAACTTCTACAAGATCGTCTTTAACCCTGCCTATAATACAATCCCTTTTTAGAGGTTGAACCTGAATGTGGTTGGCACAGTAGCCCACGGTCCATCCAGGTTGTACACATGAAACTCCCAATCTGAGCTGTGGGTAAAGTTGAGCTATGGGATAGGTGATAATGCTGACTTACTGCTATGCTCTGTTTTATTAGCTCGGTCATATTATCATTAATCTTTATATATAAAAACAAAGTCGTGTTAGTTACACCATTTATAACTCGAGAACGGCTGGATCGATTCTCATAATCTTTGATTTGTTGGTTTTATCTCCGCCCAGAAGAACAGAATAACTATTAAAATATCGGTACTATTAATTTTAAAACAAATCTATGAAAAAAAATCATTTTCTCATACGTTTTGCGAACACAGCGCCGTCTCTGATTCATGACATAAACAAAACACGGACCAAAATAAACATAGCGTTGTATACTGGTTCCGGTAATGCCAGTAGATGGCGTTGTCGATAATTCTGAAATTCAAAACAAAGTAGGTTTAGTTACAGAATTTTTCCATACATTTGTTTGAGGTGGTACGGAGTTCGCCGGGACAGCTTGTTAATCATAATCTTCTTATAACTCAGGTCGCCTGGCAACGAAATGCCCCGACTCAATCAACAATCAGTTCGCGTTACTAGAAGAGCTTGTCAAGAAGATACCGGACGCTGTGCCTGAGATGAAGACTGCTCTCAGAGACGCAGTGCTCGAGATGTCAGCCGGCTTTAAGATCAATGCTGAAGGTAAACACTAAACATAATTACAGGAACACACACACATAGACACGGGGTCATAGGCCTCCTCTCTGTGTGAGGGAGTGTGCCATAATTCACCACGCGGTTCGTAGTTTACGGTTCATCCCAGTTTCGGGTTTGGTTCGGGTTAGAGGATATCATATATCTTCGGTTTTTCTGTTACACACAATATTTTTATGAGTCCTACTACTATTATAAACGTGAAAGTTGGTGAGGATGGATGGATGTTTTTTCTAGAAATTATTTGTTCACCATACAAACTTCCACCTCCATTTCCACCCCCTTAAGGATGATTTTCGAGATAAAACTATCCTATGTCCTTCCCAGGGTCTCAAACTATCTACATACCAAATTTTATATAATTCGGTTCAGGGGTTTAAGCGTGAAAAGGTAACAGACAGATAGACAAAGTTACTTTCGCATTTATTATATTAGTATGGATGTATCAGAATGACACAGGCTATAATTAACCCACAGACCCCTGGTACTAATAACACGCGGCTATAGTCTTAAATTTTATAATGTATAAATTCGTCTGATTTGCTTAAGTACATACAAAGTACCAGGAGAACAGAAAAATACAATCAAAAAATCTGTGGCTGGAATCATAAGTGGTTCTCTCAAACTACCAGGCGAACAGCACCATGATGTAAAATATCTGGGACTACCTAATAACAATAAACAATTTATTTACATTTATTATAAAAGGATTAAATACTACGCGGGCAAAGCTGCGGGGTGCAGCTAGTAATTATAAATAAATGTTTTGTACTTGACGCTCAGATCGTATCTTTTCAAGGCGAGGCTTTATTCTGAAGGTCTTCCATATGGAAGCAATTAATCAATGTTTGTTTCAGTAAAATCTGAAGCGGCTTCAGCCCCGGCGGCTGGCACCTCACAGTCAGATAAAATGGACGTGGATGAGAGCGCTAAGACCAGCCCCTTCGATGAGCCGCAGGCGTTGGCGCTCTTTGCTTTGTTGGACCAGTAAGCTGAATACTGTTATATTAGATTTTATATGTTGTTTTTTTGTTATAAATGAATAGACTATATGGTCCACTTAGATGAAAATTTTCTTATCACTAAATATATTGATAGCTTTAAATATAAATCGATGTAATTACGGGGTGAGCTTTACAAGTGGGCGTGGATGACCAAATCTGAAATTACATAAGGCATCTTAGAGATTTGTTGCTACGTCACAGCATAAAAAATAACAATAGCATTTTTTTTGCAGAAAGTGCAATCTTAGATCTAAGTTTTATTTTCTTCTCCAGTTACATGCATAGTGAAGAGCCCATGATCCGGTACATTGCCATGCGGTACTCAGCGGCCGTGTTCCCTCAAGATTACGTTCCGTCCAGATATCTGTTGTTATTGGCCAGTGGAGACAGGTAAGAAACTTTCAATCAATAAACATAGCGCAGAATGATATTGGATAATGAATCTTATAATCAGTTCTCTAAAGTGCAAAAGAGTGCGTTTGAGCATGAGTGACTAAAAGCCGTTTAATGTCTGAGGTGATGTTTGTGCAACTTTTAACTTTATAATATTGGAAATTAGGTTTATTATTCAATGTTATCTGAGAACCTCAAGATCTCTTCGAGGCTTGAAAATATTATCCTATTTTATTAGCACCCGACAGAAAAAGTTTGAAGTCGTACATGGAGGTTTGCGTATGATCTGTCTGTGGCATCATAGATCCTAAACGGCTGAAACAAAATTTTTTGTTTGAAAGATGACATTATCGGGAGTGTTCTAAGCTATTATAAGCTATTATTTGATGAAAATCGGTTCATCCGTTCAAGTTATGGGCGTTTTACTGTTTCAATCGGGGTATTTTCACAAGATATCGTGTCATTATTACGTGTTCAATAGATTGTTGATCGAAGCGTGTTGTAGGTAGTTTTAAAACTATGGAAACATAAATAAAAAAACGAGGTTTTAGAAATTCTTAATTTTTGCTTGTATTATAAACATTTTAGCCAAGACGACATTTCAAACGAAGCGTTAAAATGCCTGTACGGTACATCGCGCGCAAGCGAAATAGAGGACGCAGTTTTCAACGTATCAAAGAAAGATACAGGAACAGTCAACATTGACGATGATACCTCTAAGAAAGACAAGGACAGAGCGACAGAGAATAAAGAATTGAAAGTGCCGAAGTTTACCGAAGTCGTGAATTACATTTGGGATCAAATGCAGAAGAGGAAGAAGGGGTCGAATGCTAAACATAGGTTCGTGATCGGAAATCAAGTGCTTCAGTTCCATCCTATGACTTATCAGGAGGTGAGTGATTCGAATAGGATTCTATTTCTAAACGGAGTTTTTGTTTAGGGACATTTTTTGGGCCATCACATGACCATGGAAGAATTTTTCAAACTTTGCTTTTGTTTAATGTTTGAGTGCAATTCGAAGAAATTTCAGCTATTATGGCTTAATATGACTGAATGATCCTTGACAAAGAACCTTGTGAACATTGTTTTAATTGCTGATTCTTTTGTTCAAACTTCTTCTCAATTTCGTGTCAATAAAACGTCTTCAAAAGTTTCATAGTGTTAGGCTTGCTTTTGACCACAATCCCACTTGGTTGTATAATGTATTCCTAGATGAATAACTTACAACCAAGTCGATGGCAATCGATTTTCTTTTCTGTAAAGCAATATTATTTTTCCTTAGATTCTCCGCTACATGCGAATGTGTCTGAACCGCGACGCCGACTTAAAGGACTGTTCGAACCACCCGAACGCGACCTCACCGCTCCTTTCCAAGTACTTCTACGATAATTTGTTGGACACAGAAGTGTTGGAGAGGTATCTTACTATGATTACTTCGCTGCTGAACGCTAGTCCAGGTAACTAAATTATTACATTTATTACTGGAGCCCTAACTATAATGCTAGTCTGTATGCATCCTGCTGCAGAGCAAAGGCCTCATTTCATACAGAGAAGGCACAAACATCCACCACAGGCACCACGTTTGCTCTTGGCGGTTTGGCAATTTAGACTAAATTAACTAAAACTCCGGCACGCTTATGACGTATCTTGCAAGAGCAATTTAATAATTGCTCTTCAAAACAGAAGTTTTAGAGACTTTGGAGGTTTTTTTAGAAATAAATGCATTTGACAATCAGCTAGTGATTAGCAAACGATTGTGTAGGACCTACCATACCTACACTGTAGGTAATGCCAACTTTTATGACATAAAGCGTTTGTTCGAGTGATGATTGCTGATTGCTCATTTTCACGTAAAAGCCTGCGGGTTTCCCCATGGTGCTTTCCTTCACTATTTGATAAAAAATATACAGTTAGCCTTGGCAGTATACGGATAGCCTAAACCGCTGGTTCTAGAATCATGAAATAGAATGTAAACAGTAAGGAGGGGATTTTGAACGTTCACTTATTTATGAATAGGGGTTTTTTATATATTCCGCTGGCTTTGGTTTTGAGTACCTAATGGTTCAGATATTAAGGCTGGTATTCGGCCAGCCTAGGTGACCATAAAACATTTGACTCAAAAATCTATCATATATTTCCAGAAATAATGCCACTATCATGCTTCCTGGACATCGTCGGTTGCGTACCCGAAAAAATGGCGTCCAAATACACATCACTCCTACCATTTCTCCGCAACCTGTTCACGACCAGTACCAAGGAAGACATTCGCGATATTGCGGCAGTTATCTACGCGATAATCACAGTCAGCACTAGCGAGAAATCAGCGATAGACAAGGAGATAAAGGAGTTCGTGGTACAGGGGCAGAATAACAAAAGCTTGGAGGCTCAATGTGGATATTTGTCGGCGTTGTCGAACATGTGCGAGAGATGTGTCGTGTTGTCCAAGAGAGGGAAGTTCGGAGGGAAAGGATTCAGTCCGGCGAATTGGGAGCCGTATCAGGAAGGGGCTGTTGTTTTGGGTAAGTGTCACATATTTGATTCTAATTTAAACTCAGTAATTAATAAACTGTTCTTAGGATTCAAGAGTTCTTGGGTGTCGGTTCTCATATGGAAATAGAAAATGTAATTGGTGTTTGCAGGTCAGTTGGCTATCACTTCTTTAAAAATACTTGGACTAGGAGACGGCTCCTGGTCCAAACCAGCTACGATTGTTTAAAGCATGAACCCGGTAGATGCGTTCGTGCCACATTTTTCAACCAGGCATCATTAAAATCATGAGTGGTGGACCCAATCATTTGTAAAATGTTTTTACTATACTTAATTAATTTGCTATGTAATATTCCAGCCAACTTCCTAGCGAGCACACAAACCATACTGGTCAGTAAGTCTAGCTCGTCCATATCGCTGCTCGCTCGCTGTAGCGGCCTGCCCCTACCCAATACCCCGTCCGTCAAACAAGACGCCTTGTTACAAAGCGATCTATTTGTTGTTTTATGATTCTGTAGTCAAAAGGGCAAAAAGGAACCTTCTTTATTTTTTTAATTACAAAACTGACAGCTCATTTCCGCATTTATTCATAGCTTTAAAACAATCAATAAACTGTCAACATTCCAGATCGGCACTAGTTTTGCAGAAGAATAGAAATTCATTGGTATTTATATGTCATCGGACAAATATATTACTAAAGCCTTCTAAAAATCGTTATAATATTTTGTTTTCCAGCTAATTGCCTGGCGAGCACACAAACCCTACTGGTCAGTACATCATGCTCGTCCATATCGCTACTCGCTCGCTGTAGCGGCCTGCCCCTACCCGACACGTCCGTCAAACAAGAAGCGTTGTTACAAAGCGAGAACCCCTTCAATATTAATAAGAGCGATACGAATATAGATAATGTTGATGTTACTAAGTTTACTGTTGCTGATAGGTAAGTTGTAATAAAAATAATAAATTCTTAACTTCAATAACTTAGGCTCAGTGTCTGGCATAAAAATTTAATGTGACAAATAGGGATGTTACCTGGGTAGAAAAAATATTATTTTATTTAGTCCGTCAGTGAGATTATCAAATAATATTCAAATCAAAAAAATCAAATCAAAATATTTTTATTGTAACTCGTATATTATACAGCATTACATAGTTGGATGTAGCCCCAGTAAGTTATAAATTATACTTGTGCTGGGGCTATCTCGCTACTTCCCAAAATGTATATTATATAATGTTAAGACCATAAAATAAGACGGTAAAATTAATTAAAATTAAATAAAAATACAAAAAAATGGCAATAAGAATAAAAATAAAAATCTATTCAATTTTAATGAATTCAGAAATGTCAGATTATAGAGTGAGTGAGCATGAATGTGTGCGTGTATATAACTGTAGAGTGTATATGAGTGTTTGTGTGTGTGTGTAGAGTGTATGAGTGTTGTATGGATGTGAGTAAATTAATGTGAGCAAAAAATTTGTCTAACTTAGTCTAACTTAGATGGATTCCACTTCTTCATACGAAAGAGGTTTTAGCCATTTTCAGGGTTTTATTACTGTCATGAAAAAGCATAGGGAAGATATTTAATATGTCGTTTAGTTTATTATATATATAGGCTGATTGTTTGGAGTACTGACGTCTGGCAAAAATTGTACGGACCATTTGGGAGGGAGCCTTAACACCTTTGCGTCCTTTATTTTAATTTATATTGTCCCCGTATTTTTTGCTTTATAAAAATAAATAAAAATTGACAAAGTTCAGCAGTGGGGGCTGGTACACCGTGACGTCACACGATATTTCAACGCACTGTATCGTCGGTATTTTTTTGTTTACGTGGCAAAACAAAATACGTGTCAAATATTTTTAGGTTATCTAACTGACGGATTAAATAGTTATTTTTTGTCAAATACCCTATTGTCAAACGCTGCTGTGATTTGCTGTAGACATTTTCAACAGCCAACCGTACTTGACTTGCGTTTCATTTGTGATGCGTCTTCTTTCCAGATACCTAGAAGGTTTTTGAAAAATCTTCTTGTAATGAAAACCTAATCTAAATGATATCCTACATTCGATTTGTTTCTTATCCTGTATAATTAATTATTGGTTATTGTTTCTAAACTTTTAATTTATCGATTCGTGTTAAATCAATTAAATATTATTATTACAATTAGTCTCATTTTGATTTTAGATTGTTCAATATAGTTGGGAACGCGAAACTGCCATCGAAATTAAAAGAGAGGGCGCTGTATACGCTTGGCCTTCTGTGTTGTGGTGAAAGATTGTCTTTTTCCAAACAAATTGTTATGGGATTCCTGCAGATGGCTAAAGATGTAAGTGCTTATTCAAGTTATTACTATGTCCTTTATTCATTAGTTCTTATTATCTAAATTTTCAAATATTTTTATGAAAAAAAAAACATTTAAAAATATAGCGGCCCACCGATATCGGGAACCCCTGGTCCAAGCTACCGGCGGTCAGGACTCCAGAAAGAGGAACCTCCGAACAATACGAGCCGTGTCCAGAAGTACTGCTTTCTAAATCAAGCCCTTGATCCAGCTGCCTAACGAAAGCCTTCTAGGTTCCTGTCATGCGGGACGGTAATGTCAACAATCATTGCACGCCTCTCGATTCGGTCCACTATCATAATATGAGGCTTATTAGCCATAATAGTCCTGTCAGTGATGATGGACCGTTATTATTATGATTATTTTGAGTTTTAATGGAGTATCCGCATTGTGAAAAAGAGAGTTTGCTGTCCTGTCCTAACAAGAGATTGCCCAACTGAAACATAATTCACACAGACTACATGACAAATAGTATATTCTAACGATCATAAAGGCAAACACACGCACAAAGAGCCATACCAGTCTCTTTACGTTTTCATTCATTTTGTTCTTATTTGTAAAACTTACTTAAAAGTGTTTAACTATCTAGTTACCTAAAAATATGTATATTGATCCTAGGTAGGAGCAGAACTACCCAATACAAGCATTACTACATTACATATCTATACCAATATTATAAAGAGGAAAGATTTTTTTGTTTGTTTGTTTGTACCGAATAGGCTCCGAAACTACTGGACAGATTTTAAAAATTATTTCACCAATAGAAAGCTACATTATTCCTGCGTGACATAGGCTATTTTTTATCCCGAAAACGGGTCCTGTGGGGTGGCCCACGGGAGCGAAGCCGCGAGGAACAGCTAGTATATATATATAGTAATCATGGTTCTAAAACTTCATAATACTTGCTCTGTAGCCAGACAATAATACTTCGTTTCCTTCAGCATCATCTTCCTGCCCTTAACCCATGTTACTTTGGGGTCGGCGCAACACGTTTTCCTCTTCCACACCGTTTTCCATTCCATACCTTTCCTTGTAGTATCGAAACATTTTCGCTGCAAAACTTCGACATTGAAACAAATGATTGCTGTTTTTTTAATCTTTTTTTCTTTTTTTTTAGAGCAAAGAGTTTGAAATCCATTTACAAATAGGCGAGTCACTGGTTTTATGCATTGAAGGAGTAAATTCAAATGAAAACAGAGATCAGTGGACTGAATTACCTAAAGAGGCAAGTTTTATTTACTTATATAAAGACGTCTGAGTGTAAAAAAATATATTATACAATATTTATATTTTATATTTGTGTATATATTTTTCCATATTGTTAAATAAATCTATCCTTCTTTATAATGTATATCTCTGATAATGTTTCTCTTACTTCACCATACAGGGTGCGGCGAAAATAAAGAACACAGATGCTTTGAAGGAGAACGACCAGTTATTAGAGTGGTTATTAAAGGAACTTTTCAAGATTGGAAGACATCCACATCCACATTCCAGACAGGTACACAACCATGACGCACCTTAATTTTTGAAAGTCTGTAAGAGTTTTTCTGCAATTAAATATTTTGAGCTCGTGGCTAAATAATAACAGCCGCACGGGTTGACCTTCAAGGTTAAGCAACGCTTGACGAGGTCGGTCCGTGGATGGGTGACCATTTCAACATACCGAGTTTCCTCCGTGCCTCGGAAAGTACGTTAAGCCGTTGGTCCCGGCTGTAATTGAAGATCTTTGACAGTCGTTACGAGTAGTTAGAAGCTTGAGACCTGACACCAGTCTTGCCAAGGGGTACCGCTTTTACTGGGTTGTGGAGGTCAGATAGGCAGTCGCTCCATGTAAAACACTGGTACTCAGCTGAATTCGTGTAGACTGGAAGTCGACATAGTTGGGAAAAGGCTAGGCAGATTGATTGAATTATCGATTGGCTCTCATTTGTCCACTCGATTGTAGAGCAGCTCAGCTTGCTCAGCAGTAATCTGACTGAATTCACTCTTGTCTAAAATACCCCCAGGCGGGCGAGCACGGCCTACTGTGACAGGCTTCAGTCACAGTTTGGGAGCGAAAACCGTGATATAATGCGTGACTCAAGCCTATCACAGAGGCCGTGCTCGCCCGGCTGGTTATAGCAATCGGGCAATACAAAGTCTAACATGGTATTCGACTGCTTAGGCAATGAAAATTATTTCTAAACATTTAAAACATTAATATCGAATTTCGTATATATTTATGTGAATCTTTGGTACTATTACATTTTTGGCTTTCCCTAGGCTACAAGTATTTGGCTGTTGGCGTTACTCAAAAACTGTCCTGAACGTGAGCCTATCAAGAACAAACAGCAAATATTACAAGATGTCTTCATGGACTTCTTATCAGAAAATAGTGGTAAGTTGTCCCCAAAAATTGTTTCAGGAATCAAAGCATAAAACTATAACGATTTTATGCATTAAGAAAGTGAATGTGGTCTATTCATTATAACTACAAAAAAAAACGTCTGTAAACATGCTCTTTATTTGAAAACTTGATTAAAAACTCACTCTAACCTTTTTTCCTACAGACATAGTCCAGGACGTAGCCAGCAAAGGTCTATCCCTTGTGTACCAGAACTCGGATGAGAGTCAAAAGCAAGCGCTGGTGGGTCAGATCATAGAACAGCTGACGAGCGGCAAGCGATCCGTCGCGCAGGTCACAGATGACACCAAGATATTTGAGGAGGGACAGCTAGGGAAGGCCCCTACTGGGTAAGTTATTATCTTCTGATGAGAGTCAGAAGCAAGCGCTGGTGGATCAGATCATAGAGCAGCTGACGAGCGGCAAGCGATCCGTCGCGCAGGTCACAGATGACACCAAGATATTTGAGGAGGGACAGCTAGGGAAGGCCCCTACTGGGTAAGTTATTATCTTCTGATGAGAGTCAGAAGCAAGCGCTGGTGGATCAGATCATAGAACAGCTGACGAGCGGCAAGCGATCCGTCGCGCAGGTCACAGATGACACCAAGATATTTGAGGAGGGACAGCTAGGGAAGGCCCCTACTGGGTAAGTTATTATCTTCTGATGAGAGTCAGAAGCAAGCGCTGGTGGATCAGATCATAGAGCAGCTGACGAGCGGCAAGCGATCCGTCGCGCAGGTCACTGATGACACCAAGATATTTGAGGAGGGACAGCTAGGGAAGGCCCCTACTGGGTAAGTTATTATCTTCTGATGAGAGTCAGAAGCAAGCGCTGTTGGGTCAGATCAGAAAGCAGCTGACGAGCGGCAAGCGATCCGTCGCGCAGGTCACTGACGACACCATGATATTTGAGAAGGGACAGCTAGGGAAGGCCCCTACTGGGTAAGTTATTATATTCTGATGAGAGTCAGAAGCAAGCGTTGGTGGGTCAGATCATAGAGCAGCTGACGAGCGGCAAGCGATCCGTCGCGCAGGTCACTGACGACACCAAGATATTTGAGGAGGGACAGCTCGGGAAGGCTCCTACTGGGTAAGTTATTATATTCTGATGAGAGTCAGAAGCAAGCGTTGGTGGGTCAGATCATAGAGCAGCTGACGAGCGGCAAGCGATCCGTCGCGCAGGTCACTGACGACACCAAGATATTTGAGGAGGGACAGCTCGGGAAGGCTCCTACTGGGTAAGTTATTATATTCTGATGAGAGTCAGAAGCAAGCGTTGGTGGGTCAGATCATAGAGCAGCTGACGAGCGGCAAGCGATCCGTCGCGCAGGTCACTGACGACACCAAGATATTTGAGGAGGGACAGCTCGGGAAGGCTCCTACTGGGTAAGTTATTATATTCTGATGATAGTCAGAAGCAAGCGCTGGTGGATCAGATCATAGAGCAGCTGACGAGCGGCAAGCGATCCGTCGCGCAGGTCACAGACGACACCAAGATATTTGAGGAGGGACAGCTCGGGCAGGCTCCTACTGGGTAAGTAGGACGTTATGATGTTGAATAGTCTAAGATTCAACATTATCCGAAGCCACTCAGCTTGGCGTTTTATCTTGGTTTCTTGTTTGCTCGCACAAGTGACAAACTCAATCAGTTTTTTCGTAGCACTAAGTGAAGCGCCTAGCTTGTGAAGCATCAATTTTTTGTTTGGAAAGGTCCTATATTGCGCTAGCGATTTAGTTCTCAAACATGTAAAAAAAGTATTTTTGGAATAGAAACATTAAAATCAATTTATATAGTTCATTTTGTGCGGCAGCTTGTAAAATGTTTGTGACGTTAAAGCATAAAGTTGTAATTTGTCTAAGATTTGAATGGTTTCGAATAAAATACGATGACTTTCAACACACTGATAGTTTGTTCTCTTTATTGTTTCAGTGGCAACTTATCTACTTACAAGGAGCTGTGTTCTCTCGCGTCGGATCTGAACCAACCGGATCTGTTGTACAAGTTCATGCATCTAGCTCATCACAACTCTATGTGGAACTCTAAGAAAGGTTAGTATTTTTTTATGGGTGGTATTTAATACTTTAACTGTAATTCCCCTTTTTTCAATCAAAATATTCGAAATTACTACCAAAAATACTGAATTGCACACTAAATTTGCTCATCAAATAAATGAATTATACTATACTGCTAGATCTTTAAAGCTTAACTGTTTTACTGAATAACTATCTGTTAACTAAAAGTAAATCTAATAATTCTTCGAGTGCAACAAAATATTTAAGTTTTAAGGGAGGGGGGGAAACGAAACAAAGTCGACGGAGCCCCGCTGCGCAGGGCTCCTATTTCTGTCTGCAGGGTCTAAAGTAACCTAACATGAAGGAGATGACGGGAGCTGAGTTCGCTCGCTTTGCTCGCTCACTTCAGCTCCCGTCATCTCCTTCGAACCTAACCTATCCGTGTCGGGGTGCCCTAAGCTCCCGAGCTCGCTTCGCTCGCTCTTGGACTAATTCACATTTATTTTATATTTAATTGAATAATTTGTGTGCAAATCAGTATTTTTGTTTTACGGTGAGTAATATTGTTTTGCAGTAGGTTATTAGTGGAGATATTTTGTTTGCTTAAATTTCTAAATAGAGGTGCAGTTAAAAATTCCCCTTTTTTTATTAATAGGCTTGGGTTTGATTTCTATCTCATCATCTTCTTTTACTTTTTGAGTCGATGAAAAATTCTCAAAATATTTTGTGACAGTAGGCGGCCATGCGATATAATAATGTGGCGAAGCTTGGGGGAGGCCTATGTCCAGCAGTGGAAATCGTTCAGCTGATGCTGGTGATGATGAGGCGGCCATGCCAATCGTAGTGTCAGTGGCGTTCATCAAGTCATCTACAGTGCAGGTGTATTCTTAATCGCATTGCGATGCCAAATGCCCGGCACCCTGGGCTCTGGACAGCCAGCAATCGGTAACGCAGTCTATTCCTTTAACCACGATCGTAAACTCAAACTCTATCTCATCTGATGGTAAGCGATGATGTGGTCGACGGCGACGATATTAGCAAATGTTTCATGCAATTTTTTTCTTCAGGTGCGGCGTTCGGTTTCCACTCAATAGCTTTACAAGCGGGTGCGCAACTGTCGGATCACTTACCTAAGATAGTGCCGCGCCTGTACCGCTACCGGTTCGACCCCACGCCGCGCATACAGAACTCCATGCAGAGCATCTGGCACGCCATCGTGCCCAACACCATGGCTACTGTAAGTTATTGTTTATTTGTTGAGGTCTCGAATATGAACCTTAAAATTGTACTAGTCGATCATTCTTCCATACAAACGTAGTCTGGCGATTACTCCACTGTTTGACGATGTACGTTCAAAATAAAAAATTATATCAATTTGTCTCATCATTATCTAACCCTGTATGGACACAAAAAGGAAAAAAAGAAAATTGAAAGTTCCATATTTCAACACTAATTTTAACGCATCTTTGGGCGGAAATAAATACCATAAGAAGATAGAAAGTTGCAAAACAGCCACCATAGATTAGTAAACAATGCAAATAATTTAATTTTGAAAATATACATTTAGTCGTTTTTCAATGAAATCCATACTCCCAAACGCCTGTTTATAAAATTTCGCGCACTCGTTTTCGTCCTAAATCATCATCCATTTCGCTACAAATTTTCAAAAGTGCTAATTCGTACGCGATCTAACTTCTTACTGCTCATCACAGCATCTATCTCTTCCGCACGTGTTGTCGGATGAGATAGCATGCATTTAACCCCACGCACAAAATAGTTCGTGCCGTCGACTAGTCCAACCTTAAGAAATACAAACTTACCAGCTTTTTACCGTTTAAGCAAAGTTGTAAAGTAGTTGAAGGCGTATGAGGAACAAGTGTAAAGTCCAACCCATTGAAAATGGAGGATCCTCCGACCAGACGGGTTGTGTCTCGTGGGCAACTGGCCTTTGGTTGTCGTCTGGCTGTTGTATATGTTCAAATCGCGCGGAGAACTTTGATTGAGCGATGTAGGATTTGTGTAAGATTAGGTTTTTCTCGTAGTTCTTAGGTTGCGGCGTGAGTAAATTAGGCGGTTTTTTTTTAATTCTGTCCTTTTGGTGCTCTTTTCAGAAGGATCCACTTTAAATGAGCCGATGCACTGATTGTGTGTTTCTATTACAGGTACACAAATATCACAAAGAGATCTTAGATGACTTAGTAGCGAATCTCACTTCGAATCAATGGAGAGTAAGGATGTCTTGCTGTAACGCACTTGCAGATTTATTAAGGTAAAACATACAATCTTTGTAAATAAAAAGAAGTACGTGTGTTCTTCTTATTTTCAACAATTCGTCCTCTTCAAAAGATCCCTGAATCAAAAAAGCCCAGCGTTTGGGAAGTTGCGCGGTATCTTCTCGTTCAACTTACCACAGTGTCTCAAGATGAAAGTCTGTGTGTTGCCAGGGATGACCTATGGCTCTGAGATATGGTCGCTCACAATGAACGTCATCAGAAAGTTTACAGTCACCCAAAGGGCAATGGCAACGCAAGAGAACCAGAGTTACCGTCATTGCCCGAAGAATTGCCAAACTTAAGTGGCGGCTTAGTGGGCAGGGCACATTGCTCGCAGAACGGATGGCCGATGGGGCAGAAAGGTCTGGAGTGGCGACCGTGAACCGGCAGACGATGCGTTGGAAGGCCTCCCACTAGGTGGACCGATGACCTGGTGAAGGTTGCGGGGATCCGCTGGATGCGGGACGCACGGGACCGGTCAATGTGGCGACGCTTCGGGGAGGCCTTTGTCCAGCTGTGGACGTCTTTCGGCTAATATGATGATGATGATGAAAAGATCCCTAACTGCTCCCGAATTTCTGAATATTATTTATAACTACCTTTCGCCCGCGGCTACGCCCGCGTAAAAAGTATTTTATCATCCCAAAATAACACACAACCGGTGTAAAAACTATCCTATGTCCTTTCTAGGGTCTTAAACTATATCCAAATCAAATTTCATGTAAATCGGTTTAGCGGTTTAAGCGTGAAAGCGTAACAAACAAACTCACATTCGCATTTATAATATTACTAGCTACTGCCAGCGTATTCGCCCGCGTGATTGTCGAAAATTTTCCCAAGGGAACATATATCCGGGATAAAAAGATATAGATAAGAAGATATTCTATGTGCTATTCCAGGCTATAATCTATCTCTGTGCAAAATTTCATCCAGATCTGATCAGTAGTTTTTTCGTAAAAGAGATACAAACATACTTACATACTCACAAACTTTCGCTTTTATAATATTAACTAGCGGACGCCTCTCGGTTTCACCCGCGTAGTTCCCGTTCCCGTGGGAATACAGGGACAAAAAGTAGCCTATGTCACCCGGGGATAGTGTTGCTTCCCAACGGTGAAAGAATTTTTGAAATCAGTCCAGTAGTTTTTAAGTTTATTCGTTACATACAAAAATACAAATCTTTCCTCTTTATAATATTAACTAGCTGACCCGCGGGGCTTCGCTCCCGTCAACTGGCTACCCTGCCTACCTTGCCTACCCTGTCTACCCTGCCTAACCTGCCTACCCTACCCTACCCTACCCTACCCGACCCTACACTACCCTACACTACCCTACCCTACACTACACTACCCTACCCTACCCGACCCTACACTACCCTACCCGACCCTACACTACCCTACCCTACCCTACCCTACCCTACCCTACACTACCCTACACTACCCTACCCTACACTACACTACCCTACCCGACCCTACACTACCCTACCCGACCCTACACTACCCTACCCTACCCTACCCTACCCTACACTACCCTACCCTACCCAACCCTACACTACCCTACACTACCCTACCCTACACTACCCTACCCTACACTACCCTACCCTACACTACCCTACCCTACCCTACACTACCCTACCCTACCTACCCTACCCTATCTACCTACCAACTTGTTGAATACGAATGCAACCAACTTTTGTTTCTACCGGCAGCGTTGATCTAATTAAAATTTAGAACATAAAATTTGCTATTGTGAGTCCACCTTAAAAGATAGACATATGGTGTCACGGACTTTTTTTTAGAACTTTTAAAGAGAAACAATTCCATCATACATGATATTTGCGTAACTTAAACCATTTACGCAGCGCACGCAATGGAAGCTCTCAAAAAGGAATATTTTTGCCCGTTTTTGCAACACTTTTCATTTATGCTCCGCTCCTATTGGTCGTAGCGTGATGTTATATAGCCTATAACCTTCCTCGATAAATGGACTATCCAACAGTGAAAGAATTTTTCAAATCTGCCAAGTAGTTTCGGAGCCTATTCAATTCATACAAACAAACAAACAAACAAAAAATCAAACCTTTCCTCTTTATAATATTAAGTATAGATAGTATAGATAAGTGTGACTAGCTTCTGCCAGCGGCTTTGGCCGCGTGAAAATCACAAGATTTCCCACGGAAACCGTACTTTTTTCCAGATACAAAGAGACCTATGTGCCGTTCCAGGCTATAATCTATATCAGTGCCAATTTTCATCTAGATCCGTTCAACCGATGAGTAACAAACATCCATCCAAACCTTTGGCATTTATAATATTAGTAGGATAGGATTTTTGCAAGTGCCCAATTACGCGATTCTTAGGTTGTGTTTATAAAATTACCTGAAAGGTTGCAGTGTGGCAACATAGCAAACGTAAAATAACGTGAACGAATTTTTCCGATATCTACATAATCTATTTGTTCGTACAGAGGCGCTAAAAGTCTACACGAGTCGCTGGATCAGCTGCCGACGATATGGCAGCAGTTGTTCAGAGTCATGGACGATGTACATGAAGGGACCCGACAAGCCGCCACCTCTTGTGCCACCGTGCTGTCTAAGGTAAGATAACGATACGTAATGTTTTAAAAATGTTTTTTTTTTTTAAGAACGGTACTTTACCCCAAACTAGGAATATCTACCTGTATTGTGGATGCGTTTACAAACATATAAACTCACTCACATACACAACACCCAGAGCCGGAACAACTATCTGTAGGTCATACAGATAGTTGTTCCGGCGCAGCAGTTAATCGCTCAACCACTGCGCCAACCGTGCGCCCAATACAAGTTTCATTTTCATCGTACAGCAAATATTAGTCCAATACTGGATATTAGACCTCTCCGCGTTTGACTACTATCTCGCCTGATGTTAAGCGATGATGTGGTCGAAGGTGAAGCACGCTTGCCTAGAAGCAACCTATTCACTTTTGACTTGAAGACCCTAGGTTGTAGCTTGCACATCACTGACTTCACTCCTCATAATAGACATTCTTGAAATAAAATCATTCTGCCTATGTGGGCATTCTGGGTAGCGGGCTCGGAAAGCACGTGAAGGCGTTGGTCCTGTGCCCAATATTTCCCCGATCGTCCCTTCGGCCTATTAAAGTGTCAGTGCATCTATGTTTGCATAGACTCTTGTTCTCTACAACATCTCGATGGTTGTGCCTGTCTCCGTTGTGATTGGCCGCCTTGTCAAAAATTCGATTCATTTGAGGACTATAACGATAAATCGCGGTCTCTATACTTCATTTGTGATAACATTCGACATTTGAATAATCCCATTTTACAGCCCGTTCAACCGATTTTGTCTTTTATTGCGTTGGTGATATGACAAATGCACACACAACAGCAACAGTAAGTTTTGGTAACAGGTTTATGCTTTTTATGCTAACCTTATGTTTACGGGATAGAACTCAAAATCGGTTGAACGGACTGTAAAAAAGGGTTGTAGAAATTTCTAATGTTATTTCAAATGGAGTATAAATAATGTTATTTCAAGGACAAAAGTCCGAGTCACAACTTGAACGGAATTTACTAAACAAAAGTAAATCGAGTAATCAAAATGATAAGAGTCATTTTCTTTTTGCAAGTATTATAATAAGAAAAATTAATGTATGTTACTTCGTTTTTTTTAGTTATGTATCCGCGCAGCAGATGTGAGTACTGGCAAGGACGGCAAGGAGGTGGTGTCTGTCATACTGCCTGTCCTACTGGACACAGGCATCACCAACGTAGTCAAAGAAGTTAGGAGCGTCAGGTATGTGACAATTGTTTTTAATTGAAATCTATTAAGAGAACTTTAACTATACTGTATTATAAAGCCCATGCAACACCCACTCCTAACAAGATCGGAGACTCTACAGTTGGGTAGGTCTAACTTCGAGAAAGAGGTCAACCGTCGAATCCGACTCGGCTGAGCGGCGTTCGGGAAGTTACGCGGTATCTTCTCGCACAATTTACCGCAGTGTCTCAAGACAAATTCTATGACCAGTGTGTGTTGCCAGAGATCACCTATGGGACCGAGACGTGGTCGCTCACAATGGGCCTTATCATAAAGCTTAAAGTCACCCAAAGGGCAATGGAGAGGGCTATGCTCGGCGTTTCCTTGCGTGATCGCATCAGAAATGAGGATATCTGCAGGAGAACCGATGTTACCGACATAGCCCGAACAATTGCGAAACTTAAGTTGGCTGAAGTTGAAGTTGGCTTTCCGTTGCGCATGACAAGGCGTGCTGCTGTTTTAGTATGTGATTAACTTCAGCGCCAACAACAAGCCAATTTCAGGGTGCCAAGAAGATTGGCGATTACTGTAAGTGCGATCAGATCTTAACAGTCTTATTACAAAAAACTCAATAAACCTGGCCTATCAAGTCCAGGCTTATCTGCAAAACCATGGTCTAAATTTGTCCGTATTACAAAACTTTAAAAAACCATGGTCTTCTTAGTACCGTCGTTTGAACCATTGTCTATATATCAACCACAGATTTATAAAAATATCATTCGTTCACTATAATATCATTCAATTGCAACGTTCCGTATCCCAGAAAAGAAAACGTTTTGATAATACGATGAGGATTAAATGATGTTTAGGAGTGTTAAAAATATTGACACTTTGTTATTTTGCATGTATATATAAACATTAGTTATTTATCGATTGCAGTTTTGTTTAGGTTTAAGCACATTACTTAAATTCGTAATAATGACTAATAATACATCTACATACGTGTAACGAAACGTAACATTCTCGCGCTTTAAATGAAACCATAACATTAAACAAAACCATCGCAAGTTGAGCAAAGTTCATTAGGCTTTGGATTTTTTAAGTTATCCAAGTCACTAATATAACAATTGCCTCTTTGTTAATAATATATTGTGAAGGACCAACAAAAAAAAAACATCTGAGAATTGGAGTAGGTACCGAGAAAAAGTAATATCCTCAATATCAATTAAATCCACCATGTTAATATCCATTTTCGGGTAAAACAACACAACACAATGAATGAAAAAAAAAGATGCTTTAACCTAAAAGAATTAACTTTGACAGATACGACTTAGACCATCGTTAAACTAGGGGCCGCTGAGGTTTAGCGTTCGACCATGACATGGTCTATGGTTTATCGCGAAACCATTATTTGTAATATCATTTTTGTTTAAACCGTAGTTTATAGAGATTTAAACCTGGGTTTTTAGTTAAACCGCTTTTTGTAATAGGACTGTAAGAGTTTGACTCGAAAAAGCTTCAAATATCTCTTTAGGAAATATAGACATGATCGCAGTAACGAATTGCATTACGTCAACCAGTATCACAGATAATTATAATACTAGCATACAGATGCCTCATCCAATACTCATGGTAGAACGACTAAAATAAGTCAAAAACTAATTAGGTAAGGTTAAGTTCGGGCGTAAAGACGTATTGACACAACTATGCCTTAAATTATGGAATTTACAACGCATATATAAATTAAATAATAAATTAATGAAAGGCACATATCAGTTATTTTAGGCGAGGTTAGTTACAATATTGAGGCCACGCTCAGGGGACATGATAGCGTCTCTTCATTGGAAAAAGAAAAAAAAATATTACACCGCCTTTTTTATTGCTGTTTTGACAGTTTACGGAACAATTAACAATTTTTCTTGTGTATCTTTCAAAGTTCACGGGTTCATCACAAATGTTTGGGAGACACAGTATTTTTCTCACCGAGCGAAACAACGCTATAGGTGTGAGCTACACGACAATAGCGATGAAATGGCTAGTTGTCAGTATGACACTTGTCAATTCGGTGTGTTGGCACTGTGTGTTATTGAAATACCCGAGCAAAATGCATTTTTTATCTCAACAAAGCAATTATGGACTAATAATTCAAAATATAAATTAATTTAACACTAAATATACATGACATAGATGAACATAGATGAATCACATGAGTTACTAAATAGTTAAGCTAGTTAGTAATTTATTTTATTTTCATTAACTATATGAAAAAGTACCTAATTTTTCTAAAAAGGGCAATCAATGGTAACACTTGTCGTGACGTAGGCTTAGGCCATCCTGGGAAGAACATACCAGGCGAAGTATACGGAGTATGTTATTATACCATGCCAATACTAAGGAACCGTGCCGACGTAACTAGCGTTTTTCGTCTGATTAAGATGATTATTTTTCTAAGAACATCGATCGCGTTCGGTCTGTTCCACGGATATAGATGGTGCTAGCAGTAAAAGGGTTTAGTCGGTTCTTGAATATTTGTTTTAAATACAGCGACGACTTGTTTTATAATATTTTTGCAAGTTTTGACAGTTTCATTGTACCAAAACGTGTTAAGAGGAAATACGGGCGGAGAGACTTTTGAAAAATAGGTATTTGAAAAAACTATCGCTGTCGCTCTGCGAACTCCGAGCGCGTGGCGCCCGGCCGCCCTATCCATGTGTGTGTAAGTTGACAGTGTGTGCGTGCCTCCGAAACGCTCCCAGCCGCGGCTCGCGCATTTCTTGTAATCGCCCCAGTCACTCGTTACTTTTGTTGTTCTGGATTGTGGACAGATTTTTTGGACGTGACTAATAATACTGTAGAGCAATTTAATAATGTAATTGTTAAATTTATTGGCGGAAAAACAATTAAATTTTGCAGGAAGTGGCTCATATCACATCAGACAAGATGTTATGGATTAGTAACTTCATGGAATAGCGAAGGGCTATTCATGCACGCATAAAAAAAAATACAGGGCTGTAGTCCGGGCCAATATACAAAAAAAAATATATAACAAAAGCAGCGTTCGAAAAAAATCACAGAGATTTACCGAAAAAGGAAACTGACGTATCCCAAAGACGGAACGAGCAAAATAAAAAGAACTACATAACCTGTTAAAACTACGGTCGCTTAGAGTTGGAAGAAATATCTTCTTCCTGCCTTTGGATTTATATAAATTAAAATATTGCTCTCAACTAAGGATGTTCAAAGAAAAATAGTGGGGGCCAAAGCGATAATAGCTGGGAAATTGAAAGACTAAGGAGGCTTACGGCATCGAATTTTGGGCGAATATGTAAGATACGACCGAAAACATCGGTTCGCAAAATATGAGAAACGTTATATAACAAACTACCGGACGCCTCGCGGTTTCACCCACGTAGTTCTCTTTCCCGTGGGAATATAGGGATAAAAAGTAGCCTATGTCACCCGGGGATAGTGTAGCTTCCCAACGGTGAAAGAATTTTTGAAATCGGTCCAGTAGTTTCGGAGCCTATTCGGTACAAACAAACACACAAACAAACAAACAAAAAAATCTTTCATCTTTATAATATTGGTATAGATATAGATTAAAAGGAACTGTGGCTACCAATTATGGCAAAAGGAATCTGAAGCGGTCGATCAATTTATCAAGCACACGGGGCAACAGTTATTAGAGTGTGGAATGTTTATCGATGAAAACAAACGCTTTTTAGCGGCAAGCCCGGATGGTCTGGTAGGTGAAGACTCGATAATAGAGGTAAACTGTCCTTATGAAATTGCAAGTATGTCACCTGAAGACGGAATTCATCAAAAATAAATGGATTTAGAGCTGTTTTCAAGGGTCATCACTAATCGTCTCCGTAGACCACACACATACGCAGCAGGTTATACAGAAGATCGAAGAGTACAACCTGCCTCTCTGTTTAGCGTTTGTGGAATACGAGAAATCCTTCGATTCGATCGACACTTGGGCTGTACTGCAGTCTCTCCAACGGTACAAAATTGACTACCGGTACATTGAGGTGTTGAAATGTTTGTATAAAAACGCTACCATGTCAGTTTGACTTCAGGATCAGACCTCGGAACCCGTCCTTATGCAGCGAGGTGTGAGACAGGGAGACGTAATATCTCCAAAACTGTTCACCGCTGCACTGGAGGATGTCTACAGGGTTCTGGACCGGAAAGGGCTAGGCATAAATGTCAATGGCGAATACATCACTCACCTTCGGTTTGCCGATGATATAGTGGTTATGGCTGAGACTATGGAGGACCTCAGTACAATGCTCGATGACCTCAGTAGAGCTTCCTAAAGAATGGGTCTTAGGATGAACATGCACAAAACCAAGGTGATGTTGAATGTCCATGTTACACTCACTCCAATCAAGGTCGGATACTCTACACTCGAAGTTGTGGGTGACTATGTCTACCTGGGACAAACGATCCAGATGGGTAGGGCCAACTTCGAGAAAGAGGTCAACCGTCGAATCCGACTTGGCTGGGCAGTGTTCGGGAAGTTGCGGTATCTTCTCGTCCAACTTACCACAGTGTCTCAAGACGAAAGTCTATGACCAGTGTATGTTGCCAGACATATGGCTCTGAGACATGGTCGCTTACTATGGGCTTCAGCAGAAAGCTTACAGTCAAAGGGCAATGGATAGGGCTATGCATGAAGTTTCCTTGCGTGGTCGAATCAGAAATGTAGAAATCCGCAAGAGAACCAGGGTTACCGACATAGCCCGAGCAATAGAATTTGGCAAGCCCGAGAATTGCCACATTTAAGTGGGGAGGGCACATTGCTCGCAGAATGGATGGCCAATGGGGCAGAAATGATCTGGAGTGGCGACCGCGAACCGGAATACGTTGCATTTGAAGGCCTCCCACCAGGTAGACCGATGACTTGGTGAAGGTTCCGGGGATCTGCTGGATGCGAGACGCACGGAATCGATCAATGTGGTGACCCTTGGGTGAGGCCTATGTCCAGCAGTGGCTGATATGATGACGATGATGATGATGAAATAGATTTATGTATGTTTAAAGGCAAAATGTTACAATTAAAACAGAATCACAATTACTTCTACCAAGTACAAGGCCAACTACACATAACTCGTCAAGATTTCTGTTATTTTATTTAGGTAGTCCCAAAAGCTTTTATTTTTCAAAATATTAAGAGGGACGATGCATTATGGCATAAAAATGGAACCATCATTAGAAAAATTCGATAGATTTGATTTGATTTGAAAAGTTCTACCACATTAGTGGCAAGCCTAAGGCATTAGCCTTTTACCAGAAATCATTGACGGTTGGATACCAAAGAATAAACCAGTGAGAGAAAGCACGTCGTCATAATCTGCCTAGCCTTTTCCCATCTACGTTAGAGTCAGATGCAGCTGAATACCAGTATTTTGATGGATCGACTGCCTATCTGACCTCCACAACCAGTTACTGGGTAATATGCAAACCTTTGGTAAAACGGGTCAGACTTTCGGGCTGTCAAAGCCGAAAATAACAGCCAGGACCAACAGCTTACGGTGCTTGGCGAGACACGGACGGGTCTTGGTATGTAAAGATGGTCACCCATCCACGGACCAACCACGGCAAGCATAGCACAGCCTGATCGATTGAACCGTGCGGCTGACGTTGAAATAAGTTTAATTTCGCTGATGTACCTAGTAGGCGATCTAGAGATTGCGGATACCTATCCGATATATAATTTACTGTTTTGTATTGAAAACTTTTTGTAATAAACATTTATAGACATGCAATTTATTTTATTTTGTATCCAATACTTTTTAATACTTCTATTTGTATTTCTCACGAACAGCACATGTAAACAATATAAATGTGTTTATCGATAACTGTTTTCAACACTAGTATATCGATATTATTTTCAACTACTACGCATCACCTTTCCGTCTGTGTACGTATTATGCCCCCTTGCGTCTCACCCCGCCCACAAATTCGTGCGATAAGGACAACTGCAGATTCGACAAATTTTCTCAAGTAAAAAGTCATAATTCGAGGTTTGGCTCTCGTCTGTTTTCTCCTCCAATATTGGACCGATTTAGAAGCTATTTCATAAACTGAATAAGAAGGATATTAACTATGTCCCTATGTTTTCCTTTTTTCATTAATAGTTGTCAAATTTGTACACTAAGGCTCTGAAGACAGCGACTCAATAAAGACAATTTTGAGCATTTTGAGAGGGTTCTAGTTCTTATACGGATAATATATCACCAAAAAGGAAAACATAGGGACATAGAAGAAGTTGATATTTATTTTACTGTAAAAAATCATTGCTTTAAGTTCATAAACCAGAGAGAAAACAGACGAGAGCGTTTGTATGGAGAAAAGACCACCCCCGTTTCCTCTTAAAAAACAAATAAAAAAAAAATCGAGTTGATGCCTCAGAAATTTAAAACCGCGCCATCTATTGGAATCAATTTTGAATGATCTATTCAAATAATCTTTGAATTGTGACCTAAGAGCCCAATATGTCTTAATTTTATGCTTAGAAGAGTTATTTAAACAAGAACATACAATTTTTTTTATTATCGTCTCTAGATAATCTTAATATTTCACAAGACTCAATAACAAATCGAAGCTTATCACGCCATCTATGGCAATTAATTTGAAACAAATTTTCTTTCTTCGCGTTGGGTTCCGTGCCAGTATTAAAAATATAACCCTCAGTTTACAGACAGTCTCCAAGCTAGTTACCGCAGCCGGCGAGACATTGAAACCGTTCTTGGCGCGACTGATTCCGGCGCTAGCTGGCGCGGCAGGAGAACTCGAGTCGGCGAAACTGTCGTACCTGTCGACCGCGCTAGCTGATACCGCGACACGAGATGTGCTGGACGACATGAGAGCGAGCGCAGCGAGACATCACTATACTACTGATACTGTTGTTAAAGTAAGAGAAATCTTTTAGCTTATTTTTAAACTAGAATTATGATTTTAGCCTAACTAATGTCCTTATAATTTACTCGTGAACCAACAGGAAGCAAGACAAGCTGTCAAAATATCTTAACTCGTTACTAAATATATTGCCGTGAAAGTTCAGTATCTTTTTTTTTCATTTTATAAGCTATGTGTTTGTCCATCATTTATACCCTAAGGCCCAGTTTTTTGATCAGTAGTTAACTAAACCAATGGTTTAAAATTTCGGTAAAATGCTGTTTTTAATCAATTTTTAGCCTCACAAACGGCCAAATAAGTTGGCAAATTAATTAATTGGTCATTTTCTAGACTAACTGGTGAATAAACGCGTTTTAAGGAAATTTCAAACCATTGGTTAGCATATTTAACCATTGGTTGAGTTAACTACGTATACGTATCAAATAATTGGGCCTAAGTCTTGTTCATAAAAAGCACAATGACATGAAGCGCGCTCATTCTTTAAAACTTTACCGTAGATTTGAGCGAGACACAATTTAAACTTTAATTCGCCCATTGCGGAAAAACGCTCTCATTCTCTAAGAAAATATCTTACATCCTATCTTTCCACAGTGTATGCCATACGTCGACATCGAAGTAATGAAGGAAATGCTACCAAAAATCTTAGAGCTGATGAAGTCCCCACAACTCGGTACCAAAGTGGCAGTATGTCACTTTGTGGTATTAGCAGCTCATTACTTGAGAACAGACCTGGAACCGGTGGCTGGAAAGATTATGTCCAACCTGCTCAATGGGACCTTCGATAGGAACTCTACTGTGAGGAAGAATTATGCTGAGGCGTTGGGTCAGGTTTCGGCGTATGCTAAGGTGAGTTTTAAGAGAGATTTTTTGTTTATTTATAAAATCTTTATGTAACGTTCTTAACATGTGTGTATGCGAAAATAACCAAATATTTATGACTCAGATTTTACAGTTTCTATCGCTTGTCAAAATGTTTTGGTCCTCGAACTCAATTTTGATAACATCAATCTTAATAGTAGTTTATACAACGTTCATATAATAGGGGTTATTAAAATACTCGTGTGATACACCCTTATACCTAATTATATGCCGTTGCATACACTATTTTATCTTTACTCATACAGTTGAAATAAAAGGAAAGTTGAAACGGAAAAAAATTGTTATTTGGTGGGTTATTTATATTCTCAGCGCTCGCGTCCATAGACATTCTACATTAAGTCAATGAGCCCACATGCGCTAATAAATTAAAAAGTAAAAGTGTGCTACTTAAATTAAAAAGTTATTTTATGATGAAGTTGTTTGTAAATCGAAGGAAAAGGTTGCATTGTAATAGTTTTATTTAATTTACCTATCCATGAAAAATAAAACGTGTTTATACAATATTTTTCGTATTCATATTTGGAACAGTGTTGTGAGTGTAGATAAAACTTAATTTAAAAGCCCATGTAGCAGTGCATCGCTCTAAAACGAAAACCCAAGACATGCGATAAAAAAAACACAAATTAGTTAAAATATTATAAAGCACAACATTTTTATCAAGCAAAACATGTCTGAATCAACGACACATTTTACTAACATAACCCCACATTCCAGGTACAATCAGCAGAAAAGTTAATGAAGAAGCTAATAACGCTATACGAAACAAAAGAAGACGATATGTCCCGGTCGGCCATCGCGCTCTGTCTCAAGTCCATATCTAAAGCTAAGATAGAACATGTGAAGGATAACGAGAACATACTCGCGCCCATGGTGTTCCTGGCCATGCATGGGCCTAAGGACGATGGTAAGTTTATAAAAAGTGCCTGGGCGACCGAGCTCAGCTCGGGTGAAAATAGAGAAAAAGACGTTTTCTGCTTGATAGATAGCTAGATCGATTCATCGCCCCCGAAACACCCTGCATACTAAATTTCATGAAAATCGTTGGAGCCGTTTCCGAGATTCAGATTATTATATATATACGTATAGTACTACTGTTTGTTTGTTTGAACGCGCTAATCTCAGGAACTACTGGTTCGAATTGAAAAAAAAACTTGTGTTGGATAGTCCATTTATCGAGGAAGGTTATAGGTTATATAACATCAAGCTACCTTTACTATTCTTACTTTACCATTTCCCTAAGACTATCGGCCTGGATGATATCAATCATCACTTCAGAACTACCTGTCTTTTGGATACCCAAATGTTATCTCAGACGGTTGATTTCATTGCTGGCCTACCTGGACCTATTATAGAACAGTTCCACTTTTCTCCGGTCACCTTGGATGAAACCAGAAAGATCATCATGTCCATAAAATCCAAAGCTGTGGGCTATGATGAGATCAGTCGTTACATGGTCTTCTTAATCCTCGACTTGCTTCTCCCACCGATTACCCATATCATCAACTTTTCCCTCGATTCCGGTCAATTTCCATCTCTCTGGCGTATGGCCTATGTACGTCCGATTCCCAAAATTTCAAATCCCTCCCTACCTAATCATTTTCGACCAATTTCCATTCTCCCTTTCCTATCCAAAGTGCTCGAGGCCTGCGTCCACAAGCAGTTTTCAGGGTTTGTTCATCGGAATAACCTTGTTAGCTCATTCCAGTCTGGATTCAGACCGGGGCACAGTACTATCTCTGCTCTCCTTAAAGTGACTGGCGACATTAGAGAAGCGATGGAGGATACCAAAGTTATTGTTTTGGTGTTAATTGATTTCTCCAATGCCTTTAATGCCGTCAATCACGATATTCTCCTTTCTATCCTTTCACATCTTATGGTTTCTTCCGAGGCCCTGGAATGGTTCTCTTCCTATCTTCGGGGACGACAGCAGTCGGTTCGCGTTGATGAGAGTTCGTCGAGTTGGTGTGACCTGGCTGCTGGTGTTCCGCAAGGCGGTATTCTTTCTCCATTGTTATTCTCCATTTTCATAAATTTTATAACTCATTGTCTTCGGTGTTCGTATCATCATTATGCCGATGACCTTCAACTTTATGCAGCTGCGCGGGTAGAGAGTTTGTCGGACGCTATAGGCGATGTGAACCGGGACTTGGAGGCTGTCAAGGACTGGTCTGATAGATTTGGGGTGTCTGTAAACCCCTCAAAATGTCAGGCCATTTTGATTGGAAGCTCGCGCATGATGGGTCGACTGGGGATCAGCTCTCTTCCTCCTATAATTTTTAATGGTACTGTAATCCCCATCAGTCCTAGTGTAAAAGATCTTGGTCTACATCTTGACTCGACGCTTAGCTGGCAAAGTCAGGTTTCTAGTGTCAGTCAAAGAGTCAACGGGACCTTGCGTTGCCTGTATCGTCTGAGAAACTTTTTGCCTGCAAAAACGAAGACTATGCTTGTGCAGACTTTAATCTTTCCTTTAATCGACTATGGTGACGTGTGCTACTTTGACCTGAACGCGGTATTCCTGGATAAGCTGGATAGACTCCTAAACAACTGCATCCGGTTCATATTCAACCTCCGGAAATATGACCATGTTTCGAGCTGCAGATCTGAGCTCAAATGGATGCCAGTTCGGCAGAGGAGAAATTTGCGGGCCTTGACCACGCTTTTCTCTCTTCTCAACTCTCCTACTCCTCCTTCTTATCTCATACCTCACTTTCAATATCTGTGTACTTCACAATCTAGGAATCTACGTTCATCTAACAATCTTCTCTTACTTTGCCCGTCTCATACTTCTGATTTTATTCATTCTTCCTTTAACATTCAGTCCATTCTTCTCTGGAATGCGCTTCCTCTCGATATCATACTCACCCTCCTACATACACACTCTACACAAAAGGAGGTCACCACTTCACCACTTTACTTTTATTGTTCTTTAAATTTAATTTTTTGTCTGCTCCTAGTTTATGTATAATTTAATATAGGTAATGTATATGCAGGATTGAACTTATCAGCTTTTAAATGTATAACGGAAGAGCACTGTTGTCTGGGATACAGATATTAAGTTATCTAGTTCAGACTCAGACGTCTTGTAGAATTTTGGTTAGCCTAAGATCATAAAAATTGTTTCACATTCTTTGTACCTTGATTAATTGAATTGAATAAATAAATTTATTATTATTATTATTATTTATTTATTATTATCAGGAAGGCCACCAGTCAGTATGCATTTAAGCGGAAGTTGCGGCATTATTTTCTACACGATTAGCAGAGTCGTCTCAATAACACGCCTTTCTATTACTTGATATATATATATATATTTATAGTATTTATTATAGTAAATATATAAGTAAGTTTATTTTAGCTATATATATCTACTATTGTACCCATTTTGCTTTACTATCTTTTTTTTATGCACCTGCCATGTTATCTCTCCACCACCCTTGGTTGACTGGTAGAGAATGCCTCAGGCATTAAGTCCGCCTATGTACGTTTATGTTGCATGAAGTTTTAATAAATAAATAAATAATAAAATAAAATTAGGGCCAGCGCTTACTGACGGCACGGCATGGCACGACGCGCCATGGCACGTTTTGGCATACCGAATCATTCTGAAGATTCCTGCGGCATCCCGCGGCATGCCTCACGATTTTGTGGCGTTCCACGTCGAGACGAAAGCAAGCGCAAAGGCCACGACACTACGATCAGATGGGCCAGATTCAACCAAATTTTAATTACTTATCACTAACATTCCTATAACAACATGAAGTAATCTATGCGTCTCACGTGATGCAGTGGCGACGTGCTGTAGCTTTCTGTGGAAAGTCGCGTCATCACGCGAGACGTTTTGACCTCTTCGTGTTAAATTAAAAGAATTTCAGCGCTAAACTTATTAGAATAAGGTCGATTCATTTGTCCACGTAAAATTACTTTTGCCACGCCGTGCCGTCGCGTCAGTTCGCGTCGACCTTTATGCTTCTTCTTTCCAATTCGACCTGCCATCCAGTCAACTGCTGCAGTCCTAATTTGCTGTCTCAGGTCTCTGGATTTATGTTATACTCACCCATAAGGCATATTTAATACTAGATTCTGCCCGCGGCTTCGCCCGCGTAAAAAGTGTTTTATCATCCTAAGGGAATACAAACTATCCTATATCCTTCCCTGGATCTCAAACTATATCCATGCCAGAGATTACCCCCCTACAACCTTTACCTTTTTATAATATTAGTATAGATGTGCTGTTTTTTGGGCCACCACGCAAGTTAGCTATTTCGGTTTGGAGCGCAGGACAATTCTCGTATTTCTAAAAACATTCGCGTTCTTTTATTAGCAGATTCAACAACAGTGGAGATGTTCGAAGACATATGGACAGACATAAGTCCGGCGCGGGAAAGCGGTATCAAACAACATCTGCTAGTCATACGGGAGGAGATAGAGAAGTGTCTCAACTCAAGTAGCTGGACGAAAAAGATTCAGGTAACAATCGTGAATGATGATTTCCCACGCATCATGTCTCTTTTTTATTGGTACCGTCCCACCGCACTATTCCCAAACCACTCCAACTCCACCAGAAAAGCGCCGGGGCAATGAAGCTTTTTTTTAATTATTGTTGGTAGGCTCGCGCTTGACCGCTATCTCATCTGATGCTATCAGGCTGATGGTAAGCCACGGCGAATGAATTTAACTGTCTTGGATCCCGCAACGAAATTAATCAGAAAAGATCACGGAGGAGTAGAGAAAAATACAAATTTCCACTTTCCTCCATACCAAGCAGGAGACAGGACAAACAACGCCAATAGGCGCAAAGGGTCGTTTATAACTGGAGTAAGCCCAGTTGCCTAGCACCACCGATAAAAATAATCATTAATATTAATGGGTCCTAAAATTTTGATTCCAATAATAGGTATGACAAAAACGCTTGAACGCACGGAAATTATTTTTTCTAATTTCTACAAGGTCCGTATAGTAAACAACTCTAGATGCAGACTGTACATTATCCAACATAATATTGCGTTCATTCTACCAAAGAACATTTCTCTTGTTATTCATTTCTTTGCTATAATGGAACTGCTATTTTTGTTTATCACAAGTTTTTTATTCAATTTGTTTAGAGACGTTGCATAGCTCCCTAAAAATAGCTGTATCTTGGGTGCGTTTACAAACATTTAAACTCACATACACAAGGCACCCAGATCCGGAACAACTACCTGTAGGTCATTCAAATATTTGTTCCGTGCGGGAATCGAATCCGCAACAGTGGTTGAGCGCAGCTGCAGATTGCTCAAGGTCTACGCCAACCATGTCGTCTATTATGTGCATTGTTAGAATGTAATAGCATTATTTGATGACACAGAAGATCTTCATATAACCCAATACATATTTCAATCTTAATTTTGTCTGAAATACCTTCTTTATCAATTCCAGGCAGCGAACGCAATAAAAGCGATATGCAAGGATCTATCATCAGGCTTAGGCGAACATCGGGAGCAGCTGATCCGCGCCATGCTGGCGGCGGTGCACGGCAAGACCTTCGACGGGAAGGAACACGTCATCATGGCGCTCGCTGAGTTGTGCGCGTGAGTATTGTTTGTACACTAGCAGTATTAAACTGCTTTTAGTTATGAAGTTTCTTAGGGCAATGAGATTCCATTTTGAACATGTAAAGTCAAGCCAGTCGATTCATGACCTATTTGGTCGATATTTCTTTTGACACCTTCAAAACGTTCAAGTTTTCTTGTTAGATGGTGCATTGGAGACGTCAAATCATTTTTTAAACTGTTTCACTGTGGAGATAGGGTCGTGCAATTTTGACCTTTGTGTTCATTGCGTTAGATTTTTAATTGAATTAAAAAGTATTTATTTTTGAAAATCAGAAATTATGTTTTGAATTTGGATTTAACTAACGTCCAGCATTGTATGGATAGAGAAATAAGTATATAAGATATTGTTCTAAATATTCTAATTCAAAAACATATACCAACTATTTCGATAAAAGAAGCTTATAAAAAAAAAAAATTAAGGACGCTGTTACATTTTCGACAAACTCAAATTTAGGTTTCTAGTCGCACACAGCAACATTACGCGTACGCACTCATTGAAACTACTGAGCGCTCGATTTTATACATCACTGAAATAATATTGATCCTTGATATTATTTTTTAATTTTATTGAAGTTGATTCAGGAAGGTTAGTCGACACTATGAAAATGCATTTGGTGACTATTACAAACCGTCGCCGCGTCGTTGTAAAAAGTAGGTTATTATTTTCAACTGACTTCAAAAAAAGGAGGTGCTCTATCTATTCGACTCGCAAGTATCCGCGATTTTCTTAAAAACTACTTATCTGATACTGATCGGGTTTTCGTCGATAAATGTATGTGTTTTCAGGGGAAAAATCTGATAATGATCTTCGGAGATAGACAGTGGAACTATTCAATAACAAATAGCAAATGACCTGCGATTACTGTGATCGTATGTTTATGTTTTCTTTTCACCATACCATAATATAATATCACGCCTGTACGGTTTTAGGGGGTAAACAGATGTATTTAGTATACCCAATATGGGGTCCCTCCAAAAACTAAAAAATAATAACTTTCCTGTGTCGAAAAACAATAGGTACCGACACCGACTTCCGAAAAGAAAATTAGTTTTCACTTTGTTGTAGTAAGTAGGTATTTAAAAAAAACTTGATGTGAAATAAGTAGATACCTATAAAGCTAGTATTATTATATTTCGATTCTATTTCCACAGAGTAAAAGAAAACGAACCCCCAGTATCAACCGCCGTCGCCTCCGAGGTGATCAACGCACTGCTAGTGGAGAGCCGCAAACAAGAGATGGTGTACAAACGTCACGCCATCGCCGCGCTCGGGGAGGCCATCGCGGCCACGCACTGCGACCGCTTCCAGCAGCTCTATGAGATCGTCAAGGTTATACTGTCTAAGGTAATCCCTGTTGGTGAAATTAGGTTTTTTTTTTTATTTATCTTTAGGTTCGTCGTGTTAGGGTTGAAGGCTGACAAAGCGCATTGAGACAGTGAAGAGACGCGTCTCACTAAAAATACATTTTTAATACAACATAATTATCATATTAACCTTCGTGTCGTCGTTAATCTTCGAGTCCAAGCGACGTGTCAAGATCCTACAATATTATGCGCGAAACTAGGACCATTTTTGGGCTACAAGCTTACCGTGTCACAAGAGCTAACCTCCAAATCCAAATAATCGAGTACCAAGTGGAGATTTTCAAGCAAAAGTTGTTACGTAAGATGTCACTACGGAGCTCTTGCAGAACTACAATATAATAGGGTCTTCATTATTACTTTATTTTATATTAGGTACCACAGCAGGGCTAATGCCTCTACTTCTTCCTTTTATTACCTTCGGTAATCGGTTTAGGGCAAATATGGTCCAGTGCGATCTGTAGGTGTCGAGCTCGTTCTGCCATCTTCGCCTGTGTCTGCCGCGAAGACGCGATATTTTCTGGGACCTAGGGTGGTAGATTTAGTTTTTTTTTTGGACAGTGACTCGATAACATCCCTATACAGAAAGAAAACTATTTAGTTTCATATCGATACTTTTTAAGTGGGCAGGATACATTGCTCGCAGAACGGGTGTTCGATAGGGTCGAAATGTACTGGAGTGGCGACCGCGAACCGGATGACGATGATGCGTTGGAAGGCCGCTGGATGTGACACGCACGGGACCGGTCAAAGTGGCGACACTTAGGGGAGGCATATGTTCATCAGTGGACGTCTTTCGGCTGAAATGATGCTGAATTTATTTATTAAACGGTATTGGCATTATTATAATTCCTATATTTTGGCAGGATGAACATTCAATGGGCAAAGAATCTGACGAGGAAGACAACGAAGGCGCGAGACAGCGGCGGGAACAGCTAACGGCACTCAAAGAAGCTGCCTACGAGCTACTGGGCAAGGCGTGGCCTAAGGAACCCGACACACAGGGTGAGAGATTCTTTACTGTATAATGATTTATATCTGCTGCAACCGTTTAGACTCGAAGACGACCCTCAACGAGGTTAGACAGGTGATATGACAGTCATCATGTCATGGCGATACCACATTGCCAAGATTAATGATTCCAGCCAGTTATATTTTTTTAGTAAAAACTTTCTTCAGCAATTGTTTCGACTCATGTTATAATCTAGGTACTACCCAGGGTCTTAATATGCGTTTGATTAATTTTATCAACTCATGGCGCATTCATATTTTTTTTACCCAAGACGTGCCTGCGTCTGTGTTTCCGAACGCATTCAACCCAAATCTCTTTAAAGTTAGAGTGAACAGGCTTCTTCTGGGTAAGCTCACTCCATCGTAGACTCTGTCTCTATCACCTCTGACCTAGACTAGAGTCAAGAGCAAACGCATATCAAATAAAAATAAAAAGTTCTATACAATGTAGGAGCATCTGCAACTGAACTAGGCATTAGGCATTGTTCTATTTTTCTATGATGCATGATGGAAGTCGCCTAATCCTTGTATCAAAATAAAAACTGGTTTTATTACGGTTCTGGGTATATTATAATTATGTCTTCATCAATTGAGTCGGGCTATATTGGAGAATTTTTTAACTTTCAGATTTTACATTTTTGCTAGCAGAATTTTACCATCTCTCCAGATTTTTTTTTCAATAATAATTAAATAATGCAAATCAAACTCTTCTCTTTTCACAGAAAAATACCAAGACGTATTCTTCGAGCACTGTTCGAAGTCGTATCCAGTGAGTTCGAGGTCGACACAGCTGGCGATCCTAGCATCAGTAGCGCGCGTGTTGGAGAGACTCACCGTACTGAGCAACACCGGGGAGCCCATGGAGACCGACAACGTGCCCGTGTCCAACAGGGATAAGGCCATCAGCAGTGTGACGGGACACGTCGCTATGATCATTGAGTATACGCTGCGTGAGTACTGGGAACATTCAGAATATTACCATACTAATCGATCCTTTCACTTGAAGATGTTGATCAATTTCATCGATTGACGAACGGCGTGGTAAGAGCCATACCGACACGGAACACCATTTAGAATAGTATTCTGAAGATGTCAAATTCACAGCCGATAAAAGCGTTTTCTCAGATAGTTTCTGTCACAACACTAGTCAAACTTGTTTATTTATAAAATTCCACAGAGGACGAAATCGGCCACTGAGGCGTTTCCTTGCTCTATGGCAAAAGTGTCTATATCAATGGGGTAGTTTACTTGAAAATTTGTTTTTTTGTCTGTCAGGTAGATCAATAAAAATGAGGAGCTCGTGGCTAAATAATAACAGCCGCACGGGTCGATCTTCAAGGTTAAGCAACGCTTGACGAGGTCGGTCCGTGGATGGGTGACCATTTCAACATACCGAGTTTTCTCCGTGCCTCGGCAAGCACGTTAAGCCGTTGGTCCCGGCTGTCATTTGAAGATCTTTGACAGTCGTTAGTCAGAAGCCTGAGATCTGACATCAGTCTTACCAAGAGGTATCGTGTTACCCAGTTACTGGGTTGTGGAGGTCAGATAGGCAGTCGCTCCATGTCAAACACTGGTACTCAGCTGCATCCGGTAAGACTGGAAGCCGACCCCAACAATAATTGGGAAAAAGGCTAGGCAGATGATGAGGTAGATCAATAAATTTTTTGGACACGTATTTTTTTCCTTTTGACACGACGACGATAGGTACAGTGCGTTGCATATGGTGTGACGTCACGGTATGTAAAGCAAAAAATACGGGTCCAATATTATTTAATAATCTCACTGGCCGACTAAATAGAATTGTCATTTTCTGCCCAGGAAACATCCCTATTGTATGTTAATATATTTCGTTATTGTTTTGCAGAAAACAGCAATCAAGTAAGGCACAGAAGGGATGCGCTCAATATTATGGAAATACTTGTAAAACTATTAAAAGGTAATTCATGAAACATTTACCTATCAAGTCATGCAAGAATCTTTTGCCCCTTCTTAAGCTATCGGTTTATTTACGAAACTGAAAATCTATTGTGCTGAAATCGCACCTAAAGATAATGTGAACCAGTCGGCGTTCACCTTTTTGGGGACCCAATTTCCATACAAGTCTTAAATTTAAACCATTAACTTTCTTTCAGATCTCAACAAAACCGCAGAGTTAGACAAACTCCGAACTATCTACCAGACGTACGCACAAGATTTGTCCAAGGACTCCTCTCATGAAATACGAACCAAAGTGGACAGTATCAAAGTGCACTTTAAATAGTACATGTATTTGTTATTTATTGTCGTGGCAGAAACAGTAATTAAATTCTATACAATAATTTGATGTGGTTTTATTAGAATAATTTAGTATTAAATTTAGGTACTTTGTATGATTTGGTAATCCCAATTCGAAAATCTATTTCCAGATTTTCTGGTCCTAAATGTTTAGTCGCGAACTAGTATAACAAAGCGGTAATATTGTTACTAGCACTCCGACCGCGACTGGGTTCGCGTGATATCGTATTTTACCCTACAGATGACTTTCTTTGTGCAGTAAGTGAAGGACAACAAAAAAAGTTATTGTTAAATCAATAATAAAATAGGGTATCGTATTTTGATTAATTTATTTAACCCCAAGGAAATAGATTCTTCATACAAACAAATTTCCCTACCTTAGGTTGAATTTCCGTAAATTCTCCCCTTGTCATTATATATACGTCTTATTGTCTTTTGGGGCTAGTTTCAAAAGACTAATAATGATAAACTTTATTGTTTACTTGAATTGGTATTTATGTCAAAGTTATAACCTGAAGTAGAGAGAAGATTCTTCAAAAAAATATTCAACACCCCGTAAATCGTCTTTTGGGGTAGTACCGAAAAACTAATAATAACGACCTTTTTTATTTATTTACTTTAGTATTTATGCCATGCTTCAAGTTTATTAACCCAAGAAAACAGATTCTTCCATACAAACTTCCACACCCAATCATAAAATAATAATAATAATCTTAATCATCTTTTGGGGGTAGTTTCGAAAAACGGACAGTGGCAACCTTTTTCATTTACTTAGATTACTATTTGTGCCAAGTTTCATGAATTTTGGCCGAAGAACTTAAATTTTTCATACAAACTTTCAACCCCCTGTTTAGCTCCTTAGGGGAGGAATTTTTAAAAATCCTGTGTCTTAGTGCTCACTGACGTCACTTGTGGTACCTCTCTGCCAAATTTCATGGTTCTAGGTTTAGCGGTTCTGGTTGTGCGTTGATCGATCAGTCAGTCAGTTTCTTCCTTTATATATATATATATACCTGTTAGTTATACCTGATCCATTAATGGGTTTCTCACTGCTAAATTATCGCTGAATAAATGTTACAAATTGTCGAGCACGCGCTGTCTGCTGTGATTGGTTAAATTAATTTTCAACAGCCAATTACAGTAGATAACCGGCGATTATGTTAACAGCCCGATAATCGAGTGTTGAGAAACCGGGGGTAAATAATTATTTCATTAATAAAGCCTACCTATCGTTGAGTATTTTGAGGCTACTTATTACATACATAAACGCACGCCTTTTTTCCCATGGGGGTAGGCAGAAACTACGGAACGCCACCTGCTACGATCCTTACATACTTCTTTTGCTTTACTCACATTCTTACATCTAGTCATAAACACACGGTACGAGTACTTATTATTCAAGAAAAAATTCATTGTACCTACGGGATAGGTGATGATTTCAGTTCAAAAGGAAAAACGTTATAAAATAAAACACCAGATAACAATATCACATCAGTGTTTAATGCTTACTGCATCAAATAAACCTATGGAATGAAATAAAGTATACAATAACAAAAATTATTAGCATAAAAACATCCAACGCTTAAGCTTCTATGAAATAATTATTTACACACAAAATAATACACAGTCATAACTGATTTCATAATTCGAGATAACTTCAAGCCATCGCCACCAACCCAAATATCGACTTTAGCGCTGTGTATTTTAAGTTGATTTTAATGTGACCATTTATTTTAAAAAGGAACTAAAAACTATGAGTTGCAATGGAATTTAATTTGTCATACTGTGGTAGAGTTTGTTGTTCCAAATTACCTCAAATTCTGAAATCAAATTCAATTGATATTCTTTTAAATACGTATTCCATAACAGCACAGTGATAATCTCGATTAAATAATGAAACCATATACTCCATAAATTATACAGTTTATACAGAATGCTCACAATAATTGTATTGTGAGCATTCTGTATCCTGTATTGACAGGGTGCGTGTTTAAAATGAGGCTTCAGGTAGAAAACTAGAACTAAAAGTGTATTTCAGTTTCATTTTTAAATAATCTATAGGCTCGCGCTTGACCACTATCACACTTGATGGTAAGCGATGATGTGGTCGACGGTGAAGCACTCTTGCCTAGAAAAAACCTATTCACTCTTTACTAAAAGACCCCTAGATTGTAGTAGTTATCGGGAAACAGACTCTGGCAGAAATCAGCGGCGGTCTTGAAAATTGATATCTAATGTGTTGACTTAAATAAACCATAAGTGAAGCAATATGTTCAAAAAGGTCAATACTTTTTTGACCATATCGCTCCACATATAGTTTCAGATTTCAGAAGCAACTATTCAAAAACTCAAATTGTATTTCATTATACAGTAATAACAATTGTTGTGACCGTGATAAGTTTATGCATATTCTATATAATTTTCACACCGCCATCTTCCAACCCATTGCCTCGAAAGGCACGTTAAGCCGTTGGCTCAACGCCCGAGCTCTATCCGGTCGTGTTGGACGCTGTCCAATTGGACTATGAGAGTGGGGAAGTGGAGTATACCTTTGTTTGCGCACATATTTCAGCCCCCGTACCATTAAGTGACAAAACTATAATGATTCGACTTTCAAGTCATATACATCTGTCCCATAGGCATACTGGAAATAATCTTGCTGTAAGAGCTTATGGGCACCCCCTTGGACTATAATATCTCCCGTGCCGATGGCTGCTCTCCGCTGAGATTGACCGCTGTGGTCAGAATTCGGTCTGGAGGTTATATAAGTTTGTAGTGTTAATACATTAAAATGATAGAATAAATAATAATGTAATTAATAAATATTTAATGTGCATTAGGCCATTTTTAAATAATGAAATAAGTAATAATGTGCGTTTAAGCACTCTATTCATATAAATACTCCGTGCCTAATGTAAACTGGTGTTATACTTACATTATTATGCGACATTATAACTAAACTACCCTAAACGCCCGGTTCCTAAGGTCTAAAATTCTAAATCAACTTTAAATTGCCGAAATTGTTCTAATGATTTTGAGGCAATTTTACCAAAAACTACGCTAAAAAGATATAGTTCGATTCAATGTAAATGGCGGCTGTAAAGTAAGCTTTTCACGGTGCAGTATCTCTCCCCTCACCCCCCCTGTCACATGAATTTAGCTGTCACTCGCCTCGAGTTCCGAGTCGCCACTTAGTTTGAATCGAACTTTATGAGTTTTTGTCAAATACCATCTTGCTGACTGGCTGTCGGCTTGAGCTTTTCTCTTATGTTCCGTACAGTTATGAGAAAAGGAGAAGATTAATAAATAAGTCGAGGATTCGGGCATTACTTAGGCATTAGTGAAGTTGAATTATGCCAGCTGCCTAAAAGAATGTACGGCCATTAAATATGGCACCTAAACAGTGTTCGCGACCCTAAATATTATTAAATACGAATAATACAGAGGTGGTTACTTGGTGCTATAAATGTAGACAAGGATTTTAGATCGGACAAATTGTGGTGTACGAATCTTTTACAGTAAGAATTGCTGTAAGCGTCAAAATTATTCTATGTAATTGGCATTATTAGCAAGCTTCATTAGCAATTTTACACTGAATATTATTAATCGCCGAATTTGATTCTATACAAAACAATGTAAGCCATAATATATTATATTTGTACCTAAAATAAATCAATTCAAACTATACACATATTCATCACACTTGCAAAACATTCAAGTTCATTTATAATACCATTATCACTAAAACGATTATTAAAACTAATTACAATAACTTAATTGACCTGTTTTTGTGAAGGTATTACCATTTATAATTATGAATGAATATAATCTATTAAAGTGCTCGAGTCACACGGTTTTAACCAAAAGTTGAATTAAAGTTTGATTAAGAACAAATTGCATTTAACTATCGTAATATGTTGTCTTCGAGACATTTTCGGAATTCACAATAATATCACGGTTGTATTTCTCAAAGGGTTGGGCAGAGATGCATAGAAAACCCACAATTCGCCAGTAATTACACTGTTATATTATCACGGCAGACCACAGAGTCGTACTACAATACTCATGTCTAAAAATACCTATGTAAATATACAATTGGATCAATACAGAATTAACTACATCAAACCCTTAAGGTGAACGCGCACCTAGACATTACATCGCAATTTTACTGAAATGCGGGTAGTACGGCGCGGATATGTGCGCGAAGTTGCATACGAGGAATTCTTGTATATATCTATGAATATTATATAATCTGAATCTCGGAAACTGCTCCCAACGATTTTCATGAAATTTACAATGCAGGGGGTTTTGGGGGCGATAAATCGATCTACCTAGGTTTCATTTTTAGAAAACGTCGTTTACTCTATTTTCAGCCGAGCTCGGTCGCCCAGGTACTAAAGATTTATAACTGCTGTGCATGTATGCGGCTCCTGCGGCGCGTCTAGGTGTGCGTTCACCTTTGAAATTAAAGTGACCTAAATCAAAATTTATGTTATTTCTGATGTTGCTATAAAGTATAAACTGACCTTAAAAAGCCTACTCTAAAACCCTGTGTTGAAAAAGAGCCCGATTTATGAGTAAGAAAGGGACAACCTATTCATCGTTCACATACTTATGTATCAAAAAAGCTCATTACTAATTTTCATTTTTTCGTTTTCATTTTTGCTCATTTACTTTGTTTTTTTTTTTTAGTTAGGTCACTTTCATTATAAGGGTGCGCCTGTCGTCACACCACACGACTACAAACGCTTAAATCGATAATATCTTACAAAAAGGCTCCTCTTAAACAATAATACCTTCACAAAAACTCCAAAGATTACCCACTAAAGTAATATTGCACTCTATACATCATCAAACAATCCACGAGGTGGGATGGTCATCTTATCCCTCCTCCGGTCATCGAACTCACTTCGTATGGACGGCAGCGTGCTTTCCCCGAAGCGGTGATCCAGTTCATCTTCTAGCGTGAGGTTGGACCTGTTGTAAGGGACTTCAGCACGCTCGTAGCCGGTGGGCTGAGGCTGGTTGCGCTGAGGGCTCGGTTGGACGTAGTAGTCTGAGTCGACGTCGTTGAGAAGCCCGGTGTGGGCTGAAAGGTGACCGACATGCACAATAACCGATAAATTTAATGATGGCAGGAAAGAAGGGTCTGTTTCTTGTTGGCTTTTGGTATTTTATTACAATTCATGTATAAGTTTACTGGTATTTTGGCAAAGGGGTCTATAGCACTCTTTGTAATGCAACTCGGTCGCTTGTACATGTTAAGAAAATACACCGCATACGCAAGAATTCGTGTCGTACACAACCAAATCATCATGTACACGACAAGAATTTTGCCGGACCTACGCACGAATCTTATCTAGCGAAGACAAGTTTTTTTTTAATGCAGCACCGTGGCAGTGTAGTCAGTTCGTGTATTAACGAATTCTTGCGTAGGCTCGTTGACTTTTCTTAGCGTGTACAAGTGGCCTTAGAGTCGGCGCATGCGGCGCGTTGCGTCGACGTAGCGCTGCGGTCGCTGGATCGTTTTAATATATGTTTAAAAACGCAGCGTTGACGCTGCGACGACGCAACGCGCCGTGTGGACCGGCTCTTACATTGCGTAAACAAAAAGTTAAAACACAATATGTTATCGTATCGTCTCAACCAACGAATTAAGCGAGCATCTTTACAGGCTCAATAGTTCATGCTTGCAGCCATGCTATTGCAAGTTTACACATGGCATGTCTATATTAAAAAATAAGAGTCACCAGCTTTGTTATTTCACTCTTCAAATCAAGCAAGCAAGCATTTCATTACGTATAAAAAGGCCAAAGAATAGGGTTTTAAATCTATCTATAAGTGGAATACCAAGAGCATACAATTAACAGAACAGAACAGTAGTAATTTTAAGGAGCAGTGCAAGAATGAGCTTAGTGCATAATGATAGTATTAGTCACAAAGGAAAACTAACATATACTGCATTTGAAATAACATTAGAAATTTTTACAAACCCTTTTTACAGTCCGTTTAACCGATTTTGAGTTCTATACCGTAAACATAAGGCACGAGAAGCACCTGTTACAAAAACTAACTGTTTAATACAGCTGCCATTTGTCATATCACAAACACAATAGAAGTCAAAATCAGTTGTACGGGCTGTAAAATGGGATTATTTAAATGTCTAATGTTATCGCAAATGGAGTATAAATGATTTTTGCTAAAAATAATAAAAGAAGGTCTTATAAATAAAATCAATAAATTTGTAAAGGAAAAGAGAAGGGCATAATTTTTTTATCAATAATTTGTTACTTTCACATAACAACACGTCCGTATTCCATATATTGCCAGTCATGTTTTAAAGTGCCATTTGATAGAGGGCAAGTTTTTAAACAAAAATAAATACAGACTACGTACTGAGAAATTCCAGATGGAAATACCCATCAACCACACTTTACCCGGCCCGGGCATCGAATCGAGAACACAGTAAAAATATACAAAGAGTATGGAAACTACCTAGAAACGCTCGAAACGGCACACTCACACAAACATACAAGACCATTAACGCATTTCTGCAGTGCTGTCAGTAGTGATGCGCATGTTTGTGTGCAGTCTCAAGCGTTTGTATATTTATACTGTGTCCAGGATCTCATGCACAGCATTAGCGCTTGGTACCACTAAATCAACAAGGCAGCTTTTTTCTTTCTATTACTAAAATATTAATTAGATATTGTTCGCACAAGTTTCGTCAAAGCTCGTAAAAGTTCGGTAGTTAGAAAGAGAAAGCATTATAAATCAAAATGGCGGATCGTATTACCTCCATCCTGTGTGTCGCGCGCTGACCTGTAGTTTGAGAACCTCTCGCTGTAGTCACGGCGACGAGTCAAGGATTCTTCTGCACGTTGACGCTTGCGTTTTTCTATTAAAATTGTATACATATTGTAAAAAAAAAAACAATTGGTGGAGTCTTTTGAATATTGTATAAGCGACTGACCGCTCAATTCAAAAGATTAATTTGATTAACTAATACACCGAGTTCCTCAACAAAAGTTGTCGAGCACTAATAGTCATTTATTTTAGTGTTAATATATTAACAAAACCACAAAGAACAATAAAACAAATAACGCATCTTATAGGCTAACTAGATGTGGCACGACCCGCTGCAAGGTAATAGCCACAGACATAAATCTAACTAGATGACGCGATTGTATGTACTTCGCGTGCCAAAAAAACGGATTAAATTTATGATCAATGATCGTAATCTGAGCTTTTCATTTAGCATTATCGGCACCGGAAATCCACCGAAATCTAGACAAAATCCTTTTTATGGCATATTGAGCTGTAAAGAACATTCTTTAATATATATATTAAATGACTTATATTAAAGAACATTCTTTAATATATATATTAAAGAATGTTCTTTACAGAACTTTTACTATATATATATAGAAAAAGTTGGCCGAGCCATTGGAAATGTTTTCTTTAATTGGTAAGTAAATTTGTTTTTAAATTGTTTGTGAAAAAGTGATGAGAGTGATGTTTTTAAATTGTTGCGTTATCTATTTAGATTTATGTCTGTGGTAAGAGCGCAACTATGGTTGAGTTGAACCAGGCCATAAAACTTATATTAAAAAAAATAAAAAAATATGGTTGAGTTGGGTAACCAGATAGCAACATTCACCGACCGCACTTTGACTAGCTAGCGTCGCATACGAATATAGACTTTATCTGAATCAAATTAATGATCACATTTCAATGAAACGGTTTCTAATTTAAGTCAAAATGGGATCTGAATCTGGCTCTAAGCTTTACGAATCTTTTATTTTTTAATAGATTCTCCACACTAAAAGCAAATAAAACAACAGGTTCTGTATAAAAAAAGGTGAACAAACCTCTCTTCACAATCTCCCGTCCTTCATCAACCAGGTCGGTAGTGAGCTCATCATCGCCCACAAACTGCTGGAAGCCGCACAGCGATAACAGGCGACTTCCGAGCGACAAGTAAGTCGCCACGCACAGTAGGACGACGAGCATCGGGAAGTAGATGTTGAAACCCTCGGCGATGATGCCCAGCACGTCCATGTGACCCATTATCTATAGAGAAAATTAAACTAGAAATATTTATTTGTAACCAAAAAGGGAGGAGGTTCTCAATTCGGATTTTTATAACATATTTTTTTATGAATGTCCGGGCATAACTCCGTCATAAACGGATTTCAACATTCTTTTTTTATTCGAAATAAGTTTATTCCGAAATGATCGCAATTAAATGGGAGATCTGATGAAGAACTTCGGCGATATACAACAGAACTCTTCAATAAATGACGGCTAATCTCTCGGGATAGCTGCAATCGCATGTCTGTTTATTGTTTACACCATTTCATAACATACCATCACGCCAGTATGCTTTAAACGGGTACGCAGATGTGTACAGTTCACCCTGGTACACTCTCATTCCACCGGTTATGTTCAAGTTACATGTTATTCGGGTAATCTATTCTGGCATCACTGTGGGCATTATAGGTAACTTGTCCATTATGGACCACTAAAAAGAGAAAATAAAAAAACTTTTTTACAAAAAAATAGAACTGACTTCTAAATAAAAACACTACAAAGTGAAAAATAACTTCAATTTCTGATGGCGGTGTCAAAATCGAAAGAAACGGCAACAGGAACACCGACTTCCGAAATTGAAGTTATTTTTCACTTTGTCGTGTTTTTATTTGGAAGTCGGTTGTATGTTTTTGTAAAAAAGTTTTTTTCTTGTATCATGTTTTGCGTTGAAATAGATACATTGGTCAAACATTATTGAAGTAAGCGCGATACAGTAGTGCTAATCTGTACGAAAACTCACCGTGATGACTCAGGAGAAGTGAACACGAATTACTACGAAATAAATAAATAAATTTTATGACGGCCGTGAAGTGCAGCAGCCTAATTGCGTATCAATCGACCAATCACATAGACCGAAATCCACCACGCGTCTTTTATCTCGCAAGTGATTGGTCTGTTGATTGTAACAAAACCTTCACGTTGCCGAATTCACTTACGCAATATGGCTGCAGGGGGGTAACTATAAGCTCTTAGAGTAATACTTATATATATACTAATAATATGACTTGTATATATCTGTCCCTTTTCCACAGTCGACCCATTATAGTTTTGATACGTCAGGGTATGGAGGCAGGTCTCGCTGCAAAGTACAATCAACCTCCCTCATGTCGCTGCCACTTGAATTTTACCATTGGGATCAATGCTACTTAACACGCGGGCGAATCCGTTAATAAATATTTCACATACCTGCGTATAATAAGTCTCCATAATCCTCTCCTTAATAACATGCGAGTCCATATGTATCAAACTCAGAAAGTTCAGGCACATAGCGGGGGTCAGGCGGCAGACCATCATCCCGGAGAAGATGAGACTGTACTCGTTCGTCTGGTGGTGAGGAGCCAGGTAGTACAGGTTCAAGAGACGGATCTTGAGCACGGTGGAGTAGGCGCAGTAGAACATGTAGGCGATTATTATTGTTGATATTGCCTGCGGAGACATAGACGGTTATGTTAAGTTGGATATACAGTCTCACTCACAAATAACGCAAGTCCCTCCATCTGTATGAAAACCAAGCATGCCACTTTTTCACAAACAATTTCAAAACAAATTTACTTCCCCTGGAATGAATACATTTCCAACGCTTTGGCCAACTTTTTCTATACATTCTTTATAGCTCAATATGGCATAAAAAGGCATTTTTATAGATTTCGGTGGATTAACGGTGCTGATAATGCTAAAGGAAAAACTCAGATTACGATCATTAATCGTAACTTTACTCCGTTTTTTGGCACGCGAAGTACATACACTCGCGTCATCTAGTTAGATCTATGTCTGTGGTCTCACTCTATTCACAAAATAGAAAGTATACAGGATATAAAGGACCACTTCCACCTCTGTAACTTGTCGAGTTGAGATCTTGAAGCGTAAACAAAGCTACAATGTAAAAATGCACTTATGGACTTGAATTAATTTATTATTTTCTCAGATATGTATTTAATTTTTAACTATTCATCTTAATTTTTTTATGACCGTAAGCATCTTTATGTTTTTTTTATTTATTACCTATAGGCTCGCACTTGACCACTATCTCACCTGATGGTAAGCGATGATGTGGTCGGTGACACACGCTTGCCTAGAAATAACCTATTCACTCTTGACTTAAAGACCCCTAGATTGTAGCTATCGGGAAACACAGACTCGATGTAATTTCATGCTTCCTAACTTTACATATGCTAGAAATGTACATCGCTCTGAAGTGTGTCTAGATTAATCTACCCATTGTTAACAATACAACCAATAACATTAATGAAAAAATGAATAACCAGCCAAGTACGAATCGGACCCGCGTACCGAGTATTCCATAGGACTTAGGATTTTCGTTTAGGTTTCCCTGTAAATTATGAGTGAGGCCCTTTACACCTCAAAATATAAACTAATTAAAATTGTTGTTACTATTTTTAAAACTAGAAAGTTTATTTTATTATTTTGGTAAAAATGTGCCTCTGTTGTGTTTTTATAAATAAGTGTGTTGATTAGAATATTCTTATTTAAAAATAGAACACAGGGTTTTACAAATTATTAACCTAAAAATATTTTCGTCGACCGCGACTGAGCTTGGTCCAATATTGTCCAAGAATATCTAAAATGGCTCTTTATTCGAAGTGACCTCTCTGTCTACGGCGCGCCGCCGCTACTTACTTTGTGCTCTAGTGCATAGCCGGCTTCGACTTTCGGACTTAAAAATAGCCTTAATGAGCTGGACAACCATTGATGGTTGGGCTGACGAAGTTGTCATTTAACAAAATCGGTTAAAATTGGTCCGATATGGGTAATAGTTACGACTTAGAAATATACCATTGCATTATCAAGAAGAATATTGTATCCAAATTGCAAAGAAAAATCTTAATATTATAAATTAAAAAGTCTGTATTTTTGTTAATCGATCACGCCTCAATCAAAGGGCAGCTGCACTAATTTGAAATGCAAATTTAGCGGGTGTAGCCGAGGGCAGAAGCTAGAGCTTCATAAATAAACTTGGTTTAAAATATTTTGGAAGAATTTTGGAAAGAGAGTCCCAACTTGGCTCAAACCGGTGTCTGAAGTGCCAGAATTTCCTAATAGTAATCATACTCACCTCAATAGCCGAATAGTTGTAAGAATCGGTAGCGGCTATGACAATATTCGCGAATATGGAGAGGACGGGCTTCTTGCAGAAGAACGTCATCTCGGACCAGACCACGGCTACGGACATGATGCCCGTTATCACCGCCATCGTCTTCAAGAAGTACTGGCGCAGGAAACATTCCCAGTACCATTCTGAAAAAAAAAAGTGTTCGGTCAGGAGACTCCCGTCGGGAATGAAGTTCCTTACGCAGATAAAGAAAAAGAGAGGCCGCGATTTACTTATAAGCTTTCTCAAAGAAATATACATTGAGAGAAAGAGATAGGATATGGATCTTTCGTGACGTTAAATTTTCTTCCCAATAACACCGACCGCAAGCCACGGTAAAGATCTTCGTTCCAAAAATCCATCAATTTGAAATCAAGGCACCATATTAGGCTCTAGAAAGACGGACTGCATTTCAACAGCAAGTTTGCAGTTTGAATGCAGTTTATGTGCAGTTGACATACATATTCCAGGTTGCCTGGAAGAGATCGCGGCAAGCGATAAGGTCGCCCATTGTATATGTTTAGTTTTAAGTTTCTTTTGTTCCTGTATTTTTTGGTGTACAATAAAGTATAAATAAATAAATACATAACACATCTGACCAACAGCATCGAAACTGCTGACCGACTGCGCAGTTCACTCAAATGCTGTCCGTCAGCCTTAGGAATAACTATTTAAATATTATAGTTTATTTTGTGCATCGTTGACATCGGTGAAATAATACATCTTAAGAAAACCTGCAGCCTAATTGCGTAAGTGAATTCGCTAAGGAATCGACCAATCATATAGACGGAAATCCACATCGCTTCTTTAATCTCGCATGTGATTGGTCGATTGATGGCATTCAAACCCTTTGCCTTGCCGAATTCACTTGCGCAATAGGGTATTTGACAAAAAATATCTATTTAGTCCGTCAGTTAGATAACCTAAAAATATTGGACACGTATTTTTTCTTTTGCCACGTAACGGTGTGCTACACTTTATACTGACAAGTGACGTCACAAGCCACCACTCCTGAACTTCGATGCGCTTTATCTTTGTATTTTTTTATTTATTTGATAAAGCAATAAATACGTGTCTAAAATTATTTGATAATCTCACTGATGGACTAAATAGAATTATCATTTTTCTACCCAGGCAACATCCATATTAGGCTGCTGGAGTTATAGTTATTAATATAAGTATGAAATCGCCAATACTTGTGCCTTGTCTGTATGAGAAGATACTCCGCCCTACAGTGGAACAGTAAGAGGCTGGTATTATTATAATTTTATTGTCATCCTGATTCCGTTCCGAAAACGGGATGGTGCTATCTATCATGTATAGCTTCGTCTCACATTCGCAAATGATGGGTTTATTCATTCATAATACCTCGAACCTGTTTGCGGTTCCAAAGTACATGTTTGAATTAATTACTTGTTCAATATTATGGGGCCATGGTGGGATCTGGTTTTTTATTTAAATCAATGGATGATTAACATAAATTATTTTATGTGAATTTTATTCTGAATCTATAGTTGGTGACCAGCTAATTACCCGACTGCCCAAGAAGGCAAATGTGTTTATCAGTCTATTTAGGCATGTTTGTTCCAATGTGGCGTTCTAGAGACCAAACGCGTTAGCCGATTTTGATGTGGGGGCCCTTTTTTCTTCCAGTCCCATCGTGTGGGGTATCAAAAGAAAGGGTTTTAAGAGGCGATTCCAAAAATTTATAACAGTTATATGTTTAAATGAACCTAATTCGAAAAAAGAAGGTGAACCTAAAAGTTATAAATAATAAAGTTTATTAAAAAAAACAATAACCCGACTGCTTAAAAGCGAAAATCATGCTTTGCAGTCAGAGGATAATTATATACTCTCGAGCTGCCTGACCAAAACCAGATGTATCCTCCGACTGCATAGCAATATTTTCTTCTTGTTTACGTCTTTTTAGTTCGCTTCTTAAGCAGTCGGGTTTTTTCAACAACCTTCATTGCTACTATTATAAAGGATGAATCTTACTTAACTAATATTATAAATGTGAAAGTAACTATGTTCGTTACATTTTCACGCCTAAACCGCTGAATCAATTTAGATGAAATTTGGTATGGTAATAGTTTGAGACCCTGGGAAGGACTTCGGATAATTTTTACGCGAGCGAATCCGCGGGCAGAAGCTAGTTTCATATAACATCAGACTGTAAGGTTTCAAATTAAAATATGTGTAATTCAAATAAAATTAATAATGAAAAATATTAAATTGCATTATCGTCGTTATTGGAACGGAACCAACGTAGGCCACTAGGCTAATTGTAATTAACTAACTAATTATGCTTGGAATACACTCCACTATTCAAAGATAAAATACTTTTGCTAATTAGATTCGAATAAAACAAAATGACGCAACGTGGCGATTTTTAGGTCACATTCAACTACCAGGCCCCTCAGAAAGTATTGCGAAAAAAAGTTTTTATATATGGGAGACTGGCCAGTTATAATGTTTTTCGAAAATATGATTATTTATAAGTAAAAATAAGTAAGTTCCAATTTCAAAATTTCCCTCCACATTTTTTGCGAGTTAATTCAAAGTATTGTGTCTCACTGAAATATGGATCTGCGCCGGGAACATTTTAGAGCTATGATTTTATACGATTTCAAGTGTCGCCTGAAACCGGATGAATCGTACGATAGACTTCAAATGGCATTCATGGATGAAGGCCCTTCCAAGGCAACCGTGTATCGTTGGTATAACGAATTCAAGCGCGGTCGACCAACTTTGGGGGATGACGAAAGAAGCGGTCGCCCTTTGACGGCTGTTACCGAAGAAAACGTGCTAGCAGTGAAAAATTTAATCCAAGACAATAGGCGAATTACATATCAGGAGATTCAACACATATTGAAGATTGGATCGGGAAGCGTTCACGAGATTCTACACAGCCATCTTCGCGTGAGGAGGATAGTATCACGCTGGGTGCCGCACAACCTCACCGATGCTCAGAAGCAGGCCCGGGTGGAATGGTGCCGTGATATGCTTAACAAATTTGAAGCAGGCTCGTCTCGGCGTGTTTACGACATCGTTACAGGTGATGAGTCCTGGATTTATCAATACGACCCAGAAACCAAGCGCCAGTCGACTGTTTGGGTGTTTCAAAATGAGCCAACGCCTACCAAAGTGAAGCGATCTAGAAGCGGGGGTAAGATTTTGATCGCTAGCTTTTTTAATTTGACTGGCCACTTGGTATCAATTCCCTTACGGGATCAAAGAAGCATTAATGCCGAATGGTATACTACCAAATGTTTGCCAGAAGTTTTCTCTGTTATAAGCAACAAGCGACCAAACACAGGGCTCCGCGGGCTACTGCTCCACCACGACAATGCACCTGCGCACACCGCACTCAAAACGAGGGACTTCCTGGACAGCACGCCAGTCAAACTCCTGGGTCACCCTCCTTACAGCCCTGATCTAGCACCGTGTGACTTCTTTTTATTCCCAAAAATAAAAAATCAGCTCAAAGGGATACAATTTTCGTCGCCGGAAGATGCGCTGGCTGCGTTCGAGCAGGCTGTAAACGAGGTGTCTGCGGCGGACTGGAAAAAGTGTTTTGAAAACTGGTTTAGGCGCATGAATCTTTGTATAGAGGCTGGTGGAAAGTACTTTGAAAAGATTTAATAAAAATATATGTACGTATAGAACAATTTTTTTTAGTTTCGCAAAACTTTCTGAGTGTCCCACGTATATAATTAATAAGGACTACGACATTTTTTTTAGTACATTATTTTGAGCTACTGAATACGGGCCCCACAACGCAAAACTTGTTTCTGCAACAATATTATTTACCTAGTAAATAAGGGTCATTATTGTGAAGCAAACCCTTTAGTTCCAAAAAAGATATATTTATTTATTTAAAAAGATATATTTATTTCTGAGTATATGGTACATTAAGATCTTCATATTAAACAGTTTCACATACACTACCGTTGCCGGTGTAGAAATATTAACATTAACTTACAAATTCAAAGTGTCCATGTTCTAGGCCGCAAAAATATAATTCTAGTAAGTAGTTTGTCATCAAAACGCTAAGAAGAGGCTATATTCCCCTATTGCGCGTCAATAAGCAGATACAATAGAAACAACAATAGCTTACGCATACATGGCGTGCGCGCGACGTTTGAGGCGTACAATATTATAAATTAGTTTAGATAAAAAATAGTCAATTTTATACAATGTTATAATAATTATGAATGAAATGTCAAAATTTAATAATCATATAATGTCAAATGCCTACAAAATATTAAAAAAAATAAAACAATTCAAGTTAACAAGTGTAAATAAGTATTAATAAAATGTAATGTCAAAATTTATAATTTAAAAATTCATTAACTGAATAGAAACAATTGTCTAAAAGCCAGGCAAATATTGTTTTCCTAAATTTATTAGTGGGCAACACTCTGATGCGTGAGGGTAAATTGTTAAATATTTTGATTGCCATGCAATTGGAATTCCTGCTATACGTGGGACACTCAGAAAGTTTTGCGAAACTAAAAAAAATTGTTCTATACGTACATATATTTTTATTAAATCTTTTCAAAGTACTTTCCACCAGCCTCTATACAAAGATTCATGCGCCTAAACCAGTTTTCAAAACACTTTTTCCAGTCCGCCGCAGACACCTCGTTTACAGCCTGCTCGAACGCAGCCAGCGCATCTTCCGGCGACGAAAATTGTATCCCTTTGAGCTGATTTTTTATTTTTGGGAATAAAAAGAAGTCACACGGTGCTAGATCAGGGCTGTAAGGAGGGTGACCCAGGAGTTTGACTGGCGTGCTGTCCAGGAAGTCCCTCGTTTTGAGTGCGGTGTGCGCAGGTGCATTGTCGTGGTGGAGCAGTAGCCCGCGGAGCCCTGTGTTTGGTCGCTTGTTGCTTATAACAGAGAAAACTTCTGGCAAACATTTGGTAGTATACCATTCGGCATTAATGCTTCTTTGATCCCGTAAGGGAATTGATACCAAGTGGCCAGTCAAATTAAAAAAGCTAGCGATCAAAATCTTACCCCCGCTTCTAGATCGCTTCACTTTGGTAGGCGTTGGCTCATTTTGAAACACCTAAACAGTCGACTGGCGCTTGGTTTCTGGGTCGTATTGATAAATCCAGGACTCATCACCTGTAACGATGTCGTAAACACGCCGAGACGAGCCTGCTTCAAATTTGTTAAGCATATCACGGCACCATTCCACCCGGGCCTGCTTCTGAGCATCGGTGAGGTTGTGCGGCACCCAGCGTGATACTATCCTCCTCACGCGAAGATGGCTGTGTAGAATCTCGTGAACGCTTCCCGATCCAATCTTCAATATGTGTTGAATCTCCTGATATGTAATTCGCCTATTGTCTTGGATTAAATTTTTCACTGCTAGCACGTTTTCTTCGGTAACAGCCGTCAAAGGGCGACCGCTTCTTTCGTCATCCCCCAAAGTTGGTCGACCGCGCTTGAATTCGTTATACCAACGATACACGGTTGCCTTGGAAGGGCCTTCATCCATGAATGCCATTTGAAGTCTATCGTACGATTCATACGGTTTCAGGCGACACTTGAAATCGTATAAAATCATAGCTCTAAAATGTTCCCGGCGCAGATCCATATTTCAGTGAGACACAATACTTTGAATTAACTCGCAAAAAATGTGGAGGGAAATTTTGAAATTGGAACTTACTTATTTTTACTTATAAATAATCATATTTTCGAAAAACATTATAACTGGCCAGTCTCCCATATATAAAAACTTTTTTTCGCAATACTTTCTGAGGGGCCTGGTACAATTGTAGTCTCTGGCTAGGTGCAAGTAATTTATTCGGGCTTCTGCTTTTCACTCTTTTAGAAATGTGCTCATACAATGGGAACATGTGCGAATGTCATGTCATGAGGCATGTCCAACTTACCAATGATAGGCGGGTAGAATATCCGTTGCACCCTAGGTCTTGGCGTGTGGAAAGTGTGTTGGAACCGGTGGTCAGGCGACCGCTGGTTAGCAGCGATGTCTTCGAGGTGGAAGATACGCTGCAGCATCAGACCCCATTGCGTTTCTGTACGCTGTAGCACGTGTAGTGCTTTGATAGTCTGTGTACATAGATATATGGTGTAAATAAGACGAAAAAACAGTGGGCTGAGAATTGAACCTTGTGGAACCCCTATTTATGACCTCCGACTTTGGACATTACGACATTCTAAGCTCTATTAATAACATGCAGAAACAATAAAATTCCATATTTATGCAATTTCATCATCAAGTTATCGTGGAGGACATAGTCAAATGCTTTTGACAAATCACAGTCATTACATACACGGTATAAGTTACGATCACAGAAACGGTATAAGTAATAAAAATATTCGTAGAATTATATGCTTGTTGGAAATTACCTTTTTATGTAGATTTACAAGTGACTTCAAGGAGGGCGGTGTGGGTCTGTCTGGCGGCGCGCGTCCATTAAGTCGGTCTCGCAGTTGTATCGGCAGCTTCTGCACTATGGTATCTACATGACGATACAGAGGATGACCTGACCCAACTGCTGTAGACACCGCTTTTAAACTCTAAGAGTGAATAAAGTAAAGTAACAATGTTAGGGTGGAATCATAATACATACTTCTTTGTTTTGATTTTAACTATTTAAGTAATGGTCATGGCGGTGGTGGTAGAATTGTATTCTTTTTGAGATCAGTAAAGCATTTCAAAACAAAATTATATAGGTGAACTTAATCAAAGTATATCAGTTTGACTGATTAGATGTTGATAAAACTTTATCCTCAGTCTACCACCACAACTGCTTGATAAATCTTTATCTTTTATTGCCATTTCATTTTAGCCAAAAATGTATTCAACTAATAAATAAACACTTACATCCAAAATATCATCAACGGTTTCTTCAGCTTCACATTTATCTGTACTCAGTTTAGCTATCTTGAAGTAACAATATGTCAAAGTATAATTCTTCTTTGAATTATTCCATAGGTTTCTAGGCACTTCAACTAAGGCATATCCGAGTAGCAAGATTAGTAGGAACAAACCCCATGTGTTACTAGCTGAAGATGCTATGGCCTTTATCTTAGGCGGGTCTAAGTATACACCAGGTTTTAAGGCAATGTATATAAGCAGTATACCGCATATGGATAGGTATGAACCGTAGTAGATGGCATTGTCGACTAGAGCTGATTTTAGTTTTCCTTTGACCGTGAAGTCACCAGCTTTACTGTATGACTGCATCATTGGCATTATTAACCTGGAAAAAGGAAAAGTGTGTTTTAATTCCAAATGATTTATGCACAGCTGAATAGTTAGTATATTATCCAATACTTTTTAAATAATGGATTCCATAGGATTTAGAAATACTGATTTACTGTAATCCTCATTATATCATTACATATAATTCTGATAGAAAACCTAACTTTTAACAGACTGAATAGTATGTTTTTATGAAAAGGTTATATTATTTAGTGTTATCATTACATAAACTGTTACTTAATTTAATGACATGGTACATAACAGGAAAGATTAACTGATAAGCATAACATTTCAAATAAAAGCCATACTATCTAACACCATTATTGACTTGTTCAAATGGGTCGGCAATATTGCAAACTCTATTCTTTTGTGTACTAGAATGTATAATAGAATAAACAAGGTGCTATAGTTCTCGCCAAACTTTAACAACTTTAGGGCGGCCAAGAAGTTCGACTAGAACTATATATAGTTGAGAAAAACGTCAAAAAAAAAAGTCCAAATTGTCAGAATATAATAAAAACCTAGCAGTGCAGATTCACAAGGCTCCATAGTTTAGGTTAAAAGGGCTGGTGTCTACAACAACACATCCATGCACATATTTAGCTTAAGAACACACAAAGACCAAAAAAAAAATTAATATAAAAAAACCGTCCAAGTGCATGTCGGACTTCACACATTTAGGTTTCTGCACCAAAGAAAATCTGAGGCAACATATTAGTATTTGTTAGTAAAATATACGTAATAATAAACATTATCACCAAACTTCAAGTTCATAGGTCAATGGGAAGTTAAAAAATTCTTCAGAACATAATTGTGTGACAGATGATGGACATACAGACGGACAAACACCTGAGTGACAGCTATAGGGCTCCGTTTGGACCCTTCGGGTACAGAACCCTGAAAACGGAAATATCTGACAAGGAAATAGCTTTTTGTCATGTATGACAGATAGCTAAGCGGCAAAGAGAACCAAACCAAATGTTTGCTTAAATGCCCAAGCTACTCCAGAAAAATTGTGGTATGGCGGACCAGACTTCCTTGCGTGATACTAGTATTTTTTGTTTAAGAGGAAATTGATTTAATCCCAATAGGTATTAAGTACTTACCAAGTGAGACATTGTGATGTCCAATACACAATTCTCCATAGGTTAGGGAACACATCTGAGCTCATCAAACTCCAAGGCTTGTGACATTCAATGATTGGTACAGGCACCGTAGTTGTGCCATTCTGTAGCGCAGCTTGAGTTGTCTCCATAACTTTTGTTGCATTTTCCATACATTGTCGATATACAGTCTGTTGGAAATAAAAGCTCGTTGTGACAATTAAACGAAGTAGGTAATGATATTTTAAAGTGTATTAACTCAGGGCAAGTTGGCCGAAACATGCTTTTTATTTATGATCTTTCAGTGATGTGAGGATGTTATCATGAAATTAATTTAAATTATAATAAGATTCTTATTAGAAAAACCCACTTTATAAAGATTATTTTGTACTCACCGATGATATATCCAGAGGCAAGATGAACATAATCACAAAAGAGAAGTACCATGCTGTTAGCACTGACACTGTCACTATTATATGGTTCCTATAGCAGTCACCATATCTGTACAGTAAGGTTGCTGCTAATATGAATGCAGATATCAGTTCTATCACAAACAAGGTATAAGCCATTTTGCCACAACACTACACTAAACTTATTCACAAACAAATATAGTCAGTTTTTCTTTGCAGTTTTCTGCTTCTCTCTCCAAACCCTTGCTGCTTCGTGTTGCAGCTGCTCAAATCGAATCTGAGTCGTAGATTTCAAAGGCAGCAATCTAGGCCGTTCGATCTCATACTCTGTTGGGCATTCTTCAAAAAATAATACTCCTTGATCGGGCAAAATAGGGTCGAACTCTATAATTTTGTTTTCTGGCCCTCTCGTTTCTGACATATTTTTAGGTACAAAAGATTGATTGTGATGACATTTTAGCAGGAGTTGCACAAAAACTAAAATCACTCATAAATTATATGAACAAAGGAACAGTGCACTTCAATTAAACAGAAAATCTAAATATGCATTTGTGATATCATCACAATTCACAAATCGCTATCAAGACAATCATGAATCAATCAAAAAGGCAATGTCTATTTTCCAGACATTTTACACTATAAAAATATCAATATTTTTCAAGTTTGACAGTTTTGCTCTCTCTGTCACACTTATTTTAATGAGCTTATAAAATACGATTTTGTTTCAACTGCTGATTAGTTAATGTTTAAAATGTTAATATTTTGTGGAACGGAACAAATTTTAATACAGATTAAAAATAGTAGCGTTTACGACGAAACCTTACGCTTAGAAATATTGTGCAGATGTCACGTCAACATGCAACTATTTTAAGATGAACAATATTATCCGTGAGAAACGGTAATTACACGGTTTTCGGCTTTTAAGATTGAATGTCTTTTTTTAAAGGGTCAGCTAAAATATTTTTCATCCCACCATCTCGGAAAGAGTATTTTTAATCTTCAATATCTGAGTGGAAAAGCCGTTTTTATTCACTAGAGGATAAAGTAAATTGAATTTAGAACATCGTGTGCACTAAGTTTGTGAATTAAAAAAAACATTAAACCTATTTACTGCTACCTCTATGGTGCCGAATATATCATACAACTTTTTTTTAATTTGTTAAAAACTCAGACTCGGAACCTTCTTGGTGTTCTTTTTCAATTTGCTTTGTACGCGGTTCTAACCATCTCCCTCTCTCTCCAACATTCACGCCAAGGGAATCCGATGAATCGGTACAACTATTAAGTATGACAGATAGTTTACCGAAAAACTAAAACAGTACACAAGTGACTAACACCAATATTACAGTACCAAACAAAAATATTACACTCAATTTAAATAACTGTAGCAACGTTACTTTAAAATTTTCTTAATTATACCTTAGTATTATTTTGTTATAATTTAAAGATTATTCTGTAATACTTACCTGTCATAATGTAGTAATTAATACCTAAACTGAAATAAAAGTGTACCTATCTTGTGATTGTAAACGTTTTTTTTTTGCATTTAGTCATTTCCTCGCTGAGGTGGAATGAAAAGTTACGAGTTGCACTCGAGTGCAAAGATTTTTCACCTCGTGCTCTTTTGATTCCCTCGCTAACGCTTAGGATTCTAATTTTAGAATCCTTCGCTTGCTCGGTCATCAAAATTGAACACGCGGTTAAAAAGCAACTTTGCACTCTTGTATAACAAATAACTATTAACTATACAATGTGTCCGGACTCGTAGTAATAAAACTTTAAGGCCGTAAATTACGGCCTTAAAGTTTTTTGGGACTTAACACACAAACACTTATCACAGACACACACTTCTGGTTTTTACCCGACTGCCGAAGGAGGGTAATGTGTTTATCAGTCTATGTTTGTATGTATGTGTATGTATGTATGTTTGTTCCTATATGGCGTTCCAGAGACCAAACACGTTGGCCGATTTTGATGATTTACGTCAATCGATGCGTCTTAACCCTGCGAGTGTCATAGGCTACATTAAAAATATTAAAATTGGACAATAGAAAAATGGCGGCTTTTGAGTGCCATATTGTGGAAGCCCAAATTTTTTTTTCTTCCAAACCCATCGTGTGGGATATCTAAATAAAGGGTTTTTAGAGGTGATTTTTATCTGTATTTTTTATAAACTTTATAATATATCATGGCTCGTAGTAATAAAACTTTAAGGCCGTAAAATACATTTTACACCCACACATACACACACACATATATACACGCATACAATTTACATGTGAAAGGCAATCAATGATACTGACTCTGGCCAAACAAAGAAAAGGCTAGCCCTCTGGTCACGTGAAGAGTCAACTAAATGTTTACTGGTGTCCCGAAATAGGTAGGTACCTACTCTGTAAGTATTCGGATCCCATGGGCCTAATTTTTAAGGCTGTTATATTTGCGCCGTTTGATATTTTCTGCACCAGCAGTAGCCACCCCAGCAAAGCCCGTCGTGCTAAGAAGATGGGATGGTGCTAGGGTGTCGACATATTATAATGCATCCCTCATCAAAGACCTACACAACTTCCATGGCATTAAGTATGGTCATCTCGTCTGGCTTCTTCGCATCTTCGCGTGCCAAGCCATTGGAATCTAAAACAGCTGGCACCCGGGCGGTGACAACTGCACGACGTATGTCATTAATGCTGGGGTGCCAAGCGACCAGCGCTAATAATTCAGGATACGGTCGACTGCTTCACCACATTGACAACGAAGTCTACGACTACCTCACGATTTGTGAACTGACGCGGATCCGGTCGTCAGTCTGTGTGGGTACCTCACCAGTTCTCACTGAAACGCTTGATTAATATGGAAAGTGTTGACCACAGAACAGGAAAAACGCCTTCTACAGCTCTGTTCTGTGGTGTTGATAATGTCATTCTAGCAGTGGCCGCGCCGGCCGCCAAGGCGTCTCCGTGCTTTGTTTATAGAACCCAGGACGGAGTACTTAAGCCATTAGGATTTCACAAAATCTGAGCTAATTGTATTAAGTCTTTAATCATCATCATCTTCCTGCCCTTAACCCATGTTACTTGGGGTCGGCGCAACACGTTTTCCTCTTCCATACCGTAAGTCGTTTTCGTCTTCCATATTAAGTCTTTAATATGTTTTTTTTTTACCAATGGCCGTAAGGGTTGAGAGTTTGTAAAAAAAACAGCATGTTCTGAAAAAAAAAATGACAGATTTCGTCTCGACGAAAGTCTAACAGCCAAAATATGTAACAAAAGACTGGCCACTATTGAAAACAAATGTAACGGAAGGTAGGATTATCGGCTTTACCTCAGAGCCTTTGATTGAATGGGCCTTTGATATCTTTTGAAGGAAATTCTTTTGAGAAGTTTCTTTACTAGGACAATGTAAGGAAAACGCCATCTATTTTCTCATTGTTGAGCGAGACGAGCAGGTTTATAAGAAAAACGGCCAAGTGCGTGACGGACTTGGCACATTTAGAGTTCCGTAGCAAACCGCTTTTTTTATTAATTTATATAAATAGTCGTAAACAAGGAAAAAATCATTATGTGCTGTCGGAGGATACATATTCGCGGGCTGGCTGACCAAAATCTGGTGTATCCTCCGCCTGCACAGCATGATTTTTCCTTGTTTACGAATTTTTAGTTCGCTTTTGAAGCAGTCGGGTTTTTTTATTTTTTGATTTAACTTTTTTTATTTATACCTTTTTAGTTAGTTTTTTTTTCGGGACGGAGAGCCGGAGAGACGGAGAGACGGGAGGACGGGGGCATTATACGTGTCGGGTTTAGTCAATAGACTATTGACTAAACCCGACAATAGTACGGACGTTAAAACAAATCGCAAGCACGCCATCTGGCGGCAAAGCTAAACAACTACGCATTGGCGCGCTTCCTCTAATCACTTGCGTGCTTCCTCTAATCACTTGCGTGGTGGGGAACATAGAATATGGCAGTTGAGTACTGAACGCCGTAGAGCTAACACGTCGTAGAAACAGTCTCGATCCGTAATATTAGTAAGCAAGATTGTAACCGAGTTGTGACTATTTTAATAAACCCAGTGTATCGAATAACTTCTGTGATTTCATTTGCACGATTGTACCCAACGACCTGCCCACACACGATGTCTTAACCTAAGGGAATACTTTCTGACTTCCCGATGGTTTGCATCTATCGGCCAGCTTTGATGCGACATCAGAATTGGGATTCAGTCGTGCTAATGAGATCACACGTAAAAACAATGCTAGTGAAAATTGCGGTTACATTCTTGCAAAAAAAATCGCGGTGTCAGTTGAGACTACCCTCAGTCTTGAATAATAATAAACCAGTCTGGAGCGGAGCAGCAAGCAGGCAAGCAACAACCAAGGAGCTGGACAGGTCAAGGAGGAGCGTGTGGACATGTGAAAAGATCCACACACACTGATCTTTATGCCAATCTGGTGAGTCGTTTTCATTTTGTTATGACTATGGAAAAGTGTGTTCATTATTCAAAATTCTGGTTTTGTGTACGGTATGGTGGTCAGTGGTTCAACGGGGTGGCCCGTGTCAGCTCATAGTTTCATGTGAGTTATCGATGGTCAAGTTTTGGTGTTGTTGAAGAGTTATTATTCTATTATCACTGGAAATAACCCTTGACTGACCTTGGCTGACTATTATTGTTCCTCTTACCGTACCGTACCTTTACCTTATACTTCAGTCTGGAAATTATGATAATTCCAAATGAAATATTTTGACTAGTTTTGTAGTGTGTTTTGTAGTTTTATTTAGTGAGAGTTAACTAAGTTTGAGAAGAAGCTTATTATTCTTCTTTTGTGGTCGGTGGGCCAAACTTTCTAAAAAGTGGAAAACCCTACTATGCCTCATTAATTGCGACTTAAAATGCTATGGCATTCATTGGATTCTCTAAAGCCCATACACCTGGGTAGGGCACTTGGGAAACTGTGATGTGTGGTTCATGTTTTGGACAGGAACTCTGCAATCACATTCTGTGCCCATAATAACCTATTTTGCCATGCTGGTTTAGGTTACTACTACTACAAGAAACTCCTGGCTAAATAATAACAGCCGCACTGGTCGATCATCAAGGTTAAGCAACGCTTGACGAGGTCGGTCCGTGGATGGGTAACCATTTCAACATACCGAGTTTCCTCCGTGCCTAGGAAAGCACAATAAGCCGTTGGTCCTGGCTGTCATTTGAAGATCTTTCGACAGTCGTTACGGGTGGTCAGAGGCCTGAGATCTGACACCAGTCTTGCCAAGGGGTACCGTGTTGTCCAGCTGCTGGGTTGTGGAGGTCGGATGGGCAGTCGCTCCATGTAAGGCACTGGTACTCAGCTGAATCCGGTAGGACTGGAAGCCGATCCCAATGCAGTGGGAAAAAGGCTAGGCAGATTGATTGGTTTCGGTTACTACACCACTGCACCGGTTAATTTCCATCAAAGCTGTGTATGGTTAAGATAAATGTGTGAACAAGTACTCTCGTAGTGTTTTTCATGTTTCAGATACTATATTGTGTCGCAATGGAGTCTCTGCTAGTGGCTAGCGATTCAGATGCTGAGCGCGAAGGTTGACGTGTCAACATCTGAGAGGTTAAGAGGAACGGCAAGCTAGCAGTTCGCAGATCGTAGCTGAACGTTACGAGCGAATAAAATACTCGGTGAGTCGCTTCCATGTTATTTCTATAGTGAGGTCAACTGTTCTCTAGTGAAGAGATGCTATTTAGAGTTATTTCAGTGTTCATGTTTGAGCACTGAATTGGTAGTGGTTATATCTAGCACAATCACTAGGTAATTGAGACACACTTGTAAGCAAATAGTTAATGAAGTTTCCTATAGGCGATCTAGTTTCAATATTTGGTTCAGTACGAACTTTAGGATAAGATATCTCATAAGAAGGAGATGAAATATCCTAAATGACTGAATAGTTAGTAGTTTTCAGTGGCAAAGCGAGTTAGTGATGTCGTTGGGCTATCGCAATTGTATCGAGTTAGAAACGGTACTGGTAATTTGCGTGTATTCAGATCAGATCTTATGTTGCGTAACGACGACGCTTACTTTCAAAGTAATATAATGATAGCAGTAGATCTCGCGATCGTTTTACGCACATGAAAACTGAGTTTGTGAGCGATAGTGAAGGGTTACTGTTGATAATCTGGTTTAAACGATATTGATCCGAGTTATTCGTGAAGGTCCTTCACGCAAGCTATTAAGAAGCAAATATGATCAGGCCTAATTGTTCCCCTCATATTAACAGTCGATATGTTACAAGATCTTAGAGTGAAAGGCGCGAATCTTGTGAGAAGGATACCCGATCACCAAGTTCCTTGAGAGTTAGACGTCATAGTTGATGACAGTGGTAATGAGACCAAATCTGATTAAGAATGGCTTGTACACTCATACTCGAAACTTTAGACCGCACCTCATGCGTAACATGTGGCGATGGGTCTAGAAGGAATCGTTGGTGCGATTTCTGTCTGTGTTGGTGCACAGAGCGCTTCATGTGGTGTAGCACATATTGCGCAAGATTTTTGAGAATCGTTGGTGCGATTCTTGTCTGTGTTGGTGCACAGAGCCCCTCATGATGTGGTGTAGCATATGTGGCGGCAGATATGTAAAGAGTCGTTGGTAGATACGATTCTGGCTTGTGTTGGTACACAAGGGCCCCTCATGATGTGGTGTAGCATATGTGGCGGCAGATATGTAGAGAATCGTTGGTAGATACGATTCTGGCTTGTGTTGGTGCACAAGTCACAATGAAGGTTTCATGAGTTGAGTATGCATTGCCTATGAATCATAACAAACCGTAACAGAATTGTAACAATTACTTTGTTTAGTCGTTGAACTTGTTGATCGTCGGACCATTTTCTAATGAAGTGTTGTTTGGGAAACTTTGGTCCGAAAACTAAATAGGCCCTTTATTAAGTCTGCGATAGGTGATTATGACAGGGCAGTGATCGTTATACACTGAAAGCTTTAGATAGGTACGCTCAGAACCTACAAGTATGCATACGGTAGGTTAAGAAAGATGCCAGTGGGTTATGTACCAGTCAATGTTGATGTCAAAGGGATTTTGATGATAATGAGCAAGCCTAAGATGTCGAGTAATTGAGTCTATCAGCCGTATTATGTTTGACCGTACCTGTGGATTCTGGCGGAGGTCGGGGTCTAGAGAGACCGTTGTGTTAGAGCAATACAATTGCTGGTCGGCTATAGAGCCGTGGCGTTAGAGGTTTTACTCGAGGGTTTCTATAAGCTTGGCAGTTTTTGCTGCAGCAGTTTTAAAGTTTGTCTGGGATGACTGTGGTACATGGCCCAGGGTAATGATTTAGTTAAAGATCAGAGTTCTAAAATTGCCCTATTATCACGAACCCAATGATCTAGTTTGGTCAGGAGTAGCCGAGCGTTGTGTGTTGGCCTGTGTGGCAACTGTTGGCCATTATGGCAACTGTTGGCCATTATGGCAACTGTTGGCCTGTGTGGCAACTAAAGGCCAGTGTGCCAACTGGAGGCCTTTATGGCAACTGTAGGCCAGTGTGGCAACTGGAGGTCTTTGTAGCAACTGTGGGCCTGTAGGGCACCTGTAAGTCGGTGTAAAAAACACGTTTGTTTAAGGAACCTTACAGATGATTCCTGTTGAGCTAAGAGGTTAAAATAAAGTAAACTCGCATAGTCACGCGAGAGGTGAGGTCACCATGTTGATGTTGATGACGTTCGAATCGTCAAGCCTTCATTACGAAAATTGAAATAATTTTGGTTTTCTAATTTTGATTACTATGCGTAGATTGTGTTAGTAAGATATACAAAGCTGAAGTACCAATTGAGATTGTAGATGATGAATAGACGTAACATAGGACAGACTAAATCTCTGTGTGAACAGGTTCTGAGTTCAGAGAGTTGAGTTGACTCGACATCGTAGGGATGTGCAAGTAGAGCAATTTTGATTGCTAAGAGAGCTATGAGATAGCTAGGAGAGCTATGTGATGGCTAAAGATAGTGGATAAGATACCTAGTATCTTGTTTCATTTAATGTGATATTAATGACTATCAGTGGTACTTGGACTTTGTTATCACGAGGATTGGGTGCTTCTAGGTACCAAATCGATGATTAATTTGCTATTTTCATAAAATTGGAAATAGAATTACTCGTTCCTTGCAAAAGTGAACAGAGATTTAAATGATCATGTTTTATTGTTTCAAAATGTTTCCTCACTCTAGAATATGAGTCAGGATTGGACGAGCGAATACTGTTTGGAAATTTTGTGTTTCAGAAAGATATCCCTTGTATGATGGGAGACTGGCGGGTCGGAGTAGACTAAGAGGACGTGTGGCGCAACACGACATGAGATGGCAGTGAACAACACGACATGAGATGGCAGTGAACAACACGACATGAGATGGCAGTGAACAACACGACATGAGATGGCAGTGAGCAAGGACAAGAAGATGATGCCTGCAGGTGATAGATTTGGGGATCTGTCACCTGAGAGAGGCCTGAGAAGGCGACGTGTTGTGTTCCACGCTCGCCTCTCAAGATAAATAACGGCCTAGAGAACACCATGTGGTTTTAGTCAGTAGGAGTCTGACAGACCCCTCAGCTTTCCCCAAGAGCTGAGGACATTCATGAGAATTTCCACATGATTCGATACACTGTTAACCCTGACAATGAGAAACAGACGAGGACGCCTGTCTCGCAGGATGGCCGTGTCGGGTTTAGTCAATAGTACGGACGTTAAAACAAATCGCAAGCACGCCATCTGGCGGCAAAGCTAAACAACTACGCATTGGCGCGCTTCCTCTAATCACTTGCGTGGTGGGGAACATAGAATATGGCAGTTGAGTACTGAACGCCGTAGAGCTAACACGTCGTAGAATCAGTCTCGATCCGTAATATTAGTAAGCAAGATTGTAACCGAGATGTGACTATTTAAATAAACCCAGTGTATCGAATAACTTCTGTGATTTCATTTGCACGATTGTACCCAACGACCTGCCCACACACGATGTCTTAACCTAAGGGAATACTTCCTGACTTCCCGATGGTTTGCATCTATCGGCCAGCCTTGATGCGACATACGTATATAATAATCATTATCACCAAATTTGAAGTTCATAGGTCAATGGAAGAAAAATTCTTCAGAACATTTTTTTTTTAAAGTCCGACTTTGGTGGCTTCTCATTTCTCATGACTTTGTGCCCAAATAATATTTTTTTAAACAAAAATACAATATTAGGTAGACCTACTCAACGAGCTCTGAACAACGATACCCACTCGATAGGGAGGGTAAAAATTTTTTTTTCGCCTTCCCCTGTTGCAGTATCGGAGCCCTCCTTAAATACATTTATAATGTTTTTTGACAATTTGTATGGCTTTGGGTCAACTAGATGCATATACTGTGAAAATTTGAAGACTTTAACTCCAATCGTGAGTGACAGCAATATGGTTCCGTTTGGACCCTTCGGGTACGGAACCCTAAAAAGTGCCTCCAAAATTATTTTTTAAGCGGTTATAGTATAAAAAACCCTATTAGGGAAAAACATGATTCATAGAAAAACCTGCGTATTATAAATATGGTTAAATTGATTTTCTGTCGCTTGGTTTATTTATTGTAGGTAACTAATCTATCGTCTATCTCTATTTATTTATAAAAATAAAATTCAATTGCCGCTTGTTACAAGATCATCACTTGGCCGATTTGGGTGATTTTTTATAGTTTCGTAATTTTCAGAACAGGTTTGTCTGAGAGATATTTTTATTAACAAAATAAGTTCCCCTACACTCGGCATTTCTGTTGCATTGTGGGAGCGTTTGCAAACTTTTAAACTCACAAACGGCTAGTACAACTATCTGTGCATGAATCGAACCCACGACACGCAGCACAGCAGCCAACCAACACAGCCAACGAATTTAACGAACGATTGTATTGATAAATTTAGTTTATGGTAATATACGTATGTCAGATACAGGTCTATAGGATCGTGATTTGATTAATACAGGTGTCAGAATTATAGTCGTGGGCGCAGAATTTGGGATACACTAGAGATACCTCCTGTAACTTCTAAATAGTTTTAATGCGTTACAGAGTCAATTACTATCACTATGGTACTAATACTAAGTACTACTCTGGACTGAAAAGGAAACACAGCAGTTCCTCGGCCAGTATGTTTCATGTCACGGCCATGTCCGAACGATCACTGTCGCTCTCCATGAACCATATCGACACCATAAGCAACCTTAGACTGCACCCAGTACCAAACAAAGGTACTTGTGTATCATTTTAAGTAAACAAATCATGACAAGATCCAACACGTATAACTACTGTTTCGCTCAAATCTCCAGTGTGAAAATCTTTGCGACAATACGAGGATAGCTTAAAACTTATACCTGCATTACCCTTCTCGCCTGAGCCGAAGTGATTCTCCTTTCAACGTTATCACATAAAACTTCGGAAGCAGCGATATCGTAACGAATGTTACAGACAACGGTACGTGTTTAGAGTGCTCAAATAATACCCCCGGGAGCGATAAACTGCCTACTCGCGAAAGGATATCGAAAGAGTAATTCTTATTGAAACAACGATGAAAAACCGAGTTCGGTACCTCGTAAGGTATTGTTACGAGCTAGGGTTCAGGGATAAATTATTTAAACAGCAGGCTTCAATAAATCAAACTTTATTACTAAAACACTTCTTAAACAATTGTATTATTTCGAACTATTTAGGTACCTTTTCCGATCGCTCTGTCTCGCTTCCAAATCGGAACTGACTCACGACGATTTTTTTTTTCTACTTGACGTCTCGCAAACAGTCAAAATGACCGACATATGCTTAACCGGGCTTCCCTGTGGAGACTAATCTCTTAGCCTCCGGCCAGGCTACTCACGACGAACCCGACCGCTCTTTATATAACACGGAAGATGTTTCTGGAACGTTCCATACGGTTCTAGATAATTCGTGAATCTTCCAGAACAATTGACATTCGAACTCACTGTTCCCGAAGCGACTAGAAACTACGAGAAGATTAGTTCCGCTATTCGATACTTGATGGCGCCACTAAGAAATACTTAGTTTTTCCTCTCGTCACTAGATGCCGATGCCTTATCTTGTAACAGTATTTTATCTGAACTTAGGTAGTTATAGGCGATATGTGTGGCTGGTATTCGCGCATTGACATATATATTACTTGCGTAAGGACCAGGCGAACCGCGCGACTAAATGGCACCAGCTCGCTGGCCCTAAATTGCAGTTTAGGGCCAACGCGACAGTGTTCCGTGTGCGGTGGTGCAATGCGTGTAGTCAGCGAGTATTTGCTTGTCATAATAATGTGTGGATCTAGATGTGGGGGTCTAGTTGTGTGGTAAAAGGCTGCAAAAAATACGATAAAGGCTGCAAAAATTAAAAAGAAACATGGGACATCGTATAATTGGTAAGTAACCTTACATTACTTTTGTTATCTGTTGCTTGTATTAAGAGGGTTTCTATAAAATGTTCAGATGGGCGTATTCTTCCTTTCGAAATCATTGTATTCGCTTTAATACTTTGTGATGGATATATTTGTAGCCAAAATCAGCTCGTAGTAATGTAAGTTGCTGTCTTGTTTTACGCACTTTTATTTTAGCGCTGCGTTGGAAGTTTGAATCGGAAGGTCTCCTATTCGGTGAACCGATGAACTGGTTCGCGGGAATCCACTGGCTGCGAAACGCACGAAACCGTTCAATGTGACGACACTTGGGGAAGACCAGCAGTGGAATGATGATAATATTGATGATTATAGGTATATGCCTTCATGCCTGAGCATGGCGTAGGTATGTGGGCCATGCGTGGGTATGTCGCCTACGCCGTGGTCGAAAAAAAGGTCCGACCAAAGCAACATTTATATCCATTCAAAACCGCCTAGATTGACCAGACCCAGTGCCACAGATTATTCACTGTCAGTTGCCAGTATCGAAATAAACCCATTTTGTACTCGTCGTATCAGCAATTCCAAGTTTGAAAAATTTACGAATGGGTTCCCGGTAAAAATGTCCGTTGGTGAGATACGGTGGATGAATTTCCCGGTGCGGTAAAAGGGAATTGTTCCCGGTTTAGAAAAGATTTAACACTGCGGCGGACTGTGTTTTACTGCGTTTTATTATCTAGTGGAATCCGGTGTGTCCCGGGACGAGCGAGGAGGAAGAATGAATGAGTTTTCTTTGCCTATTTCCATTTTTGATTTGTTGGATGGTTAGCGAAACTTTGAAAAAGCTTCGTAATGAAAATAAGGATATTTTATGCGGTCTTCCGTGTTGAGGTAAAGAATGGTTGTTTCATACCACCTGCTCGACAAAGTCCCATTACCTAGGTACATACGATGCAATTTCAGCATAAAATAAAGCATTACCTCTTATGGGAGGTAAAGTTGTATGAAACTCCCAAGCGAGTAAATTGATTTGAATTTGGAACGTCAAATTCGTCTGTAAACTCTTGGAAAACTCTAAGTACAAAAAATTGCCCCTTATGGCATTGTAAAGACGTTTGTTCGAAAATCGAACTGGCCACCATAAGCAGTACACAAAAAAGTAAAATTTCACAATTTAAAAAACCCCCGACACATTTACCTTGCGAAAACACCCCGATTCAAACAGTAAAATGCCCATAACTTTTGAACGGCTGAACTGATTTTATTCAACTATAGCTAAAAACACTCTCGACAAAATTACCTATCAAACAAAAAAAACTAAATCGAAATCGGTTCATCCGTTTAGGCGCTATGATGCCACAGACAGACACACAGATACACAGATACACAGCAACACACGTGAAACTTATAACACCCCTCTTTTTCCGGCGGGGGTTAAAAAGGCGCGATTTCAAAGAATATGGAACAAAGTTACGTCTTAACGTGTTTGTTGTTATTTTCAGTGACTTTTATTGCAATATTCGTGTTGACAAAAATGTCGAGCGATAGTGATTCTACTCCAGAGTTTATCAAAACAGACATTTTAGAGTTATAATCTACTACCGGAAAAACCAAAACACATACGAAAAAACCTATGATTTTGTCCAATGGTAAACATCAAAAGTAGAATAGAATAGAATAGAAAACATTTATTCGACATAGAAACGACACAACAACTACAATCACAAAGTAACAGAAGAATAGTAAAAAAATAAAAGTACAAACAAGGTTTAACAGTGATTGCGCCGAGCGTGCCCATACCGAAAGGGTTACCAACTCAGCATTTTCTGGGCGTCAGACACCCAGCGCTGATTTTAAGTTGTCATCCCACTAGTGATACACGGACGTAGGTAAATAAATAGATACTAAATAGATACTAGATACTTAAAATAATGTCATAAAGTGGTTACGTGTGCTTAACTTATAAATTGAAAGAATATGTAAAATAGATAGTTTATAGTAATGTAAAAAATATATAATGTATTTTTTTTTAATTTGTCTCAAAAACCCCAAAAGACAGTGTGGTAAGACGCAACCGGCCTATCACATTTAGCCAATCTCTGCCCGACTCATAACCTAGAAATAGACACACCACTTGATGGATTAAACTTAATTTTATATTGACGTAGAAATTATTCATATTAAATAATAAATATTGGATTGAATTAAATTAAAATAAGATAAGATAAGATAAAAATTAGATAAACGATTTGTCAGTATTAATGCCATTAAATTTAATTTGAGAAGTCAGAATGAATGTCTTAAGTGGGTGTCCCAGAAATCGACGTCAAGCCGTAAATGGGTGATAGACCAAGTTATAACAGTTCTCAGAAAAATACGAAAAAAATCTATCTCATGTTTTTAAAAAATTATGTTCACTTTAAAAATTTACTAAAAAAATCAATCCCTGTAATGGTTCTTTAACTCCAATTGCTACAAATCCCATAATTTATCATTTTTTTTTATTATTATGTAATCTTGAATAATGCTTGTGTAGATTTTTGCCTAAAATTTAAAGCCAACTCCTCCTACTTAGAAGAAAATTAAACTTTTTCAAAACCAAATTATTCAAATTTACTGTTTCGCCCAACTTTAACTGACTGTACTGAAAAAAAAATGTACTACGCTAGTTTGGCAAGTAACATGAAAAATTGGCGCATTTAATAAGGATTCAAAAATGGTGTAACACTTGCTAGATTACGTTTTCAATAATTGGTCAAATTTTTTTTTGTAAATAGTATCGGTTTTTACCCAAAATGTCCATACTTCCTTAAAATGACTTTAGCTTACCTAAAGCTTTGCTAAACTCCGTTTCTAGTTCGATAGAGACGGAGAGAGTCATTTTACGAAGTGTGAGCGAGATAAGAAAAATAAATTTTACGTAATTTAAGAGCAAAGTTATGATAGTGACTCAACCTTTTTACTTTAAGTCAGGACCAGATTTCTCATCTTAGAAAAAAAAAAAACAAATTATCAGATTTTTTTATTTTTTAATACAATAAATGTTCAAACTGCCTTCCTTCGACGGCAATGCAAGCACGACATCTTCTTAAAAAAGATCTGGTTATTTTCCGGGCAAATCTTCCCCTGTTTACAAAGACAACGGCTTCCGTTATTCTTTCCCGCAGCTCGGCTAAATTCTCTATTGTTTTTGAGTACACTTTCTCTTTTACCGCTCCCCAGTAAAAAAAATCTAGGGGATTTAAATCAGGCGAACGGGTGGCCACAAGATTGTCCCACCGCGCCCTAGCCACCTGAGCGGGTATTCTTCATCAAGATGTTCTCTTACTAAACGGGCATAATGCGCTGGGCAGCCATCTTGCTGGAACCACATTTCCCTGTAAACGTTCAGTGGCACGTCTTCTAATAAATCTGGTAAAGTATTTTGAAGAAAATCCAAATTCGCACTCATTGGTAAATTGTATCTCCGTTTCATGATAAAGGTTGTGTCACTGATAAAGGTGGCGTCACTCTCTGTCTCGCTCACACTTCGTAAAATGACTCTCTCCGTCTCTATCGAACTAGAAACGGAGTTTAGCAAAGCTTTAGGTAAGCTAAAGTCATTTTAAGGAAGTATGGACATTTTGGGTAAAAACCGATACTATTTACAAAAAAACATTTGACCAATTATTGAAAACGTAATCTAGCAAGTGTTACACCATTTTTGAATCCTTATTAAATGCGCCAATTTTTCATGTTACTTGCCAAACTAGCGTAGTACATTTTTTTTTCAGTACAGTCAGTTAAAGTTGGGCGAAACAGTAAATTTGAATAATTTGGTTTTGAAAAAGTTTAATTTTCTTCTAAGTAGGAGGAGTTAGCTTTAAATTTTAGGCAAAAATCTACACAAGCATTATTCAAGATTACATAATGTACCGGACGGGCGAACTCGTGTTGGGTGGAACTATAGCGAAGTCCAAGCTGAGCCGCTGGCGTCCTGCACCTATAGGTTCCGGATGCTGCGTCAGTTGTATGAAGTATGGTGGGATGGAAGTTACTGGTCTATTGTTGTTTTATGGGCGGAGAAGGTGGAGATAAATAAAAGACTGTTTCACTATTATGGCGACTGGCGAACAATACTATGCGACGGTACGAATGCTAGATGTGATCTGACCGAACTATCCGAATATCAGATGTGATCTGGCCGAATGTTAAATCTGAACTGTCTGTAATGGCGAGCGCGGTGCGCTTTTATACTACTCCGTGAGTCTACAAAATATTTCCAGAAAACTTGCCGACAAAGTCGGCCCGCGGCGGAAGATAGCATTGTTCGCCTGTCGTGATTTATTACTAAATATTACTTAAAGAGATGCCGACATCAACGAAAGGGTATACAATAAACTATTCTCGGTGGTCGGCATACGGTCGAAATTCTATTAACAATATAGTCAAGACGATTCGAGATTCCGCGGCCGGCGCGGCTTCTTTGATCTATTGTATTCGCACGTGTGTCGGCTAGTTTAAAGATTTTAGGTACCGGCGGCGGTTCCTTTAGCTTACCGATAAAATTGTATCCACACGTGCGTCGCGGTGTCGGTGCGTACAAAGGATAAGATGCAGTCGGCGGCCGCTTTGAGCACTTAGATGGTTCGCGACGCCGCGGCGCGGCGTTTGAACTGTTACCTACCTACAAGCGTGTATTTCTCGATCGTTCCTAATACTATACTATTGATTCACTACTATAAATCACTGTTCTAATCACTGTTCTATCTTTCAATCATAACTAGCGTACTGTCATTACACTATTTACACTATAATACCACTGAACACTCTGTCGCGAACACATAATAATAAAAAAAAATGATAAATTATGGGATTTGTAGCAATTGGAGTTAAAGAACCATTACAGGGATTGATTTTTTTAGTAAATTTTTAAAGTGAACATAATTTTTTTAAAACATGAGATAGATTTTTTTTCGTATTTTTCTGAGAACTGTTATAACTTGGTCTATCACCCATTTACGGCTTGACGTCGATTTCTGGGACACCCTGTATTCGTTATGTCCCTAATCGGCGGTGGAATGTTATTCCATCATTTGGAGGCTGCGTACCTAAAACTTCCTCGGAAGGCTGCAGTACGGTGGTGCGGGGTAGCCAGTTGATGAGCACAACGCCTGGCCTTGCGCTGCCGGTGACTGTTTATCCACGCAAGCTTCGAGTACAGATATGGTGGACATTATGCCTGTTAAGAAAAGGTGTAATGTGGCTTCTTGGTGGTACGTTAAAACAAAATCGCGAGCAAGCATTCTGAATCCTCTGAATCAATCTTACAGTACGTGCCAAAAGTCCAGGTTCCACAACGGTATCAGCGTAATTTAATTTAGACAGAACCAGACTTTCAACTAGCTGTATACGCAGATCTTCACTTAAATACGGGCACATCTTATATAATACTTTTAGACGGTAGAAGCAGTTTTTTACACAGTTCGCAGTATGAGCCTCAAAACGTAGTTCCTGGCCCATGATCAAACCCAGATTTCTCGCCTCATAAACACGATCAATACTTTGGCCCATTACGATCACGTTTGCATGATCACTGTTTATAGTATTGAGTTGACTCCTTGCACCAAAAAGCATAAATTTAGTTTTAACCGGGTTAAGTAATAGGGAGTTTTGTTTCGACCAGTCTACAATCCTGTCCAGATCTTCGTTTAATAATTTTACTGCGGTCACGTAGTCTTCCGGTTTAAAAGAAATGTATAATTGAATATCATCAGCATAAATATGAAATTTAGAATTTAATAAAACATTAATAATATCTGCACTATACAAAATAAACAAAGGAGGACCCAATATAGATCCCTGTGGAACACCTGTGGATCCATTGGCATCTTGAATTTCAACCAGTTGTCTACGATCACTCAAATAACTGCTGAACCATGCAACCGTAGGTGCGTCAAAACCGTAGGTAATACTTCATTTTAGAGAGCAAAAGAGACAAATTAATAGCATAAAATGCTCGGGAGAAGTCCAGTAGAACCAACAGGGTACAACATCCCTCATCTTGAGCTGCTAATATGTTATCCGTAACATCTAACAGTGCCGTTGCTGTGCTACGGCCCCTCCTATAACCCGATTGTGCCTCCGGTAGGATGTTATTTCTCTCATGGTACGCAGGTAAAGGTCTTGGGTTAACAAACTTGAAATTTGGCACAAATACTAACCTTAATAAATAATGTAGGTTGTAATTAGTTTTTCGGAACTACCCCCTATTAAAAATACTATTTAGGGGGTGATCAAGATTTTTCAAGTATTTTACTGCACATAGCTTCTTTTTATGATGTAGATTAAGGTATAGTCCTCGCCAAACTTCTTGGCCGCTCTGAAGTTGTTTTACCGGATGCGCGGGGCACGAAACGGTGCTGTTTTTGTATGAGATTTACTACTGCACAGCCATTGTAGCCAACTTCAGGGCGGCCAAGAAGTTTGGCGAGAACTGTAACTAAGGTGAGATTTTTGTCAAATTCAACTTTTAAAGAGGTTAAAAAGGAGACATGTATTTGTATGAAAAATCTTATTCCTCGGCTTCGATAAAGGATACACCTAGATAGAGGATCCCATACAAAACTTATCTTTAAAACTGACGCCAATTGTGTTTAGGTAATTCTAAGAATTCTACTTGGAATAAATATACATTAATGTAAATTCAACCTTAGATGCAATGTTTAAAGTTGCATTCACAAAACGATGTACAAAAAGCAATAAAAATTTATGAGCTCAATACAATTATACACGCAAGTGTTAAAGTCTAAATCACAATGTGCCAAAAAAAATCAATTCGAAATTCGAATTTTTAAAATTTATGTTTGTTCTTGGACAAGGAATGAGTGGAGTCGAAACGTTCAATAATTTTTTTTATATCATCGATCTATAAAAATACTAGATTAAGAATCAGGAACGAAAATAAGTCGCTCAAATGGCCACACACACTTACCTACTTATCTTTCTATTTTATAAAAATTAATTGCTGTTCGTTGTTCTCGCTAAAACTCAAAAACGGCTGGATCGATTTGAATAATTATTTTTTTGTTTTGTTCGCTCGAATAAAGAGACAGTTAAAAAAATAGATTCGTCGGTAGGTCGGTAGGTAGGGTAGTTAGGTAGGGTAGGTAGGGTAGGGTTTGCATGAAAACTTGAAAATTTAAAGACAGTTTTAAGTAAGTACAAAAATATTTAAAAAAAATGAAACTTAAAATTTCAGCAATAAGGTTAAAAACACTATGTAGGAAATTTCGGGGTTACTTTATTTCGTTTTCTATGGTGTCAAATATTTTTGACTGATTAATAAAGTAGTCGGACCAAAATAACACAATAGTATTTTTTTTAAATAATTAAAAAAAATCATAGCTTTACAAACTACTCTATGCATTCTCTGTTCCAGAACAGTCAATGTTTGTTACAATAGTTGGCGCGTTCGCTTTGTCGACGCAAACGTTGGTCAAACAATCATAATATTTGGTAATTGATTCATATTTTCTATTTAATTCGGTTTTTACTATAAGAAAAACACTTAATGATATAAACTTACCGAAAAAAAGATATTCCTTCCAAAATCAAGGTGTTACGGTGGTTATTTTCACAGTTTTTGAACGCACATTGCGGCATTTTTAACGTATTAATGTTGGCTATGATTGGACCATACTAATTTTGAAATTGGGCAATTTTTCGGCCCGTTTTTGAAGCGCTGACCGGGAATCTAGGTGTATTCTTTATCGAAGTTCCTCGGCCAAATAATAAATTGCTATCATTAGTTTTTCAAAATTTAGGGGAGTCAACGGTTTTTTGAAAAATCGTACGGCCCTTAGACGACCGCTACCTCGACTTGAACCTACCGAACTGGACCGTTTGTCTCAGGCCAAACAAACAAAAAAAAGTGTATTTCATGAGTTGTGGGACGTTTTAGTTCGCGTAATTTACGCAACATTCGTTTTCATACTAAAGTAATTTTTGCTCCACCCGAAATCATGCGACTCAAAAATCGCGACCAGTCTTCTGCTCTTCGGAATCAGCAGACTTGCGGCCCTCGCCAGGAAATCAGTCCAACGTGAGCGAGGCCTTACAATGTTGCATCTTCCAGTAACGTCCTCGCCACTCCAGACCCTTTCAATCCCATAAGCCATCTGTTCAGCGAACAATCTGGTCTGCTTAATGCAACCAAAGTTTGGTCATTCTTGGGGCTATGTCGGTTTCCGATTCGGATTCGATGAATACCTTCTGTAAAGTCACCGATTTTCTTGGGAATGGGTGCTACATGGGTACTTAAAATGACCTTAGTTTTATCTATATTTATCGTAAGACTCGTGCGAAAGCTTCACTGCACTGTCTTGTTCATAGAATTAGATGGTGAGTGGTGTACTCGCTATGGATCTTATTGTAAAGCCTCATGACTGAGGTTTTGATCGAATGACCGGTGTGACTGTTATATCTCCACGAGCCCTTTATTTAGTTAAAATTTATCGGACACTTAATTAAAGTTTCATAAATCCTAACTTAAACCGTAGATATCTTATGTTATTCCATTTATTATTGATTTAACAATAGCATATTTTTGGTCGCCTTCACTAACTGTATATAATAAAGTCATGTGATGTTAGATGAATAAAATACGAAGTCGCGGGCGGAGTGCTAGTAATAATATAGTATAGTATAGTTTTAAGTTTCTTTTGTTCCTGTATTTTCTGGTGTACAATAAAGTGTATATAAATAAATAAATAATACATCAGATAAAACACAAAAAAAAGGATAAAGTCTGTACGGAACAGCACATTGTTTTACAGACATACGCACCGTGCATTCCGTGCGCTCAACATTTTATAATTTGTGTAAGTATTTTAATTCAATAAATCACTGTTCAACGGACATTCGCGGTGGTCGGTTTTATATCATCACCATCCCCATAGAATCGCCCCGGCATCATCATTAAGTGTAGGTATCCCCTAAAAAGTCTGATGTAAGAAGTTAGCAGGAAAGTGACCGTGACGTACACTTTCCTGCTGCGCCAAAAAGGCCCAGTTCAGCAAAAATGCCAGACAATTAGTGCCCGACGCTGGTTTGCAACTGAACCTGATGTACTGGTACACACACTAAAACTTAGCTATATCCCTGTAAGGCACTGCTTTATCCCCTTGGTGCATAATCTACTATTACCTCATTAGGTATGGGTAAACTACCCAATATTTTTGCGCGTAGGTAGTTATACTAGTCGGATAAGTAAGATTGGAGGTTTCATATGAAGAAAATTATACGTATGATAAATCTAATCTAATCCAACTACTATTAACGGTGTATATACGTAGATAGCATTTTGAATCCTGATGAGTGCTAGACACGCAATGGATCAATTTAGACGAACTATCTCCAAATATTATTTGTTACGTTCTCGAGCTACCTGTATGAAACTTAGATAAGGTGATGATGATGTTGCCCAGTTACTGGCACTTTAAGAGAGTGCCTCCCCTAGCTTCGTATTGAAATGCCCAGAAAATTATATTTAAATGCAATATCATACAAAAATTATAATGACTTCGAAGGAGGATTTATGAGTTTTTACAACCAGTGAAATAGTAATTATACATATAATTTTACTAAATTATAAAAAAAAAGCTATTTAAAATCCTATACTGGTATGGTTAAGGTTTTCTTATTTTTAGCCTATAAACTCACAAGTTCCAATAACTGGAGGGGTGCCAGCGACTCGGTGTGGTTTACCCTACTAATTTGTAAAGAAAATCAATAACATAATTATGAAGGCAGGTAGTTCTTATAAATCAACCTGCCTGAACTTATTCCGAATGGGGTCGGCTTCCGGATATAGCTGAGTTTTAGTGTGTGTACCAGTACATCAGGTTCAGTTGCAAACCAGCGTCGGGCACTAGTTGTCTGGCATTCTTGCTGAACTGGGCCTTTTTGGCGCAGCAGGAAAGTGTACTTCACGGTCACTTTCCTGCTAACTTCTTACATCAGACTTTTTAGGGGATACCTACACTTAATGATGATGCCGGGGCGATTCTATGGGGATGATGATGATATGAAACCGACGGTATCTAGTATATTGTGTGTCTTTTAGTCTGTGCTATATAAATGTATTTTCTTTCTTTCTACCTTAGCTCCACACAACCAGCTAGGCCCACTAGCGCCAAAGACTCAACTCAGTGTTAGTTCCTATCACGAAGTTAAATAATAAGCGGACCAAACTGGGTAACACAAAATATACCACTTGACATTTAAGTGTCAGACTTTAGACTTTTGGGTTTCTGACCACCACTAATGAGATAAAAACAAAAAAAAAACCGGCAAAGTGCATGTCAGACTTCGCACATTTTGGATTCCGTACCAAACCGCAAAATCAAGTTGGTTGTAATAGGAAAAATGAGGGTATTTCAAAGAAAAAAAGTGATTATTTAATATATCGGTATTTGTTTGTAAAATATACGTATATAATAAACATTATCACCATATTTGAAGTTGGTCAATGGGAAGTTAAAAAATTCTTCAGTTTTTTTTTTAAATCTAACTTCGGTGGCTTCTCATTCCTTTGTTTCCAAATATTTGTTTAAACAAAAATACAGTATTCATCTATTAAATATTTTTGCAACCCCATTTTGCTGTATCGGAGCCCTCCTTAAAAGCATTATAAAATATTCTTTGACAATATGTAGGTCGTCTAGTTGACCCAAAGCCGCTTTGGGTAAACTAGACGAAAACTTGAAAATTTGAAGGTTGTAACGCCAACAATTTGGCTGTAAAACCTGTGTGACAAACGATGGACAGACAGACGGACAGGCAGATGGACAGACAGACGGACAGATGGACACGTGAGTGACTGCAATAGGGCTTCGTTTGGACCCTTCGGTTACGGAACCCTAAAAATGACATCCGGGATCAACGGCTAAAAACGGTTTCCGAGGCACGGAGCTGCCTTGGTAAGTAATGGATCGTTACCCATCCAAAAACTGATCTCGGTAAGTTAGTTAGATAGTACCTAATAAAACCTATGTATGAAGGGTGGGCGTACGTTGCCTCGTAAGGACTCACAAAAACTTTTTCCAAAACCTTTTTTCGTAGAATAACGAGAAAGAGCTAACGATGGCAGTACGTTGTTGGTAGAAACTTTCCTACTTGAAATATTTAATTCCTTCAATGTACCACGTAGTAACGTTAAAAATGTCATAACAAGAGCAACACACGTTCCAGCCGAGGAAACTTTCTGTTATGCGTAAAACTTTGTAACAGGGTTCAGTATCTTTTATATTGCGCTCACAACAATCTGAAAAGTTGCGTAGATGATTTGGGTCACTTTGACTGCTTAGCTACTTGACATGCCGACTGTACCTAAATACTTACCCATTGTCTATAAATATTCTGAAAGAATAATTTTATCACTCTCTTCGATGAATTTCGATGTTACTTCTTTTTTGAAAGCGATAAATGGAATGGATATTGTCGATTGCAGAATTTGGTACATTTAGTTTTCAAATTGCGTACGATTATATTCCATAACTTACAACAAAGTATCTACCCAAGATACTTTGATATTTGATATGAAAAATTAAAACGAAAACCCTGCTGAACCATTTCATAAAATAATAGAATACATTCTTGACATTTCACTAAGCTTTATGAAGTTATGAAACACCATTTTCAGTCCGTAAGTGGCTTGTGAGGAGCAATTCGGAAGTTTATTATGAAGTAATAACAGAGCCGGGCTTATGCGGGCTATTTTGAGTGTATATGCTTTCTAACAAGGAATGCGGGCTTAATATGTAAGCACATACAGCTGTATCTTAGTGTATAATAATGGGTTTGGGTAGAATTATGGTAACGCCGCACGTCGGCCCAATGGTATCTTACAAGAGCAAAACGATAGCGATACAGAAGTTTTAGAGCATTTGGCGGTTTTTTTTTTAAATAAGTGCATTTGACAAACAACGAGCGATTAGCAAACGATTGTGTATATACCCATTCTGTAGGCAATGCCGACTTTTATGACCTAAAGCGTTTGATCGCGCGATGATTGCTGTTTGCTGTTTCTTACGTAATAAGCCTGGTGTTTCGGTCGTGAGATCAAATCGGGACAAGTACCAATGTAACTTTTTCAATTCATGTGTAGGTTTACTAAAATTATCTTAGATATCGGTGAAGGAAAACATCGTAATGAAACTGGACTTAGGGTTAAAGCCGGATAGGTACTTGCCACACTTTTTGAAATCACTGTCTAGCTCAAAAGCAAAATACTTTATTTGTAATACTGGTATTTTGATTTTTTATCTACAAATTTAGCGATTTTTGCGGACCTCTATATTTTGGAACATCTATCCCTCCTATGTAGCTGCCTAAACGACGTAAATAATGTTTAGGGTAGATGCTCCAACGAGAAATAGTGCGTCTAACCCGCAAAAACATTGATCTCATTTTGCCTTTCCATGCAATCGCGCAGAGACATGAGACGCGGTCAACTTAGTGATAGTTGGAGAATCTTTCGATAGATTAATAATATAAAATGCGAATCATCCGCGAAACTAGAGTACCTTATTACAATCGGGGTAACTATACTCCTGGGGCTATCCTGGTTGTACTCTATAGTACTGAAATCGCCAACCAGTCTTGAACAATCGTGCTGACTGGTGATGAATGCTAGTGCCTTCTATGCATGAGAAGAGGCCTTTGCCCTCCAGTGGGACACTGACGGGCTGGGAATGGGTTTAAGAGAAAGGCTTAACAAGTAAATATTGTTTGTTACTCCAGATAAGAAAGTGGATATCATCAGCTTTCTTTTGTTTCTCATCTTGAAGCTGAACCATTTCATAAAATAATAGAATACATTCTTGACATTTCACTAAGCTTTATGAAGTTATGAAACACCATTTTCAGTCCGTAAGTGGCTTGTGAGGAGCAATTCGGAAGTTTATTATGAAGTAATAACAGAGCCGGGCTTATGCGGGCTATTTTGAGTGTATATGCTTTCTAACAAGGAATGCGGGCTTAATATGTAAGCACATACAGCTGTATCTTAGTGTATAATAATGGGTTTGGGTAGAATTATGGTAACGCCGCACGTCGGCCCAATGGTATCTTACAAGAGCAAAACGATAGCGATACAGAAGTTTTAGAGCATTTGGCGGTTTTTTTTTTAAATAAGTGCATTTGACAAACAGCGAGCGATTAGCAAACGATTGTGTATATACCCATTCTGTAGGCAATTCCGACTTTTATGACCTAAAGCGTTTGATCGCGCGATGATTGCTGTTTGCTGTTTCTTACGTAATAAGCCTGGTGTTTCGGTCGTGAGATCAAATCGGGACAAGTACCAATGTAACTTTTTCAATTCATGTGTAGGTTTACTAAAATTATCTTAGATATCGGTGAAGGAAAACATCGTAATGAAACTGGACTTAGGGTTAAAGCCGGATAGGTACTTGCCACACTTTTTGAAATCACTGTCTAGCTCAAAAGCAAAATACTTTATTTGTAATACTGGTATTTTGATTTTTTTTCTACAAATTTAGCGATTGTTGCGGACCTCTATATTTTGGAACATCTATCCCTCCTATGTAGCTGCCTAAACGACGTAAATAATGTTTAGGGTAGATGCTCCAACGAGAAATAGTGCGTCTAACCCGCAAAAACATTGATCTCATTTTGCCTTTCCATGCAATCGCGCAGAGACATGAGACGCGGTCAACTTAGTGATAGTTGGAGAATCTTTCGATAGATTAATAATATAAAATGTGAATCATCCGCGAAACTAGAGTACCTTATTACAATCGGGGCAACTATACCCCTGGGGCTATCCTGGTTGTACCCTATAGTACTGAAATCGCCAACCAGTCTTGAACAATCGTGCTGACTGGTGATGAATGCTAGTGCCTTCTATGCATGAGAAGAGGCCTTTGCCCTCCAGTGGAACACTGACAGGCTAGGAATGGGTTTAAGAGAAAGGCTTACCAAGTATATATTGTTTTTTACTCCAGATAAGAAATTGGATATCATCAGCTTTCTTTTGTTTCACCATCTTGTTCCTAACTTGTTTGTATTGTTTTTATCTTCAAATATATGAAAATCACAGACATGAATCTAACTAGAGAACGCAAGTCCCTCCATCTGTATAAAAACCAAGCGTGCCACGTTTTCGAAAACAATTTAAAAACAAATTTACTTACTAATGAAAGAAAACATTTCCAATACTTTGGCCAACATTTTCTATACATTCTTTCAAATCAAATCAAATATGTTTATTTGTTCGAATATGGTAAAAAAGATGTTACAATATTGGTTCCAGCATATCCTGCCATAATATGGCGTACAAATATTTATTAATAATTATGTATTATAGTATATAATAATTGAAAATGTATTGCAGTAATAATAATGAAGAAAAAATAAAAAATTGTATTAAATTAGTAACGACTTATCTTCTAAATATTCTTGAACACTGTAGTAATTTTTCGCCAATAACAGTCTGAACAATACCCTTTTGAACAACGGCAATGGCAAATCTTGAGTATTATATGGTAAATGATTATATATAATCATTGCCATGCAGTAAGTATTTCTTTTAAATAGCGTTAATTTTATTTGGGGTAATTTCAATTTGTCTTTGTGTCGTGTTCTACTATTTATTTTGTAACTGTTTTTTTCGAAAAGATTATATTTTGTTTTTACAAAAATGCATGTTTCAAAAATATAAAGACATGGTAACGAGCGTATTTTCAGTTTTTGAAATAATGGTTTGCAGCTATCCAAAACGTGGGCTCCACATATTGCCCGGATGCATTTTTTTGTCCTTTAAAAACTCTTTGCACGTCTACTGAGTTCCCCCAAATTATAAGACCATATCTGAGTACAGATGCTACATAAGCATGGTAAGCAACCATTGCGGTATTAAGATTAACTGTTTGCCTTATTCTTTTCAGGACAAAGCGATCTATTTTTTTGACTATTTTATCTATTTGTGGTTTCCAACTACAATTCTTGTCCACAGTTATACCTAAGAATACACATTCGTTAACAGGGTTTAAGGGGACATTATTATACTGAATGTCTAGGCTATCTGTGTTTGTGTTGAGTGCTCGAAATTTGATTATATTTGTTTTTGACATATTTATCTTTAAATTATGTTTTTCTAGCCATTTTATTGCCTTGTCTAATGCGTTAACAATTCGTTTTTCCAAGTCTTTGTTATCGTCGCTTTTAATAATCAATGTTGTGTCATCAGCAAATAGTATGCACTCTTCATTAATCGCCTCTGGTAGGTCGTTGATGTATACTAGAAAGAAAAGAGGGGATAAAATTCCTCCTTAAGGTGTACCGACGTTGTTTTTTCTCTATTTTGATCTATATATTATTTGTTCATTTTGACAATTTCTTGTTATTTCTACGCATTGGAGACGGTCGGTAAGAAAGCTTTTGATCCACTCGTTGGCCTTCCCGCGGATTCCATAGTGAGAAAGTTTTGACAATAAAGTTTCATGACAGACAAAGTCAAAGGCTTTTGTCATGTCTAGAAAGACACAGCCTATTTTGGATTTTTGGTTGAGACTTTCGGTTATTTGTTTAATTAAGGAGAAACATGCTGAAGCGGTAGAACTCCCTTTCCTAAAACCGAACTGTTCTTTTTTAAGGATGTCACATGATGTCAAAAAGTTCTCTATTTTATTACACATAACCTTCTCGAATATTTTCGATAATATAGGGATTAAAGTGATTGGACGATAGTTACTCATATCAGATCTTAAGCCTTTCTTGTATAAAGGTTTGACGATAGACATTTTCAGTCGTTTTGGGAAGGCTCCTTCCCCTAAGGATAAATTTATGATGTAGCTTAAAGGCGAGACTAAACTGGATGCACATATTTTTAATACTTTAGTATTTAAGTCATCATAACCAGTTGAGTTCGTATTTTTCAGATTATGAATTAATTTATACACATCTGTTTCATCTACTGGTGTCAGGAAAATACTTTTAGGATTCTGAGGAATTGTAAAATTAATATTCTGATTATTTTCTCGTTGATTTTGGGTCGTATTTGTTAGGGATATGTAGTAGTTATTGAAGAGGTCACAAATATGGTTAGGGTTGTCATACATTTTATTATTGTTTTGTATTGTGTCTATGTCAGAGTAACTTGTCGTATTATTAACATCTGCTTTAATTAAATTCCATGCTGCTTTACTTGCATTTTTTGCTTTGTTGATGTACTGTAAACTATTAATTTGTTGCGCATTTTGTATACATTTTTTTAATATTCGAGTATAGTCGACATATTTTTTTTTGTTTTGCTTTACAGCTCAATATGGCATACAAAGGCATTTTTATAGATTTCCGTGCATTTCCAGTGCCGATAATGCTAAATGAAAAGCTCAGATTACGATCAATGATCGTAACTTGACTCCGTTTTTTGGCACGCGAAGTACATACAATCGCGTCATCTAGTTAGATTTATGTCTGTGATGAACATAGATATCAGTAAGATTGACAGAGAGATAGGCTCTGTGCGTAGTGAGTAGACAAGTATATTGTACAAGTATTTTCTAAGGAAAGAACAATGGTAGGTGCCCACACATTGTTTTAGCTGAGATTAAATTCCTACGTCCTTAAATGAAAAATATCTGGTTTAACTCAGGGTGATGTTCTAAATTAGTTTGTGCAAGAATTTTTGTTCGAGAATGTCGAGGATAATAGATATTCAGTCATAAACTTTTGTAGGTTATGTCTGGGTAACTTTTAATACTGTGTTTAATATGTAATATTATTCAATTTCGTGAAGTAAAAATAACGTATTACTATTTCACTTACCAAGTTATTTCAGCATGAAATGTATAATTTACTCTTTGGAAAGAGTATATTTATTTAAATTAAGCGACTTTGACGTGTATCAACAACAAAGCTATATTTTTTTTGACTTGGATAATAGTCTTTTTGCCAACCATTAATTGAAAGTAATTCAATTATTTCTACTACACTAAAATATTCTTACCTACCTGCAAGGAACATCTACACTTAGACATAAACTGTATTGTTAACTCATTTACTGCAATAAATACAATAATTATATTATTACTTAATATAGTTACTACTTATCACTTAGCAGAAAAATTTTTAATGGCAACACTAAGCTAAAGAAATTAACTAAAAAATCAAATAACTTTTTATTTATTATGATTTTTTTATCCATTTTGAACCAGCCCAATTATACTTTAAAAAACGTAGACAATTAATAGAATGTCTTTCGTATTTAACTCACTTTCAGACGCTCAAATTTAAGTCAGCTAAGATTTCGCCATTGTTCTTTCAAGTGCAAGTATTAGTACTTGCAAAAATCGCTTATTTATGTGATATAAATTGTATCGCGTCGAGTTATCAAGAAGTTCACTTAGATATTCAGATGTCATGTCTGTGACCTGTGAGTTTGTTTCGGCCTTTCTTTTCAGAGCACTCTGTGAAGAAAGGCCGACCTCATCTAGTTTAAAAAAATATGATAGATATGTAAAAGTGTTTGTACAAATCAACTTACAATTTTTTTATAATTTTACAATGCATGTCCTCGAAAAGAGCGGTTTTCCAAGCAGCCAAACTGTGCGGAAAGTGTCACTTTTTTTCACTAGTGCTTTTTACTTTCCTGTACTTTTTTAATTCTTAACTCCAACGTCAGCCCGACGCATAGTTTTTATTATTTGAGAAAAGTTTTAAAAATTAGTTATGTACAGATTATCATTCATATAAAAGGTAAAATAAAACTAATACTTTATTTAAGGCGTTTTTAATTACTCTAGATTTAGTTTTTGATCAATAAATTAATTTTAAATATTCATTAAATATGTTTGGCAGAACGTATATTTTGCTCGTGCCTTATTGCGTTACGATGTGAAAGCAATTCGCACATGCGCAGTAGATATGCCCGAGGAACTATTAGTTAATCTGTGGATATGTTGAACGCGCTTGAATAAGCCCGCCATTTTATTAATTTCATTTTATTAATTTTGTTTGTTTCCTCGCACAATGCATAGTAAAATGTTGTATGATACACGTACGTAAGATGATTTCCGACTTGTGTCGATTTATCCACTCACTCGCTTCGCTCGCTCGTGAATAAAAATGCCACTCATCGGAAATCACCTACCTTCCGCACTTGTAGCATAAATAACTATTTCATTACATTTATTGTTTACAAACATTCGAAAGCATTTGTACTACTCAGAAAAGTATTACTGAAACAATTGAAGACAGATACTAAAATGTCTCGACGACCTAGGACGGACTCCTCTGGCCCAGAATGACGACGAGAGTCAACCATAAATAATGGGATATGTTTAGGCACAGAAATTCAAAATTAACAATTCAATCTTTCTTCAGTGACTAGTGATGCATATTTTGTTAAAAACCTAATGGAAGTTGGAAAAAATCCAACTACATGGATGGATGGTTGTTTGTTAATCAATCACTTCAGAAGGGCTAGACGGATCTGTATGAAAATTGGCACAGAGGTAGATTACAGTTCAGAATAGCACATAGACTAGACACCTTTCTTTATATCCACGTAAGCGCTGTCGCGGGCAACAGCTAGACTTCGTAATTTATTCATTTATTTCTCACAAGCGGACGCCTCGCGGTTTCACCCGCGTAGTTTCAGTTCCCGTGGGAATTCAGGGATAAAAAGTATAAGCCTTTGTCACCCGGGGATAGTGTAGCTTCACAACGGTGAAAGAATTTTTGAAATCGGTCCAGTAGTTTTTAAGTTTATTCGTTACATACAAAAATACAAATCTTTCCTCTTTATAATATTTTTATTAATTATCATAGTATATACATAGATTTATTTTGTCAAAAAGTAAAACATCATGTAGTCGCTTCAACGTACTAAAAAACGTTACGTAAACTTATTCAGAACTAGCTTCTGCCCGCGCGCTTCACCCGCGTAAAAAGTGTTTTATTATCCCAAGTGAATACAAACTAGCCTATTTCATTTCATCTTAATCGGTTCAGTAGATCCAGAGATTACCCCCTACAACCTCACAAACTTTCATCATCATCATAAGCCTTCTGATGTTCCCACTGCTGAGACACAGGACTCCTCTCTGTGAGAGGGTATAGGCCGTAATCTACCACGCGGGCTCAATGTGGGTTAGTGGATGTCACATGTACTTGAATTTTTGTTTCTAGGATATGCCGGTTTCCTCACGATGTATTCCTTAACCGTTTTGAGAGCAGTGATGATGAAATAATTTACACAAAGTAAAGCGCCTGCCTGGGTTTGAACCCACGACTTGCAACTTGTACGTCGCGGTCGATACCACTGGGCTACCATTGCTCTCTAATACTAACTACACAATTTAACTATTTAAAATATTAGTATTCAGAATAACTTAGCATGTCTATTTAGCTTAGCTAGGAACGTCACATCTCATTCCGCGGAGAAAAAAAAAAACATTTTGTTTTTTTGGGCAAAGAAAAAGCAAAAATAAAAGCAATGCTCCATTCACATTATGCGTTTAAAACGTGTACACGGTACGGTAGGTAGGTAAGCGAGAACGCGTTTACATGAAATTGCCTAGTCGATTTACATACTCACATAGTGTTACGTTCAATGTGCATATTTAAGATAAGACGAAAAACCACGAAATACGAGTAGTATTTGTTAGCAGGCATAGTGCTTTTACCTTTTTTAGGGTTCCGTACCCAAAGGGTAAAAACGGGACCCTAATACTAAGACTCCGTGGTCCGTCTGTCTGTCTGTCTGCCTGTTTGTCACCAGGCTGTATCTCATGAACCGTGATAGCTAGACAGTTGAAATTTTCACAGATGATGTATTTTTGTTGCCGCTATAACAACGAAAAAACATAATAAAATTAATATTTAAGAGGGGGCTCATACAACAAACGTGATTTTTTGCCGTTTTTTTGCGATAATTGTACGGAACACTTCGTGCGCGAGTCCGACTTGCACTTGGCCGGTTTTGTCTGTGTAAATGTGATAAAAACAAGATTAGCTGTTTTTAGCTTCACATAAAAATGGTACTAAATATATATGATAAATGCTTTTACAGTGTACTGCAGTTTTTGGATTATAAATTGTAAAGCGGTACTCGTAGATGATAAGAATGATATTAAAATATAATGTTCCAATTTCAATCTATGTGTTATAATTTATTTTCAATTTAATAACAATTTTTGTTAATTTACTTTACTTTTTGCAGGCATTTTGACTTTAAATGATCTAATAACTTCCATGACTAATTTGCACGCCAAAATTAAAGGCAGAATAAGAGATCTGTAATTATTGCTTAAGAACTTTCTGTACCTTATTGAGGCAAATAACTGATTTTGATTTGACAAAGGTAAGAAATGATCTTGTAAAGGGGGTGTTATCCGCTACGTTAGATTTTTAATGAACATCTATTTATTTTAAGGATCCGTCCCTCAAAAGGAAAAAAGGAACCTTTATAGAATCACTTCGTTGTCTGCCTGTCAAAACCCTTTTCCTCTAGAACAAGCGTGGAATCGAGTTGAAATTAACATCAAATTCTCGGGTACTTAGATCAAACTTGTAACGCAACGCATCAAAAGATAAGGTTGATGTTTATGCCGCATATTTTGACACTCCAAATGAATCAAAATTTAGGGTCCCGTTATAAAATATACAAAAAAAACATAATAAAAAAACAAAACCGGCAAGTGCGAGTCAGACTAGCGCGGGGACGTTAACGAGCTAGACAAAATGGTCCACACTATGATTAAAAGAAACAGCTGGCAGTCACAGAGGGAACCTAAGTGGAATGATGTAGACTTTAAGCAGGTCTATCGGTAATAGTTTTTGAATTTGGAAGGAAGAAAAGTAAAATTTGTTAAAAGACCTTCTTTTGTCCCTGTGCCCTTCATAAGATCTCAAGTTGAGTAAGACGTAAGTAAAAACAATTACCACATGTTCAGATTGAACTAAGTACATAGTAGTAAGTAAATAGAAATGCAGGCAATCTAGTTTATTTTGTTGTCAGTACCTACGTACGACAAACTCTAGACAATACACCATAAATAACCACGTTTTAAAATCACCTTGTGTGTTAATATATTGCTAACAATGTTGGTTTAATAATAACGTATCTATAAAGCAAACAGTAATAAAAGTGTCATTAATTTTAAATATATAACCGAAAACAACCATAAATTGTAAAAAGACGTATTAAGTTACAACGAAAACACATTTCATAATGTGCCTTTTATATTCTTATTTACCTAGTTGTGAGCATTTATCATTATTTCTATCAAGTAGGTACCTGCTAAGAAACGCAGCCAGTCTGTATTAAAACAAAAGAATCGCTTTAAAAATAAACAGACATTCAAAGAGTGTCGGGGTCGAGAAAAGGAACATTGAGTTGTATTTAAATTGTATTAGAATTGAAAATTGAAAACACTTTTGAATTAAATTCCCAGTACTGATTCTGTTGATTGTCAATATTATTAACATTCGAGGCTCTATAAATCTTATTTTTGACGTAATGAGCAATTTTCGTATGCTTACGCACATTGACAATGGAAGTAGGATGGTGACAAAGGGGAGTTATGTGTATACAGCTTTTTCGAATGCTTTGTTTGTCTGAGCACACGCGGTTTTATACAATAAAGAGGGCTCTGAAATGATCAGTGTTGTGTGAAACACCGTCGTTGTAGCTGACGCGTGACGATGCAGTCTATAGTGATATTATTTTGCGCTGTGCTTTTTTGCTCTCAAATTGTCGGTAAGTTACCTTCACGATCTTTGTCTTAGTTGTATATCTCAATAATTTGGTGTCTTAATCCCAGTAATATAATTGTGCCAATTTAGTAACGTAAGTTTGTTTTTTTCAGATTCGATCTCTCGTCGTGAGAGTCGTCCCCGATACATAGAAAACTCGCCACCCAATTGGCAAGTTGACCAAAATGCACAGACTGCACAGAATTGGCAAGTTGACCAAAATGCACAGAATGCCGATTATAACGATTACACACCAAAACGAAATGTAAAAACACTGCCAAATCCGGCAATTGATCAAGAAATCTCTCAAAATTATTATTCAGATAAAGGATTATATGATGGGGGCAGATTGGTTAACTCACCCATAGTCGAATCATATCCATCTCAAGTTATATTAGACAACCACCAGTTTAGAAAAAATAACTGGCGACCACAAAGTCAATTTAACAACTTCGCTTCAAACTCAGTCCCTATCCCGATAGACAATGGAAGTCCTTCAGTCAGTACTGTTCAAGAACCTTACGAGAGTCCACTTCAATATTTCGCGTCTAGAAACCGACAAGACTATCAGCCGGATAGGTCATACTTAGCAAGAAACCCATTTAAATATCCTACGGCAGACAATGCTGGAGATAGATTTGATGCCAATTCCGGATTCGGATCAAGTGGCCAGGAACGGCCTTACGAAAATTACATGACACGATCAGATTTAAGTAGTCCTGCACATTCATCTAATTACGGGGATAATTCCAATTACAATTCAGACTCTAGTTCAAACAGTAACTCCGAAAGTTACAATGAAGGAATAGCCCTAGCATCTCAAATAAAAGCAAAACTAAATAGACACGCAAACAGATTGCCATCCCAAACTGGAAAAAACTATAACGAACCTCCTGCTGGCATTGGTACAGGCGCTTTGGAAAACCGGTCTGGAAATATATACAGTAAAGACTCTAGTTCAAACGATGACTCCGAAAGTTACAATGAAGGAATAGCCCTAGCATCTCAAACAAAAGCAAAACTAAATAGACACGCAAACAGATTGGTATCCCAAACTGGAAAAAACTATAACGAACCTCCTGCTGACATTGGTAACCTTGGAACTTTGGAAAACCGGTCTGGAAATATATTTAGTAATACTGCACCAATAATACATTATGATGATGAATTGATTGCTGCAACTGATAATTACAGTAAACGTTCTAGACCAGGCAATGGCCCTGTACCTTATGAGATAATCGATGAAGATCAAGCTGCAGCACCAAAAGCTAAACCAAGACCTATAGGAGGCCGAAGGCAGAAAAACCCTACGCATGTAAATATTGACAAGCAGGCTGTCATTAGTAACGTTTTATCCGATACGTCTCTAGCCCGCAAAAACGCACGTAACATGGACGATTCTTATGACGGTATACCAACTGGGATAAAGGAACAATCAGGAAATTATGAATATAGATCTGGTGGTTTTTCTCCTTCAAATACTGATCTAAACCATAATATATATCAGAAAGCCTTAGGAATTAAGGGTGAGTACTTTACAAGCTAACAGTTTTTACAAGCTTTTATTTACTTTCATCTGTCCGGTGTCACATTTGATTCACTTCCCAGTGTCTGAACAGCTCAACTGTTTGATTCTCGTGACGATGCAATGTTTTATAAAAAGGTTTATTTAAAAAATAAACACAGTGACAAAAATGTTTGTAAATTATGTCAATGCAGATGATACGTAAAAGTTAAATGTTCATATTCTTTGTTTACATTTATTAATCGCAGCGTAGTTTTCTCAAATTATAAGACTGATTTTATTATATCTTTCAGATATAAAATTAAACAAACTTGTAACACAACCGGAAATGCAAAAAATGTTGTCAGAATCTGACAGCCGTTTTCTAATTATTCATCCAAATGGAACTGTTGAAAATGTGGATAAGATCGATCTCGATTCCCAACAAAATTCACTCCGTCTCGTGAACACCAAACATAATTATGTTGCTGACACGGAAGGTGACGGAACACAGTCACCAGACAATGTACAAAATAATATTGCCAAGACTTCTGTACCTAAGGATGAATCTCCATTACCTACGAATAAGCAACCAGCGCATGTGAACCAAACCAATCCAGCAGAAGAATCCAATTCAAAACTTCCAATTAAAGATTTGCCAGGTGATCAGAGTAATTTGAACATGCTGACTCCGCTCGTAAATCAACCAGGAGAAGTTAATGACACAAACTCATCATCTCCAAGAGAAATAAAGCCAGCTGTTGATAAAACCATTTTACCTTCGAATGAAAATCAGCTAGTTGATTATAATACTTTTAAACAATTGTATCCACATACAAGACACCAAACACGTCGTAATAAATTGAAGCACCCACATGGAATTCAACTAAAAAATGATAATGATTCAAGACCATCCTCACCAAATGAAAAGCAACCATCAGGTGATAACAATGCCCAGCTTTTACCTTCAAAGGAAGAACAGTCCACTGTAAGGCGTACACACAGAACTCACCATGCACATAGTAAATCAAAATCCTCGAACGGAAATCCACCAGCAGAAGGTAATGATTCAAGCCCTTCGAATGCAGATCAAAATCAACTGTCAGATGCTAAAAATTCCAAGCCTTTGCCTTCGAAGGAAAATCAGTCAGAACATGATAGTAATGCCAAGCCTTCTGGTGAAAGTCAACAAGGAGATGGTAACAAATCTAAACCATTGAATTCACTAAAAAGGAAATGGAACCATCATATTAAATCAAAACCTTTGCCAGTAAATCAGTCAGCAGATGATGACACTTCCCCTGAAAATAAACTAGGGGCTAATAATAACCCTGACTTATGGTCTGATGATGAAAATCAGGCACATGATGAAAATCAGACAGAAGGTGAAAACCGACCAGAAGATGATAAAACATCAAAACCATTGCGTCCATATGAAAAGCAGTCAACTGGTGATTCAAAACCAACTCTTCCTGGTGTAAGCAAAACTGATGAACAATCTGATTCTACGACATTCTCTGCAACTGCATCTAATGAAACTACATCACCTAAACCAAAGAAACATACATACAGACACCAACATCAGCAGCCTACAACAAGTTCACCGAGTGAGTATAGCTTATTTCTTTGTTTAGAACATAACATCTAATCAATACTTATAATAAATCTGTAGAAAAGTCGTTTTAGTACATCGAAAATATTTCCAAAAAAAATTGCCAGGTAAAGGAGAGCATTTTTGTCTGTTGATCTGTTCATTTGTGCACGTATCACGTAAAATTTACCTTAATTTACGAAACCAATGTAGATAACTTTTATACATAAAACATGTGCGTAACTTAAAGTATTACTTAGTTTCATCGCAATCGCATCGCAATCTCTATCAAAAGTTAGATGAATTTTAAGTGTTCAAGAAGTAAAATATCGCAACATTCGCAATTCAGATACTCGGACTGTTGAATTCCATATTCGATAGATGGCGTTGTGCATTTCGCGTCATTTTCTGAATGGCGTTCTTAAGATTTTCCGCGGCAGAATGACCATAGAAAAAAAATTTAGGTAGTTAGGTTCCTAAAACCCGCCCGCCGCGCCCCCATGCGGGGACGCAGCGAACCACCCCCTAGTTCGCTGCATCGTCGTCGTCAACTCTCTATGTCGAATTAACGATATATCAATGGCTATTTCAAGGGCTATTTCAAGTGTGGCTAGAGTAAAAATAATAATTCGGGACCAAGGCACGAGACTAAAAAAATACGTTTTATGAGATTTTAGGACTCTATACACACTACTAATGATAAAAGTGGTGGCAACACTTAAGGTTGCGAGTTCGAATCACAGCTATGGATAGGTATTTTTTAATCGTCTTTCCAAAAAGGAGGCGGTTCTATGTTCGACATTGTTTCTTTTTGTTTATGTTCACCGATATCTCCGTTCATTGTGGACCGATTTTGATTTTTTTTATTTTGTTTGAAAGATTATGTTCCCAAATTAGTCCCATTTTAATTTGGTGAAGATCTGATGTATAACTTCGGAGATATACAATGGAACTCTTCAATAAATGCCAGCAATTCTCTCGGGATTGCTGCAACCGCTTGTCTGTTTATTGTTTATACCATTTCATAACATAACATAACATAACGCCAGTAAGCTCTCATGGGGTACGCAGATGTGTACAGTTCACCTTGATGCACCCTCATTTCAACGGTTATGATTAAGTTTTATGATATTTTCGGGTAATCTATTCTGGTATTAAAGGTACCTTACTAAAGAACTTGCCTAATAAGGTACAACTAAAAAGTTAAAAGTCAAAAATCTTTTTTGGAAAAATACTACCGAGTTCCTAATAAAAACACAACAAAGTAAAAAATTAAAACCTTAACTCAATACTCAAATTGGTACGTAGGTACCACCGACTTCCAAAAATCAAGTAATTTTTTACTGTGTAGTGTTTTTATTTAGAAGTCGGTAGTATTTTGTTTGTTTGTAGTATTTTGTATTTTGTCGGAAGTTTTCTTATGTTTTCGTTTCGGTGTGGTTTTCTGGAGTGCTACTAGATGGCGCGCAGCAAATCCGTCCTCACTTTTTTTGTATGAAGTCGATATTCCTCTCCCTAGAGTAAATAGTATTCTGTGCAGTGAACGCTCGATCTAGGTAGGTAGAAAGGTAAGCAAGGTAGGTACGAAAGAAAAGTGTTTATTGTCACAAAACATACAATATAAGAACAAGCTTATGCTAAACTCTATAGTAGAGCAGGCGGGCAGGCCAGGTAAGTAGGGTAAGTGCAGGTAGGCAGGTAGGATATGCAGTTAACGGGCGCGTAGCCGCTGGCACAGCTAGTACTAAATAAGATCAATATAATTGAACAAATGGATTGAATTTTTACAGTTGTTTACACTACTACACCAAGTTCAGAGAAAACTTCAGAGGACCAAATTATTACTTTATCACCTATAGAACAAGTAACTGATAACGTAAGCGATGTACAACCAGTAACAACTACGACTACTACAGCAAAACCTATTGAAACCCTCGGTAAAACAGATACCACTAAATACGCCAACAATAATCAAGATGATGACCAGGAGGATGCAAGCTCATCTTCTGAAGATTTAGAGACTTTAGATAAACTCCAGAAAACTGCAACTACAGAATCTCCAAGCAGCTCAACTACACCGACAGACATTACAACCGATGATAAAACAACAAAAGAAACTCCAGAAAGTAAGGATACCCAAACTAACGATAAAGCCATCAAAAGCCAAGGTAACAACGGAAAAAATGATATTCAAACAGGTAAGGGAAACCGCATTTGTAGTAAATATTTCTGTATATAGGAGTCAAAAACTGCTCAAATGTCAGATAAAAATACTTTTGACGTGGTAACCATGTCGAAAGAATGTAAATTTGCTTTCATAAGGAAGGGACGCCACCCAAAAAGTATAATAACAAAATGGGGGTATACAGTTTGGTGTTGCAGTTCTATATCTATAATCGACATCCAAAATTTTATTACACGACTTTATAGCTAAAGGATAAAACAATTAGTTGAATAATTTAAAAAATAACAATAAAACACGGACACCCGAAGGCTCGTTACAGATACCTATTCATGTAAAACACACAGCCGCATCCCCATTTTTTGTTGCTCTTGTATGTTTACTGCATAACGTTGCTGTTCGATTTAATTTGCAAGCTGATAAAGCTTCAATATTTTTAGTTCAATCAGCTGTGTACGATTCAAGTGAATTGTTAGATACAAATACTGATGTTCCGGCCGAAAGTGATGATTATTCGCCTGTCACAACGTCACCTTCAGTACACAACGATGTAGATTCAGGTGATGCTTCTGGTGATAACACATTAGAACTCGAACAACCCGAGACTGACGTAACAATAACAGTCAGCAGTAGCAAAGCTAATGATTCTGAAGATGAAATTATCACAATAAATATTGAAATCTCGGAAAGTACAGGTGATGCCCCTCCATATTTATAATGATTCTTCGGAATCTTTGTTACCCTTTGAGTTGAAAAATATTAATACGAATTCTACTGATACAGGTTTGTCCGGTAAGAACAAAACTCTTGTAGTTAGCATCGATACAGATAATGACGACAATGATGACGCCAAAACACCAAAATCATTTGGTTCCGGGAGTCAATCCTCTGATTGTAACAAGGATCATGACGATGGCAGAGGCAAGAATCTCGAAATCGGTATACACTTCGTTGTTTTATTAATTAAATTTATTGAATAAGTATAAAGTATTTAAATGACTGTAATACGACTAATGTTTGTTTCAGATATGTCAAATATTCAAGGGGAGCCAACAATATGGATAAGAACAACTAACCAAGATTTTATCGACAAGTTGACGGATAAGAATGATACATCGTTCGATATAGTATACTTTTTCAATAATGTCAATCAACCTGCTATAGAAAGAGTGAAGGAAACCACAATACACTGTAACGGGACCGTTGTCATAGAATCCAAGGATATTACATATGCAAACAAAGATGGTAATTTTAAGCACATTTACAAATAAAATAATTACTAATGCCATAGTCGTCACAATCTAAGAAGTCCGTTGACGTTTCTCATTTTGCATGCAATGAAAAATCTAATTCATAATCCTAATGTATAGAACAGAGAAAGAGGCGTTTTTCTGTTCTGTGTATGTAATACACTACACTATAATAACGAGTATCATTCGCAATCATCAAGTTTAATTATTATTAAGTACTAGCTGACCCGGCAAACTTTGTTTTGCCATAAAAACACCAAACATTTACCTACCCTACCTACCCTACCTTACACTACCTACCCTACCCTACCCGACCCTACACTACCCTACCCTACACTACCCTACACTACCCTACCCTACACTACCCTACACTACCCTACCCTACACTACCCTACCCTACACTACCTTCCCTACCCTACGCTACACTAACCTACCCTACACTACCCTACCCTACACTACCCTACCCTACCCAACCCTACATTACCCTACCGTACACTACCCTGCCCTACACTACCCTACCCTACACTACACTACCCTACCCTACACTATCCTACCCTACTACCCAAAAAAAAAAAATTATACGTAAAAACCATCTTTGAAATTCAACGAACATTTAAAAAAAAAAAAATGGCCAAATTGGTCCAGGCGTTGTTGAGTTATGCGCTTACCAACACATTTTGTGAGATTTTTATAGCTGTCAAAACGGGCCTTTTATTTTTTGACTACTTTGGCTGCCGCCCGCGTGAAATTAGTACTTCTCCTAATATCTTTGTTATTCTGATTATAAGCTATATTTCTGTAAAGTTTCATCAAAATCCGCTCAGTGGTTTTTGCGTGAAAGAGTAACAAACATCCATCCTGCCATCCATCCTCACAAACTTTCACGTTTTTAATAGTAGTAGGATATTTGTGTCATGTTCCACTAATTCTGAGTTTATTTCATACGAAATGGTAAATACTAAATAATGCCGGTAAAAAGACTGTGAAACGAACTGTTTCACAGTCTTTTCACCGGCATTATGCTCAAGAGAGATTTTTATGTAATAAATTAAATAGTGTGATTTATAAAGTTGTTATTAGAACTTGATGAACAACGTATGTCTTTAATTACAGATCCAACACCGACTATAACGAAGACGACGCAAACGATTCAAATCGAAGATTATAAACGATTTGGTCTAGATCTATCTTAATTTAGTGACTAACACTAACATACCTACTGGTTTTTTAACATATTTTGTTTTATTCAATTTGATTTGATTTTCATTCCTTACACCTTATAAAAATTTAATTATTATATATTAAAACTGTAACCGCAAGATCAGTGTTGTTTATTTTTTTACAATGCATGTCCTCGAAAAGAGCGGTTTTCCAAGCAGCTAAACTGTGCGGAAAGTGTCACTTTTTTTCACTAGTGCTTTTTACTTTCCTGTATTTTTTTAATTTTTAACTCCAACGTCAGCCCGACGCATAGAGTTTTTATTATTTGAGAAAAGTTTAAAAAATTAGTTATGTACAGAATATCATTCATATAAAAGGTAGAATAATATAAAAAAGTAATTAAAACGCCTAAAATGAAGTATAAGTTTTAACTTATACTTCATTTTAGGCGTTTTTAATTACTCTAGATTTAGATTTTGATCAATAAATTAATTTTAAACATTAATTAAATATGTTTGGCAGAACGTATATTTTGCTCGTGCCTTATTGCGTTACGATGTGACAGCTATTTGCACATGCGCAGTAGATATGCCCGAGGAACTACTAGTTAATCTGTGGATATGCTGAACGCGCTTGAATAAGCCCGCCATTTTATTAATTTCATTTTACTAATTTATTTATTTCCTCGCACAATGCATAGTAAAATGTTGTATGATACACGTACGTAAGATGATTTCCGACTCGTGTCGATTTACCCACTCACTCGCTTCGCTCGCTCGTGAATAAAAATGCCACTCATCTGAAATCACCTACCTTCCGCACTTGTAGCATAAATAACTATTAGTTATTTGTCCACCTACGGTTTTGTACTTCTGTTTCTAAACGCAGTAGGATCAACTAAAGCGGAAAAGTCAACTTATTTACATATTTTAGTTATTTTTCTACCTTATCATCATCAGCCTTTAAATGTTCCTACTGCTGAGACATAGGTAACCTCTCTGTGAGAGAGAAAATGGGCCTTAATTCCACCACGCGGGTCCAGTGCGGGTTTGTGGATGTCACATGTTTTCGAATTTTTAGTTCTAGGTAGTACGATGTTTTCCTTCACCGTTTTTTGGGGCAGTAATGATGAAATAATATACACAAAGTAAAGCATCTACCTGAATTCAAACCTATGTCCTACGACTCATAAGTCGGGGCCGTTACTATTGCGCCACCACTAGTCCTAATGTTCTACCTGACCGTGCTCTCGATTTTTTTCGTAATGAAAAGTAAGGCTTTGATATTGTTTTGACCTAAACATTTACTTCATCATCATCATCATTTCAGCCGAAAGACCTTCCCAACTATCACCATATTGACCGATCCGAGCGTCTCGCATCAAGCGTCCCCGAAACCTTCACCAGGTCATCTGTCCACCATTTACTTAGTGCTATTTGAATCTTACCTAAACTTTTCTAGACGTATAATTAGGTAGTAGTAGTAGGTCATCGGTCGGTACAGCAATATATTTAATTTGTCCTTTAAAGGTCAATCCTACCGCACTATTCCCACTGCATCTTCTGAAAGCCAGAATCAACAGTGGTGACCACCAGAAAAGCGCCGAGGCAATGAAGCTCGACGAAGTCCCTTTAAAGGACAAAATAAAATCAAGTTCAAAGCGTTGAAATATAAGGAGTATAAAAAAAACACTTTTAAACATGATATTTTGTCAAGAGATATCCCCAACATTTGTCAGTAAAATTTGGCGAATACCTACATTATAGTTGTAGAAAATAAATATTCGCGCCGGTATAAATGGTGCCTGTCCAGCACGGCTGCGACCCTATAAAAACAAATGACTGCGATTAATATTCACCATCTCTCATCATGAACCATTTGCTTTGTTCGCATATGATATAGTGCTGTAAGATACAATGATTTGCATCAAAAAGTACAGATCCAAATATTCTCTTTCCTCCGTGACGTAATTTTGTATAAATACGCTGGCGAAGCCGCTGACAAAAATTAGTAGTTACATAATTACACTCTGGTTCAAACCCAAACGAGTTCGAATGTCACCTTGCAATTATTACTGGAATACAATCTTATTTAGGCAATCGATTTAAGGAATTATGTAAGGTATTATGGAATATTCGCTCCATTGAAGAAGAAAATTAGAGAGCTTGTCATTCCCAGTCTTTCTAATGATTTAAAACGTTCGTGAGAATGACCCTTAGACGAAGGGAATGAAATAGGAGCTATTCCATTGTTCGCAAACAAAGAAATAATACAAAAGATTATTACAGTTTTTGTCTGTGTGTGAGCTAGAACAGATTTTTGTGTTAAAATTTCCCCAAACTGGTGTGAAAAATTGCTTTACCGATATTTATATCCCTTATATAATAACACGTAAAGGAAAATTTAAATACCTACTCCAGCAAACGGTATTAACTGACAATTTGGTCTTGTGGGCGCTTGCACTTCTGCTGAGGGTGTAGTCCTGGGTTGATGCACGGGATCATTAATTTCCCCCTATTAGGTGGGAATTAAAGCATAACTGCCGTAATGTGGGTGTACTGTAGGTGCACGGTGCACTTCTGGCGACATATTCCAAATTAGGCACCCGCTTTAACGGCACCTGAGGCCATATCACATACGGCACCTATTGATTTTTCGCAGGTGCCAAATTTGGAATAATTTATTATTTAAAATGATTCCACATTTGGCACTTACGGATCAGTAGGTTAGTACCTACGCACACCTAACACTAGTGTGTTGGGACGTTGTTGGGGTCCGTGCCCACTCGACTCGATTAGAATCAATCCGAAGAATAATACCAGATGGTTTACTACGAATTCAGTACCATTTGTACAGTCAGGCAAATTGATATTTAATTTTAAATTACTTATTAATTTACTATACATAGAATATTTTATATTTTGTTATGATACATTATTTATTCTGGTAGTCAGTGATTTCGTCCCAAAAATGTAGTTTAACCGACTGACAACTGAAACTGAAACTGATTTTCTTGTTCTTACTTCAATTTCGATTATTTATAGTTTTTTTAATTGTTGATTTTGTAATGTTTTAATTGTTTTGTTCCTCCATAATCCTGTATTCTTTAAGGTATTGTGTATGTTTATTTTTGAAGATAATTTAGTAAATGAAATTTTTAGTATAAGTACTTACTTGTTTAATTATTGATTTATTATATTCTCTGTAGTGCAAGTGTTAAATCAAATTTCGGCCTGAATATACATCGACGTTTTTACGCCTATCAAAACAATGCAGATATTATTCTTCGGGTTGAGTCGGTTGGTCTAATCGGGTCGAGTGGGCAAGGACCCCGTTTCTGGACCCTTTAATACCTCATGTGCCATTAAAACGGGTGCCCAATGTGGAATACGTCCCTGTGTCTAATACTTCGGTGAATACAAGCATGACATTATGTATGTATGTACTACAATAATTAAATTATTAAAACTTTGACTCCGTTTACACAGCTGCAGTATACAGTTAGAAACTCATTACAACATTAATCTTCTGTCAATTGACTAAGTAACGTATTACTTCGCAGACAGCTGGAGCTACCAACATACATAAAGTGTAGAACTCACAGCGAGCGACCAGCTAAGCTAGCTAATCAAATCAATATATATATACCGGGTACCATACACAACTTTTAAGAATCAGTAGGACTAGATGACTTATGCAAATATGACTTTTCCCGCGGCTAAACTCCAATGGCCTATTCTGCAGAAACCGTATATTTTTTCGATAGTGTGTTAGCTTTCAATAACTGACTTTTCGGACTTTCTAGAGACAACCTGTCAAATATATGACCAAAATAAAATCTTCACCTACATAATATAAGTATAGATTGGTTTAGTCGGACAGGAGCAAGGAGGCAAGAAGGGACACAGAATTCGTCGAATTCGAGTTATCTATCCCGTGATCATTAGATCAGTTACCTCACATAGCTAAGCTCTGATTAACGGCTTGAATGAAGGACTCAAATACGCTAAAGCATCGTGCGCCTCTATACCAAATTAGCTTATCTTGCGGTGTGGTGTGACCTGTACTTCTATGTGTGTTTTAAATATAAATGTGTTTTCCTTTGTTTAAAGTCACAGCCAGACTTATAAATAATTAAGTGGCCCCAACAAGTTTGTTCACAAGTTCTTTGTCGTGATTCTTGCAAACAGAACTATAAATCTGGGCCATTGTAAGGCTCTTGTTTACGACAAACTTGAACAACAACATGTTGTATTCATCAGTTTTTGGCAACCATACGAGCTACTGTACTCTGTTGAATAACATCACGCCTATTTTCCTTGAAGGGGTAGACAGAAAAGTGAATTACCTATATTGTTATGAAATACACGGTGATTAATTTTATTATTTAACCTTAGACCAATCCAGCTCCCGAGCTGCTATTTAAAAATTCTTCATTAAAAATAAACAAATTACACCGCACGGCCGGGGGATAGAATCCGGACTCCAGGCTTTATCACTTTAGAGCTATGTGCATGCAACTGATGCAACATCAACAGATATGTACCTAGTTGGAAATTTTATTTTAAGAACGAAATATTTTAGTTTCCAGTGTTGTTCTACGTGTCCATAAAGTGAGCCACCTAAAGAGAATCGCGGAATTTACGTTGTTTGTTTTAGTTGCTATTCTAAGTTTGTACGGGGCGCTGGCGCTTGCCCCTCCCTCACCTTGAGCGCAATTCACTTGAAATAATGTGCATGAATCAGGAGACAACTCATTTTGCGTTGCCGTATGCCACAAACGGGACTTTAGTATGCAACCGAATGCAGCGTAAATTTTGCGACGCATTTTACGCGACTCACAACTCAAAAAATTACGTTCGTTTAGCCTCACCTTATGAACTGTCGTCAAATAAATGTTCTTCATTCTTGCATCCCTTCATGCAAATCCTTGTAATTTAAATAAATGTGTGTACGTCTCCAGTAAATTATTCTCATTTATTCCGCGCTGTTTGTGACAAACATCGTGTTCTGAGGAACTGTGTTATTTAGGAGAGATCCGGTTGAACGCAGCTGCAGTAATTTGCACTACAAGTGCTGTAACAATCTATTCAGCTTCAGCAATGTTTCTTGTTAAAGTGCCGTCAGTTTTGTGGGTTCTATATTATATTATTCTTTCTTTCTACAAAGGAATAATAGGTAACTATTTCACATATATCTGGATGTAGATACAGATTGAATATAATTAAGTGTATATCAAATTAGTAACACAGTTATTTTGTATTATATTGGTGGTCTTATTTCTCTGACAACAAATTTTTAGTTTACCTACACGTTATTCACAATAACACATAGTGTCTGAAACAAACCGAGACGGAAATACACTTACATGTCATGTCGTGGTGTGGCGTGGCGCCTTTTGACGCAAATGATTGGCTACAAAACCCGTTGTGTTATGACGTAGGCTGGAACATAGACGTTTGTTTGGTGGATCCCGCGCCATGCCATGCCACAACACGTAAGTGTGTTTCTGACTTAGTATGGCTATGTAGTTTTGTTCGGACGTCCATTGTAAACCACCGCAATAACAGTTGCTCTGGGATTTTGTGGCGACCACCTCTGGGTTATAATATTTGAATTAACATTTCGTAGAATTGTTATTCAGAATTGGAGAATATTGCCTAAAATACTTTTTTAAATAAAACTTTTTTTTTGTTAGCGGTAATCTGTGGAAGCCATGAAGTTCTGGAATGTAGCTGTTTGTACGGAACCCTCAGTGCGCGTGTCCGACTCGCACTTGGCCAGTTTTTCATCACGCTTTTCATGATAGAAAGCCACTTGTCTAGGGCCTCTGTTTAAGTAAATTATTTCACTGATAGAAAACTGCACTACTTATTGCTGAGTGGATTATTATTCACGAAAAAAAACAGTGCTGGGATGGGCCGTGCATATGAGCGAAACTGCGAGAAAAGTCTAGTTTAATCATATGTCTTTAACCAACAGATCTTAAATTAGGGCAGCACAGGACTGGTAGTTGTGGCGTTTGATAATGTCAAGTTCATAGAGATAGGCGTACGAGTCGAGTAGAACAACCTCTTTGCATGCGATCAGCTTACCTTTTATTGGTTTCGGAGGGAAACCTTGAAAAGGCGCCTGGACTTTTGGGAAAAATACCAGGGAGTGTGGAATTTTTATCTCACTTAAAATTGTCACTGTGATCTTATTCTTGTATAAGCTGCAATGTTTTCTTGCCTGTATATTTAGACGAATGTATGTATGTATGTATCTATTTTTGTAATTTGTACTAATTACCTTATCTATTCAACTAATTGTTTATTAAAAGTTTGCACCAAGTGCAACTCGATGTCATGGCTATCTCTTTCCATTCTTGTTTGCCTGGAAGAGATCACGGAATACGATAAGGCTTGTTATATGTTTGTTTTGTTTTAAGGTTTTTTTATGTATTGTTGTATCTTGGGCAACAATAAAGTATATATAAATAAATAAAACTACTGCGAAGGTGATCACTATCAGCATATCGAGGGATCGAGCTTCTCGTTTTCACGATGCCTCGGTTCACTAGATCCCTTAGCATATTATTCCTACCAAAAAGCCAACGGAATAACATAAATACTAAATAACTACAAGTAAGAGCCTCACAGCTGTTTGTCATTCAGTAACTAAATAAATAATGTGATTGGCTCTCTCTCGACGCAGTTGCTACATAGTATCTCTTTGTTATTCATTGAGGGCCTACGACACTTGGTAGTGTTCGAACAGCTGTACATTAGGAATTATTTGTTCTAACATAAAGAGTTTCAATGATTTTTATTCAGTATTACGCAATGAGAAACCATGTGTACCTCCAACTGCATAATTCTATTTTAAGAAACGCTTTTTATTAAAATAAAGGTGATTTTTTGTCCTAGAATGCATATGGCGTTTAGGGAGATTCATGTGTAAATAATTGTAAAGAAACATGTAACAATTTGTTATTTTCTTCAAAGCTTAAGTTATTTTGTCTTTCGATTACCAACGAAAATCTTTATGTATTTGTAGGGTCCTGAAATAAGCAAGATAAGGAGAATTTATAACAACACGAAACAATGATGAATCGAATATGTTCAACCTTAAAGGCTATGCTAGTGTAGATATGTTTGTGTAATAGAGATACATTATAAAAGCAGAATCGATTTTGATAAATCACCTTCCATGTCTCCTTACATTTTTATAAGGCTCAATAAATCTTGTCGTTGATTGATTGATTTCTAAGTAATTTAGATAGATAGGGGCCTTTCTTTTTTGTAGATTGTGATCGATGGTAGAGCTTTCAAAATACATAATAGTACAGTCTTAAGTCGTTTCGTTTTTCATCGATATATTTCAGTAGTATAGTCTTCAGTGGATATTTTAAGTAACACGCTGCGGGAGGATCCAATCTTCTCATAATGCGGCGTCATCGGCTAACGAGCGGCGGTTTATTCCCTTTTTATCCAGAGGATTACATCCCTTCGAGTAAGCGGTCGAGAAAAAGTTCGCGAAGAAGCGAGGCAGCTAATGGCTCGCTGAGGTCCAATTTACCTACGTATCTAAAGAGGTGGCGAAACAGAAATAGCGAATTTATTTTTGTTCGAGTAATTGCTTCGACTAATCGAACTTGTTATTACTTCGGGTGAAGGAAATTATCGTCAATGACGCTTTGAAAGCCGATTATAGTCAATCGAGAAAAAGGTCTAATGTTGTCGTTATTTAATAAAAGGTGACGATATTGAATTAGCTTTTAAGAAGATGACAATTGAGCTCTTCAAAAAATAGTTTTGTGTTAAATTAAATTAACTGTTATTAATACAGTGGACTAGGCTTTACATTTTATAATATAAGCCCCTTATTTATAACAATTTCTGAGCTGTTTAGCAACAGTGAAAAGCTGATTGTAGGTATTATCAAATTCTAATTAGAAAATTTGAATTACAAATCAGCTAATCAGTTGCTTAACAGTGTCGACATTTTTATAAATAAGGGCCAACGTTCGCTTAAAAGTAAACCTGACACCAAACAAAAAACAAGGAAGAAGTTTTCCTCGCGACCTTTCACATCATTTCCAACGAGAAGATTACCTGCTCAAGCAACATTAACTATGGCCTTAGTAAGTAACTCAAGTTTGAAATAAGCTTAGTTATAAATCGTCTGACTGGATGGTCGTTCCTTTCCTGAGGCAATCGTTGCAGGTGGCTATGGGCTTATTTAAATAGATGAGACGTAACCGGTTATAGTCCACACGTATGGGGGTGCTCGCATTGCTAACGACATAAGCCAGTCAAGCTTTATCCACCATACCATACATCTGTATAGTGTTGTAGAGATTTAGCTTAGAAAATGACTATAAATCACAAAGCATGTAGTTATTCAAATAACTACCTGCTTTGCGATTTATATTTAAAGAAATTAAGTCAGTAAATTGAGTAAAAAACTAATGACCCAGTACTAATAAGTCTGTGAATTTGAAGCCCACAGATTAAAAAAAAATACATTTTAAAGTAAGTAGGAGCCTTATACGAACCAGATAATTTTCAATACCCAGGAGAAGTAAAGGCTGTAGCAATCTTATTTACCATTATAAGACTGCACAATAATTCAAAATTAACGAGTTCAAAGAATACCGAAGATTCACAAATGAAACGAATCTACATCGTTCACGAAATGAGAAAACGTCTGCTCCGTAATAAGGTATCAACAAGAACGTTATTTAAAACACAATCTTCTGAGAATGGATCATAAATAGTTAACGTTATGATATGAAGAAATGTTGAATTTCATTTGAACTCTTAATGTGAATGTTTACTTGTCTGTTTGCAGTTCGAACCGTTAAGGCACCTACTCGCAACTTTACGAAACCGCATACCGATTTCACCAAGGTACACCCAGGGGTCAAAAGTGGAGTCGCAGTCTCCTGACTGATTTAATCTATATTCTATAGGATAGAATCTAAAGTACTAAAGATTAAACCAGTCAAAGTAGAAAATTATTGAGCATCTTCTACAAAAGTTCGTTTTAGTTTTGGTAGAGTACGACAGCGCTTTTGATTTCTGACTGTACGTAAGCTCCCCGGTAGTAGTGCTGGGGAAGCCATAGGCCTTTATGCAATTATGCTAATCTGCACCTTTCTGATCTAGTCTCATTAAGGTTCAGTCCATGTGATCATCATATATTAACCAATCTCTCCGGACGACCGATGTACATTACAGCTCTTTGGCGATTATATATATTTATTTTTTTATTCAATATAGGCTCGCGCTTGACCACTATCTCACCTGATGGTAAGCGATGATGTGGTCGACGATGGAGCACGCTTGCCTAGAAGTAACCCAGGGCGCACGGTTGGCGCAGTGGTTGAGCGATTGACTGCTGTGCTGTGTCGCGGGTTCGATTCCCGCACGGAACAAATATTTGTATGACCTACAGATAGTTGTTCCGGCTCTGGGTGTTGTGTATGTGAGTTTATATGTTTGTAAACGCACCCACGATACAGGAAGAAATTCCTAGTGTGGGGCAAAGTTTAAAAAAAAAAAAAAAAAAAACCTATTCATTCTTGACTTAAAGACCACTAGATTGTAGCTATCGGGAAACACAGACTCCGGCAGGGAATTCCACTCCTTAGCTATACGCATAATAAAAGTATTCTCAAAACGTTTAGTGCGTGGGATGGATGGATGTATACTGGATGTCTACCATGTACTGATGGCTCTTCGCCGTACGTCTGGTAGTCCGATGATGAAACGGGCTGGGTGGAATTAGATCATGCAATTCCATCGCACACTCCCCGAAATGTAACCGATAAAAAACCGACAAGCTGGCAACACGGCGACGGTGTTCAAGGCTCTGGAGCTTTGACTTAACCAGTGCTTCATCGCTGATGAGCCTCTTGGCCCGCTTGTTGATCGACTCTAGTGCATCAAGCTGATATTTGGCAGATCTGTCACAGAGATGAGAACAGTACTCCATGCATGATCGAACTTGCGCTTGGTACAAGCTGAGCAGCTGTTCTGGCGTGAAGTACCTCCTCACCTTTGCAAGGATCCCCATCTTTTTGGCAGCCAGCTGCGCCTTTGCCTCAATGTATGGGCCAAAATTGATAGTCGATGTCAACGTAAAGCCAAGAAGCTCAAGATGGTCAGTTATAGGCACGGTCGCATCTCGCAAAGTTGGAGCTGGGTAGAATTTGCTCTTTTTAGCGGAAAAAAGACACGCCTGGGTTTCAGCAGCATTAAACCTGACCAGATTCGCATCGCCCCATTCGGAGACTACCTGCAAGGAAAGGTTCAAGCGCTCCACCATGGCCTCCCGGAGAGACTGAATCTGAGGCCCGGTAGCACGAATGTTGGACAAGTATCTCTCAGCGATGGTGCTGTCGTCTGCATACCCAAAGGTGCCGGGTTTTAGCAGATCGTTAATGTGCAGAAAGAATAAAGTTGCTGAGAGTACCGACCCCTGAGGGACCCCGGCATTGATGTCCAATTGGTCCGACGAGCAGCCATCGATAACCACTCGAATGGACCGATCTCTCAGGAAGTTTGGAATCCAATCACACAGACCACCGGGCAAACCGAATGAAGGAAGCTTACTAATAAGGTTTTCGTGCCAGACCCTATCAAAATCCTTCGAGATGTCGAGGGAGACGGCAAGCGCTTCCCCGTGCCTCTCGATGGCCTCACTCCAGATGTGAATGGCATACGCTAGAAGATCCCCAGTAGACGGATTTCGGCGGAAGCCATATTGGTGGTCACTAAGGATATCGTTTGCTTCTAGGTTTGCCAGGAGCTTAATATTGAGCGTAATATTGAGAGCTTAGTGTTGAGGTTACAGATATGGGTCTGTAATTGGCCGGGTCAGCTCGACTACCCTTCTTGGGCACGGGCTGTACGTTAGCTTACGTTAATGGTCACAACTTAGGTATTCCTCATATTCCTACATTTGTGTTTTCGGAGAGAAACCTTCAAAAGTTAAACTAAAATTGAACCCAGTGTTCACCATCATCTCACACTCATCAGTTGTCTTGCCCAAATCCATTACCAAAATCTGTGTCAATCCTCTGAATTGTGGAAACAATTTCATTGAAAGCAGTCTAATCTGAGCTGTCTTTAATAATGAGGATTTCAACAAAACGGATCGGAACTATAGCCTCTACGACCTGTACTTGTCCATTCTATTTCATTTTAATTTCCAGATTGGCCAGGCAATGACGCAAAGCCGCGTTCCCATTGCGAGAATCGTGATGCTTTATTTTAAATTTAAAATAGGCTTGCGCTTGACCACTATCTTACCTGATGGTAAGCGATGATGTGGTCGACGGTGAAGCACGCTTGCCCAGAAGTAACATATTCACTATTGACTTAGACTACCGACATTACATTATAGACTGCCGACTCCGGCAGGGAATGCCACTCCTTAGCTGTACGCATAACAAAGTGTTCCCACAACGATTAGTGTCACCTTGTGTCGATGGTGCTTCGCCTTACGTCTGGTAGTCCAATGATGAAACTGTCTTGGCGTAATAAGACCATGCAATTCCATCGCACACTCTCCGCAAAAAATCTCATGGCTGTTTATTGTTTATACGAGTGCCATTTCATTTCGTTAACATCACGCCAGAACGCTCTAAAGGGGATCGTATTTTTTGTAAAAAAGCCTTTTTAACAAAAAATACTATCGACTTCCAAATAAAGGAAAGGAGGAGGAGCACTGTTTTTCCTTCTTCAGTGGAGCCGACCTTGAACACTAAATGTAGCATGTTCAGGAAAAACCAAAATTTTATCAGTCTAGTCTAGGGTAATTTAGGAACAGTCACATAAAGGTGACTGCTGAGAGAAAGATTAAGATTAAGATGATGAGATGTAGCCTGATAAACCTCCCCATCGTCGGGCTATCTAGCCTCTCTGCAAACACCCTCAGAATGTTGTTGCTGCTTCCCGTCACTCTAGATATTACTGAGGCAACTTTCTTCCGCATTATCGCAAAATAATCGTCAGTGTGCGCATCAGAGAACATACCTGACGCACTACAGTAAGGTGGAAGCCTCAACAGCGCCCTGAAGGTATTGTTGTATTGAATGCGCAGGACATTGTCTGATTTTAGGGTATGGTTATCCCAAAGGCTGCTAGTGTAAAATGTTTGGCGTTAGGCCTTAAAAATAGTTACTTTGACCGCCACTGAACAACCATGAAACCTTCTGCACACCATATTTCTTCTCACAGCCAGTGCCCTGCGCTCCCTTTCCATATCCATGTCGTTTTTTAATTCCTCCGTAATAATGTGGCCCAAATATTTAAAGTGGGCAACTCTCTGCAAAAGTGAACCATTTAGTTTTACAGGGGGGACAAAAAGTAATGATAATAATGATAAGCAGTAATTAGTTTTATCTTATTTTTAAATTAGCACTGGGTTACTGCCTTCTATTACTATCTCAATCGCTCAAGGGTTTGCTGAAAGAACACTCCATTTGGAGTTTAGCTCGCCTTCATTTATTTATTTGGAACAAAAACATGTATACATAGAATTAAATTGTGTACGGAAATGGCCGCATTAGTGATTAACGCCCACCTCCAGAAGGGAGACAACAATGTTCCAACATTATTTAAAAGAAAAAAAATACCAATAAAAATGAATTAACATCAAAAATCAATCAATAAAAATTCAAATTAAAATTACACTAAAAATACAAATTAAATCAATTACCCAGTAAGAATTAAAATGAAATTATAAAACAAAATTAAAATAAAGTTACAATTCAAATCATAAATAAAATTATAATAGAATTACAAATTAAAAATTTTAAAATTCAATTTTTTAAAGTAAAATCAAAATCAATCACTACACTCAATGAACAAAAGTAGAAAAAAACAAAATAAACGAACAATAATGAAAATCAAAGTCAAAGTAAAAATCAAAACAAAACTAATAATTATTAAAATTAAAAACAGATTAATCCCTCAATAAATTAATATAAGATAGACATGTGTATGCGTGGCTATATTAAAGAGTATCTGAGTGTGAGTGTAAGTAAGAGTGTGTGGATGAGAGAGATCTGAGTGTGAGTTTGAGTAAAAGTGTGCGAATTACCGAGTGTGTGTGCGTTATGTATGTAGTGAGTGAGTATACGAAATATCAGTGAGTTTGTTGGAAAAGTGGAGACTATGACAGAACCTTAAGAAGATTTTCAATCTCCTCATATGTGCGACTTTGTAGGTACGTAGAGACTTGGGTTTTGCATTCTCGTAGCAGAAGAGGGTAAATATTTATTTCCTTAGCTATTTTGTTGTAGAGCAATGAGCTTATTTTCTTCAAAATGACGGCCTGCCAGTACAGTCCTCCGTGGTAATGATTTGCATACCCTATCAGACCTACGTTTATTTTTGTTTAGTTGGACATCAAATGACAGTTGCGCATGCTTCTTAAAAATAACCTGCCTCACAAAAAGTTGTCGGACCGTGAGCACATTGCAGAGTCTGTATAGCTCAAAAGTGGGATAGCGGATAGGTTTAGATAGCATTACCTTTAAGACGGATCTTTGAGCTCTTTCTAGGCGTAGCATTAAAGTTTTTGCCAACCCCCCCAAGCCGGGATACAATAACCTAGAATAGACTGAACAAGACCAAAGTAAACCGATTTCAGAGTTTGTAGGTTTGCAATACATCTCAAATATCTAAAATCATACAATATCTTTCGGACCCTATCAACTGTAGCCGCAACTTGCTCGTGCCAGCTTAGGACTCCGTCAATTACTATGCCAAGATACTTGAAGTTTCGCGTTCGTGAAATTTTACTACAGACACAGTCTCGTTCCTGGCCAGGATTACACATGTGGGCCCGAATTGAAAAAGATGCTGAGGGCAGAGAAGTAATCCTCGATCCAAATGCAACAAACTTAGTTTTCTCTACATTTAGGGCTGTTTCATCATTAGCATTTACCTCCAACCAGTCTTTGCCTTCGACGAGCAGAGCTGTATCATCAGCATACGTCACTATTTTGCACTTAGGAATTGATAGTTTGCAGAGGTCATTGATGTAGGCAAGAAAGAGAGTTCGTCCAAGGACACTGCCCTGTGGAACTCCAAAATTAAGGCTCTCCTCCTTACTAACATGACCATCAATAATGACGCACTATGAGCGATCACTGAGATAACTCCTAAAAATGTCTAAGGCAACATCTCTCACCCCAACCGCAGCTTGGTCATCAGCTTAGGGATCGAAACCGTATCGAAGGCCTTGGATAGCTCCAAGAAGATCCCAACTGTTTTAATTTTACGGTCTATGTTATGAACAGTAGAGTCCAAAAGATCCATGATGGTATCCTCTGTAGACCTTCCAGGCCTATAGCCGTATTGATTTTTGGCAAATATATAATTTTTGTTAAGAAATCGTCTCAATCTCTTAATTAAGACCTTTTCAAATATCTTTGAAATAGAACTCAACACTAAATGTAATTATCCATATTGTCCTTAGCTCTTTTTTTATGTATGGGGTGGACAATAGCTTTCTTAAAAATCTTAGGAAATATGCTAGTACTCAAGCCAAGATTATAAACTGGGGTTATGACAGGTATCAGCACACCTTTGGCAGCCTTCAGAATGCCAGCCGGGATGCCATCCCATCCCATCCCACAGCCTAAGCCCATGAATTTTTGTTTTCACTTTGTTTTAATATGTTTTTTTGGTGTACAATAAAGATTTAAGAACAATACACATGGAAGATATACCGCTTCGCTACAATAACAAAATTTTGCCGAAATAACAAACACCATTTTTTATAAACACAAAGAAAGTCTCGCCATCTGTATCTATTTACATAAAGAAGCCGGTAATAACTATTCGTGGATAATTTATTCATAAAAGTGTTGTCTTCGAAATGGCGCGTAAATCAAAACGTGAGTAAACATTGTTAAAATGATAAAACACACAGCTTTGGGGGGAAACTGATATAGCGGCAGACGTGACCTTTGAATAAATCAAAGAATTTGTGGAAATCATGGTCGACAGTGGCGACAGTGTTCTACTTTCAAAATTATTTCATTATTTGAATTTTGGTCATTATTTTTTGTCATAACCACATAGCGTTTTTTGTTCTGCCCATTATTTTTATAGCTGGCTAGAGTTGATGGCCTTATTTAATGAGAAAACTTGTCATGTTGTATTGTAGCTATAATTGAATGGCTATTAGGCAATTAAAAAAGTCTCATCAGCGTCCGACAGTATCTACACAAGTTTGGAAAGTGTACGAAGTTGTACAATTAATCTTACTTTGTGGATAGAAGACAAGCAATTCAAAGGCAGTTTTATGTGATTTCATCACCCTAGACCAGTGGCTGTCAATATTTCACTTACCAGTGAGGAAGGGTTCGTATATCTTCGCAATCTACACAAATCCTAGACAAGAAGTAGTATAGTGTCCCAAAAATAGAAAATAATGACATACATAATATGTTGTTCTAACTGTTACAAGCTCTATGAGAGGGATTGGGCCATAATCCTCCATCATGACAAATTCCATTTACCAGTCCGTTACTGTGCCATTGCAGGCTAAAGCAAAGGGCGGGCAAAGGCTGTTTCTCATACAGGCTTGAATTTTGGGCACTGCGCTTGCTGAAGTTCCGTTGGCTAGTTCATATTTATAATCATATCAATTTTTTATGTGACTTCTTTGTCTTGTTAATATTCGGTATAGGGATAAGACGGGGAAAACGTAGGTATAATTTTTCGCCCTTGAGTCTTGTGGTAAACTGTAGCGAGCCAATGACGTCTGCACAATAATAAAGTCAAGTGAAAAAATAAATAAAGTGAAGAAATAATAAAGTGAAGTGTTAATTAATCAAGTTACTTGGTCAAGTCTCGTAATTAAAAAACTTTCAAAATCAAATCACAATATCATCACAAGATCATTTGTTGACAAAATTTAGGGAAATTATAGGGGTTTTAACAGATTGCGACTGTAATGAGAATGTGAACGATCCTTAGAAATACGGGTATTGTAGCTCAGGGGCCGTACCATGGCGTTTCAAAACTATCATGAAAAAGGGACAGATGTATACAAGTCATATTCATCTGTCCCTGGAATAACCTTGCACTAAGAGCTTGTGGTTACCCCCAGGCCAGGCTACCACACAACTGTTGACATAAAAACATTTTTATATAATATTAACACCCTTTGTGTCACTCTACGCCCCCAAAGTGGGACCAGCTCCAACAGTTGGGAACCTATGTTCCAGACACTGAAATAGTCCAAATAAAGTAAAAGAGAACGTATATAGCTGATTGAACTAGTAATAAAAAAGTTAACTGTGACAATTCGACTGTAAAACCGAGAGAATCGAAGTGCACCTTACGCAACGTAACATTGGCACACGTTCCTATTTTTGTGATCTTGGAACGAAAGTTAATGTCATTTTTTCATGCCAAAGTTTGATGAATGAAAATTAAGTTTACTGGCACAAACAAGTACCTATGCTAATTCTGCAAAAGCTAATACAGTCGGTGTCTACTCGTATTCATTCATATTTATATGGCGCATTGAGGTTAACATAAAGCTATCGGTGATACACTCTTTGTAATGTTCGTTGAGTCATGTTGTGCTCTGCGACTGCAAGGCAAGGGTTATGTTTTGTTTTTCGCGCGCATCTTGTATGTATGTATGCAGGCATGTTTGTATGTATGTAATATTCATTGTTACCTCATATCATCTAGCGAGAAAAGCTGGTAAAACGGTTTCGGTTTAATTTTATATGCTTATTTGATGGGGCCTAGTTGTTCAAATCGATCCTCTGGAGCAAGTTATAATGTTCATATCCCCTACTCATCCACTTTAATTATGTCATGGACTGTGCTGTCTAGCTGAGAAACTAACCAATTGAGAATCTGTCCAGTTGCTCCGTAGGGTTTCAAACCACTAGACAGATTTATATAATTAAGACATCGTTAGATAGGTCTGGACCACCGAAGTTCTTAAATAAGTGACGTTAAAAAAACAAAATTTGCGGATTTTGGGCGCCATATTGTGAAGGTCCAATTTTTTTTTCTTCAATATCCTTCGAGTTGGTCCATTTTTTCTTCTTCAATATCCATCCAGAGAATACATATTCACGAGCTGGCTGAACAAAACATAATTATGTATCCTTCGTCTGCACAGCATGAATTTCTTCTTGTTAACAACTTTTTAGTTTGCTTCATAAGCAGTCGGGTTTTTTATTTTATTAACTTTTTATTCCTGATGAGTCCACTCTAGACCTATATCTCTCGTACGATAGTAAGCGGTGCATGAGGTTTGCGATGGAGCGAGCGGGCCGTTAATGCGGTACCCCGAGCAAAACGCCGCGCAAGCCGTTTTTTGTACTGTTTTTCGGAGCTATCTCCTAGTAGATTAAGTTTTTTTTTAAATGTTGTATATATTTCACTAATCTTCTTCCAAAAAAACATAAAAATGAGAAATAATTATTGATTTTATGCATCTCCTCGTAAAGTGTTCATTGATTATTTTTTGAACTAACACTAATGTATAGACAATTTAATAACGAACATTTTTGTAGAATTATTTTTTCAATAGACCAAAATTTTATTTAAAAAAGATTTTATTCTAAAATCTGGGCGTATTCACTACTGTAATTCATGCGCCACCAGTGCCGCTAGGCCAATAGGAACGCTCATATCTCATGCCGATTTTTTGGTCAGGGTACCGTCTTAAGATGTATATTTCTATTCATGCATCACAAAAACACCCATTTCTTTACTCTTAATACTTAATAGCATAAGGCATGTGTATACCAAGTAAAATATCTAACCATGTATACAAAATTCAATTTCTTTCGATCCCAGAGTTATCCATATTTGCAAGTCTTCGAAAGCTTACGCAAACGTAAGCGAACTAAATCCTTAATCTGATGGAATATGGATTGAATGGCCTTTGAGAGCTTTTCACATTCATTTGAGTAAGTAACTTTATACCTATAAAGGGAAAGGGTGAAGCGTGTCTTAGGAACTTTTTAAAAGTTCTCTGTCCCTTTTATGAATGGTGTATTTTGTTTATATCATTATGTTTACCCGAGTGCCTCAGCAGGAAGGTAAACATTTTCCGTTCGCCATGTTATTTTTATCCAAAATGTTTTAAAAGCTTCTCTGAAAAATACTCCTCAGGTAACAGCTTGTTATTTTTCATTTTCCGTAAACTGTTAACACGTGTGTTGGAGACTAATGAGCGTTAATGCACTTTTTTTGGCTGCTTTCGTGAATTTATTTTGTCGACACATTTCTGCCTAATTGGACAAAAACTCTGGCACAAAATGTTAATTGTTGCTTAAGTTGGCCACCCTTTGTTATGAGCAACGATATACATTAACTTTAAAGTCATAAGACCTGGTAAAAAAGAAGTGTTTCCTAGAAAACAAAATGAAAAATAAAGTTCCATTTAACCCAATTTAATAATAGAACCCGAAATTGCCGAAGCAAATACCTCGTCTAGTCTAACTGCAGTTACTTATCAAAGAAGATACTCACGTAATTGTTAACTTTGGCGCCATTTTTAAAGCGCCAACGACGCAGTCACCGTGAGATATGGTGCTTATTTAATATTGTGTCGCATCCTCGCATCTGTTCCCTGGTCTAACGTTCATTACATTGCGAGAAGCTAATCCAATTTTACGACCACATACACATAGCACTAGAGCGATGTTTTTCTGCTCTTGTTGGCTTGTACCAGACTTTGTGAGGGAAATTTTAAGTTAAATTGTAGCGCAAACTTCGTGAGAAACTTGTTCCGTGGTTATCTGTTGGGGCGGAATGTAGAATGTGTCGCTTTTGTAAGGGAATTTAAAGTTTGTTTTCATTTGGGTATTGAAATGTTGTATATTAGTAGTGTACTGATCGATGTGGCTACACTTTTTGCGGCCTGCTGTGTTAGTAGCAGTGGACTTCTTTCAGCTGATATGATGATGATGACAGTGGTAGTAGGTACCACGCTCTTTATCATCATCATCAGTAATTGTAATGTTAACTGGAAATAAACAGTTATACACTGCTTCACATAAAACATTAACAAATAGATCCTCTACTAGTTTTATTAACCATTATCATCACCAGCCTACAGCAATCCATTGCTGGACCTTGGTATGATATGGTCTCTTAAATCGCACGCCATATATACTGAATCAGCAACTCTCATCCAGCTACTACCTGCAGCCACTGCGAAGATCGTCGCTCATCCTAACCTACGAGCGATCCCATCTTTTGTTTATCGATTCGTCTTCGTCAACCACTTACCGTCATTATTACACTTAGCATGACTTAATGCAAAAAAAAGCTTTTGAACGTTGTCTTTAACGACTGCAATTTGCGTCGACGTCGAGCCATATAGCAGGACACTTTTATTTACCAACTGACTTTAAAAATTCAATTAATCTGCCAATTTTTCTTATTCGTTCCCCAAATCATTAACGGGGAGACTTGCTTCCCTCTTTCTTCTCAGAGTTAATCTTAAAATCTTCTCGTTTATACAAATCTGAAAAAGATTTTTTTTTAAATCGTTAGCAAGCGACATTCAATCCGTCTGATCAATATTCCAGAATCTTCGTTCGCACTCGTTTGGTACGGGTTATTTGCATTTTATTTCCTCTCAAACCATTTTTATTGAATTGAAACTTGGCAATCTGAAATAATAACAGTGATAATAATAGTAGATGAAGGGTTCAGCTCTGCTTTCACACAGCAATGAAAGTCATTTCTTGTGAAGCAATTGCAACGTGCATGTCTTCAACGGTCCACAATTATAAACGTTTGCCTTAAGATTATTTATAACTTACCTCTAACGATGAACATTTTAAACGCTTTTATTTGACTTTAAATGTTTGTATGTATGTTTGATTAAGTCGACAGCTGAATTATTCAGTTGCTGACCTAAACTACTACTAGACCTATCGTAGCCCGAATAGGCCTGATGAAAATGTAATATTATGGTGAGCTGGACCTGATGCTGCAGCTAGGGCCATATGTAGACTACCCAATTGCTAACACTCCTCAATAGCTTACATCAGCGTAGTCGATAAAATTTTTGGTACCTCCTGTGCACGTAAAGCGGGGATATTTTTATTCTCGTCTATCCCGTGGTGTGAGGTATCGTTGGATAAGCCATTCAATAACCTTACGGGTCTTTGAAAACCATTTTTTGATCCAGGAAACCATTTGCGTAAAATTATGTTTTAAATGGTATTTTTTACCCTGTCAGCTAAATAGTTGTTTGTGGGTATGTGAAAAAAATCACGGCAGTATTATATGTAACAAAATGAAAAGGCAAATTATCACAGCTAAGTAGGCTTTAAAAGTTTATAAGTACTAGTTGACCAACTTATATAATGTTTTTGAAAAAGAAAAAGTTATGTTTATTGATGTATCGGCACAACAGTTTTCGAATGGCAAAGTTAATTTTGTTCCTACGATAAAGCAACGTTTGGTGCTTTCTTTTTTTATGAACGTTTGTAATGTTACCTATTTATTTTCGTGAATGTAGCTGTTTATACGAAACCCTCTGTGCGCGAGTCAGACTTGCACTTGGCCGGTTAAATTAAAAGCTTTTTTATAAAATGTTTTTTTTTTTGTATTTTACTGTGAGGCAAAATATCCTACTGTAGCGGGGAGTTTACTATACGGATTTACCCGCGGCCATGCCTCGCTTCTTAAGAACAGTTTGTCTGCGAGTTCTGCGACGGTCACACACCGAACAAGTGAACAGCCATCGGACAGACCTAGAGTAGCGAGATTCGACGGGCATGAACTGCTGCCAAGCCAAGAGGCAAGTCGTGTAGTGAATTTAGCTCAAGGGCTGGCTATGTTCGCCAATCCATTCATATAAGCAACCAATTTGACAAATGGTCGATATAATGTAGAAAAACGTAAAAGACAAATACATATAAAAGGGTGACAAAAATAATCGTACGCAAAATACGCGCTTGGTCGTAGAGTTGCGGAAACAGCCCGTCGAAACTAAACTAAACTAAGGGTGACAATATCGTCGTCTCCAGGCATACGTTACTGGAATCCCGACCAACCGTTTATTAGGAGATTTGCCGGCAAATCTTAGGATTTACCCGCAGCTCACGGTAAACGATATTTATTTTTTGGATAAACACGTAATAAGTACTTTTTCTAGGCCTTTACCGATTCGATTTGAAACAGTTTGTGTATTATTTTTTGGCATCTGGTGGCAGACTTAAAAAGGCGCATGAAAATTTGGGGAAAAGACCAGTTTTTTTATATATTATATGCTCGCGCTTGACCACAATCTCACCTGATGGTAAGCGATGATGTGGTCGACGGGTGAAGCATGCTTGCCTAGAAGTAACCTATTCACTCTTGACTTAAAGACCCCTAGATTGTAGCTATCGGGAAACACAGAATCCGGCAGGGTATTCCACTCTCTAGCTGTACACATAATGAAAGTATTTCCAAAACGTTTAGTGCATATGGGTGGGATGTCCACCATGTACGCGCATCGCCGTACGTCTTGTAGTCCGATGATGAAACGGGCTTGGTGGAATTAGATCATGCAATTCATCGCACACTCCCCGAAATGCAACCGATAAAAAACCGACAAGCTGGCAACTCGGCGACGATGTTCAAGGCTCTGGAGCTTAGACTTAACCAGTGCCTCATTGCCGATGAGCCTCTTGGCCCGCTTTTCGATCGACTCTAGTGCATCAAGCTGGTATTTGGCAGATCCGTACCAGAGATGAGAACAGTACTCCATGCATGATCGAACTTGCGCTTCATACAAGCTGAGCAGCGAAGTACCCTCTCACCTTCGCAAGGATTCCCAACTTTTTGGCAGCCAGCTGAGCCTTTGCCTCAATGTATCGGTCAAACTTGAGAGTCGATGTCAACGAAACACCAAGAAGCTCAAGATGGTCCGTTATCGGCATGGTCATACCACGGCAAGAAGGAGCCGGGTGGAATTGGCTCCTTTGAGCGGAAAAAAGACACACCTGGGTTTTAGCAGCATTAAACCTGACCAGATTAGCATCGCTCCATTCGGAGACTGCCAGCAAGGACAGGTACAAACGCTCCACCATGGTCTCACGGAGAGACCGGATCTGCGGCCCGGTAGCCCGTGCGTTGGACAAGTATCTCTCAGCACCAGTGCTGTCATCAGCATACCCAAAGGTGCCGGGTTTTAGCTGATCGTTAATGTGCAACAAGAACAATGTTGCTGAGAGTACTGACACCTAAGGGACCCCGGCATTAATATCCAATAGGTCCGAAGAGCAGCCATCGATAACCACTCGAATGGACCGATCTCTTGGGAAGTCTGCAATCCAATGACACAGACCACCGGGCAAACTGAATGAAGGAAGCTTACCAATGAGGCTTTCGTGCCAGACCCTATCGAAAGCCTTCGAGATGTCGAGGGAGACGGCAAGCGCTTCCCCGTGTCTCTCAACGGCCTCACTCCATATGTGAATGGCATACGCTAGAAGATCCCCAGTAGACCGATTTTGGCGGAAGTCGTATTGGCGGTCACTAAGGATATCGTTAATTTCTAGGTTTGCCAGGAGCTTTATGTTAAGTACACGCTCCATACTCTTACAGAGTATGGACGTTACAGAGATGGGTCTGTAGTTAGCCGGGTCAGCTCGACTGCCCTTCTTGGGCACAGGCTGTACGTTGGCTTGCTTCCAAGCATTCGGCACTTTTCCAGTCTCATATGAAAGGTGGAATAGGCGTGAAGAGATCGGAGACGGTTCAGGCGCACAGGTTCTAAGAACTATTGCTGTTATTCCGTCAGGGCCGCTAGCCTTGTTCACGTCGAGGTTGCGCAGCACCCTAAGGACGTCCTTTTGATGGCTGCGAATGTCCGACATACTCGTCTCGCATCCACCAGGAGAAGGAGGGGGCCCGCAAATCACCAGGATTCAGACGCGAAGATTCCGCAAAAAAATGCCAATAAATTTGCCTTCTCAGCGGAGTGGGCCCAACGACCCGTCGGGTTTCAGCAGTGGTGATAGTGAAGGACGGCATAAGCTCGACTCTACCGACTTAGCTAGGCCAGCTTATTACTTCCTTCTTCCCACGGTTTCACAACAGTGGCCCTTGTACTGCGCATTTTTCCGGTATAGGAACCGTGCACTTTTCCAGGATAAAGTAGCCTATCACAAAAGAACTTACGTAATGTTATAAGTACTACCAGAGATAACATTGTACAAACATTTAGACTAATAAACAATTTCGTCGATATATTAAATAGTAAGAATAATTAATAAAGAACAGCTTTGTATGTTCTTAAATCATGTTTAGTCTTTGTAAATGGTTCCAGAGTCAAGAAACGTTATCTACATTATTAAGATTACAGCTTAGGTCGACGCTGAAATCAATCTATCAACTCTGCTTTTCAAAGATCAAAGCTAGGTGCCTCTTTCTAGTTCACATCATCTTTTAAGATCGAGTTTCCACACGTGTGCCTTTTATAAAGCCCACTCGTACAGAAACTGTCATACTTCTTACTAATTTTGTAAATATGTCTCTGTATGTTTGGATGTCTGTTAAAAACACTGTTTAAACTTAGGTGAAGTGGACATGAAGTGAGCTGTCAAAACATTTAATGTAGGTGGAATGACAGGTCAAATCGCGCTTACTTGTTGTGATAAGATTTGATGGTGACAATTTAAACAAAATGTACTGGCTGTTGATCAGGAGGATCAACGGATTTACCTAGATAAATTTGGGACTACCTGTTTTCCAAACAACATCAAAATCAGCCCGTTAAGAAGTGCCAGATTAAAAATCATTCAAATAACATGTATAAGAACCAACCAAATAAACCTAATCAAAGCTAGAGTCTGTACGGAAAGAGAATAGCCATAAGATTTGAGGGCGCAGCTAATTACCTATATTGTAACATCTTGATATTTTGAAACTATGTTAGAAACATTATTATATTTTTTCAGTGTGTTTTGTAATATTATCATATGTGTTTTATAAAAATCATAATGTTAGATTTATTTTACACCACGAAGGTTCTCTTTCCGCACAGATTCTATCCTGGATTAGAACTCAGGATAGTTTTTATCTCGGTTAACTACGACAAATTCACAGGCAAAATCTGAGATGCAGTCCGTAACCTATTTCTCCCATTGAATCTGATGCACCACCAATTACAATCACCGAGTGCCCACAACTTTGTATTGTGTGTTAGTATAAGCTGCTCACATGATGTGGGCAAACTTCTGAGCTAGGCACGGTAAAGGCGTCACACGCCCTGTACGTCACTAGTCTCCGATTTTGTTGAAACTTTTTGAGGATATTGTCCTCAAATTGTTCTATTCAGTACCTTCAATGAAAAAAAGTGTACCTCTCGGGTTTCGCTAAAAAATGGAAAACAAAAAATGACGTACAGGGCGTATACGCCCCGTACGCCATTTTTTTTTCTGTAAGAGTTAGAGATGCACGGTATACATCAAATAAATGTTCCCGAATATAAACCTACGAATACGGAATATTGACTATACAGCTCCCACCAAACCGCCACAATATTAAATTGAAAATCGTAAAAATATAACCTAAAAATTTAAGACCCAGAAAAAAGGCATTTTGTTGAGATTTTTTTACCTGAAATAAATGTTCTCATTTAGCGCTCCACAAATATGTAATTATATCACAGATAAATGCGAAACTTTCAAAGTTATTAGCAAATCAAAATTAAACTAACATCACCAACACAGATCTAAAGATTTTTGCAGTACCTAGATGTGGCAATTAAATTTCAAATTGGAGCTTATATATATATATGTATATATGCTTATATATGTTATCTAGAGGTTGTTTATAACTGGTTCTGCCTCGACTGTATAATACCTGCATCAAATTGATTTGGATATTATTATTTTTTACACCTCATAATTTTCGAGAAAAATATTGCTTAATTTTGAATAATTTCTAAGCTAATTAGTTAATTTAATTAATAAAAAAAAAAAAAAAAAAAACAAAAAACAAAACGATTATATTTTTTATTAATCATATTTCAGGTTTCCATGTATTCATGGAAACCTGAAAATGAGTACCTGAACTGAGTATTTGGAATGTGACTACGGAGGGACAGCAGAAACGGGTTGCAATATTTTTATAGACAACCGGGCACTACCCAAAGTGGACCACTTCAAGTACTTGGGTTCGGTGCTTACCTCTGATGCAAATGTGGATAAGGATGTAGAGCATCGCATCAAAACCGCCTGGCTCAAGTGGAGATCGTTATCAGGTGTTCTTTGTGACCGCAAGATGCCCATCCGTGTTAAGGGCAAAGTATACAAAACGGTAGTACGACCAGCTATGACTTACGGAGCGGGGTGCTGGACCTTCAAGAAAGCACACGAACAACAACTGCATACAAGTGAAATGAAAATGCTCCGATGCGCGGGAGGAGTAACCAGCCTAGACAAAGTGCGAAACGAGTATGTCAGGGGTTGGTTCAAAGTAGCACCGATTAGCGAGAAGGTCAAAGAAAGCAGATTGCGTTGGTACGGCCACATCCTGAGACGATGAGATGACAACCCTATCAAAAAGGCACTAAATATCCCCGAACGACCGCGAGGAAGGGGAAGACCGCCCGCCACCTGGTGGTCAAACATGCAGAAAGAGGTCCGGAAGGAGAACCTGAGCACTCAGACAACCTGGAACAGAGATCTCTGGCGCAGACGTACAAGGAAACCCGACCCTAGCTGAACTGGGAAGAGGGTTGGACAAAGAAGAAGAAGATTTCAGGTTTCCATGTATTCATGGATATTTTAGTTTTGAACTTTGCAGGTGATAGGTTGATTTCAAATAAAGTATCATTAACGAAACATCTTCTCGAATCTAATGTGACGCTGTAAATGATATCTACAGTAAAAAAAAAAAAAAAAACATCCTATTAACCTTTGTTTTAACCTTAATGATCGTTTCCGTCTATCCCAACTGGCTATCCCAATCAGTTGGAATACATGAAATATTTTTCCACTCTTACCAGCATGCCAAAATATTTCGTTTTTATGCAGAACATGTGATTATAATATTTATATTTTTTAGTTAAAAGTTAGTAAGTTTGACGTTATGTTTGTTAAAAAAAGTTAGATTAATGAATTTTTCTTTTTCCGCAAAACTTCCTTTGAAAAAATTGGCATGGGCAGAAGAAGTTTTTAAAAAGTAGACGTTACACCCTGCAGAAAATGGGGCTGATATTATTGACGTCTTAAACACTACAATCGTGTTCAGAATTTGAAGCTTGTGTATCAAAAAGAAGTACCTTAGAATTTTGATGATGGGTGATGATGTCAAGGACAAAATTAAGGAAATTTGAGAACATACTAGTTATATTATGCCTTCTTAGTCACTGAAAATGACTGTAGTCACTGATGATGATAATAGCATGATAGCTACAATCGCCCTAGGCCCTCGCGCTCGTGTTATTATGTCTTCTTTAAGTTAAGAGTACTCAACAGTGAATAGGTTACTTCTAGACAAGCGTGCTTCATCTTCGACTACATTATCGCTTACTATCTTGAGATAGTGGTCAAACGTGAGACTACAGTTACTAAAAAAGTAATAATAATAATATCATTAATAATATCATCTGGTATCACATTTCCTGATCCATGCCTAACGGGGCCTCTACGAGTTGGCTTCGGCTCCTCGCACGCCTTTCAAAGGACTGGTACCCTACGGACCCGAGATATACATCATCAAAAAAAAAACATCTTCTCCGTGGCCTGAAATTAAATGATTTAGGAGAATCCGTATGAATAAACCCGATAAAAATTATATATGATATAATCTATACCAATCAACAGAAAGCTGCCATATTAAATACTTGTAGAATAGTTCGAAAAAACATGCAGCTGGACGAGGAAAACTCAGCCTCATCTTGAATTCACACTGCCGCTATATTTACTTGTCTTTAGACCGTGAATTTCCGATAATAATAATAATCTGGCTTCTAGCTTTAGGCACTCTGCCTTCCGCCCGAAATCAGCGAGAAGCGAGTAGAGCTAGACACTAGATACGAGTTGACGAGCAGCGCGAAGCGAGTGTGTAATTTCGATGGTTTTGTCGCTTGGCTATTATAAGCGAGTTCTTGTGCGGTTGGCGATTACTCGCTCGGGGCATTCGGTTTTGGTTGATCTTTCATCGTGAGCATCGCTGAGCGATTATTATCTTTGATAGCTCTTGTCGCTGTGACAAAATAGAGGTGAGAGTGTTCTCACCGACAGTGTGAACATCCATCGATCAATTATTAATACATATATATCTTTTGTCCGTTTCTTCAGAGAGAAAATAGTCAGTAGCTACCTCATCACTTCCTCGTCGGCGGTGGGACAAGTGCCTTATCCACAACCACAACGAAGTACCGTGAGGGTACATAATGTCCTGAATGGCTTCGAAAAATAGATGTGTGTGGTAGTGATGTGTTGTTTGTTTGTTTTTGCTTAACTGCCGTGCTCCCAGATTGCAATTCCATTTCTAGATTCTGAGAAATACGTGGACATAAATAAATTTAAAAACAAACAAAAAAATAAATGAAGAAAACATATTTGTTTGCCACAATTCGAGCTACAAATTCATAAATTTTGCATATACTGAACATTTCAGTGTTTTCGATGGTAGTACATACATGCACTTATGGTCAAATCAAGCTGATACAGAATCGAAGCGAAGAGACGCGTCAAATTCTCTTATTGACCAAACACGTAACAATAAGCATGTTGGCCATTGATTAATGATAATAGCCGAACCTTCGCCAGACAGCACCGAACGTCGCGTTACGTGACGATTTCTACCAGGCAACTCTTTCCGCCAGCAGCATTATTTTTATTTTATAGTTGATTTTTAAATTTTCTGACATTTAAATTTTGTGTAATTTTAGTTTTATTAAATTTTGTAATTGGACATTTTAATTTTCAAATTTCTGACATTTTAATTTTATGTCATTCTAGTTTTATAAATCTTAATAAATTTTTTGACATTTAAATTCAGTGACATTTTTGCTTTTTGACAACATTAATTGTTATTTAAAATTGTATCTTTCTTATTTAATTTGTATCTACTTGGATCCCTGTAATTATTATAAATTCATTTGTTTTTGTGTCATGTACTGATTACTAACATTAATTATAAGGTTGTGTACTAACAAAGAATAGACTCTAAAATTGTCTGAATTTGAAATAAAATTTAATTTAATTTAATTAAAGAATTGCGTTAAAAAAATACCATCGATTTTTTTACGTTCTCATATCACTATATTATTATTAAAAAAACCTAAGTCAATATAGCATCAACGATAGTTTGTACCTACTTGAAATTTGATTGCCACATCTAGGCACTGCAAAAATCTGTAGGTCTGTGTTGGTGATGTTGAGTTTAATTTTGATTTGCTATTATCTTTGAAAGTATTGCATGTTTCTGTGATATAATTACATTTTTGTGGAGCGCTAAATGAGAACATTTATTTCAGGTAAAAAAATCTCAACAAAATGCCTTTTTTCTGGGTCCAAAATTTTTAGGTTATATTTTTACGATTTTCAATTTAATATTGTGGCGGTTTGGTGGGAGCTGTAGAGTCAATATTCAGTATTCGTAGGTTTATATTCGGGAACATTTATTTGATGTATACTGAGCATCTCTAACTCTTACAGAAACAAAAATGACGTACGGGGCGTATACGCCCTGTACGTCATTTTTTGTTTTTCATTTTTTAGCAAAACCCGAGAGGTACACTTTTTTTCATTGAAGGTACTGAATAGAACAATTTGAGAACAATATCCTCAAAAAGTTTCAACAAAATCGGAGACTACTGACGTACAGGGCGTGTGACGCCGGTAAAGTACGTGCCATGGCCGAACTCCGAAGTGTATTCGCCGACAAAGTCCGGAGAGACCCGAATGCCTAGAATGCATAGCCACAAACTGATCCAACTTTGTAACTATGTGGAATACTTCCTAAGCGGTAGCTGGCTAATTTTCGCTCACATGATTGTACCTATTTTAAGTATTTAGGGAATAAGTGTCCATGTGTGGAAAAAATAATAATAAAGAAATCCTAAAAATAAAATCAGTCAAAATTGGCAGAGACAGCGGTAAACACGAGTTGAGTTGGCTACACGAAAAATAAATGCAATTTCAAGTTGCCGCTATAACAACAAATACTAAAAACAGAATAAAATAAATATTTAAATGGGGCTCACATACAGCAAACGTGATGTTTTTGACTTTTTTTGCGATAATGGTCCGGAACCCTTCGTGCGCGAGTCCGTCTCGCACTTGGCCGGTTTTTTTAATTTAACTCAAAGACATCACCTTAAACCACAGAGCATTGAGACCTGCAAATCAAATAATACGACCTCATGCAGACAAGACACGTTCTATTTTAGCTTTTTTGACAAAACCAATAGGGATGATTCAATCTCAGGATCAAAGGGCTAACAGCTCAAAGAATTATATTAGGATAGCCTCGTGAGGCTGAACGTGACCCGAGGTAAATGTTGACGCAGCGAGCCCTCTCAAGAACACACGTGACTGCGAAGAAATAGAAGATCTAGACCGGTGGCTGTCAGTCTTTTAATATTCGGAATCCTCCCGACTTACCTACTTCTTTGCCCTTGCGTCCTGGGGTAAACAGATTCAGTAACATTTTCTAAATATTAATAAATCAATTTAGGTACTTGGTCAAGTCTAGTACTTAAAAAAGATTTTTTGTCAAAATGTACGGAAATTAGAGGTATTTTGACAGATTGCGAGTGAAATGAGAATGTGAATGATCCTTAATAATACGGTAATTGCAGCTCAGGGGCCGTACCATGACGTGTCAAAACTATCATGGTGCGACTGTGAAAAAGGGTACAGATATATACAAGTCATATACATCTGTCCCTTACGCGCAATGGAAATAACCTTGCTGTAAGAGATTGTGTTACCCCCAGGCCACACGATTGTTAGTATAAAAACATTTTTATCCAATACTGACCCCCCTCTACGCTCCCATAGTGGGACCGCTCCACCAGTTGGGAACCTATGATCTAGACACTGAAGTAGTCCAAATAAAGTAAAAGAGAACGTATATAGCTGATTGAACTAGTAATAAAAAAGTTAACTGCGTCAGTTCGACTATAAAACTGAGAGAATCGAAGTGCACCTTACGCAACGTAACATTGGCACACGTTCCTATTTTTGTGATCTTGGAACGAAAGTTAATGTCATTTTTTCAGGCCAAAGTTTGATGAATGAAAATGAAGTTTACTGGCACAAACAGGTACCTGTGCTAATTCTGCAAACAGCTAATACAGTAGGTATTGTAAGGGGGTAGATAGGGTGATCAGCAGTTAAACATGGAAAATAACTTTATATTATATTTATTTAGTAAGATATTACAATACGCCTGCCTTTGGGCGGCTTCAATCCAATTCTGCTACATTGAAAATTAACAAAAAACATCTACAGCTATTCTGTTCGAAATTCATACATCTTTCAAGTAATAAATATTGCCAGTGTTTTAATAGGCAAGTAGGTTGCCTTCTCAAATGGTAAGTCCTTACATGAGCTACGCCCCTACGAATAGGCGCACAGAATCATATGAGGTGCTTCTATTCTAAGTCTTGAAAGGATATATGAATCCTACCTTATCCTAACCCGAACATTTACCTAACAGAGGAATCAAAGTACAATTGAGGTACGACCCTTAAAAGGGGAAGGTTTAATCATGACAAACGAATTACCGGATACTCCGATATGTGCTTTTAACTTCAGCTGACGTGCACATACGCACTAACAAATCAACGCAGTCATGCTTGAACCTCCTTGGCCAAAACCTCTGAAAAAGGTACAAGGCGTCCTCCTAACACTAATAAGAATGATGCGTCAACTCACATCGACCCGGATGGGGTTTAAATTCAAAAATTCAGATATGATACAATATTTCGATCTCGTGCGTTTATCAGGCCAGAGAAGGAAAGGCTGGATCGCATCGAATTTAAATTCTACTCATCAAACTTACACCAGGGCATAATATCATAAATATATTTACTTTTTTAAATAACAGTCATCAACTGGACCGATGATGTCAACTCGACATCCTTTGCAAAGGCTATGCCCCGTTAGCAAAGTCGGATTCAGTTACAACTATTCCTCATCTATTGTATTTTATTACTAGGGCCTGGTGGAAGTTTCGCACCTACAAACTTGCTCATTATATAAATAGTCGTTTCTTCGATGCATAGTTAATGTTGCCAGCCTCTTCTTCGCCCAGCAGCATACAACCCATCAGCACATCAACAGCTCATGCAACGGAAATAAATAATTTTATTATATCTATCGATACTATTTGAAAATTTCGACAAGAAAACTATCGATACATTTTTCCTACTTTCCCATCTCTATTAACTTCCTTATGTCAAATTTGATAGTTGTCATTCATATTTTTTTTTTTTTTATTGACAACGGGCCTTATCCTATATGGAAACCTTAATAACCATAATCTATATGTATCTATTTTATTCTAACATTAAAAGGTTTTAATCTATTTACATGTATCTATTATAGGCCTAACTCATCTGTGGCTAATACGGCGCATAGAGTATTATTTAATTATTAGGCTGCGTTTCCACTGACGCGGAGCTGGGCGGAGACGTGCGGAAGCGACCAATCACAGACGAGACGAGTGGCGCGATTGAGGATTTCAACCATTGTAATTGGTCGCTTCCGCACGTCTCCGCCCAGCTCCGCGTCAGTGGAAACGCGGCCTTATGGTGTGAATACTGCTTTATTATGTTGTTTATAGCACTATGTCAACCAATTCTTTTAATGAAAACTATGCTTTACTTTTGACAAGGTTTTGACACTGTCCTTTTTTGTATTATCTGTGGGACTATGTGTCAAACCATTTCTTAAAATGACATCTATGCTTTCATAGCATTTATTTGCCTTAGGGGCTTAAAATACTTTTAGACTATATGACTGTATCAGACTTAGTCCTTATGGATTTGTATTTGGACTTCGTCTGTAATTTCAAAAGCTAATCCTATTCAGTAAATATAGACAAGATAGGGGATTATTTAATTTCATCAAAACATATACAGATAGAACATTCAAATCATTGTTTCTTTCGATGCCCAGCGCGCATCGCAAATTCCTTTCAGGTTGGACCATATTCATTTGCACGACATGAAAAGAAAACATTAATTAATAAAGCACAAAATACAACAATCATAAATCAGCTTACATAATAAATTATTTACAAAACTCTATTATACCTAAACTTCTTTCTAAAAAACTTCCAAAATTTGCATTTTACGAGATCGAATAGTTTAATGTGATCACAATGCAAATATCTATGAACAGTATTGCATCTAAGGCAAATATTATGGGGATTCCTCCTTGCCACAATCCTAGTAATATTCTTTATACCAAACATAGCACTCCAAGAAGTTTTATCATACATTCTCTTGTATTTAAATCGGATTATAATCTTCTTATTGATCGCCTTCTTTAAATTTATGTTGGCGCAATAAGAAACCTTACTAAATACTCCTTTAATTTTCCTATGGATCTCTTTTGGTTTACTTTGAGAAAAATTCTTAATGGCTGTCAATTTCTTTCTTTTCAAAATGACATTTATTAAATTTCGTTTTATGTCACATTGAGAAAATTCAATATTATTTTCAATATTATGTTTGAAATCAATGGGATTCTGGTGTATGTTAACAACAAGATCGTTTTGGTGTTCAGATGGAACAACAACTAGTCGTTCTAACGAAATCTCATCATTGGTCTCTGCAAAATAAATGGAATTAGTTGAGTCAATTGGACTGGACCGATACATTACAATACTCTCGTCCGTGCACTCGCTGTTGGGCAAGGACTCCAACTCGTCGTCACCACCGTCAGCGTGCTCGCCCAGGAACACAGCTTCTGCCCCCAACTTGACATCGACGAGGCCGTCATCTCCGCTGGTCTGGTCAACATCGTCCTCGAAGATGCAGCTCTCTTCGTCGGTGTGATCGCCATCGCCATCAACTGCGTCGCCTTCTCCATCAATGTGTTCAACGCTTTTCTCACTGCACTGAATATTGTTTTGTGTTTGTTCGTCCTTAATCACGATACTAGAAAATAAATGTGCATTAACATCCTCACACAATACATCAGGTTGTTTTTTATCTGCTTTTATTTCAGCGATTATTATGCGCTGTTCGCAATATCGACATCTGCGATGAAATATCGAGAATTCATTCCTCAAGCGATCACATAACACTGCAAAGTCCATATCATATTTAAAAATCATACGGTAGAAGTGATATGCAGCCCCACGTGAAAAAGCTCCTAAGATCAGGCTATAGTCACTCTTTCTCCATTCGTTCATTTCAGCCACCGACTCGAATTCAGCCAAGAATTCTTCCAAGCAGTATCTGTCCGTGCCTGAATAATAATGATCCATCATGCTTTCCATAAGTTCATTTATACTAAATAATAAAACCACTTAGCTTTTATTTCGTTTTTTCCTTATATTTCCATCCGCTTATGGGAGGGAATGAGAGGTAACAGCACTCTGTCCTCAATTATCTCGCCTTACGTACGCCGGTAGGGCTTCGTGCACTGTATATCGCCGTGCACAACGCGAATTTCCGTCTTTAAACACTTTCTTCGTTTTTTATTTACTTAAACGTATACTGTACGCCGTATACACGCGAAATATATTTTATAATTTTTCTTCTTCTTGGATTTCGTATTTACCCGGCGCCTCCACCAATATGTAAGGGGGTAGATAGGGTGATCAGCAGTTAAACATGGAAAATAACTTTATATTATATTTATTTAGTAAGATATTATAATACGCCTGCCTTTGGGCGGCTTCAATCCAATTCTGCTACATTGAAAATTAACAAAAAACATCTACAGCTATTCTGTTCGAAATTCATACATCTTTCAAGTAATAAATATTGCCAGTGTTTTAATAGGCAAGTAGGTTGCCTTCTCAAATGGTAAGTCCTTACAGTATCTATTCATTCATATTTATATGGCGCATTGAGGTTTACATAAAGCTATCGGTGGGACACTCTTTGTAATGTTCGTTGAGTCATGTTGTGCTCTGCGGCTGCAAGGAAAGGGTGTATGTAGGTATATTTGCATATATGTAATTTTTTTTATCTCATATCATGTAGCGAGAAAAGCTGGGAAAACGGTTTCGGTTTTATTTAATATGATAATTTGATGGGCCTAGTTGTTCAAATCGAAGCTTGAAAAGAGTCAGCCCTTGCCCTCTGGAGCAAGTCATAACGTCCATATTTCCAAATCATCCACTTTAACTATGTCATGGACTGTACACGTTCTGTCCAGTTGCTAATCTGTCCAGTTGCTTCAGAGGGTAGGCGGATTTATATAATTAAGACATGGTTAGATAGGTCTGGATCGCCTAAGTGTTCTTAGATAAGTGATGTTAAAAAATCAAATTTTGCGGATTGTGGGCGCCATATTGTGGAAATCCCATTTTTTTTTTTCTGCTGTACCAATCGAGTGGGGTATCAAAAAAGAGTTTTAGTGGTGATTGCAAAATTATATACCACTTTTATGTTTAAAAGTAATTCGAAAAATAAAGAAAACTCAAAAGTTAAAAATCTCGACAGCTTATAAAGCGAACTAAAAAGATGTAAACAAAAAGAAAATCATGCTGAGCACTCGGAGGATACATATTCGCGAGCTGGCTGACCAAACTATACTAAATATGTATCCTCCGACTGCACAGCATGATTTTCTTCTTGTTTACACCTTTTTAGTTCGCTTTATTAACAGCCGGGTTTTTTGATGTTATTAACTTTTTATTCCTGATGATCCCACTCTAGACCTGTGTCTTGTTTGATGGTAAGCGGTGCCTGAGTTTTACGATGGAACGAGCGAGCCTATAAGATGTATAATTTTATTCTTGCATCACAAAAACACCCACTTCTTGACTTTTAAATACTTATTGACATAAGGCACCTGTATGCCAAGTAAAATATCAAACCATGTCTACAAAATTCAATCTCCTTCAATCCCAGAGTTATCCATATTTGCCAGTCTTCGAATGCTTATGCAAACGTAAGCGAACTAAATCGTAAATCTGATGGAATATAGATTGAATGGGCTCTGAGAGCTTTTCACATTAATTTGAGTAAGTAAGTTTTATATAAAGGTTAAGGGTGAAGCGTATCTTAGGAAGTTTTTAAAAGCTTCCCTTTTCTAATGAAAAGTGTATTTTGTTTATATCGGTATATTTTCCGAGTGCCTCAGCAGGAAGGCAAACAATTTCAGTACGCCATTTTATTTTTATACAATTTTGTCTCCGTAAAAAGTTTCTCTGAAAAAAACTGCTCAGGTAACAGCTTGTTATTTTTCATTTTCCGTAAACTGTTAACACGTGTGTTGGAGACTAATGAGCGCTAATGCTCTTTTTTGGCCGCTTTCGTGAATTTTTGCGCAACTGGACAAAAACTCTGGCACAAAATGTTAATCGTTGCTTTTGTTGACCACCCTTTGTTATGACCAACGGTTTACATTAACTTTAAAGTCCTTTTAAGACCTGGTAAAAAATAAGTGTTTCTTAGAAAACAAAAGGAAAAATTACGCTCCATTTACCCCAATTTAATAACAGAAGCCGAAATTGCCGAAACAAAGACCTCATCTAGTCTAACTGCAGTTATTTATCAAAGAAGTAATTACTCACGTAATTGTTAACTGTGGCGCTATTTTTAAAGCGCCAACGACGCAGTCACCGTAAGATATGGTGCTTATTTAATATTGTGTCGCATCCTCGCGTCTGTTCCCTGGTCTAACGTTCATTACATTGCGGGAAGCTAATTCAATTTTACGACCACGTACACATAGCACTGGGGCGATGTTTTTCTGCTCTTGTTGGCTTGTACCAGACTTTGTGTTTCACGGATCATTATGCTACGGCTTTATGTATAGATAGACCCAAAGTGAACCGTACATTTGTTCCACAGACAACCACATATATAAACTATACTAATGCAGTGAAAGACGTGAGAAACGCTGACTTAGCCCCGGTGATGGATGCTACAGATGCTAACATTGCTGCAGATAATTTAATCACTACTCTCAAAGGCATTGTTCTAACACATACCTCACACATCAAAATCTCAAGAAAGACTAGGATAATCAAGCCTTGGATGACACCCGGTCTTATCCGGTGCATCAAAAACCGTGACACCATGCATTCAAAGCTAAATTCAGATCCACAAAACACTGTTCTCAAAATAACCTACGCCAGATACCGTAATTTTTGTAATCGGCTTATTAATAAACTTAAATGTTCTTATGAAAAATCTCAATTTACCGAAAGAGTAGAGCCCAAAATAATAGCAAAGCAACTTGGAAGGTCGTCAAAAAACTCATTCATACAGAAACTAATAACCAACGAGCTACAAATCTCTTAACATTATCCACGGACCCATTATCATCTGTTAACTTAGTCAACAATTAGTTTGCTAATGTAGGTATGACATTGGCATCTAAAATAACTACCCCCCCTACTGACAGAGATATGACACCCAAACACAGTACGCTTAACTCGATCGCACTTCTCCCGGTCAGTGCAAGCGATGTCGAGATAGTTATAAAAACCCTTCGGGACGACTGTGCCACGGGATGGGACCACATACCAGCCAAATTAATCAAAATGGCTCGTAACGTTCTTGTGCCTCCCATCACTCATATCTGCAGCCTTGCCATATCACAAGGGGTATTCCCGAGGGCCTTTAAAACGGCGTTAGTCACCCCTGTATACAAAACTGGAGATAAAGATCAGATCTCTAATTATAGTCCCATCTCCGTCTTAAGCGCTTTTTCTAAAATTATGGAACGAGTTCTTAATAACTGCCTTACTAATTATTTAACCAATTTCAACATCCTCGCCAACAACCAATATGGTTTCCGACATGGCATATCTACGGAAGATGCTGTGATCGACCTTGAACAGTCGGTTGCTGACGAACTAGACAAAAAACTGAAATGCTATGGCATTTTCCTAGATTTCAGTAAAGCATTCGACACTGTCTGCATTTCAAAATTGGTTGAGAAAATGAAAAATGTGGGTATACGTGGTCTAGCTCTTAATATCTTTAAAGACTATCTTTCAGAACGTAAACAATCTGTCAAGATAGACAATATGATTAGCACAGAGGAACAAATAACCTTCGGAGTTCCATAGGGAAGTATCTTGGGTCCAACTCTCTTTCAAATTTATATAAATGACCTTTGTAATCTGCCTCTCGTCAACTGTGATATTTTCACTTACGCAGATGACACTGCACTAGTGGCATATGGCAAGTGTTGGGATGACGCTAAATTGCATTCGGAAAAAGCATTACGGAGAGTAATGCATTGGTTAGCAAGTAATCTATTAACCTTAAATGTTAAAATACAAAATTTTTACGTTTTATTCTACCGCATACTTCAAAACCAGCTGAAGAAACCGGCAAACTAAAAGCCCATAACTGTTCGCAAAACACTGAAGCTTGTACTTGTCTGTCGTTGACAAGAGTAGAATCCATAAAATATCTCGGAGTATTTGTCGACGATAAACTAGACTGGACCACACAACTGGAGTCTTTAACTTCTCGCACCAGAAGACTAATATACATATTCAAAAATCTTAGGTTTTCAGCGGATAAAGACACTCTCAGTGTCAGTGTGGGGAGAAACTCATAAAACTTAGCTAATAAAGCTTGAAAGAGCTCAAAGGGCTGTGCTAAAAGTAATTCATTTTAAACCACGCGACTCACATTCAAGAAGACGACATTCAAGATCTACTTACGATTTTATAACACTATACAATCCATCTTCACATCTTTTGATATTGTATCAATTTGTGTAACTCATTTTTATATATATTCTTTGTATTATTACATCTGGAAAGCATATTTAGTTATCTCTGACTGTTTTAAATATCTAAACTTAAATTATATTCGTAATTTATAATTCTTGTAATATTTTTCTACTGTGACATTTTCATCTGACATGACATCTGTCTGTCTATTTTATTTTCTTAAAGCCATAGACATACCATAGGTGCCATGGACTACCTTAGACCTTTCCTTAAGCTAGTTGTACATTATTGTAAGGTCAGAGCAGACTGACCCGCCTTTGTAAAGCCGTTTTTATTCGTTCTGGTCTTATTGAGATTTGAATTTTGAAATTGAGAAGGGATTGCAAATCGAATGAAAAACGGGCTTCAGATTTTTAGCAGTCGAGAGTCTGGTCTGAACGCTGATGGTGGGTTATACTGTGTACTGGAATTCAATGTCTTTTTCTATTCTGAAAACTCTCAAAACCTGTGAAACTTTTATGTAAATGTACTATTTTCTGAAGTGCTCTAAAATATATACTGTGAGTGTTATATCGTGTATGATTTACCCACGTATCTGGCTACTAGCCGTTTCACTACTGACCTGCCTGCCTTTCCGGACCGTATGCCTGCTACTCCGTGGTGGTGCCTGCTCACGTGTCTCTCTCGAGCAAACCACGACGGTTTGAAGAGTTCCAGTCTATCCAGCTGTCTGCCTTACCGATTGCCTGCTTGTCCGTCGTGGTGTCTGCTCACCTATCTACCTCGGACATTCTACGACTTCCTGCCCGACCTGCTGCCTGGATACCTGCCCACGTCGCGCGAAGCCGGCCCTTTAGTTTTATACTTCTATATCCTTTTTTATTAATTTTATTTTATTTTTATCTTAACTTTATTAACGTGGCTTACGTATAGCTCCACTTAGCTATACGTAACGCCACAGTTTGGCGCCCAACTTTTAAAATATTGGGCGCAACGTTATTGTTTTGCGCCCAAAATTTTTCTAACCCACACCCACACACTACCTACTTTCTTACTACACTTTTCTTTAACGTGGGCTCGATTTTTTTTCATATTCTCAAAATTCTAAAAAGATACTTACACAAGTACATAAGCTAACTTTTGGTTTCTCATTCAGGCCCTCATCCCATCATCATCTTTTGCTAGCACCTTTACTCCTTCAATTAACTTAACCTATAAGGCAATAATTTTTATCCCTCTTTATGTTTTCTCTTAGTTAATTTTTCCTCTAGAGCGGTCTGCACAACTCAGAAAGCCTTATGAGCAAAGAGCGGTCCCGTAACTCTTTAAAAATAAGCCAAATGCGTGGAGTCTTGTAAATATGTATTATACTTAAACTTCTTAATTCCCTCTTATAGACTTGAGAGTTCCCTCTTATAGACTTCAGAGTTCCCTCTTATAGACTTTAGAGTTCCCTCTTAGACTTGAGAGCTCCCTCTTATAGACTTGAGAGTTCCCTCTTATAGACTTGAGAGTTCCCTCTTATGGACTTCAGACTTCCCTCTTATAGACTTGAGTCCTCCTCCTCTTTGAGTTCCTCTTGTTAAAAATAAATAGTTTCTTAAAGGGTTTTCAAACAGGTGCGGGTAACGACACCTATTAAAAATAAATAAGCCTTCGTTATATCTTAATAAATATTTCCTTGTGGAGTATACATCATTGAATGTGAACTATAACCCCTAACGTGTGATTGAATGAGAGTGTTTGACGAAAGTATGAAAGATGTTGTGTGATAGAGCAAGGATTATATTTAAACCTCAAAATTTTCTTCCAAAAAATATATACTGTGAGTGTTATATCGTGTATGATTTACCCACGTATCTGGCTACTAGCCGTTTCACTGCTGACCTGCCTGCCTTTCCTGACCGTATGCCTGCTTCTCCGGCGTGGTGCCTGCTCACGTGTCTGTCTCGAGCATACCACGACGGTTTGAAGAGTTCCAGTCCGTCCAACTGTCTGTCTTACCTGCCCGATTGCCTGCTTATCCGTCGTGGTGTCTGCTCACCTATCTACCTCGGACATTCTACGACTTCCTGCCCGACTTGCTGCCTGGATACCTGCCGACGTCGCGCGAAGCTGGCCCTTTAGTTTTATACTTCTATATCCTTTTTGATTAATTTTATTTTATTTTTATCTTAACTTTATTAACGTGGCTTACGTAACGCTACAACATCGATGTTATATTCAGAATGCAATGTCCTAACTGTTAGGAAATTGTATATCTTAAGATCCATCCTCTACAAGCACTCTATGATTCCGTTCAATAAGCTGCTTGTCAGTCAGCGGCGTCGTGGTTCCTTTATGTCCAACTGTCTCCTGTAGGACAGCATTCGCAAGTCGACAATTTAATAGCCTAAGTGCTAGGCTCTATAATAAAGCCCACAAAAAATTTAATATCTACGCCTTGACTAAGCGTGAGGTAAAATACAAGATTAATTCCTGGCTACTGACATTGACTTATGGTGATACCAAGGAGCTTCTAACCACTGTACATTAAAACGAGATAGATGTACACACACTATAGGCTTCAAAACAAACAAACATAAACACATACTCACTCTCACACACACATTCTATACACACGCATGCACCATCACACACTCACACAATTTTTTATTCTTTATTCTTATCCTTTGCTTATCCACTGTACGTACCAATATTTTCGCAACCGTAATAAGTCTCATTATGTATGGATACTCTTTCCTAAAATACAGACAGGTTTCCTGCCTAGTTTAGGAAAGGGTCTCCTAAGACCCATTTTTTTTTTTTTTTTTCTGAACGAAGTTTTAAGTAATTGTAACGCAAACTTCGTGAGAAACTTGTTCCGAGCTTATCTGTTGGGGGGAATGTAGAATGTGTCGCTTTTGCAAGGGAATTTAAAGTTTGGTTTCATTTGGATATCAAGTGTTGTATATTAGTAGTGTACTGATCGATGTGGCTACACTTTTGGCGGCCTGCTGTGTTAGTAGCAGTGGACTTCTTTCGGCTGATATGATGATGATGACACTGGTAGTAGGTACCACGCTCTTTATCATCATCATCAGTAATTGTAAAGTTAACTGGTAATAAACAGTTATTCACTGCTTCACATAAAACATTAACAAATAGATCCTCTACTAGTTTTATTAACCATTATCATCACCAGCCTACAGCAATCCATTGCTGGACTTTGATATGATATGGTCTCTTAAATCGCACGCCATATATACTGAATCTGCAACTCTCATCCAGCTACTACCTGCAGCCACTGCGAAGATCGTCGCTCATCCTAACCCACGAGTGATCCCATCTTTCGTTTATCGATTCGTCTTCGTCAACCACGTACCGTCATTATTACACTTAGCATGACTTAATGCAAAAAAAAGCATTGAAACGTTGTCTTTAACGACTGCAATTTGCGTCGAGCCCTATAGCAGGACACTTTTATTTACCAACTGACATTAAAAATTCAATTCATCTGCCAATTTTTCTTATTTGTTCCCCAAATCATTAACAGGAAGACTTGCTTCCCTCTTCCTTCTCAGAGGTAATCTTAAAATCTTCTTGTTTATACTAATCTAAATAAGATTTTATTTAAATCGTTAGCAAGCGACATTAGACCCGTTTTATCAATATTCCAGAATCTTCATTCGCACTCGTTTGGTACGGGTTATTTGCATTTTATTCCCTCTCAAACCATTTTTATTGAATTAAAACTTGGCAATCTAAAATAATAATAGTGATATTATACTTATTGATAATGTATCATTTATTTTGCATGAAGGGTTCAGCTGTGCTTTCACACAGCAATGAAAGTCATTTCTTGTGAAGCCATTCCAACGTGCATGTCTTCAACGGTCCACAATTAAAAACGTTTGCCTTAAGATTATTTATAACTTACCACTAATGAAGAACATTTTAAACGCTTTTATTTGACTTTAAATTTATTTGTATGTATGTTTGATTAGGTCGACAACTGAATTCTTCAGTTGCTGACCTAAACTATTCGTAGCTCGAATAGGCCTGATGAAAATGCAATATTATGGTGAGCTGGACCTGATGCTGCAGCTAGGGCTATATGCAGACTACCCAATAGCTTACACTCCTCAATAGCTTACATCAGCGCAGTCGATAAAATTTTTGGTACCTCCTGTGCACGTAAACCCGGGATATTTTTATTCTCGTCTATCCCATGGTGTGAGGTATCGTTGGATAAGCCATTCAATAACATTACGGGTCTTTGAAAACCATTTTTCGATCCAGGGATCCATTTGCGTAAAATTATGGTTTAAATGGTATTTTTTACCCTGCCAGCTAAATAGTTAATAGTTGTTAGGAAGTAAATAGTTGTTTATGGGTATGTGAAAAAAATCACGGCAGTAGTATATGTAACGAAATGAAAAGGCAAATTATCACAGTTAATTTGGCTTTACAAGATTATGAGTACTAGTTGACCAACTTATAAAATGTTTTTGGAAAAGAAAAGTTTTGTTTATTGATGTATCGGCACAACAGTTTTCGAATGGCAAAGTTAATTATGTTCCTACGATAAAGCAACGTTCGGTGCTTTCTTTTTTATGAACGTTTGTAATGTTACCTATTTATTATCGTGAATGTAGCTGTTTATATGAAACACTCCGTGCGCGAGTCAGACTTACACTTGGCCGGTTTTATATTAAAAGCTTTTTTATAAAAAAAATCTTTTAAGTATTTTACTGTGAGGCAAAATATGTCCCTTCCTATTACGAGTATAGCAGGGAGTTCACTATACGGATTTACCCGCGGTCAGGCCTCGCTTCTTTAGGACAGTCCGTCTGCGAGTTCTGCGACGGTCACACACTGAACAAGTGAACAGCCATCGGACAGATCTAGAGTAGCGAGATTCGACGGGCATGAACTGCTGTCAAGCCAAGGGGCAAGTCGTGTAATGAATGTGGCTCAAGGCCTGCAGTGCTATTCTCTAAGGATACAGCCTTGAGCGCAGTGCTGTGCCAGCGACGAATCTACAGTTTGGTATTCGCTAAGCCGCGAATAACGACACTAGCGCTCTAAGCTGTGACGGCCGTGAGTTAGAACTACTCAATGTCGAGCAAGTTGACAGTTCTTCATACATTTTGGTATTCCGTTACGAAAAAACAGCGTCGAAGAGGCTCGCAGCCTGGCTTACAGCCACGTTCTGTCATCTGTCAAATCCAAAAGCCACTATTTTTGCGCGTAACGTAATTCTTCTTGGTTTTTAATCTAACTAATATTATAAATGTGAAAGTTTGTATGGGAAGTTTTGTTGGTTTGGATGTGTGTGTGGATGTATGTTTGTTACTCAACTACGCCAGAATGAAACTGGATGAAATTATGCATATAGAATAGAATAGAATATTTTTTATTGTACACCATAAAAGTTATAAACATTTACAAGGAAAACTTATTAATGCGGGTACAAAGGCGGAATATTTTATTACTAGCTCCTGCCAGCGGCTTCAACCACGCGAAAAGCGTTTTCTTATCCCAAGGGTACAATATATTGGGCAGAAAAGTAGCCTTTGTGCTAATCTTATAGCTATCATCATCATCATATACGCCGAATGACGTCCACTGCTGGACATAGGCATCCACCAAACGTCGCGACATTGACCAGTCGCGTGCATCTTGCATCCAGCGGAACCCCGCAACCTTAAAAAATAATTAGACATAATATACATAATGACTAATAAAACAATCTCAAAATTATAAAACTCAGATTTATTTAATAAACAATTTTCCAGTAATATAATTTTATTCTATAATATAGACATATTATACAATCTTTTATAACTATTTAAGTTAGTATAATTTAAGTAACTTACACCACATAGAAGTGATAATTTGCCAGTACTTGCCCTTAAATTTGTATTAAAATTTCTTAACATCTCTCATAATCTAAACTATAATTTAATCTAAACTATAATAATATCTATATTTATAATTTATATTAAAATCATGTTTAAGGCATTCAACTTCTTCTTCTGATGAATGCACATAAATCCTGCAGTGCTCAGGTTTCTCTTGACCACTTGCTTATTTTCTTACACATATCCAATTTCGTCTACTGGTTGCCAATAAGGAGTTGCTGGTTTTCCAAATGCTTCTCTTCAATAGTTAAGCTCCATTGCATTGGATTAGATGGCCTTGTACCGTTAGCAAACGCCGCCTACGAGGAGCTGTAAACATAAAAATGCAACAAATTACTATTAGAGGTAAAAATATGTGCAGGATACTATGTAAACCAGCATCACATCTACTCTTTTTCTGAAGGAAAGAAAGAGAGTAGATGTGATGGATGTTTCAGATACTATAGGCAACAAATACATTATAATATTGCAGGTTAATTTAATTTTTGGCTTCTGTTAAAAAAAAACCCCAACAACTTGGTCCAACCTGGGTATGAAAAATGAGAACATTATTTAATTATCTAGAGCTTCTTACACTGAACCAACAATTAAGCTAAACTTACATAAAGAGGCAATTGAGGCTTCTCTTCTATGAGGCACTGCAGATGGTCCATCTTGCCTCAGACTGAAATACGATATATAAATAAATTAGTTAAATAAAAAAAATATAACATACCTATAAGACTTTTCTAAAAAACCTCACCAATTGTTTTGTGTTCGGCTGGTTTTCCATTGTCATATTGTTCTTATGCCAATATAGCCCTGGTTTACATCCTGCAAATGTATTTCAACACAGTACTATTATATTTTATCTAAAGATAAACATATCATATATTTATTGGACAACAATAATATCGTCACATTTTGCAATACTTACATTTCACACAGTCACAGAACTATGTTAAAATCAATCGCTGTGAAAGCACTTCACAGTTTTTCAACTTGAAAATACTTTAAATAAAAAAGGAACAACAAATTATTAAATAAAAACCGTCGGTTGCGATTTTGCAAGTTAAGTTTTGCTGTGTTTGGGTGTCATGTCTGTCAGCGTCACAGCGCGTTGTTTTTACTTACGAAATAGGCAAAGAAATTTTCATTCAGCCTTAAAATGAAATCATAAAAATGCATTATTTAAACTCTTATAACTATGAAATCATTTGTAGTTTCACTCTATTACTTAAAATACTTGAAAATAGACCTATAATAAACGTTTTAAGTCCATAAAACTCTCAGTCGAGATTTATCGATTTTAATTTAAATAATTTGTTTCAAGCCCTAATTCGTCTACGAAATTGTGACGGGAGATGTCAGGCCTAGAGTTCGTCGACGACCATAACCGCGCTAGAGAATACCGTTTGAATCAGCGCTGCACGATCGGTCGATCTCAAGACTGTCTCGCTGACGAGCTCGTCGACGAGCACAGCCAAGAAACTGTCTCTTAGAGCAGAGCATGGCTGGCTAGGTTCACCAGTCCTTTCATACAAGCAACCAATTTGACAAATGGTCGATATAATGTAGAAAAACGTAAAAGACAAATACATGTAAAAGGGTGACAATATCGTCGTCTCTAGGCATATGTTACTGGAATCCCGAACATCCGTTTATTAGGAGATTAGCCGGCAAATCTTAGGATTTACCCGCAGCTCACGGTAAATGATATTTATTTTTTGGATAAACACGTAATAAGTCCTTTTTCTAGGCTTTTACCGATTCGATTTGCGTATCTTGTGAAAGGCTTTGAAATAGTTTGAGTTAGATTGATAGTATATTTTTTTTGTTAACGGGTGGAAGAATTCAAAAGGCTCCTGAAAATTTGGGGAAAAAACCGGAGACTGTGGGCTTTTACCTTACTAAAATCACCTGGGTGATCACCATCAATACGTAGACCCCCATGACCTCTTAATAGACCACCCCGGAACCCAAGATTAATAGTACCAAGATATTTTTTTTTTTTTCTCAATGTACTTACTCTTGAATTGCGCCCTGATTTGCACATTTGAAATAATGATACTTACCAATACGAACCGAATCAACGAAAACCCGTTTGCATTTAAATAAATGCGGTAGTTATTTTTACTCCCCACTTATTTCGTATCATCCCAAGACATTTAAAAAAAATCATAGCCAAAGCCAATCCAAGTTATTTCATCCACGAAATGTCGTGAACGATATAACGTTATAAGTAATAACAGTTTGTACTGAAGTTGCCTCTTTCCTAGCCAACTCAATTTAAAAATACGCGGAAAATATTTATATTTTTTTATATTTTAAATATTTATTTATCGTTGACTGAAAAATATGCGAAAGTTTTACCAAACAATGCTTGCGATGTGTGTAGAAATAGCTGTATCCATAGCTTTTTTAAAAAATCGGGTACAGTACAGTGAAATTGGTGCCGATTGAAAACGTAAGTGACCTGTGAAATGTTCCCGCGGAGGTACGGAAAATTGCATTTAACTTTATCACTGGTGTGTCAAACTGGAATTTTCCAGTTTCAACACAGAATTACGGATTTTGTTGTTATTGAGTGGACGGTATTCAATGCGTACAGCAGTTTGTAGGGAGCCGCATGCTACTTCTTTTGTTTAATCGTTTGATTCGGTCTCGTTCCATGTTTAAACCCAGTATATTGAATGCATGCGGCATGATAAGTTTTTGAAGTCAAACCTTGATGTTTTGCTAAGCTTAGTAAACCAACTCTAGTCCTATTTAATAAAAATAATCTCTATGCTTGGTCTTCCAAAGGTCGTCTTTATAGTAGCAGATCACTTTCAGTTCTTAAGCTGCTAATTGTAATTAGTTTTGGGGTTACAATCAGTAGTATGCTATCTAGTTATCTAAACTTTCTCTTCGGGTTACAATTTATCCTCTCATAAAGTTCTTGGAGGATAACTTTAAGTTATCGTTCATCAAACAAACTTCTGAAGTAAGTAAACCTAAATAAATTAAAGAGATCACAAGATTTGTTTAAATATCACTCTTTAATGTGATACAAAAATAGATACCTAGGTCGCAGTAGGTTAAAATAATGCAAATGTAAATCGAATTTTCATAAAGGATTCGACCACCATAACATATTAACAATAGCATGAAATGATAGCATAATTATATTATAATGAATATATCGCAATAACTTAATTTAACATAAGAAAATACTTCTATTGAATTCAATATTATGCCGACAATTTGTACCGTGAAATCAAATATTTGATGTCTGTAACGTAACCATTCTTACCGCACCTGTGTCACCTGTGTTTGGTGAGTTGACGTAAAAATATTGACACAATACATACAGAACTTTTATGAAAGCTTACTCAACATGATTTATTTTATCGTAATCAATTATAATACTGGCATAATTAGAGTTTTTGTAGTTGTCTAACCAAACAATACAATTTATGGTTTGTACGTAATACAATAGGACTTGACGTTTGTTCTCGGGATTAAAGGCAAGACACATGTTTTGGTTTAAACATTAATTCATTCAATTTTAAATAGAAACGTGTACATCGTGTGAATGAATACTGATTTGATTTATTGAATGTATTACAAAAAATAAATTTTACTTGTTTAAGTCAAAGAAACGAACACGGACATAATTTTGACATTGGTTTTCCTTTTGAAACTGCAGTAAGTTCAAGACTGCATAAAGGCATAATAATAATTAATATGTGTATCCGCAGGGTAGCTTTGTGGCGAGCTGGTGGGCAGTGGTGATCCCACGGACCTGATCTCCAGGGAGAAGTCTTGTCCCTCATCTCCGGCTTGCCTTTATTGGCCAGTCGGAGTGAACACTGACGGGGAACAGAGCTCCCACCTCTCTCTTGCCTTAATTGGCTGGCTTGAGTGGAGATTCGCAAGAGCAAACGTGCTCGGAGGTAGGAGTTAACCCAGTAAAATTCTGGTAGAGATGTTGACCGTACTTCCGGGATTGTCGTGATAGCCGTGGTATACCTCTCCACCCATCAAGCACCTCCGGATATGTTGCGCCCTTGGCGCTTCGTCACTAAAGTGCAAGCGACCATTTAAGGGTGCCCATTAATTGAGTGTGCCAGTCGCCCCACCCCATTTTATAGCCGTGTAGTTCAACAGTGGTCAGGCAGGGGCCAGTAGTCCTCCTATAGTTTTAGGCAATCGATCCACTTACAAACCTACCAAACCCATAGACCGTCCATCTCCATATTTTGCAATAGTCCTGCAGGAACCGGGGTGTCATTGCCCTTGGGTGCACTTACGCAGTGCATATTATATAGGTCTATTCAAACATTGTAAAGTGTTACCTGTCCTAGCCCGCGCTCAGTACCTGTTCCTCATAGAACACTTTGATAACACTGAAATTCAAGTTCCAGTAAGATATAATGTGAATACTCGACAAGCAAAATAAAAATCTTTACAAGTACCACGCAAAAATAATTTTTATGGTAGACGCACTGCATCTGCCATAATACCAAATTTATTAAACCAAATACCCTTAGACATTAGAGACTCAATGAACAGTAAAAATGTGAAGCGCAAGCTGAAACAACACTACATCGAACAGATTTCACCTTAATTTACTAATAGTGCGTTGATCAAACTCCAGACCATGGCATGCTAAGACAGACACCAGGGGTCTTATGGTGTGCTTTATGTAATCCTTAGGAAAACTTGTTTTTATAAAATAAATAAATAAATAATAAATAATACAGAGATAATCGTCGGTTTGTGTCACATTTCCTGATACATGCCTAACAAGGCCTCTGCGAGTTGGCTTCGGCCCCTCGCACGCATTTCAAAGGACCGGGACCCCAGGGTACCGAGATTGTCAAAGCGAATAATAATAATTAATATGTAATTATGATACTATATTTTATTCGTAACCAGTATTGCAGGTATGTTTCTTGGTTATAAATCGGTTTATGTTTTTTTTTCCACTTTACACACTATGTCTACATCTCTGTTTAATGTTTCCTTTCGCAGGTATGCTGGAAGAGATGTCTTTTGAAATAAGCCTGTACCTATTTTTCTCTTCCTTCTTGTATACATGTATACTTAAATAAATAAAAGGCTACCATTTCCAAATATATAAAAATACACTCAACGTACTATAATATTAGTTTGCAAAACTGTACAGTATACATAGAATGTTTGTACAATATTCTATTAACACACAAAGGCCCTCAGGGACAAACCTTTTACGGCGGCGGGCGCGGCGTATGACAGAAGTTAGTCATTGTGCCGGGACGAGGCCGAGACATCATCACATGGACGTTTAGAAATTGGATTTTTAAGTTGAGTTTAGCTAAGCTTTTTATGAAGGTGAACTGGTTGAGATGGGCACAACAACGTAAAGATAACACATTAAAATGAAAAAAATACTTTTTATCATTGTCAAATTAACATATACAATCATTCACACGCAGGGGCCCGTTCTTCATAACATTCAAAGTGAGAGTGAACAAGGCTTGTGACAAAAGAGAAAATAAAAATAAACAAAATTTAAACAATACAAAAATATGTTGCGTGAATTATGAAGGTGGCAGCCGGAGGACTTAAAAAAAACCAAAATTATTTATAAAGGTTTTAATTAAGATTAAAATTACAGTTTAACTTATACTAGTATTTAAGTCTAATTTCGGACGATGCTAGTACCGAAGTGCGTTACCAATCATATTCTATTTTATTACGATACAATAAGTCATGCTAAACGTGGATGCGGTGTCAGCAGATTTGGAAGTAGGTGGCCACTCGGCGACACGAGGCGTCCGTTCGCTGAGTCAGCAGGTGGCGTGTTGGAATTTTATGTAGAAACATCCGTTTGACGTAATTTCCATATCATGTCGCTATTCAGCTGATTTGGTGTAGGCAGGGCACGTAACACCTCCCCCCTCAGAACAGCAACTATTTGAGAATCTTGAGCGAGAATGTTGCTGGAGTCTGTTCCGTGATTGTGGGTGATTCTGCATCTTCGTATTGATGATTTTCAGGGTTTACATCTGATTTCTGTGGTTTCGTAAGTTTTGTGCAAACGTTATAGCGACGTATAGTGATTGTGGTGATCAGTACAGTTGCACTGAATAGTATGACGTATAGTGGAATCGTCGTATGGTATAGTAAATTTTCCGCCGTTGCGTGTTCTATTTGTACTGGGTGTTGCATTAAGATTTTATCTTCGATTTCATGTAGGCTTTTCAGGTGCAGTGGGTTTAGCTTCAGATGTGGGATGGTTTCTTCAACAATATTCAGGTTTATGGGTATTTCGGTGATTTTCAGCGGCAGCCCTTTGATATAGTCGTTGGTGTTGGTAATAATGAATCGCTCGGTGCGTAGTAGACATTTTTGCGGGATGGTAGCGAGATAACTTCCATGCAGGGAGATGAATTCTTGACGTTCGCAGTGTAGCTCCGTCCGGGTCGGTTGTGGGAAGATGAGCGTATAACGTCTGTCATCCAGTTGTTCCATGGCTGCTTTAGTCAGTGTGAGCTTCGTAGGCAGGCAAGAGTTCTCCAAAGATTGGTTGTAGATGAGACTTTGGATGCAATCTAGATGTCCTCTTGTTGGTTGACGGTTGATTTCTTCTTCGCAGAGATGATATGGGCCGAACTTCGGGCATTCAGCCTCTATGTACTTGAAAGCTTTCCCATTAGTTGCAAGGAAAGGGTAAGGAGGAATATAGGTATACATAAGTTTATTGGGAACTATCGCTAGTCTGTATAATTCGAACTTATCGGAGCTGGTTATTGGAACTTTAAATATAATAACAATTTTTTTATTAGTGTAGTAATACCCGGGTTTTATAACAGTATAATACTCTCTTAGATTTGCATCTATTAATTGATCCTGGCCGTAAATAGATATTAATCGCTTAATCATGTTACTTAAAGTATCTATGCTTAACATACTATGATGGGTGCTCGATGCACGTATAAAAGCTAAGGTATCTTCTATCCTAGTTATTTCTAAAAATAAATCTTCCGTATTGTCGCTAATTATAGTCAGCAACTGGGCAAACTTTGCGAATCTTATAAGGTCATTTTTCGCACTAGTTTTCTCGTCTAAGATTAATCCTAAGGTACTATTCAGCCTCTCTTGATTGCTAACAATTTTTGAGAGTATGTCGCTGTATCGGGTGATCCAAACTTTGTTAAGACTGACATGCTCATTGAATTCTGATACTATTTTATCGTTGTTACTTTCTAAAAGATTGATTGCATTATTATATTTTTGGGCATCCGTATGATCTAGGTTTCCGGTAATGCTTTTTATAACGGACCCTAGTCCGTCTACAAGACCTCTTTTACTACGACCGGGTTCTAGTGTTTTTAACTGTGAACTGGTTTCAGTTAACTTATTAGTTAAATGGTTGATTTGAAGTTCATACAAGAGGAAGGATTGGTTGTCTAGTTTAGTCTGGAAATAGTCGAGTTGAGACATTACAGAATCAAGTCTGTGTTCAATGTCAGTTAAGTCTATGTATTGTAGGAAGGTGTGGTAATGTGTAATGAGCCTTGTTTGTCCAAGGTTAAAAGGTAAAAGTCCGGGTCCATTGTCCAAGCTTTCAAGTCTTATCTCGAGCGCCGTTATTTGTTGGGCTAACATTGCCAGCAGTATCCTGTAACAATTTTGATTTATTAGGGATACGTTTGAGTCGAGACTTAGCTACGGGACCTTTCTTTTTGGAGGTGTATATATGAATCGGAAGGTCAGCTAGAACAGTGTCATGTGTGTAGCGTGGTGCTAATTTTTGTCGGTTGGCTGCTGGGTTAGAAATAAATATTTGTTGTTCCGGTTGGTATTCTATTTCGGGCTCTCTGTCCTTATTCCTATTTCGTATGATGTTTGTACGGTCAGCAAGAGTAAAGTCATTGATAAGGTCGTATACAGTTTTCATCTGGTCTCGGTGTGTCAAAATATATTGTTGCATTAGGTGTTCAGTCATGTTAATGTCAAGGGGGTCTCTTGGGTCAAAGTGTCCTCTAACTATGTCATGTGGCCTACACTTGGTGAAGCTGTGAACTGAACTATTATAGGCTAATAAGGCATAAGGCATGAGGTTGATTACGGGTTCGTCCTTTTGACGTAATCGTAAAATACGTAGGTGTTCTAGTAACGTAGAGTGAAATCGTTCAATGATTCCGTTATCGTTAGGAGAGTGTGCTAATGTTCTATGGTGGTTGATTTTATGTAATCTTGTAAATTCGGAAAATAGTTGGTTTGTGAATTCTGTGCCGTTATCGGTCACTATTGTTAACGGTAACCCATGATGTGTACAATAACTTAAAACTGCTTGAAGTATGCTAATTGCTGTACCATCTCTCAAATGGTACGCTTGTCCATATTTTGAGAAAACATCTACCACTGTCAAGTACTTTTCGTTTTGAGCTGTGAATAGATCCATGTGTATTAATTCGAAGGGTTTAGTTGCTGGGGGTACTACATTAAATTGAGGTCTAATCGGGTTCCTGTCATATTTCGTTTGTCCGCAGATGGTACACTCATTAATGTATTTAGCTATTTCTTCCCTCATTTTAGGCCAATAATATTTTCGGGATAGGGCGAGATGACACTCATTTATTCCTCTATGATTAGTTTTCCCTTCATGATAGTGTTTTATGATTTCTTGCTGTCTTAGGTACTCTTTAACGTCTTCTAGTTCGGTTTTGGCTAATACTAAATTAATTGCTGAGCTTTTAAAACTATTCTGGATTATGGGTATAATTGAATACATCCCTAAGGGTGGAGTAATTTTTATAGCGGTTTTAACTTTAGGGTTGACGTATTCTTTTATAGCATTTACTACGTCTTGTTCTAAGTTCGATTCTGAAACCTGAATAAATGTCCGGGTGTGCGTGTCAAAAGGTTTAGTAGCGGTTGTACGTCGTTTAATGTCACCTACTATGGTAATGCATAATTGTCGGTGAAATTTGTTCAAAGGTTCGTCAGTGATTGGTACTTCTAGAATAGGGTTTTCAGAGCTGGTATGTGCAGTGGCTGTGGTGGAACCTGTTCGAGAAGGTGGTCGCTCTGAAGGGTTGGCTAACATTGACTCTGTCTCCTCGTTATTAATTTCTACTCGGGATAATGCGTCTGCGTTAGTGTTATACTTTCCCTTTTTGTAAACTATAGTGTAATCGTACTCACTTAATTTAAGTCTCCACCTAGTCAGTCTTGAGTTGGGCTCCTTAAGGTTCATTATCCATTGTAGTGGCTTGTGGTCGGTGAGTATTTTAAATTTACGACCAAATAAATAAGGCCAAGTACTTTGTAGCCCATACTATAGCTAAAAGCTCCTTCTCGATAGTACTATAATTGGTTTCACTATCGTTCAAAGTTCTTGAGGCGTAACAGATGGGTTTAGCTGACCCGATGGTACCTTGCGAGAGTACTGCGCCTATAGCTATATTTGAAGCGTCTGTTGTTAATATAAACTCCCTAGTGAAGTCGGGGTACTGTAAGATGGGGTCATTTGTCAGTAAGCTCTTACATTTGTTAAAACAGTTAATGTATTCAGAATCGAAAGTTATTTTATTAGTCTTTTTAAGGCATTTAGTCATAGGCTTAGTGACGTGGGCAAAGTCCGGGATAAATTTCCTGTAATAACCTAATAATCCGAGAAACTGTTTTATTTCTTTCGTGGTTTTAGGTAATGGGTATTTTTCTATAGCCGCTATTTTATCAGGATTAGGTTTAACACCTTCGCCACTGATTATGTGTCCTAAAAACGCGGTTTCTAATTTTAAAAACTCGGATTTGTCCATCTGGATTTTGAAGTTAGATTCCTGCAATCTTTTAAATACTTTCTCTAGATTAATCATGTGTTCTTGCAACGATGTGCTAAATATTATTACGTCATCAAGGTATACCAGACAGATCTCATTTTGTAAGCCTCTGAGCACATTGTCCATTACTCTTTGAAAAGTAGATGGGGAATTTTTCAAACCCATGGGCATACGCAAGAATTCGAAGTGCCCATGCTCTACATTGAAAGCTGTCTTCGGAATATCGTCTGGATCCATTTGGCATTGATAAAATCCTGATGCAAGGTCTAACGAGCTAAAATACTGGCATTTACCAAGCTTGTCAAGTATATCGTTGATGTTTGGAATCGGGTATTTGTCGTCTATAGTCTTGTCATTCAGTTTGCGAAAGTCTACTACTATGCGCCACTTTTGTTTGCCTGATGCATCTGCTTTCTTAGGAACTACCCAGATAGGCGAGCTCCAGGCTGATTCAGAAGGTCGTATAATACCTTGGTCCAGCATCTTAGTAATTTGGTCTCTAACTTCTTGTCGGTGAACAAATGGGTAGCGGTAACTTTTCGTATAAACTGGAAGTTCGTCAGTCGTCCTGATATGGTGCTTTATTTTATTTGTAAAAGTCAAAGGTTCTCCCTCTACATAGAATACGTCAGCAAAACGACTGCATAAAGTCTCTAAGTTAGTTTTTTCTTCAATATTTAAATGATCTGTACGCAATCGAGATAAAACTTCTTTAACGCGCTTAGGATCTTGTTTAGTGCTAGTGCACTCATTATTAAATATCACTGCTTGTAAAGGGCGTTCAAATGTAACGAGTGAATCATAATCGGTCGGGTTTTCAATTTCAACGATGCCCGTACAGTCGGTAACGCGAGTAATGCATTCATGTATAATGCAATTACTGTGTATTTGCTGAGCTATGGAAACGTCACCGTCTGGGCTATAGATAGGAATATTTAATAGTTTTGACGAGTTCGCGGGAATGGTTTCCTGATAACTGGACTTTTTACATTGATAAAACCGAATAGGTATAGTTGTAAAATCTGTAATTAAATAGTTATTTTTAAGATCAATCTGTGCTCCGTCAAGTAAATCTAGGCCTATTAGTCCGTCAAAATAATTATGAAACTTATAAATGAAAAACTTAACATTGGTAGGGTTATTAAATTCAGGAAAATTCGGAACAGTAATTGAATGGTTGTGTGTACTAGTTACACGGGCATTTGTTACTTCAAAGGGGTCAAAATTCATAGGTATGTGTGAAAAGTATTGCTCGACTGCCTCAGGACTAATAAAAGACTGGTTAGCCCCGGTATCTACTAATAACTTAAGTGGTGGGTCCGATATCTGAATGTAACGTAACTCCCTTTTAGATTGTATATTTAACTCTATTTTAACCCTTTTTGATCCGTTTCCTTGAGAAAATCCGGATTAGCACTAGAGGTAGGCTTTGGTGCTTCTAAGCAATTCGCGTTGTTAGTACTCTGCGGCTGTGTGTCATCTTGTACATACAAAATACTATCGGGCTCGGTTTGATTGTAGTAATAAAAGTCGGGATAGTCATAGTAACAGGAATAGTCAGGCTGTTCATAGTAATAGTCGGGGTAATAATAAGCGTTTTCAGGGTCTGTCATCTCGTTAAAATTCATTTCTCGTGTCTTGAAGTAATTACTAGGTGGTGGGTTCCCTGATCTTTGCCAGTTATTTCCTGGTAACCCTATTGGTTTTTGTACGAAGTGACTAACGCCGCTCATCGGTTTCGGACCTGTATATTGCGCTGACGGGTTTGCGTTCGGTAATCTAAATATGTTACTCTGGGGATGGTAGTTTGGCGGGGGTGCACGAAACATTTGCTGGGTTCGACTAACCATGTTAGGGGCACGATGAGGTACCTGATTATGCTGGAAGGGTGGCCTCCATTGCTGCTGCTGCTGCGGCGGCGCGGGCATAGACTTATGCCAGCTCGTGCCTGCATTCGCAAAGCTAAAAGGTTTGGGCGTGGTCATAAGGACCGCTGGAGGCATTCTATGGGTTAAATGCGCTTGCTGTGTCGGGTTACGTCGCTCAGGAATACTTTCGTTGCGTTGCTGTAGGTACATGACATTTAATTCCTGCTGTACAAATTCCAGAGCCTTTTCTATAGTTTCGGGTCTCATACATCGGATACGGGACCCTAAAGGTTCTTTAAGACCTCTGACATAAGATTGTAACGTCAGTTTCCTATAAAGGTCGCGTTTTGCTTCGATGGTAGTAGCTATATTTTCATGCAAGGTGACGTAAGTCATTATAGTACTAAAAAGGGTCTGGCATTTGTCATAATATTCCTGTGGAGTGCTGTTTCCTTGGGCTAGTAAGGACATGTCATTATAAAGGGCGGTCTCGTCCCTTTGATCGGAAAAGTTGTTAATTAAAGCGTCGCGGATCCCTTGCCAATTTTCAGGTATACCATTAGAATTTATGGTTGTGGCTGCAGATCCCGTGATTTTATTTAAGATACCGTTTATTATACATAGGTTAGTGAACTCGTAGTTCGGGTCATTTCTGACGTATTGTATTACGAGTTGATCACAAATTTTAATGAAACGTGTTAGAACATTCGGATTTCCATCAAACTCTGGCACTGGGCGTAAGGCCTTAAAGATAGTATCGGGGTTCAATTCCATTTCGTCACTACTAAATAATGTATCTAAACCTAAACTATTTGAGTCTATAAATCTATTTAAATCTACTTCCCTAGTCCTATTTATCTGTCTGGAAGAGACAGACTTTGCCCTAGCTTCCCTTGGATGAAAAATTTTGAATTAATATTATATAAGGGGTTAAAAGGAAGGAGTCGGGAGCAACACTCAAAGAAAGTTTCAAGCACTTACATATACATGGTTTTCCCTGGTGTATCGATGGCTGGATACGTCCTCAGCTGCGTCTTCTTAAGTTCGGATATTCGACGAGGTATTTGGAAATACCGACAGCGACTATCGGAGTCAGCAGATAAACGATTTTTGGAAATCTATACCGCGCCGCGCACTGCCTCGAATATCCTACCGACTGCGCCAATTATGAAGGTGGCAGCCGGAGGACTTAAAAAAAACCAAAATTATTTATAAAGGTTTTAATTAAGATTAAAATTACAGTTTAACTTATACTAGTATTTAAGTCTAATTTCGGACGATGCTAGTACCGAAGTGCGTTACCAATCATATTCTATTTTATTACGATACAATAAGTCATGCTAAACGTGGATGCGGTGTCAGCAGATTTGGAAGTAGGTGGCCACTCGGCGGCACGAGGCGTCCGTTCGCTGAGTCAGCAGGTGGCGTGTTGGAATTTTATGTAGAAACATCCGTTTGACGTAATTTCCATATCATGTCGCTATTCAGCTGATTTGGTGTAGGCAGGGCACGTAACACGTGGCTGTGTGTGTTCTGTAGGTGTTATGTTTGTGTGTTGTGTGTGTGATGTCTAACTTCATTGAAGTGTTTGCAAGACTATTTCTATGTCGTTGTAAGTCTTGCTTTTAGCCAATTTATTAGGGATGTTTACACTGTCTCACAGTCATCGGGTAAATGTTCAATATTTTATTTATTTAGTTGTAAAAGTTTATAGATAGTCTAGTATATTGTATTCCTGCGTAAGTTGAACCTGGTTGAAACAGGTTTATTTCCCCGGTAACGATGTAAAACATAATTCTAATGTATTGGTAGGAGACTGTCAAACTGTTTGGCAACTCTTTTGCGATTTTAAAACAACGGCCTCTAAGTACTTAGTAATATTACTTATTATGCAAGGAAATAAATGCGTATTGATTAATTTTTCATGAATATTTCTATAAGTAAAATCTAGTACCTGTCCTATTGTTCTTATATCTGTTTCTACGTTTTGTGTACTATACAGAATAAATGAATGAAATTACTAAATCATGCCATTTCCGTCAGCTTACGGATCTGTCTCAACAAGTTTCTGCCATAAGCGGTACAGGAGGACACCGTGGAGTTTTAGTGGGTTGGAGTCCAACATAACTGCACTATCTCCTCGTGATAGTGCAGCATCCATGAGAATTTCACAACGTTAAAAAAACTGCTAATCAATGAGTAAAACTTCTACATTAACCTCGTAGAAGTGGAGACTATCGCAAATTTTGCTATAACAGATAACTACCTGATATAAAAAGGCGATGTCTTGATTAGACTCATCCATAAAAGGTAGGTAGCTGGTAAGATTCTCGTCTACACTGCAGGAGTGACTAAAATAAATTTCCGAACGTCTGTCTTCATCTTAAATCCGTGTCCCACTTAGATTTCATTCCTCACAGACATCGTAAATTGGATCGTAACTAAACTTTGATTGGAGATAAGAAAGATCATAATTTAATACAAAAGTCATTCTAAACTACGAAGTAATAAAATTGTAGTAATAAACCTGAGGAATAGTTCATCTGCCTGGCTTTTATAGCAACTGCTGAATCTGCTTATTACCAAGTGTTAATAATCTCCATAATTGTTGAAATCATATGGGTATAAAGGCAGTGGCTGAAAAGAGCTATGTTAAGTTAGCTGAGCTTGGATAGCTTAAGTAGTTCTTTATACCTGTTTTCATAGTTTGTCGTCTGCACACAAGTATCAAAATTATTCTCAGCGATGCGAGCTAAGATAAACTGATGTAGCTGCTCTATCTTTGAGTGCAATTACCTTGATGTTTAAATCATTGACAGCTTTATTCAACCCACTTATAGCATATAACTACTCCCGTCAAAAATAAACATTAACCTTTTGACATTTAAATACCGGCTATCGCTGAAAACCAGCGCTGTCGGTCTGTCTCGCACGCGAGTCCCAGCAGGCTGTCTGTCCACTTGAGTGGAGTGAGGCAGCGGAGCGGAGGTGCAGAGCGGAGTTGCGGACTATATTTTCCATCGACGCGGAGTTAGGTAGCGGAGCGGAGAGGGAAATAAATGCGGAGCGGAGTAGCGGACTGTGCTTTTTCATACGCGGATCTCGGTTGCGAGATGCGACGAGTAATTTGAGTAGCCAGCGCGTGATGGCGGGCGATTGGTTAAGTTCTACGCGAAATGTCAGTAGCAGCAGATATGTTATCAAAAAAAGTTGATAAGTTATTACCTCACATTGGTCGAGGAAGAATAGGTTGGTGTCAGTAGAAACCAAATTACTTACCATATACCATTTGAACATTTATAAGAAAATATAGATTTTGGTTACCGAAAACGTCGATTGCCAGTCAATCTCATTCTATATAATATTAGTCTATGGTCTAACTACACCGGCACACTGACTGGCGACTGCGGCCACACCAACGGTTGGGTTCAAATTCAAATTCATTTATTTGCCAGAATATAGGTTTACAAAGTATGATCTTAAATCTATGACGGTCCCTTTAAATATGGTGTGCAAATATTTAATATTAGCTTGTACTATCGTCTAAGCTTATCTTTAATAAATTAAAAAAATAGACAGTAATAACAAAAAGAACTCATGCATTAGGATTCTTTTAGAACAAATTAATTAATTGATGTCAGAGTTACATTATTATACCGATGTCAGTTCAAACACTTTCAGATCAAGAATACAATTAAAAAATGCGTCGGTGCTCCATGGACCAATTGGTCTATGGGCAAAATTACATGTTTCCATCGTCCAATTATCAGCTGGGCTATGGAGAATTGAGAAATGTCCCGCTGCCCAGTTTAATAGTATAGTAAAGCCTTGTCCACAACTATTTAAAAAAAATATCAAGATCAATTTTTGAAACAATAATCATTTACTGAATAATCACGACATAACAATTCATTTGTACAAAGATTACAATACAAATCAATGTGAACATCTATCTCATTGAGTCTGTTGGGATCCCAGAATAGGCGACAACAGTCTTCGCAATACCCTCATCCCGAAGACATACTGTCATTTGGCAACCAATTGACACCATACACATTGACAAAATGTTCGGTGAAGTGGCCATTTCAAACAGTTTACATACTTTTTAAGAGAACCAGGGCTACCGACATAGCCCAAAGAATTGCCAAACTTAAGTAGCAGTGGGCAGAGCAGATTGCTCGCAGAACGGATGGCCGATTATGTAGAAAGGTTCTGGAGTGACGACCGCGAACCGGAAGACGTTGCATTGGATGGCCTCCTACGAGTACCAGGTGGACTTGGTGAAGGTTGCGGGGATCCGCTGGATGTGAGACCCTCGGAACCGATCAAATGGCGACGCTTGAGTGAGGCCTGACAGACATGCTTTTCTATCTTTTCATTGAAGATTCTATTTAAATTAACTATAATTAACGAACATTATATTGTATTTATTTACGACGGTCGAATCAACTATTAATACTTTTTTTTTTTAGGTTCGAAAGTGTCGCTTAATGACCTAATTGAGAAAAAAAAAAGATAAATAAATTTTGATCTTTGTTTTTTTTTATTTATATATAATATTTTTGAATTCAGTTTGATGTGACCCAAAAAATATAACAAAGGCTTCTTTGAACCCAAAGTATAGGAAAATGGTGTGAACTCGGGGTTATAATGTTATAATGGAACATAGTTTTGGTTTACGTCCAGTGTTCTCCATAGCCCAGTTGGTAATTGGACGATGGAAACGTCATTTTCCCCATAGACCAATTGGTCAAATTTGAATTGGTCTACGGAGCACCGACGAAAAAATGTTGTAAATTTAATTGATAATGTCATAAAAAATATTGTAAATTTCATTGATAATGTCCTCCTCTCCGTTGCCTCACTCCGCTCCCCCGCACCGTCTCACTGCTCTGTTTTTTCATCTAGCTTCGCGTAAATATATGAATTTTGAAACTAGTTTTTAAATCCCTGTCCACTAAAGCAGAGCAGAGTTTTTATGCAATTCGATTGGTTGGCTCCGCACCTCTTTTCTCCGCTCCGCGCGAAGTGGATTATTCCGAACCTGACCCGAAATCCTAAACCAGTCGCGGGTTAGGTTAGGAAATTGAAAAAAAAAAAAATTGTTCCGAACGAAACCCTCTTCCTAACCTGACCCCGATGTATCGTTCCTATCATAACACGAATTGCGATATGGTAGGTTTCCCTCTCCTCTTTCTCAGAATATATATTGTTCGTTAATTTCGTTGATTGTTTTTGCCATTGCCAAATAAACTGTTTTCTTTCTTTCGATAGCTTAGACTTTTTGACAATCCGCCGGTAAAAAGACTGTCTATGACTGAAACAGGTCCTCAAGAGACATTTGAATGTAATAAATTAAATAGTGTGATTTGTAAAGTTGTTATTGGAACTTGGTGAACAACGTATGTCTTTAATTACAGATCCAACACCGACTATAACGAAGACGACGCAAACGATTCAAATCGTAGATTATAAACGATTTGGTCTAGATCTATCTTAATTTAGTGACTAACACTAACATACCTACTGGTTTTTTAACATATTTTGTTTTATTCAGTTTGATTTGATCTTCATTACTTACACCTTATACATACATACATAAACTCACGCCTTTTTCCCATGGGGGATTCATACATCTAGTCATACACACACGCCGTTTATAATACCTTATACTAATTATTATATATTAAAACTATAACCGCAAGATCAGGGTTCTTTATTTTTTTAGTTATTTGTCCACCTACGATTTTGTACTTCTGTTTGATCTTAAAGTTTAGGATCTATACGCAGTAGGATCAACTAAAGCGGAAAAGTCAACTTATTTACTTATTTTCGTTATTTTTCTACCTTATCATCATCAGCCTTTAAATGTTCCTACTGCTGAGACACAGGTAACCTCTCTGTGAGAGAGAAAATGGGCCTTAATTCCACCACGCGGGTCCAGTGCGGGTTTGTGGATGTCACATGTTTTCGATTTTTTAGTTCTAGGTAGTACGATGTTTTCCTTCACCGTTTTTTGGGGCACTAATGATGAAATAATTTACACAAAGTAAAGCGTCTACCTGAATTCAAACCTATGTCCTACGACTCATAAGTCGGGGCCGTTACTATTGCGCCACCACTAGTCCTAATTTTCTACCTGACCGTGCTCCCGATTTTTTTCGTAATGAAAACTAAGGCTTTGATATTGTTTTGACCTAAACATTTACTTCATCATCATTATCATTTCAGCCGAAAGACCTTCCCAACTATCACCATATTGATCATCACCCGATTTGAGCGTCTCGCATCCAGCGGGTCCCCGAAACCTTCACCAGGTCATCTGTCCACCATTTACTTAGTGCTATTTGAATCTTACATAAACTTTTCTAGACGTATAATTAGATAGTAGTAGTAGGTCATCGGTCGGTACACCAATATATTTAATTTGCCCTTTAAAGGTCAATCCTATCGCACTATTCCCAAACCACTGCATCTCCTGAAAGCCAGAATCTACAGTGGTGACCACCAGAAAAGCGCCGAGGCAATGAAGCTCGACGAAGTCCCTTTAAACGTCAAAATAAAATCAAGTTCAAAGCGTTGAAATATAAGGAGTATAAAAAAAACACTTATAAACATTATATTTTGTCAAGAGATATCCCCAACATTTGTCAGTAAAATTTGGCGAATATTACATTATAGTTGTAGAAAATAAATATTCGCGCCGGTATAAATTGTGCCTGTCCAGCACGGCTGCGACCCTATAAAAACAAATGACTGCGATTAATATTCACCATCTCTCATCATGAACCATTTGCTTTGTTCGCATATGATATAGTGCTGTGATACAATGATTTGCATCAAAAAGTACAGATCCAAATATTCTCTTTCCTCCGTGACGTAATTTTGTATAAAAACGCTGGCGAAGCCACTGACAAAAATTAGTAGTTACATAATTACACTCTGGTTCAAACCCAAACGAGTACGAATGTCACCGTTGCAATAATTACTGGAATCCAATCTTATTCAGGCAATCGATTTAAGATGTATTATGGAATATTCGCTCCATTGAAGAAGAAAATTAGAGAGCTTGTCATTCCCAGTCTTTCTAATGATTTAAAACGTTCGTGAGAATGACCCTTAGACGAAGGGAATGAAATAGGAGCTATTCCATTGTTCGCAAACAAAGAAATAATACAAAAGATTATTACAGTTTTTGTCTGTGTGTGAGCTAGAACAGATTATTGTGTTAAAATTTCCTCAAACTGGTGTGAAAAATTGCTTTACCGATATTTATATCCCTTATATAATAACACGTAAAGGAAAATTTAAATACCTACTACAGCAAACGGTATTAACTGCCAATTTGGTCTAGTGGTCGCTTGCACTTCTGCTGAGGGTGTAGTCCTGGGTTGATGCACGGGATCATTAATTTCCCCCTATTAGGTGGGAATTAAAGCATAACTGCCGTAATGTGGGTGTACTGTAGGTGCACGGTGCACTTCTGGCGACATATTCCAAATTAGGCACCCGCTTTAACGGCACCTGAGGCCATATATCACATACGGCACCTATTGATTTTTCGCAGGTGCCAAATTTGGAATAATTTATTATTTAAAATGATTCCACATTTGGCACTTACGGATCAGTAGGTTAGTACCTACGCACACCTAACACTAGTGTGTTGGGACGTTGTTGGGGTCCGTGCCCACTCGACTCGATTAGAATCAACCCGAAGAATAATACCAGATGGTTTACTACGAATTCAGTACCATTTGTACAGTCAGGCAAATTGATATTTAATTTTAAATTACTTATTAATTTACTATACATAGAATATTTTATATTTTGTTATGATACATTATTTATTCTGGTAGTCAGTGATTTCGTTCCAAAAATGTAGTTTAACCGACTGACAACTGAAACTGATTTTCTTGTTCTTACTTCAATTTTGATTATTTATAGTTTTCTTTTGTTTTTTTTAATTGTTGATTTTGTAATGCTAAAAATTTTGTAATGTTTTAATTGTTTTGTTCCTCCATAATCCTGTATTCTTTAAGATATTGTGTATGTTTATTTTAGAAGATAATTTAGTAAATGATATTTTTAGTATAAGTACTTACTTGTTTAATTATTGATTTATTACATTCTCTGTAGTGCAAGTGTTAAATCAACTTTTCGGCCTTAATATACATCGACGTTTTTACCCGACTGCCGAAGGAGGGTAATGTGTTTATCAGTCTATGTATGTATGTATGTATGTATGTATGTCTGGGTCTTTAAGTCAAGAGTGAATAGGTTATTTCTAGGCAAGCGTGTTTCACCGTCGACCACATCATCGCTTACCATCAGGTGAGATTGTGGTCAAGCGCGAGCCTATAGGTTATAAAAAAAAAAAAAAAAAAAATGTATGTATGTATGTATGTATGTATGTATGTATGTATGTATGTATGTTTGTTCCTATGTGGCGTTCCAGAGACCAAACGCGTTGGCCGATTTTGATGATTCGTACGTCAATCGATGCGTCTTAACTCTGCGAGTGTCATAGGCTACATTAAAATTGGATAATAGAGAAATGGCGGCTTTTGGGTGCCATATGGTGGGGGCCCAAATTTTTTTATTCTTCCAAACCCATCGTGTGGGTTATCAAAATAAAGGGTTTTAAGAGGTGATTTCTAAAATATATAACACTTATATGTTTAAATGTATCTAATTCGAAAAAACTAACTAAAAAGTTATAAATAAAAAAACTTAATTAAAAAAATCAAAAAACCCGACTGCTTCAAAAGCGAACTAAAAAGTCGTAAACAAGGAAAAAATCATGCTGTGCAGGCGGAGGATACACCAGATTTTGGTCAGCTAGCCGGCGAATATGTATCCTCCGACTGCACAGCATGATTTTTTCCTTGTTTACGACTTTTGAAGCAGTCGGGTTTTTTGATTTTTTTAATTAAGTTTTTTTATTACGCCTATCAAAACAATGCAGATATTATTCTTCGGGTTGAGTCGGTTGGTCTAATCGGGTCGAGTGGGCAAGGACTCCGTTTCTGGACGCTGGAATACCTCATGTGCCATTAAAACGGGTGCCCAATGTGGAATACGTCCCTCTGTCTAATACTTCGGTGAATACAAGCATGAAATTATGTATGTATGTACTACAATAATTAAATTATTAAAACTTTGACTCCGTTTACACAGCTGCAGTATACAGTTAGAAACTCATTACAACATTAATCATCTGTCAATTGACTAAGTAACGTATTACTTCGCAGACAGCGGGAGCTACCAACATAAATAAAGTGTAGATCGTGGTAGAACTCACAGCGAGCGACCAGCTAAGCTAGCTAATCAAATCATAAGATATATACCGGGTACCATACACAACTTTTAAGAATCAGTAGGACTAGATGACTTATGCAAATATGACTTTTCCCGCGGCTAAACTCCAATGGCCTATTCTGCAGAAACCGTATATTTTTTTGATATTGTGTTAGCTTTCAATAACTGACTTTTCGGACCCGAACTTCTAGAGACAACCTGTCAAACATATGACCAAAATAAAATCTTCACCTACATAATTTCATAATTTCATTTGACATTTTTATTTGCTTTCAATTTTATTATTTCATTTTAAAAATTATGACTGTGACATTTTTATTTTTATACCTTTTTGACATTTGAGATAGTGGTCAAGCGCAAGCCTATTGACGAAAAAAAAAAAAAAAAAATTTGCTGACATGTTTAAAACAAAGACCTTATACTTGTAGTAAGAAATACGTATAAGGTCTTTGGTTTAAAATTATTATGACAGTATTGCTGACAGTAAAATTTTGGCTTGGATAGAATTAATTTTAATGATTTCAGTATTTTATAAAGTCTAATGCTAATGAATGACATTATATTTTAATATTTATGTAATGCTTATGAATGTAATACTATTATGGACTCATCATATCAGCCGAATGACGTCCACTGCTGGACATAGGCCTCCCCCAAGCGTCGCCACATTGACCGGTCCCGTGCGTCCCGCATCCAGCGAATCCCCGCAACCTTCACCAGGTCATCGGTCCACCTGGTGGGAGGCCTTCCAACGAATCGTCTTCCGGTTCGCGGTCGCCACTCCAGAACTTTTCTGCCCCATCGGCCATCCGTTCTGCGAGCAATGTGCCCTGCCCACTGCCACTTAAGTTTGGCAATTCTTCGAGCTATGTCGGTAACCCTGGTTCTCTTGCGGATCTCTACATTTCTGATTCGATCACGCAAGGATACTCCGAGCATAGCCCTCTCCATTGCCCTTTGCGTGACTGTAAGCTTTCTGATGAGACCCATTGTGAGCGACCACGTCTCAGAGCCATAGGTCATCACTGGCAACACACACTGGTCATAGACCTTCGTCTTGAGACACTGTGGTAAGTTGGACGAGAAGACACCGCGCAATTTCCCGAACGCTGCCCAGCCGAGTCGGATTCGACGGTTGACCTCTTTCTCGAAGTTGGCCCTACCCAACTGGATCGTTTGTCCCAGGTAGACATAATCTTCCACAACTTCGAGTGTAGAGTCTCCAACCTTGATAGGAGTGGGTGTTACATGGGCATTCAACATAACCTTGGTTTTGTCCATGTTCATTTTAAGACCCACTCTTTTGGAAGCTCTACTGAGGTCATCGAGCATTATACTGAGGTCCTCCATGGTCTCAGCCATGACCACTATATCGTCGGCAAACCGAAGGTGAGTGATGTACTCGCCATTGACGTTGATGCCTAGCCCTCTCCAGTCCAGAACCTTGAAGACATCCTCCAGTGCAGCGGTGAACAGTTTCGGAGATATGACGTCTCCCTGTCTCACACCTCGCTGCAGAAAGATAGGTTCCGAGGCCTGATCCTGAAGTCGGACTGACATGGTGGCGTTTTTTTACAAACACTTCAACACCTCGACACTATTATTCCATAATCCTCGAATAATAATCGAGGATTATGGACTACTGTGTCTGAAAATAAATGCATTATATTATATATATATATACCAGGCCCCTCAGAAAGTATTGCGAAAAAAAGTTTTTATATATGGGAGACTGGCCAGTTATAATGTTTTTCGAAAATATGATTATTTATAAGTAAAAATAAGTAAGTTCCAATTTCAAAATTTCCCTCCACATTTTTTGCGAGTTAATTCAAAGTATTGTGTCTCACTGAAATATGGATCTGCGCCGGGAACATTTTAGAGCTATGATTTTATACGATTTCAAGTGTCGCCTGAAACCGGATGAATCGTACGATAGACTTCAAATGGCATTCATGGATGAAGGCCCTTCCAAGGCAACCGTGTATCGTTGGTATAACGAATTCAAGCGCGGTCGACCAACTTTGGGGGATGACGAAAGAAGCGGTCGCCCTTTGACGGCTGTTACCGAAGAAAACGTGCTAGCAGTGAAAAATTTAATCCAAGACAATAGGCGAATTACATATCAGGAGATTCAACACATATTGAAGATTGGATCGGGAAGCGTTCACGAGATTCTACACAGCCATCTTCGCGTGAGGAGGATAGTATCACGCTGGGTGCCGCACAACCTCACCGATGCTCAGAAGCAGGCCCGGGTGGAATGGTGCCGTGATATGCTTAACAAATTTGAAGCAGGCTCGTCTCGGCGTGTTTACGACATCGTTACAGGTGATGAGTCCTGGATTTATCAATACGACCCAGAAACCAAGCGCCAGTCGACTGTTTGGGTGTTTCAAAATGAGCCAACGCCTACCAAAGTGAAGCGATCTAGAAGCGGGGGTAAGATTTTGATCGCTAGCTTTTTTAATTTGACTGGCCACTTGGTATCAATTCCCTTACGGGATCAAAGAAGCATTAATGCCGAATGGTATACTACCAAATGTTTGCCAGAAGTTTTCTCTGTTATAAGCAACAAGCGACCAAACACAGGGCTCCGCGGGCTACTGCTCCACCACGACAATGCACCTGCGCACACCGCACTCAAAACGAGGGACTTCCTGGACAGCACGCCAGTCAAACTCCTGGGTCACCCTCCTTACAGCCCTGATCTAGCACCGTGTGACTTCTTTTTATTCCCAAAAATAAAAAATCAGCTCAAAGGGATACAATTTTCGTCGCCGGAAGATGCGCTGGCTGCGTTCGAGCAGGCTGTAAACGAGGTGTCTGCGGCGGACTGGAAAAAGTGTTTTGAAAACTGGTTTAGGCGCATGAATCTTTGTATAGAGGCTGGTGGAAAGTACTTTGAAAAGATTTAATAAAAATATATGTACGTATAGAACAATTTTTTTTAGTTTCGCAAAACTTTCTGAGTGTCCCACGTATATATATATATAATATAAGTATAGATCGGACAGGAGGAAGGAGGCAAGAAGGGACACAGAATTCGTCGAATTCGAGTTGTCTATCCCATGATCATTAGAACAATTACCTTACATAGCTCAGCTCTGATTAACGGCTTGAATGAAGGACTCAAATACGATAAAGCATCGTGCGCCTCTATACCGAATTAGCTTATCTTGCTTTGTGGTGTGACCTGTACTTCTATGTGTGTTTTAAATATAAATGTGTTTTCCTTTGTTTAAAGTCACAGCCAGACTTATAAATAATTAAGTGGCCCCAACATGTTTGTTCACAAGTTCTTTGTCGTGATTCTTGCAAACAGAACTATAAATCTGGGCCATTGTAAGGCTCTTGTTTACGACAAACTTGAACAACAACATGTTGTATTCATCAGTTTTTGGCAACCATACGAGCTACTGTACTCTGTTGAATAACACCACGCCTATTTTCCTTGAAGGGGTAGACAGAAAAGTGAAGTTACCTACATTGCCATGAAATACATGGTGTTTTTTTTTTAATTTACCATGGACCAATCCAGCCGCTGTTATTGAAAAATTCTTCATTAAAAAAAACAAATTACACTGTTCGGCCGGGGGATTGAATTCGGACTCCGGGCTTATCATTTTGGAGCTGTGTGCATGCAATTGATGCAACATCAACAGATAGGTACCTAGTTGGATATTTTAAGAACGAAATATTTTAGGTTCCTGCAACGTTGTTTTACGTGTCCCTAAAGTAAATCCCAGCATTTACGTTCAACTGAAATTCGGTTAAGCTGCCAGACGGACGTAATTTCAGTTGCTATTCTAAGTTTGACGGGGCGTTGACGCTTGCCCCTCCCTCACCTCGAGCGCAATTCGGTTGAAATAATATGCATGAGTCAGGAGACAACTCATTTTGCGTTGCCGTATGCCACAAACGGGACTTTAGTATGAAACCGCTGCATTCAGCGTAAATTCTGCGACGCATTTTACGCGACCCACAACTCACAAAATTACGTTCGTTTGGACTCACCTTATGAACTGTCGTCAAATAAATGTCCTTCTTTCTTGCATCCCTTCATGCAAATCCTTGTAATCTAAATAAATGTGTGTACGTTTCCAGTAAATTATTCTCATTTATTCCGCGCTGTTTGAGACAAACATCGTGTTTTGAGGAACTGTGTTATTTAGGAGAGATCCGTTTGAACGCAGCTGCAGTAATTTGCACCACAAGTGCTGTAACAATCTATTCAGCTTCAGCAATGTTTCTTGGTAAAGTTCCGTCAGTTTTGTGGGTTCTATATTATATTATTCTTTTTTTCTACAAATCAATAATAGGTAACTATTTCACATATATCTGGATATAGATACAGAAAGAATATAATGTAATGTACATCTAAATAGTAACACAGTTCTTTTACAACAAGTATTGTTAATTTCATGGGTATTATTCCCATGTAGTATGTAGTATTAGCAATACCTATTGTATAATATTGGTGGTCTTATCGCTCTGACAAGACATTTATTACCTACCTACGGAATAAAAAGAAGTTTCAGTAGTTTACCTGCATGTTAGTCACAATAACACTTATTGCTAAAACAAACCGAGACGGAAATACACTTACGAGTCGCGGCGTGGCGCCTTCTGACGCTATTGATTGACTACAAAACCCGTTGTGTTGTGACGTAGGCTGGAACAGAGACGTTTGTTTGGTGGACCCCGCGGCATGCCATGCCACAACACGTAAGTGTGTTTCCGTCTTAGTATGGCTATGTAGTTTTGGTTGTAAGTCCATTGTAAACCACCGCAATAACAGTTGTTCTGGGATTTTGTGGCGACCACCTCTGTGTTATAATATTTTAATTAACATTTCTTAGAATTGTAATTCAGAATTGGAGAATATTGTCTAAAATAATTTATATAGAGTTAAAACTTTTTTTTTGAGGTAAACTGTGGAAGCTCTGAGGCCTAGACAAGTGTCTTTTGTTAAATGCGGACTCCTTGGACCCTTTGCTCCATAGAAAAAGTAATTGTCTGTTACCATGGTGATTATTAAAAATAACAGTGTTGTCAAAGAAAATGTGTCGGATTTAATATGTTGTAATAATTTATAAATTTCGTTGTACCTTTTAAACTGTTTACTTTGCTTCCACGACTGCGTTCCTCCCGCTACTAAAAGCGTATATTCTAAGAGGTTATCGACCCGCGATTAAACAGAAAAAGTGTCAGTTCACGAAATGGATTACACAACTAAAATCGATATCGGCAAGTTAATTGGTAAAGAAAACTGGCAAACAAAGAAATACAAAATTTCGATTATGCTGGATGGAACGGAGGATGCAATGGCAGCCGTCGAAGGCAAATTGAAACAACCAATACCAGTTGATCAATCGGAAGGTGACGTCGCTGTCAGCACTTATAGTTCGGCTCTAGCCAAATATAAGAAGGCCGAAACTGGCGCTCTTCTGATGCTAACCACTAACATGTCAGAAGACACACTGAAGAAAGTAATGAGATACAAGACTGCACGCGAAGTCTGGCAAGAATTGCACAGATTATTCGACGGGCTAACGGAAGATAGAGCATATAACATATATCTAGAGTTCTTTGGACTGAAGCACGAAAAAGTGGATGACATACCCACTCACATGGCCAAATTAAAGAACCTCTGGAATGAGTTGAAGGCGGAAGACTCGAAGATTGACGCTACTGCTAAATTTCCCGAGATGTTTCTCATTTGCAAGGTGTTAGATAGGTTGGATGAAAGGTACCTCAACTTCAAGTCAAGCTGGCTCATGCTTAAGCAGACAGAGAAGACTATAGATAGTCTGACGACTCACCTTTGTGCATTCGAAAGAGATTTGGGCAGCCAAGAGATTCCCAAACAGGAAGCGCTAGTGGCAACACCCAATGAGCGTCCTACCAAGCATGACAAAGACAAGGAGCAACTGATCTGCAAATTCTGTTCTAGGAAAGGACACAGAGTGCGCAATTGCAAGAAGTGGATTATCAAGCAGGTGCAACACATCTCGCTAATGGTAAACGCATGCACTACAGGACAAGCTCAAGATCGAGAGAACTGGTTTGTCGATAACGGGGCAACAACCCACATTGCAGTAAGGAGCGACTTCTTCAGCGATTTTCAAGAATTTGATCTAGACCACACAGTAATTACGGCAGGAATTGTGCTTCCGTCAGCTGTTACTGACGGAAGCACAATTCCTGCCGTAGGAATAGGCGCTGTGGTGGTAGAAACAAATGTTAGTAATATAAGGGAGAAGATACACTTAACGATGTGTGGCTCGTACCAAATCTGACCAAAAATCTGTCCTCACCGTTGGCAGCGCAAGATAGGATGCAAAATAGCCTATTCACATCAACGACTACACAGTGCAAGCTCGATATTGAAGGCTCTACTGGAATTGTTGGCAAGAGAGTACCCTTTGGCGGACTCTATAAACTAGAAATGAAGGCGGTCATGCCCACTAAAAGCAGTAAAAAAAGTGTATCCGACTGCTGTTTGTATACTAAGCAAGGAAATGGAAAAAAGCTACTCATCACCCTATATTTTGATGACGGTTTGATAGCTGCTACTTAATGATTTGAAGATAAGAATGAAAATTACGACGAAACCTGCGTCTTACTACCTAGGATTAGAAATAGTCAGAGAAACAGACGGGTCTATCTTCATCAAACAAGAAGCCTATACCAAGAAGGTCCTGGACCGATTCGGAATGGGGAACTGCAATTCAATTGGGACGCCTATAGATAATAATTCTCAATCAGGGAAAGTTGATGCAGTAGAGGCACACTTCCCATATCGTGAAGCTGTTGGGTCTCTCGCATATCTGATGACCGGAACACGCCCAGATATTGCATATGCTGTTGGAGTTGCATCCCGGAAACTAGAGTCGCCAACTAAAGAAGATTGTCTTCTAGTAAAACGAATTATGCGCTACATTAAATGCACTTGTTCCTTTGGAATAAGGTACAAGGCCAACCATGAATGTGGCCTATTGGAAGGCTATAGTGACGCTGACCACGGTGGTTGTCAACTGAGTGGACGTTCAACCACAGGAGTGGTATGCTGCTATTCTGGAGGCATTGTATCATGGCTGAGTCAAAGACAAGCCTCAGTCGCCATATCAACGACCGAAGCGGAAATTGTCGCAGCCAGTGAAGCTACTAGAGAATTAGTATGGCTCAGTAGGATCTTTAATGATCTGACTAAATTAAGAGAAGTACCAGTACTGCATGTTGACAACGAATCTGCTATACGCCTGGCACACAACCCTGAGTTCCACAAGAGAACAAAACACATAAGGATAAGACATTTCTTCGTAAGAGAAATCGTTGAAGAGGGAGACATAGTGGTCAAGAAAGCAAGCTCGAATGAGCAACTGGCTGTTTTTTTTAACCAAGGCTGTGCCAAAGCCCACCCACCAAAAGACATGTACTAAACTAGGAATATGTCAAACAGGCAATTAAGGGAAAGTGTTAGATGCGGACTCCTTGGACCCTTTGCTCCATAGAAAAAGTAATTGTCTGTTACCATGGTGATTATTAAAAATAACAGTGTTGTCAAAGAAAATGTGTCGGATTTAATATGTTGTAATAATTTATAAATTTCGTTGTACCTTTTAAACTGTTTACTTTGCTTCCACGACTGCGTTCCTCCCGCTACTAAAAGCGTATATTCTAAGATCTTTCGATGTCAGCGATGGCGTTGGTTGAAATTCTGGAAAGTAGCTGTTTGTACGGAACCCTCAGTGCGCGAGTCCGACTCGCACTTGACCAATTTTTTCTAATCGCTATCATCATGCTTTTAATGATAAAATGCCACTTGTCTAGGGCCTCTGTTTATTTAGTAAATTCTTTCACTGCTAGAAGACTACACTATTGCTGTGTGGATTCCTGCAAAAAAATACAGTTTTTATGGGATAGGCCGTGGGAGCGAAGCTGCGAGAAAAGTCTAGTTTAATCATATGTCTTTAACCAGCGGATTCCTAACTTAAATTAGGGTAACACAGGACCGGTAGTTGTGGCGTTACTTGGCTGGTCATATCTAGCATTGAATATTTTTGTACTAAAATGATGACAATGTCAAGTTTATAGAGATAGGCGTACACGTAGAGTAGCGCAACCTCTTTGCATACGATCAGCTATTAGCTAACCTTTTATTGGTTTCGGTGGGCATCATTGAAAAGGCGCCTGGTCTTTTGGGGAAAATACCAGGGCATGCGGAATTTTAACCTCACTAAAACTTGTCACTGTCATCTTATTCTGTATAAGCTGCAATGTTTTCTTGCCTGTATATTTAGACGAATGTATGTATGTATGTATCTATTTTTGTAATTTGTACTAATTACCTTATCTATTCAACTAATTGTTTATTAAAAGTTTGCACCAAGTGCAACTCGATGTCATGGCTATCTCTTTCCATTCTTGTTTGCCTGGAAGAGATCACGGAATACGATAAGGCTTGTTATATGTTTGTTTTGTTTTAAGGTTTTTTTTATGTATTGTTGTATCTTGGGCAACAATAAAGTATATATAAATAAATAAAACTACTGCGAAGGTGATCACTATCAGCATATCGAGGGATCGAGCCTCTCGTTTTCACGATGCCTCGGTTCACTAGATCCCTTAGCATATTATTTCGACCAAAAAGCCAACGGAATAACTTAAATACTAAATAACTACAAGTAAGAGCCTCACAGCTGTTTGTCATTTGTGATTGGCTCTCTCTCCACGCAGTTGCTACTTAGTATCTCTTTGTTATTCATTGAGGGCCTACGACACTTGGTAGTGTTCAAACAGCTGTACATTAGGAAGTATTTGTTCTGACAAAAGGAGTTTCAATGATTTTTATTCAGTATTACACAATGAGAAACCATGGGTACCTCCAACTACTTAAATCTATTTTTAAGAAAAGATTTTTATTAAAATGAAGATAAATTTTTGTCCTTGAAGGCTTATTGGAGTTTCGGGAGATTCATCTGTAAATGAACTGTAAATAAACTTGTAACAATTCCTTCATTTCTTCAAAGCTCAAGTTGTTTTGTCTTTTGATTACCAACGCAAATCTTTATGTATTTGTAGCGACCTGAAACAAGCAAGATAAGGAGAATTTATAACAACACGAAACAATGATGAATCGAATATGTTCAACCTTAAAGGCTATGCTAGTGTAGATATGTTTGTGTAGTAGAGATACATTATAAAAACAGAATCAATTTTGATAAATCACCTTCCATGTCTCCTTACATTTTTATAAGGCTCAATAAATCTTGTCGTTGATTGATTGTTTTCTAAGTAATTTAGATAGATAGGGGCCTTTCTTTTTTGTAGATTGTGATCGATGGTAGAGCTTTCAAAATAATTATTTTTTCTTGGATATATTTCAGTAGTTTAGTCTTCAGTGGATATTTTAAGTATCACACTGCGGGAGGATCCAATCTTCTCATAATGCGGCGTCATCGGCTAACGAGCAGCGGTTTATTCCCTTTTTATCCAGAGGATTACATCACTTCGAGAAAGCGGTCGGGAAAAAGTTCGCGAAGAAGCGAGGCAGCTAATGGCTCGCTGTGGTCCAATTTACCTACGTATCTAAGGAGTTGGCGAAACAGAAAGAGCGAATTTATTTTTGTTCGGGTGATTGCTTTGACTAATCGAGTTTGATACTTCTTCGAGTGGAGGAAATGACGTCAATGACGCTTTGAAAGCCCATTATAGTCAATCAAGAACAAAGGTCTGATGTTGTCGTTATTTAATAATAGGCGACAATATTGAATTAGCTTTAAGAAGATGAAAATTGAGCTCTTCAGAAATTATTTTTGTGTTAAATTAAATTAACTGTTATTAATACAGTGTACTAGTCTTTACAGATAAGGGGGCTGACTTATAAAAATCTCTGAGGTGTTTAGCAACAGTGCAAACCTGACACCAAACAAAAAACAAGAAAGAGGTTTTCTAGCGACCTTTCGCTTCATTGCCAACGATTTAGGATTACCTGCTGAAGCAACAATAACTATGGCCTTAGTAAGTAACTCAAGTTTGAAATAAGCATAATTATAAATTGTCTGGCTGGACGGTCGATCCTTTCCTGAAGCAATCGTTGCAGGTGGCTATGGGCTTAATTAAATGGATGAGACATAACCGGTTATAGTCCACACTTGTGTGGACTGGCATTGCTAAAGACATAAGCCAGTCAAGTTTAATTTAACATAACATACATCTGTATAGTGCTGTACAGATTTAGGCTAGAAAATGACTATAAATCGCAAAGTAGTTACCAGTAACCTAGTAATTAAATACTAATCTCCGCACTTATAAGTCTGTGAATTTGAAGCCCACAGATTTAAAAAAATAATACATTTTTAAACAATCGCATAAAGTAATGCCAGTAAGTAGGAGTCTTATACGAACCAGATATTTTTCAATACCCAAGAGAAGTAAAGGCTGTAGCAATCTTATTTTCCATTATAAGACTGCACTATAATTAAAAAATTAACGAGTTCAAAGAATCCCCAAGAGTCACAAATGAAACGAATCTACATCGTTCACGAAATGAGAAAACGTCTGCTCCGTAATAAGATATCAACAAGAAAGTTATTTAAAACACAATCTTCTGAGAATTGGTCATAAACAGCCAACGTTATGATGTGAAGAAATATTGAATTTCATTTGAACTCTTAATGTGAATATTTTTTTTGTCTGTCTGCAGTTCTAACAGTTAAGGCCCACTCGTATCTTTCCAAAACTGCATATTGATTTCACCAAGGTACACCCAGGGATCAAAAGTGGAGTCAGAGATAATCTGTACGGGACGGACGTGATCGTCCAAGACCGACAGGCAATCAGGAGGTTGTAAGGCTCCTGCTTGAACGCGTTGACGCCCCTTGCACCTATTGTTCAGTTGTCATCTGGTAACTATGGACCTTGGAGACACTTGAAGGCTGCCAAGTAGGTTGAGGTGAAAACGTGATGTCCAGGTTAAATAAAAAACTATTTGTTCATGGCCAGAAGCGATGTTCCTTCATGGTCCTCGATGCGCAATGATGCGTGGAAATACTTTAAGTGAAATAATGGCTACGATATGTTCACGCGCCTGCGCACTATTAAACAGGTAAACTCGACTGCGACGAGGACCACAACATTCCGACCGCAAAAACTTTTATTTTCCAAAAAATATAACCTAAGACTCGTAGCTTGAAACTGACAGGAACTACCCTTCCACTAGACCGATTCTGGTGAAACTTGTACTTTTGGATAGGTCTCGAGGAGACCTTCCCTCCAGTCTTTGATCCAGGTCCCTAGCCCCTACCATCAGGGAGTTCTCGTAAGGAGAACGTCAAAGAAAGGGAATTCCCGCCAGTTTGAAGCTTTACAATCGAGTTTCTCCTAAAACTAGACATGTTAGCTCTAGGGTATCAGCGAGGGACTTGGAGCCCTCCTACTGGGCCGTTGACACACATAAGTGTTACAGTTATATTCAAAACCTTCAGGCGTACAGCCGCGAAATGGTGCGAGAAGTTAGCTTATGCCCCTGATCTTGGCACATAAACTCGATTCCTACTCAGACCGCTGGGTGGATTTTCAAGTTACATTCACACCCGGGTAGCCCTCGTGATGGGCTATCTCAAGGTAGAAGTCCGGTAGCTACATGTCCAACCCCCGATGAGCTATCGTTGTTACAAGTTTGTTTACATAGCAAATCCATGTAACCTCGCACCATATCAGGTCGCTTAACTCCTCAACCACCAGAGCTAAGCTCCTTCCGGAAGTGTGGTTGGGTAGCTGGAAAACTAGGCTGTCTGACAGCGGTACCCTGATGGGTGTACCACCAGCCTTTCCGCAGCTTAAGGTGCCGGGAAGCGGCCGAATACTAAATTTTACGTCGTCTCACAGCTTTAATGTGTCTGTGTGCGTTACATACCCCTATATACTAGCTCCGTGTCATGACTGAGTGTAGGCGCCTGCCTGAGGGTCCACGAAGGTAATGCTTCAGACAGCATATCTATAGCTGACCAGGCACCAAATGTCCCTGGACGCAGTGACTCATCGGCAGACGCATAGAAACGTCCATGCCGGCATACACAGACACATCCTCTCAAGTAAGTGACGCCTATGTACTAGAATTACATAGGTGCTATCTATATAGGAGCCTAGACAGAATTCTAGGTCACCCAGAAGTGCTAAAAGGCTTGTATCGAACTTTCTGAATACTTACTCGAGCAAAAATGTATGCATATCTGCATTTTCAGAGTGAAACTGTATTAAGACTGGCCATGTACTGCTATTATGTATAATTTCTCAGTCATGGTATCCAGCTATCTTATCTAGAACACCTAGATGATGTTTTCTAACAAAACAATTACGTGTAAGGAAATAATCTGATTGGTAGGTGAATATAATACCTATAGCACTACTTGATACCCTGCCAATTTTGGGGGGTCTAAAATAAGTAAACAAAATATTTTTATTTCCTTAAAACTATACATTTATCATATATCTAAGGTACCTTATGCATAACTCTAACACATAAGCGCTATATGCGCACTATAAACTATGTAAAAGCCCCTAAAACATGAGTTTAAAGTTATCAAAATTCTACAATAACTGGTTTTAGTATAAATATAAGGTGCCGCCCTCTTACAGGTCTTGCCTGGCTGGAGGCTTAGCTTAGTCTCCACAGGATAGTCCGGTTAAGCAGAAGCCAATCACTTTGATTGAATCTGCGAGACGCCACTTAAAAAAAAAAAAAAAAAAAAAAAATCTTACAGGTCATTGTGAACTAAACGCTCGTTGATGATGGTTGTGTTTACGGAGTTAAATACTTGTTTCTTTCCGTAATAACACAATCAGTATGCATATTAAAGCTTCTAATTTATTGTTATTAGACTATATAACTCTATTACATACTGATAGACACACAAAATATAATTTTAGTGTCTCAAAAACATGAGCAAAAATTAGTTACGAGCTTTACTATAAAAGGTTTTTTCACCTACCGACATCGCTTAGTATGCGATGGCGCTCTGGGGTGAGCAGACGTGTGTCTGTCAATACTATTTATATTTTACATATGACTACCTATCTAAATGGTGACGTGTCGTCGCGAACATAATCTAAAGTAGTAAAGATAGAAAAGGAAAAAAAAATAAAAAGAATAGTAGTAGTAGTAGAGGAAGAGTAGTAGTGTAGTAGTAGTAGTCAAAGTAGAAAATTGTTGACCTTTTTCTACAAACTTTCGTTTTAGTTTTTGTAGAGTACGACAGCGCTTATGATTTCTGACTGTTCGTAAGCTCCCTAGTGGTAGTGCTGGGGAAGCCATATGCAATTATGCTAATCTGCACCTTTCTGAGCCATTCTCATTAAGGTTCAGTCCATATCACCGTCATGTGTTAATCAATCTCTCCGGACGACCGATGTACCTTACATTTCTTTGTCACTTAAGGGCCTTCCACAGCTTTAGTGCCATAAAATGGTTAGTTTCTAAAGCATACTAGTAACGTCCAGGTTAAAAGGTTTCAAAAAAATATATGTTTATGATTGATTCATGTACAATATTTGTGAAACATGGTTTTTTCGTGTAACTAATATTTTTCTATAAGAAAAAAATTAACAACACGATATATTTTCGCTACTTTTGGATACTCGTTCAAAACGACTTGGATGTTTAAAAATATTTTTACATAGAATAATTGACGGCTAAAATTTCTTCATAACTGAAATAGCATATGTAAATCAAAGAATATTTTGCAAACAAAACTATCCAAAAGGATATTCTAAATTGATATTCTGGTTCCGAGCAGGCGCACGGCCAGTACTGCGTTAACGTTGGGGAATATATACGCCTTGATGGTCACAGTTTAGGTATCGATTCCTCATGTACCCATATTTGTGTTTTCGGAGGTAAACCTTCTAAAGTAAAACTAAAATTGAACCCAGTGTTCACCATCAGTATACAAAACTATCACCATGCCTCGTCAGTTGTCCTGCCCAAATCCATTTGACTCACTCGTATCATTCTCTGAAATCTTAGTCTATACTCTGAATTGTGGAATCATTTTAATTGAAAGCAGCCTAATCTGAGCTGTCTTTAATAATAATGCTTTCAAAAAACTGATTGGAACTATTGGCTAGACGGCCTGGTCTTGTACATCCTATTACTTTTAATGTGTTTTACCTAGCGAATTTCCTCCGTACCTCAGAAAGCATGTTAAACCGTTGGTCCCAGCAGTCATTTGAAGATCTTTGACAGTAGTTACGGGGAGTCAAAAACTTGAGATAAGACACCAGTCTTGCCAAGACGTATAATGTTCCCCAGTTACTGGGTTGTGGAGGTCAGATAGGCAGTCGTTCTATGTAAAACAGTGGTAGTCAGCTGAATCCGGTTAGACCGGAAGCCAACCCTAACATAGTTGGGAAAAGTCTAGGCAGATTGATTTATGTTTGTTAAAGGAAAGACCAAAGAAACAATGTATGGACACAAGCTTTATTTAACTATATTAATTTAGTTTATACTCCTTCAATTTTATTTTCTCTTTCTCAACAACTTCCAAGTTATTTTCATAACTGTTATTTTCCAAAACAAAACAAAATCATAATTTGGAATTTACTTATAATCAGTGGGAAGATGACTAAGTTTGGAGATGAAACTTATGGAGCAGTGCCGAAGGAGGAGCACTGTTTCCCTGGGGTACCCTGACCAAACAATCGGCATGAGATATGAGCATTCCTATTGGTCTAGCGGCACTTGTGGCGCATGAATTACAGTAGTCAATACGCCCAGATTTTAGAATAAAATCTTTATAAAATCGAATATTGGTATTTTGAAAAAAAAAATCTACAAAAATGTTCGTTATTAAATTGTCTATCCATTAGTGTTAGTACTAAAAAATAATTAATGAACACTTTACGAGGAGATGCATAATATCAATAATTATTTCTCATTTTTATGTTTTTTTGGAAGGAGATTAGTGAAATATATACAACATTTAAAAAAAAAAACTAAATTTACCATTTTAGAATCAATATTATGTAGAAATTCAATGTATTTTTATTAATTGATATTTCTTTTTAAATAACGAGTAGATAGCTCCTAAAAACAGCACAAAAACGGCTTGCGCGGCTTTTTGCTCGGGGTACCGCCTTAACACTAAATGTAGGATATTAAGGAAAAACTAAAATTTTATCAGCATAGGGTAAGTTAGGAATAGTCATATGAAGGTGCTGACAAGAAGATTAACAGAGAAATATAGAAGACGAAGATATATTGTACGGACCCTCATTTTTTTTTTTTTTTAAATTGGGTTAAAGGTAAGATAATAATGATAAGTTGTAATTAATTTTATCTTATTTTAAAACTATGCACTGGATTACTGCCTTCTATTCATTGAGTTAATATGTACTACGTACTACATTATTACCTCAATGCTTCTATCACACAAAGGTTTGTTAAAAGAAAACTCCATTTGGAGTTTAGCTCTGTTCATGAATTTATGTTTTAATGTTTGTTTGGTGTGCAATAAAGATTTAAGAATAATATACGTGGAAAATATGCTGTTGCAGTAAAATAATAAAATTTTGGCGAATATTAAACACCTTATTTTATAAACATAACGAAAGTCTCGCAATCTGTATCTATTTACATAAAGAAGCCGGCAATAACTATTCGTGAATAATTTATTCATAAAATTGTTGTCTTCGAAATGGCGCGTAAATCAAAACGTGAGTAAACATCGTTAAAATGATAAAACACACAGATTTGAGGGAAACTGAAATAGCGGCAGACGTGACGTAAATCAAAGAATTTGTGTAAACCATGGTCGACAGAGCCGACAGTGTTCTACTTTCAAAATTATTTCATTATTTGATTATTGGTCATTATTTTTGTCAATAGCACATTCGTCATTCGTCATCACCACTGCTCTAAAAAAAAACTTTGTTGCAAAAAAATACTACCGACTTCCAAATAAAAAACTACAAAGTGAAAAATAATTTTATTTTTGGAAGTCGGTGTCTTTCTTAATTTCCATTTTTTTGCGATATGGACACCGACTTCCAAAAATAAAATTATTTTTCACTTTGTAGTTTTCTTATTTGGAAGTCGGTAGTATTTTTTTGCAAAAAAGTTTTTTTATTTTTCCCTTTTTAGTTGTACTTTCCTAAAATAGGCAAGTTGTTTAGTAAGGTACCTATAACGCCAGAATAGATTACCCGAATAACATGAAACTTGAACATAACCGGTGAAATGAGAGATCTGCGTACCCCTTTATAGTGTACTGGCGTGATGTTATGTTATGAAATGGTATAAACAATAAATAGACATGCGATTGCAGCAATCCCGAATGATTTGTCGTTATTTATTGAAGAGTTCTGTTGTATATCGCCGAAGTTCTTCATCAGATCTTCACCAAATTAAAATGGGCCCAATTTCGAAACATACTCTATCAATCAAAAAAAGAATTTTTAAAATCGGTCCACAATTGACGGAGATATCGGTGAACATATATATAAAAAAAAACATACAAGAAGTCGAACATAGAACCTCCTCCTTTTTGGTAAGTCGGTTAAAAACGGTGAAGGAAAACATCGTGAGGAAACCGGCATGTCCTAGAACCAAAAAATCGAAGACATGTGACATTCAACAACCCGCACTGGGCCCGCGTGGTTTATTATGGCCCATCACATCCGTCCCGCTCTCACAGAGAGGAGACCTGTGTCCCTGCAGAGAGAACGTTAAAAGGCTGATGATGATTTGAAAAGTCTGTGGTTGAGAAATTGTGATATGATCTGATTTTGTTTCAATTTTGGAGTCAATGTATAATTTTATAAATATTTTCAAGAACTGCTAACGGCTGAACAGATTTTCTTGAATCATAGCTAAGCATACTTACTATAATATCCTTTTGTTTTAACGAAGGTAATAACACTGTTGCTCAAAGTGTGTTAAGACTAAAAAAAAAGTGGAGAAAAACTGCATCCTTACAATTGGTTTGTTGAACCAATTTTTTTTTTGTAAAAAATGAAAAGATCATATATAAGTTTCCATACAAAACTATTTTTAGTTTTTTTTTTTTCACTGTAATTACAAAGTAAAATGCAATTGAAAATATTTTTTTGAATCCAGTACCGAAAACACCCCGATAGTTTGCCGAACAAATCCGAGCCCGTGTGACGTCACAACGTTCATTTCTACTCATTGTAGCACATAGCTGATACAGTGTTTTGACTTTTAACCGATTCAATCTTGTTATTATCGTCAATATATTGATGAATATCGAATATATTGATCATAAATATCGAACCTTAAAAGTTATCGTGCTTGCTTCGTACCATTATGTACGAATAATACAAAAAGATCCCAATTATATGTGATTCGCGCAATAGCCCCTAGTACCTAGCAATCTACTAAATTTGAGCAATGTTCTATGTCTAACTAGATTCCAATTATAATGTGTTAATTCTGTTGTTATCTTGTTCTAATTTAGTATTAGATTCGTATTAAATTCTTACTTTGATCAATAAAGACTGAGAATATGAAATTTTTAAGGGAACTTTCGAGCAAAGTTGACATTGTTGTATAATTACGTAACTTGAAAACATGATTTTTTGTTTATGGTGATATATTCATTATTTTATACTTAAATGACAGATATAGGCGTAAAACTAACATTTCTGTTTGAATTGTGAGAATCGATCGACGTATTTAAGAGATATTTACGGAAGAATTAGTGTAACGAAAATCTACCAAGTTAATATTTTTACGTTTCTGTTCTACAAACTTTTTAGTGTTTGTAAATATATAATATAGACATTAGTGTTCAATATTATTAAGGGATATTGTCAATCTGACCCAGTAACTGGGTAACACGGTACCCCTTGGCAAGACTGGCGTCAGATCTCAAGCTTCTGACTACCCGTAACGACTGTCAAAGATCTTCAATTGATAGCCGGGACCAACGGCTTAACGTGCTTTCCGAGGCACGGAGGAAACACGGTATGTTGAAATGGTCACCCATCCACGGACCGACCTCGTCAAGCGTTGCTTAACCTTGATGATCGAACAGCGCGGCTGTTTTTATTTAGCCACGAGCTCCTCTATTAAGGGATATGGAAATAATGGGTATTACCAAAAATTTTATGTGTATGTGTATCATATTTAGTGGTATCTAATGAAGTTTTTTGATATCCAAAGTCAAAGTTTCGCGCCAATCGTGTTTGTTTACTTTTTATTTTACACCAATATTACCTACCTATATGTAAAAACGATTACGTTATGACAATTATGTTTCCTAATGTACCTGGTTAACAACAATATCTAACACCGGTCCACTCTCACGTATTATTCATTACGACTACTTTATTTATGCTCAAAACTTCCAATTCGTCCATCAGGTGGGTATATTATCGACATTAGCCTTTATAATTCCTTTATCACACATGACTAAATAAAATTTGTTGTTTATTAATATTTTTGCACTAGTTTTTGGATATTTTAGTCAATCTACGTGTAGTTGACACTATAGTATCATGATTTCCTTGAACGTTATGACGTCACCAACATGGCGACTCATTGTGGCCCGTATGTAGTCACGTGGTTCTTTTCAAAATTTTATCGATTTTCAATTGCTTATAATAAATTGAAAAAAAATATTTAAGAGTTTTTTAAAACGAGAATATAATTAAAGTTATGTAAATTTTCGAAATACATTAAAAAAATCGTCATTTTTTTTTAATTCAACAACCCAATTCCCAAGAGACAAAATCAGGAAGAAGCAGATTCTCTGCGTCTACGACACTTACAATACCCAAGGGCTTATCCAACTATTTACAAATTTATACCCCACTGTTTGCCAAACTATCCGGAACTGACTAAGCAATCTAGTATACCAAGTGACTTAAGCACTTGTACACTTGAGTGCAGGATTAATGGGCCGTAAGTAGCCATCCAAGCTGCTGGCAATTCATAAAGTCACCTTAATAAAGTGTAAACTTAATGGTTTTATGTCGTAAAGAGCTCGCTGTAAAGTTTATATTTTATTGGCCATAACTGTATTAGGGTATTTTGGAAGGTCATATGTCGAAGTACTTTAATTTTACGATACAAAAGTTGTTGGCCGTATTTTTTATTGGGCTGCGTGAAGGAGCCTGTTTTAGATTCACGAATTTATGTAAAACAGAATAAAGTGTTATATCCGAGCCAATTAAAAAAAAAAAATTTTTACATATATACATAAACTCACGCCGTGTCCTCATGGGGGTAGACAAAAACAGCAGAACAGCACCTGCTAAAATCCTAACGTACAGCTTCTGCTTCGTTAACGTCCATACATCTGGTTAAACACGCACGCCTTTTGTTTGTACGACTACAGATACATAATACTAGCATAGTATGACTCACCTGATCTTTCTGAAGATCGTTTTTAGTTCTGGTAACCAGTACGCTATGCAGAGCAGTGGTGGCCTAATGGAAGTGCAGTGGTGGCTCAGTGGCAGACAAATGATGGGCCAGTCGTTAAGGTCCCCACTTACATACGGGTCGTGGGTTCGAACAAAGGCAGGCCCTTTATTTTGTGTAAATTATTTCATCACCACTGCTCTAAAAACGGTGAAGGAAAACATCATGAAGAAACCGGCATATCCTAGGATAAAAAATACGAAGACATGTTCATAACATCCACCAACCCGCATTGGATCCGCGTGGTGGGGTAAGGTCCATTCCCTCTCTCACAGAGAGGAGGCCTGTGTCCCAGCAGTGGGAGTATTAAAAGGCTGATGATGATGATGACGCTATGCAGCCTCGTTGGTTACTCTTATTTTTTTGTTTGTTACTTAATTGTGTACATGTTTAAGTATCGGCTTTCGATATGTCATCATCGATAAACGTTTTTGTCGATAGTGTATAAAAATAACGTGACAGATGAGTGGCCTACCACAGTAGACTTGATTGATTGGCTTAAGAGCGGGCAAGCCGACATAATTTTCATACAAACGCTCGTACGTGATTATGCCGTTGTAACACATCTATCTTTAATTTTTTTGAACTAATAGGTATCTTGTGCACTATATCTAGGTTTCTATCAAAGCAGAAAATAAAAATTTGGAGAAACCAATTCAGTATCAGCCTCCAAAAATCTGCTTTTTTGCACAAATTTTACCTCAACTTTGGCCGTTCATAATGTACTCAAAAATTGTAAAAGTAAAGAAATCATCACGATAGAAACCTTCCACAAGTAATAGAGATTCTAAATGACCAATAATTATTTCACAAACTTGTAAGGCTTTTTCAAAAACACGTATTTCCTGGAACAAGTTTTATGAAATTTTCAAACACAATTTTTCGTTTAATGCTATCGCGTTCTCACTTGCTTGTTAGTGAACAAGGCGGTAAGAGGGGCGCGGGGAGGCGAGTAGTGCGGGGTCGGGCGGAGTGAGACGGGGGAGTTGAATGAAGATCTCGTGGCCCCTCGCTCGCTCGGCTAGTAGGTATAGGTAATGAATGAATTTGTTGAGTACTGTGCGCGTACGTGAGTGTGCATCGTATCTATTTCATTTATTTAGAGAATTCTGTTTTACCTTTTTACGTTTATGCTTTCAAATAGATTTTGTTTTTTTATAAGAAACGAACCTGGCATTAGTTAATACAGAAACCGAATTTGTTTTGATGGTAGGGTAGGTAAGTAGGTAGGTAGGTTAGGTACCTAGGTTGGGTAACTAGGTAACGAGTAAGGTAGTTAGGTAAGTAGATAGGGTGGGTAGGTCCTACCTACCTACTCACTCTACCTATCCGGTAGATAGGGTGAGTAGGTAGGTAGGTCGTGTAGGTAAGGTAAGAAGGGCAGATAGGTAGGTAGAGTAGGTATGTACCTAGGTAGGGACACTCGAAACACCCGCCAGATGCTCGCAATACTACCTTGAGTATAGGTATAAAATTATTGATATTTTTATCGATACTCAGTACTGATTACTAGGTAAGTATATCAGGCTGCAACGCAACGTTGCGAGATCGCTCATCACCGGCGCGGCCGAACGGCGCGCAGATTTGGCGTGTGACGGAACGGCAACAGTGTGCGGCGTATATTTGATCAATCAAAAGAAAGCATCGCATTCGCAAGTTTCTTGCTACGTGCGTTGAAGTTCCGCGTGACGTCACGTAAAGTGTCATCTCGATCCCAACTCCTAAGCTTTGACGAGCTTTATCATTATCAAATTTTAATGATGATATAATAAATAAAAAAATACGTGTCCAATATTTTTCGATAAACTAACTGACGGACTAATTAGAATCATTATTTATATCTGACTACACCGAGTTACAGACAAATGGTTTTGTTTTGTAAGTACCTATCTACAAAACACAACCATTTTCATTTAAAAAGTACGCGATTACACTCGATTTAGACGAAGTTAATTACTTTACATTTTTGCTTTTTTTATTTTATTTTACTGTTTTGTTATATCTCTATTTCTGATAGGTAACTACCTACTAACTAATAATATTCATAAAAAAACAAACAGAAACAAACGAAAAAAAAACCTTTTTAGGTAAAATACAAACAGCCATCTTGATACACCAATCACTACAAACCAAAATTCACATACGTACCACACGGCACACGCACCAGGCACGGATGAAGTCCCTGGCCAAGCATGAGTTCTGGCTATGGCTCTCCTCTAGTTGTGAGGTTCTGCAGGGGTCGGTTTTACAAAATCTCTTGTGGGATCTCGCGATATACGATGTGGTCCTGCGTGTTGACCTCCCCGTCGTCAAGGACTGGTTCAAGCGCTTCACCATAGTCTCACGAAGAGACCGGATCTCGCCCTAGTAGCCCTTGCGTTGGACAAGTACCTCTATGCAACTATGCTGTCATCTGCATACTCAAATTGACGATTTTAGCACTTTTCGCTTATATACTGCAATTATACTGTTGCTGACCCATGGTCGACCTGACACCATCCGAGCCTGGTGCGTGTCATTACAAATATAGAGAGAGAGGGGACGGCAACAGAAAAGATGGATGGACTGTATGAGGAGTGATATGAAAGAAAAGGGAGTTAGTGATAGAGTGACCGAAGACGGGGAGGTATGGAAGAAGAAAACTTGTTACGCCAACCAGAAGTAACCAGACCAAAAAGTAACCATGGCCAATAACTGGCCGGGGAGCGAGGGAGCGTGACTAAAAGCGCAAGCACTCCAGCGCCCCGGCCGAAGGTACCTGCAAAACACCGTGTGATGGTTTTATTCAGTTCGACTCTGACAGATCCCTTCGCTTGCCCCAGGGCGGAGGACATCCATGGGGACTTCCAAAGGAATAAAAAAATAAGTTTTGGTAGCCATTTGTCCTAATATATAAAACAAAAAAATTGTTTGTTCCTACGTCCGTTACAGAGCTTGAAACCATCCAACCGTTGTGACCGATACCCAAATATATATGTCAATGCCCAAACTGGTTTCATTATGACAATAAAGCACAGATGGTTTTAGACCACTAAAACAAACAAAAAATAAACAGAACTTATTTATTTACCGACTTCAAAAATAAAGAGATAATCAATTTGACACGTATGGATGTAATATTATTGGAACTGCACAATATTCACATAATAAGTTACGCTATCTGGGCTTCTAAACACGTGTGCAAAATATCATAAGTGTATGTATGTTTGTATGTATGTATGTTCGTCCACGCATTTCTCCGAAACTACTTATCGGATCGTGATCATTCTTTTTGTGTTGGATTGAGTATTTCTCAACTTAGGGATAAGTGCAAAATTATTCAAAATCGGTCCATCATTTTTCAAAATATGGAGCATACAACCGAACTCCGAAGCAACAAACAGCACGAATGTGTACATTTAGTTATTATAGATATTTTGTTAATGACACCCAGATCCGGAACTATTATCTATAGGCCATACAAATATTTTTTCCCTGCGGGAATAGAACCCGCGACACGCAGAGTAGCAGCCGATCGTTCAACCACAACGCCAACTAACAAAACAACCATGTGTGTCGTAATTTATGTGGGAAACCTACATAAAGTACGAAAAAGTATAGGTACCTGAATAATTTATTCTGCTTATGGAGTAGCACAAGCAGAACACATTATTATTTGTCTATCTCAGTCGTTATTGACACAGGTATTGAGGAAGCTAAAATTTATAGGTACTACTAATACTACTATTAATTACTGACGACTTCCGAAACTAAAGTTTTTTTGTACTTTTTAGTGTTTTTTCTTTCGAAGTCGATTTATTTTTTTGTGAAAATGTTTTTAATTCGCTCTTTATAGTTATAGTACACCAATGATATTCAAATAAACAGATATGTTATAAGCGCGCGCATTGTGAAGACTCGAATAGTAGACAATTGTAACCTTTAGTCTTTAGTTTATGTCACGCATGTCGAAGAGCGATACGCTTTGCTGAAACAAAAACAAAATTAAAAAAAATACCATCGTGTGTATTTAGAAAGTGTACCAATTATAATACCAAATTACATAAAACAGAAGGGATCTCATACCATATGTAAATACGCAATACACCTCAATTTACTAATTTATTTCATTTTTTTTTCCTAATTTTCTGATATTTGGAGGTTACAAAAAGAAAAAACATTGGTTGTCAGAATAATGTTTGTTTACATTCACACGCAAGTGACAAAGACTAGCTGTCTCTTTTTTTCTTGTTTGTTTTATCAAGCCATCCCTTTCGACATTGTAGTGAAATGTCAGATGAATGAAAAGTGTGTATGTGTGCTGCCGCTGCTGCGCGGAACACTTTTTTCAATTGTTTTGTGAGTGTATAACGTATCTGTTTATTTGAATATCATTGTAGTACACCATCACTAAAATGAGTAAGTTCTATAGTAAGGTACCTAAAGGATTGATAAAAAACCTATAACTCAATTTACAAATTCCTGCTGTTTGTCGCTAAGGAGTACGGTTGTATGCTCACTTTTCCCTAATTTGGGAGATACTTAGCATAAGAGAATAATCACGATCCGACAATTAGTTTCGGAGAAATGCGTGGACAAACATACAAATATGCAATGAAAATTGGCACACATTTTTAAAAGAATATATAATTATGCTATGTGAATATTGTGCAGTTCCAATAATATTACATAAATACGTGTCGAATTGACGACACGGTTGGCATAGTGGTTGAGCGATCGACTGCTGTGCTGCGTGTCGCGGGTTCGATTACCGCAAGGAACTAATATGAGATGTTCCGGGTCTGGGTGTCTTGTGTAGTTGTGTATGTGAGATGTTTGTAAACGCACCCACGATACAGGAAGAACTACATAGAGTGCGACATCGATTAAAAAAAAACCCTCCGTTTGCCCCAGGGTGAAAGACATCCATAAGGACTTCAAAAGATAAAAAAATAAATGATGTTTGAAAGTCTGTTTTCGGAAATCGGAGTCTTCGAAGTATAATAAATAAAAATGCCAAACTGTAATCAAACTACTTTATTTAATCAACCACCTGTACGTCATAGGTACCTACGTACATTGTAATTGTACCTACTAATGTTAGCTGCCTCAATACTGCCTGGTTAGATGAAATAATAATAATGTGTTCTGCTTGTGCTATTCCATAAGCAGAATAAATGATTTAGGTACCTTTACTTTTTCGTACTTTATGTAGATATCCTACATAAATTACGACAAAACTAATATATTTTAAATAATTTACATGCAGTAAAAAATGCGCACGTACGGTACCTAGATTGGTAAAAATACAAACACGCATCCCCGGGGCCAATGCAAGGGCTACGTCCGTACTAAATGTAGCGCGCGATGCGATATTATTATCATGAATTCATGAATGAACTCACTCACTCACACGAGCGGCCGGCCGACCGGCGGTGGCGGCGAGCGCCCGCGACTGAGCGGCGGAAGTTACCGAATGACAACCGAGCGTTCAGTCGCTATCGCTCTCTTTTCGCTTTGCCTCTTTTTCAAGCATTGCGCTGGATGAAACAACAAGCTTTTGGAAGGTGCTCGCGTTGGCGATAGACGGCCCGGCTAGGCTGCCCTTAAGTGAGTGGATTGGCTTATTTACACTATAATATGTGCTGCGAGAACTAAAGAGGTCAAGTAATATTGACAGCTACGCTCTTTTTGCTAGTAAAGTTGCAAAAAAATGATGATTCATCATCATCATGATTGATGATCATTTATGATGATGATTCAGGAAATTTGTAAACTTGGTTGATTTATGTAGCTAGCTTTATAACTTTTACGAAAAAAATGACATCCAACAAATAATGGAACATAATTATAATGGTAGGTACACATACACACAAAACAAATCTTTTTAACCAGTCGAAAATAACTTCGTAAAATAACTTTTATGTTGTTTGATGTAAGTATTATGTAGTAAAGAAAATTACCACAACATAAATAAAGCCTTAACTACCTTTACAACTTTTAGAAAAATAAGAAATGATTCAACAAATAACGTTCAGCGTACGAAAAAAAATACTGATTCAAGAATCCGTTCTTCGTAAATACAGTAACAGTGTCGGTTTATTTCAGCTTCCACAGAAGTCGGCAATATTCGGGGGGGTTCGAGCGTCCCCGCAGTCTCCAAGTGAGTTCCCTTTAGGTTAGGTTAGCTCCGGTGTTCCACTTGGTTCACTGAGCAGCGCCTCGACAGTTCAACTTCTTCCCCAGCAAACTCTACATTATCATCATGGCCAAAGCAAAGAAGAATATGGTGAAACAACGGCTGCACTTCCTTCCACTAAAAGTGCACCTCACTAACATCAGGGGGTTGCACTCTAATCTCGATCCGGTCCACCACCACCTTGAGACCGAGAAGCCGCACCTGTTTTTCCTAACGGAGACGAAGATAACAACCCCGTCGGACGTGGCGTACCTCAACTACCCGGGTTACTCTCTTGAACACAAGTTCAAGAAGCAGGCTGCGGTCTGTGTTTACGTCCGCGATGACATACCAGGCCCCTCAGAAAGTATTGCGAAAAAAAGTTTTTATATATGGGAGACTGGCCAGTTATAATGTTTTTCGAAAATATGATTATTTATAAGTAAAAATAAGTAAGTTCCAATTTCAAAATTTCCCTCCACATTTTTTGCGAGTTAATTCAAAGTATTGTGTCTCACTGAAATATGGATCTGCGCCGGGAACATTTTAGAGCTATGATTTTATACGATTTCAAGTGTCGCCTGAAACCGGATGAATCGTACGATAGACTTCAAATGGCATTCATGGATGAAGGCCCTTCCAAGGCAACCGTGTATCGTTGGTATAACGAATTCAAGCGCGGTCGACCAACTTTGGGGGATGACGAAAGAAGCGGTCGCCCTTTGACGGCTGTTACCGAAGAAAACGTGCTAGCAGTGAAAAATTTAATCCAAGACAATAGGCGAATTACATATCAGGAGATTCAACACATATTGAAGATTGGATCGGGAAGCGTTCACGAGATTCTACACAGCCATCTTCGCGTGAGGAGGATAGTATCACGCTGGGTGCCGCACAACCTCACCGATGCTCAGAAGCAGGCCCGGGTGGAATGGTGCCGTGATATGCTTAACAAATTTGAAGCAGGCTCGTCTCGGCGTGTTTACGACATCGTTACAGGTGATGAGTCCTGGATTTATCAATACGACCCAGAAACCAAGCGCCAGTCGACTGTTTGGGTGTTTCAAAATGAGCCAACGCCTACCAAAGTGAAGCGATCTAGAAGCGGGGGTAAGATTTTGATCGCTAGCTTTTTTAATTTGACTGGCCACTTGGTATCAATTCCCTTACGGGATCAAAGAAGCATTAATGCCGAATGGTATACTACCAAATGTTTGCCAGAAGTTTTCTCTGTTATAAGCAACAAGCGACCAAACACAGGGCTCCGCGGGCTACTGCTCCACCACGACAATGCACCTGCGCACACCGCACTCAAAACGAGGGACTTCCTGGACAGCACGCCAGTCAAACTCCTGGGTCACCCTCCTTACAGCCCTGATCTAGCACCGTGTGACTTCTTTTTATTCCCAAAAATAAAAAATCAGCTCAAAGGGATACAATTTTCGTCGCCGGAAGATGCGCTGGCTGCGTTCGAGCAGGCTGTAAACGAGGTGTCTGCGGCGGACTGGAAAAAGTGTTTTGAAAACTGGTTTAGGCGCATGAATCTTTGTATAGAGGCTGGTGGAAAGTACTTTGAAAAGATTTAATAAAAATATATGTACGTATAGAACAATTTTTTTTAGTTTCGCAAAACTTTCTGAGTGTCCCACGTATGTTGTCGTCATCTCCGTTGCTTTGAGAAATCGGGTTTTTCTGCCATATGGCTACTTGTGGATACCGGCGTGGAGAAGTCTCTCTACATCGGCGTCTACCGATCGCACGCTGGTGATCAGGAGACAACAGCGCTCTTTAATTGCCTCGTGGAGTCGGCTGATATGGCCCAGCAACGGTACCCAACAGCGAAGCTTATTTTTCTGGGGGACTTTAATGCCCATCATAAGGAGTGGTTGTACCCGTACCAGAAAACTGACCATGCCGGGTTAGAGGCGCGCAAGTTTTCTTTATCGCTAGATCTAACCCAGCTGGTGAATGTGGCAACGCGTGTACCGGATGTTGACGGCCATACACCCAATTGCTTAGACCTTCTGTTGACAACTGATCCGGACAGTCATTCGGTATCGGTCTCAGCCTCGCTGGGAACATCTGACCACTGTCTGGTGAAATCCGTGTCGACTTGCTCTCCTCCAGATGAGTCCTAGAGGCACGAGGCGAGTATGGAGATACGAGTCAGCAGACTGGGACGAGATGCGGCACTTTTATGCATCTTATCCTTGGCGGCATGTGTGCTTCTTCTCGGGTGACCCCTCGAGCTGTGCGGACGCGATTGCGGATGTGATTCGGCAGGGAATGGAGTATTTCATTCCATTCTCCGACATTCCGCTCGGTCACAAAGCCCGACCTTGGTATAATGCAGAATGTGCCCACGCTGAGGCCCGAAAAGAGTATGCCTACCAAGCCTGGGTCGGAGCCTACGACCGCAAAGTTAGAGCGCGTAGGGTTCGCGCAAGGAAAAGAGCCTTTAATTCTGCAGCCAAGTTCTGCAAGCGGGTTCTGCGTCAGGCGCGTTTTGACCATATTGGACGTATTGGGGCCAAGCTGGCATCGCATCCTCCGGGTAGCAAACAGTTTTGGTCCCTGTCTAAAGCGGTTGAAACGAATTTCTGTCGTCCCACTTTACCTCCAATGCTGAAACCTGATGGGTCGCTAGCTTACTCTGCAAGAGAGAAAGCAAATTTATTTGCGTCTCTCTTCGCTAACAATTCGCGTCTGGACGCTGGCTCCAAGCAACCACCTTCTGTACCTCATTGCGACTCTTCGATGCCGGAGATCGCTGTGCATACTAAAGAGGTCCGGAAAGTATTGTGCAGTCTAGACGTGAATAAGGCCAGCGGGCCTGACGGTATTCCAGCGAGAGTGCTGAGGCAGTGTGCGCCTGAACTGTCTCCTGTGTTGACACGCTTGTTCCGCCTCTCTCTTCTTAAAGGAACGGTGCCAAAATCCTGGAAGCTTGCAAATGTGCAACCAGTGCCCAAAAAAGGCAACCGTGCTGACCCTGCCCATTACCGTCCGATCGCCATTACCTCCATACTGTGCAAAGTTATGGAAAGGGTACTGAACAGTAAGTTGCTGACCTACCTTGAAGACAATAATCTCCTCAGTGACCGTGAATATGGCTTTCGCCGGGGACGGTTACTGAGGAGATTATTGTAACTTAACGAACCTTAACGAACGGTCGATCCGAGTAGTCATTGACGGCTGCTCCTCTGACCTTATGGCTATCGATGCCGGCGTTCCTCAGGGGTCTGTTCTCTCTGCAACTCTTTTCCTGCTGCACATCAATGACCTACTTCAGCCTGGTATTGTTGGGTACGCAGATTACAGTACTGTTTCAGAGAGATACTTGTCCAGCACAAAAACCAGCGTGGATGAAGTTCGTTCCTTGAGAGAGGCTATGGTGAGGCGGACAGATTTGACCTTAAGCCTTGTCTCCCAGTGGGGTGATGAAAATCTGGTCTCCTTTAACGCCACCAAAACACAAGCGTGCCTTTTTACCGCTAAAAGGAGACTTTTCGATCTTACTCCTACTTTCCGGGGTGCGTCTGTTCCTGTGACTGATCGGCTCGAGCTCCTAGGCATGGAGTTGACATCCAGTCTCAACATCGGCGCATCCATTGAGTACAAAGCCCAAATTGCGGCCAAAAAACTGGGCATCCTAAATAGAGTGAAGCGATACTTCACGCCTGGACAGCTTTTAACCCTATACAAAGCGCAAGTCCGATCCTGCATGGAGTATTGCAGCCACCTTTGGGATGGCTCAGCAAAGTATCAGCTTGCCGCGCTTGACTCGGTGGAACGCAGAGCCAAGAGGCTCATCGGTGACGTTGAACTGGTGGATGCCAAGCTTAATAGCTTGGCTCATCGCCGCAAGGTTGCCTGCTTGTCGGTCTTCTACAGACTGTACTTCGGTGAGTGTGCTCAAGAGCTCCACGACCTCATCCCACCAGCCCCCTTCTTCCATCGGACATCTACACGCACTGCAAGTTACCATCCTTACCTTGTTGCCATTCCACCAATTCGCACCAAGCGCTTCCAAACATCCTTCATAATGCGCACAGCGAATGAATGGAACTCACTACCTGCGTCTGTTTTTTCGAACGCATTCAACCCGAATCTCTTCAAAGTTAGAGTGAACAGGCTTCTTCTGGGTAAGCTCACTCCATCGTAGACTCTGTCTCTGTCACCTCTGACCTAGACTAGAGTCAAGAGCAAACCCATTATAAATAAAAAAAAACTATTTATTGGTACAGTATCTTTTAGATGAGTTGCTCGACTCGCGCCGACTGATTGTTATATTTCTTGCGAAACACCAAAAATGTTTTGGGACGAACTTCTTCCGTTAGTTTTATTGATATACATAGCAAGCAATAATGAGCTTGTAATAAACGACACGATTCTGGTAGGAGTGGAGTTTGATGAATTCATCATCATCATCATCATATCAGCCGAAAGACGTCCACTGCTGGACATAGGCCTCCCCCAAGCGTCGCCACATTGACCGGTCCCGTGCATCTCGTAACCAGATGCTCGCAGAACGGATGGCCGATGGAGCAGAAAGGTTCTGGAATGGCGACCGCGAACCGGAAGACGTTGCGTTGGCAGGCCTCCCACCAGGTGGACCGATGACCTGGTGAAGGTTGCGGGGATCCGCTGGTTTGATGAATTACTGACTTATAATAGATGTTTTTTATGCCTATCTATACCGATATTATAAAGAGGAAATATTTTTTGTTCATTTGTACCGAATAGGCTCCGAAAGTAATGGACCGATTTTAGACTATAATTTTAACGGGAGCGAAGCCGCGGGGGTCAGCTGGTAAATTATATTCCCGAAACTAACAGATATTTATACCTAAATAATAGTAGTATTGGTCCTCATGAAGTGTTTTAGTATCACTGTTGAAGAAAAAAAATAGGTACTAGTTCTTTTAAATATCGCTGCATATGCTGAGATAGGAACCTATTTGGTCTGACACGGGATTTTTTATTTTTATTATTGTTTTTTTGTGTTTATGCTTATCTCGTGTCTCCTGTGCTGGTCAAAAATAAATATTTTTCTTTCTTTTTTTCTAGTTTACGAGACAAGCAAACCAAAGAAAAGACCGTGCAGTTGTTGTAATGATGATTTTTCAATGTAAATTTTGTTTTCATACGTAATAAAAGCGGTAGAATAAAAGAGTAGGCTATTTCCACCTTAGGAAGTTCCATAACTTATTTTGGGGCACCTCGAAATGGAAACCTATAATTGAATTCGAAAACGAAATTGTCTCGAGTAAAAATGGAGTACGATTTGTATAACTTCGAGAAAACTCGTTTAGACCATCATGAGGCAGATCTTGACAACAAGAGAGTTCCATTTCATTTCCTATATCAAAAAGAAAATTTGAAACTCCAAACACGTTTACAATATTCGTTCACAAGTTGAAGTGGAAATGCTATGGAAAGTTTTAATTTCAATGACAGCGCAGACTTTTGTGGGTGAGTTGAAATAGCAGTATAAGGGTGCTTTTTCACGAAAACTATGCAAGGCAGCGGTCCATGATGAAAAAATCAACAAATGACATTACTTAATTTTCCTAGGCCGCTACTTTGGAATAAGAGTGCCTAGCGGAGTTAGGTAGGTACAAAAAAGCCAGAGATTTGTGCGAAGGATGCGACCGAGGAGTGTATGAAAATCGGAGTAGGGAACTAAAAAGAGACTGCTACGCATCCTTGGATCACTCAGCTTCACTGTTTCTGCTTCTCTACGCATCATCGTCACGAGCAAGCACCTTGCGATGATGGAAACAGTAACACACTTTATTCAGTACTGCTACTCATCCTCGCACCGCCTACCTCGCTCTTTGTTGGTGGAAAAGCAACCTTAAGCCTCGTTAAAATAGAATTTCATAAAGCGGGCTTGTGGAGTTGTCGTCGGGATTGAAACCGCTTCATATGTATGGTATGTGTTCGACAATTGAACGAGCCGCGTTTTGAAAATAGAATCACTTGAATGTCCATTCTTTCTGTTATGTAAGTGGTTGAATGCGGGATTTATCGAAACGTGACAGTAAAACGGTTTTTGAATTTGGAAAAAAGTTTGTCGAGCTGCTGTGTTTTGTTTTAGCCGTCTTTTATCATTTTCTGGTCAACTTTGGTATCTTCTAAGTACCAATCTTGATCTGTGAGGGAATGGTTTGAAAGTTTCAATTTCATTTGTAAATCTATTAGAGAGTTTCATCAATATATTCTTTAATCAGAGCGTAGAATAACAATACACAAAACAGTACCTACCTACCTCTATCTCTGATTGGAATTTCTAACCTTACCTTTCCAGAGTTAGTTTTGGACAGCGCTAGAATGTTCAAACTGTACAAGTTATAGTTCAGTGTACACAGTCTGGCAGTGAAATGTGTAAACGTTACGTAAGATCAGTGTGCTCGAAATAAATCAAATGCTATGATCGAACGAGGCGACACTTCTAGATAGAGAGTAGATCCTCTGGGAGATTAAATTTTGAAGGTTTTGATTATTGTCAAAGAAACGATAAAGTTATCGTAACTGGTGAAATGCAGGTGAATCTCTGTCTTACCCCTCGGGGACTTAAGAACTTAAGGCACAAACTGAGGAGAATATTTTGATACTCATGCCAGTACCTATAAAGATAAAACGTCCTCTGCTGGACATAGGTGGTGGTTGAAGGAATCCACGTGTCACCCTATTGTCCGATCCTGTTGTTAACCCCTCTGTTAATTTAAATCAAACTAGAACAACAATTCATTTCAAACCTGAGGCATTAAAGAAATACTTAATCAATATCTTCTTTTTGCAAAATTCATACTACGACCAGCTATCTTTTAGCTAAAGTTCGCAAAGAAAAACGAAGTATTAAATGATTCGAGTGGTTGGAAGACTATTTGTATTCAATATCGGCACTAGCGAATCGTACTGTTTCGTATTCTGCAGACGCCATCGTGTAGTCAGAGATTGAAAATCAACTCCCTACAGATGGATTATATGAAAACTTGTAGGGTGAATGAGGCGAAATAAAATGTTGTAGAGAAAATTTACACAATATAATCACTCAGTCCAATACAAAACACAGAAAATACTTAAAAGTTAACTTAATTCAAATATGACGAGGAGACAGTGCAAAATCGTGACGCTTGCGAGCGTGATGCGAGCCAGACTACCTGCTCGGAGCAGGGTGCAGACGACCGCACGACGGGGTACGCGAGTGGTGCGGGCGCTTGGGTACGCATACTCATCATAAAAAACTAATCTTCCTACATACTCCCCCTTTTGACCAACCGAGTGACCCCACAGGTGGTCAAACGTCAACTATGACACGTTTTTTTCGCGGCCTACTACGAGAACGTTTAGGAGCAACCGGCTGCGGAACCTCAGGGCATTCAGCATCTCGAGAATGATACCTCCTTAAGTCGCAAATGTGGTATTTGCCGATGACTTCGTGCGGTGAACCAGGGAACGTTAAGAGGTAAGTAGTCGGACTAACTTTCTTCTGCACCAAGTAAGGGCCATCCCTCTTAGGCATGAGCTTCGAGCTGACACCTTTAGACGCATTACTGAGGACGTGCGACTTCATCAGGACAAGATCACCGACAGCCAGTTCGTCAGCCTTACGAGTCTTGACTTTTGCAGCCTCACGAAGATCCTGCTGATGTTCGATGCACTCCTTGCCGTTGTTGAGTGTCTCCGCAAGCTTAAACAGATACGGCGTAATCTTTGGGACATAGTTTTCAGCCTCTATGACAGTTTTCTTAGCGGGCTGGAGTCGATACGGTGGCTCTGCAGTCGGCGGATGATCACTGCAATCGATGCGATGCTCAGCGAACGATGTAGGTTCTCCCCCTTCTGCGAAGATATCTTCATACTCCTGGAGCACCTGAGAGACACAATTTTTCTCTGAAGATGACAGCATCGAACCCTCATTACTACGTAAGACATCCGCGGAAGCGCATCCTACGACGTCACGTGAGGTTTCACACCGCAAGGGGTGAATGTCCTGAGGTCGATCAGCTGTGAACCAAGTATTGTTCGACATATTAATAACGATACCGACTTTACGCAAGAAATCAATACCGAGCAACGTGTCATTATTTACCGAATCTGGAAAAATTACAAAAGTGATGGGTACTGCCGACCCCCTAAATAATACGTCAACATCCGCGAGTAAAACTTTAAGGTCTCGCACTATACCGTCGGCTAATTTTACCGACATGAAACAACTACGAAACGAATAGTTTTGTTTACGAAGCAGTGTATAAAGTCTCGAACCGGCTACACTACGCTTGGCAGCCGTATCAACTAACCCCGTGCCACGAAAACCACCTATCTCAATATCGAGTATTGGACGACCGTTGGTACATAAGTTCGACGCGGGCAAGTTACTGACTCGACTCGGCAATGCATCACATTCGCAAACACACTTACACTTACATAAATTACCAGATTGAGACACGTTACATAAATTGTTTACATGCACAACATTACAGCTATCAGAGTGAAACGTGTTAATATCTAGAACAGAAAATGATTCCTTAGTACTATTTACAGAACATTTAGTGCAATTAGATCTTATTACACCGTTAGCACCACATCCATAACACTTCACTGAACTTTTATCGGTCTTTTGTTTAATAATTTTGCAAGAGTCGCGAGTGTGTCCAACTTTACGGCAATAAACACAAAATAGTCGTTTACCTTTATCAAACGGATTGTTATTGTTTACCACAGTTGACGGGGGCGGAGCACTACTCGTAGCGCTCGACGACCCAGTAGGTATGTCCAACGGCGCGCTCGGCGCACACGTCGCGGAGACCGAAGGGGCGCGCGCCTGCGGCGCCGGCCGGGGCTGCGGCGACGGCGTGTGTGTCGCATGCGCGCTAGCGGCGCGGCCACGCGCTTCGTTTGACACTTCGGACAGCGATTCTTCTATGTTTCGCGCCTTCTCAACCAACATGTCTAGGTTGTTAACGGATTCACGGGTTAAACGTTTCCTTATACGTCTATGTAGTAACCCGTAAATCATGTCGACTTCCATATCATTTTCCACGATGTATGGCAGCTTGGCGATAAGCGCGCGGAGGCGAGCAACAAAGACCTCTGTGCGTTCTTCTGTTTGTTCCGCGGCAAATATATCGCGGAATAGCTTGTGCGGTGGTCGGGATACACCGTACATGGCGCGTAATCTTTGCAGCGCGTCTTTCCATGACGACACTGATGATTTAACACTCCGAAACCACACAGCTGCTTCCCCTTCTAGAAGCATGGGTAGGCCGCGAAGTGCATGTTCGTCGCTGATCGATGTACACTCCTTGTATATCTCGATAGAATCGACGAATGCTTCGAAGGCCTCTGAGTCGTGGCATGATCCATTAAATCTCGCCGTACAGCGCGCGAAGTTTCCCTGATTCGTTGGTGCAGGCGATGGAGACGGTGAGACTGCGACGTTGTCGGCCGACGTTGCCAGCAGGCTCTGAACCAGTTGACGGTTCGATTCCGCTTGAGCCTTGGCGAACGCCTCCAGGAACGACGTAAGTGTCCCTTCCGAAAGCGGCACGGGCGTCAGGGACGCCGGCGCACCACTCGTGGTGTCGTCATCGTTACCTCTACTTTTGCGGCGAGGCATTATTGCTGCAGTCAACTAAACACGAGGATTTTGTTAGGTACGATGTGCACTAGAGTTCGTAGCGTCCACTGAGAAAACCGTTACTTTGTAAGTATGTACTTGAGTTCGCGTCGCGTCGGTTATGTACGCGTGCCGCGTTGGAGCGCCAGTTTGTAGGGTGAATGAGGCGAAATAAAATGTTGTAGAGAAAATTTACACAATATAATCACTCAGTCCAATACAAAACACAGAAAATACTTAAAAGTTAACTTAATTCAAATATGACGAGGAGACAGTGCAAAATCGTGACGCTTGCGAGCGTGATGCGAGCCAGACTACCTGCTCGGAGCAGGGTGCAGACGACCGCACGACGGGGTACGCGAGTGGTGCGGGCGCTTGGGTACGCATACTCATCATAAAAAACTAATCTTCCTACAAACTGCAATAAATGAAGATATAAGGAGGATACAAGGATTTTTATAGTGCTTCAAAACCGAGTTTAAAATTACTTTACGCTTTTTAGTAATTATTTATTTATTACTTCCTTCTTCCCGCGGTTTCACAACAGTGGCCCATTCCAGGTACTGCGAACTGTGCATTTTGCCAGGATGAAGTAGCCTATCACAAAAGTACTTCCAGACATTACATTGTACAAACATTTAGACTAATAAACAATTTCGTATCTTTATAAAATAGTTAGAATAATTAATTAAATACAGTTTTGTATGCTCTTTAATCATGTTTAGCCTTTGTAAATGGTTCTAGAGTCAACAAATGTTATCTTAATTATTAAAATTACAGCTTAGGTCGACGCTGAAATCAATCAATCAACTCTGCCTTTCAAAGATCAAAGCTAGGCGCCTCTTTCTAGTTCACATCATCTATTAAGATCGAGCTTCCATCCCGTGTGTCTTTTATAAAGCCCACTTGTACAGAAACTGTCATACTTCCTACTGATTTTATAAATGTGTGTCTGTATGTTTGGATGTCTGTAATGTTATCTGTTTAAAAACACTGTGAAAACTTAGGTGAAGTAGAAATGAAATGAGCTGTTAAAACATTCATTGAAGGTGGAATGGCAGTTCAAATCACGCTTACTTGATGTGATAAGATCTGATTGTGACAATTTTAACAAAATATATTGGCTGTTGATCAGTCACGCTTCAACGGCTGGACGGATTGACCTAGATAATGTTAGGAATACCCGTTTTCCAAACTTCATCCAAATCAGCCCGTTGAGAAGATGCTGATTAAAAATGATTCAAACAACATTTATAAGAACCAACCAAATAAACCTAATCAAAGCTAGAGTCTTTGCAGAAAGAGAACAGTAAGATTTGAGGTTTCAGTTTTGTTTAATTACCGTGTCTGTTATGTTGACAACATTATTAGTGTCACGTCATTATAGTGCGACTGTAACACCTTGATATTTTGAAACTTTTTATATTTGAAACGTGCTTGGAAATTTGAGCATTATTTTGACAAACTTCTTCGAGATAAATCGAAATTGCTGTACTGGCCGAATACATGCGAGCAGCAAAAGCGAGGGCAAAAGTTGTATGAAAATCTATATCTGTCGTAGTTTAGCGGCCAAATAGATTACATAGTAAAATTATGTCTGTCGTGTAATATAAAACTGGAACGATCTTTTATGCCGAAACATTGCAACCAAGGAGGTAACTTATCAAAGGTTGTATTTAAATTTCGAACTGGCTTGCAAATAGAAAGCTGTTTATTGAGAAAAAAAACACACTTTAAGGCGGCAAAAATTGTTGTTGTTCGTTGTTCGTCATTGATTTTGAAAAATAATTGTATTTGACGAAATGAGTTTTAGGTATTACTTAGTTTTAATTGCCGCGCATTATTTGAAAAAAGTCTTGGCCTTGGCCACAACTAGGCATTACGTATGTGTGATGAGGCGAAGGCTTCGGCTCGGCCCACATTTAAACGTTCGTCCATCAATGCCTCTTTTGCTGGCTGCTGCAGTAAAGTACTAATAATGTTTTCAGTGCGCTTTTGTAATATTATTATATTGTTTTATAAAAATAATTACGATAGTTCCATTTTACGCTACGACGGTTCTCTTTCCGCACAGACTCTATCCTGGATTAGAACACAGGATCGTTTTTATCCCGGTTGATTACGACGAATTTTGTCTCGGCCAAAGTCACAGGCCGAATCTAATATGCAGTCCACAACCTATTTCTCACATTAAATCTGATGCACCACCAATTACAATCACCCGAGTGGCTACAAATTGTTTCGAGTACACTTGCGGCCCACAACTTTGTATTATGTGTTAGTATAAGCTGCTCACACGATGTGGGCAAACTTATGAGCCAGGCACGGTAAGTACGTGCCATGGCTGAACTCCGACAAAGTCCGGAGAGGCCCGAATGCCTAGATAGCCGCAAACTGCCCCAACTTTGTAACTTTGTTGAATACTTCCTAAGTGGTAGCTGAATAATTTTTGCTAACAGGATTGTACTTATTTTAAGTATCCATGTCGTGGGTTATAAATATATAATCATTATTTTTTAATATTTCAATAATTTAAAATTAGGTGGAAAAAACATGAAAAAGAAATCCTAAGAACAGTCACAATTGGCAGACAGCGGTAAACACATTTAGCAGAATAAACCTTCATAAGTATAAAGATATATCCCGACGAAATGAAAGGTCGCGAGGGAATCCTAAACAAATACTAATTTCACTTTTAATTGAGTTGGTTACACGAAAAATAAATGCAAGAATCATTTCAATCAAACTCATCACGAAGCTGGAAAATATCGGTGTGCGTGGAATGCCTCTGAAAAGTTTCAAAGATTACCTAAAAACCGTAAACAATGTATTAGAATTGATACTTACTTAAGTGATGAGTTTCTCGTGTCCTATGGTGTTCCCCAGGGTGGGATCCTCTCCCCGACACTATTCCAGATCTATGTCAATGATCTCTGCCGACTGAGTCTCCCAAACGGTAGAATTTATGCTTACGCGGACGACACCGCAATTCTTGTAGATGGAAACACCTGGGACATTGTGAAAACAAATGCGGAGATGGCCATGGTTGAAGTTATGGGGCGGCTAAACTCGAACCTTCTTACTCTAAATCTACAAAAAACGACGAATATTCCTTTTGCTATAAGACGTAACGCTAAACCATCTCCTTCTTTTGGTATCACTGCTTGTTCAAGGCCGCCTTTTGTATGTTGTTGTTATTTTAAGGTTTCCGTATGTAATGTTATTATCTTGGTGTACAATAAAGTATATAATAAATAAATAAATCCACCCACCCACTGCACTTGTCCTCCTCTTGCAAGATCCGAAAGTGTTAAATACCTTGGAGTACGGATAGACGACGGACTGAGATGGGACCAACAAATCGACACCGTCACCACCAGAACATTACGTCTCATGCATATATTTAAGTCTCTCAGAGTATCCGCCAACCAAAAAGTCCTTAAGATGGTGTACCAGGCACTATGCCAATCAATTATTGGGTATTGTTTAGTAGCGTGGGGCGGGGCCGCAAAAACTAACTTTCTGAGGGTGGAGAGAGCACAGAGAGCTATACTTAAAGTCATGATGAAAAAGCCCTACAGGTATCCTACGACTGAACTGTTCTCTGAATGTAAAGTACTTACGGTACGTCAGCTTTATGTGCTAAAATCCACCCTTAGAAAGCATGCCGACCTCCCACCCCCTATTCTAAATAAGCACACGTACCTTCCACCAAGTATCCAACACAAGACCTCTTTCGCTAAACATCAATATTATATCCTAAGTACTCATATTTATATAAACATTAACAAACACCTCAATATTATAAATCTAAACTTACATGCACTAAAGTCTAAAGTAACAGAATGGCTGCTCCTTAAGGATTACTCTTACACGGAGTCTTTACTTACCTATCTTGTGTAAAACACCCATACACAAACCTTCTTACCATCAACACTCGCACACACGCACAGCACTTATACACACAAACACACGACACACACACAAACACACACACTTATACCTACATACAATTTTAGTTTTGTATTCCATACAGTAGAATGACACAGTCCACTTAAGATAAGTTTTTTGTTGATCATTGTAAACCTTGACCGTAAACTAAACTACCTCTTAAAATACAGGTATACCCTAGTTTAAGAGGTAGAGTATTATTGTACAGAATTTGCAACATAAACTATAATATTATTGTAAGACTAAAAGCTTATGTTTATACCAAATATCAAACTGTATTTGAAACTCTGTATGTTTTTGGATAAATAAAGATATATTATTATTATTTATTTCTTTTTAATTTGATTACTTTACAAAGTAAACATTATATATTCACACATTTACATTTTTTTAGTTTAACTCTCACCTTAAACCACAGAGCACTGAGACCTGCAAATCAAATAATACGACCTCATGCAGAAAGACACGTTCTATTTTAGCTTTTTTAACAAAACCAATTGGGATGATTCAATCTCAGGATCAAAGGGCTAACAGCTCAAAGAAGTTATATTTGGATAGCCTCGTTAGGCTGAACGTGACCCAAGGTATGTTGACGCAGCGAGCCCTCTCAAGAACACACGTGACTGCGAAGAAATAGAAGATCTAGACCAGTGGCTGTCAATCTTTTAATATTCGCACTCCTCCCGACTTACCTACTTCTTCGCCCTTGAGTCCTGTGGTAAACAGTAGGGAGCCAATGACGTCTGCACAGTGATAAAGTCAAGTAACTTAATTCTAGATTCAGTAACATTTTCTAAATGTTAATAAATCAAGTTAGGTACTTGGTCAAGTCTCGTAATTAAAAAACTTTCAAAATCAAGTCACAATATCATCACAAGATCATTTGTTGACAAAATTTAGGGAAATTATAGGGGTTTTAACAGATTGCGACTGTAATGAGAATGTGAACGATCCTTAGAAATACGGGAATTGCAGCTCAGGGGCCGTACCATGGCGTGTCAAAACTATCATGGTGCGACTGTGAAAAAGGGACAGATGTATACAAGTCATATTCATCTGTCCCTGGAATAACCTTGCTCTAAGAGCTTGTGGTTACCCCCAGGCCACCAAACGACTGTTGACATAAAAACATTTTTATATAATATTAACCCCCTTTGTGTCACTCTACGCTCCCAAAGCGGGACGAGCTCCACCATTTGGGAACCTATGTTCCAGACACTGAAATAGTCCAAATAAAGTAAAAGAGAACGTATATAGCTGATTGAACTAGTAATAAAAAAGTTAACTGTGACAGTTCGACTATAAAACCGAGAGAATCGAAGTGCACCTTACGGTACGTAACATTGGCACACGTTCTTATTTCTGTGATCTTGGAACGAAAGTTAATGTAATTTCTTCAGGCCAAACTTTGAAGAATGAGAATGAAGTTTACTGGCACAAACAGGTACCTATGCTAATTCTTCAAAAAGCTAATACAGTAGGTATCTATTTATTCATATTGATATGGCGCATTGAGATTTACATAAAGAAAGTCTAATTATTCTCTCAAAATGGTTCGCAGCTAATAATCTTTTACTGAATGCGAAAAAAACTAAATGTCTTAAGTTCTCTTTACCAAATGTACCACAACGTGACCTCAATTTAAATCTTGACGGCAAAAATCTTGAAGTTATAGCTGAAACTGTATTCTTAGGGATTACTATCGATTCAAAACTGCAGTGGGGCGCGCACATTAGAACTCTTTCGGGTAGGTTAAGTTCAGCTGCATATGCAGTAAGGAAAATAAGGCAGTTAACCGATGTAGCCACAGCTAGGCTGGTATACTATGCATATTTCCACAGTATTATGTGTTATGGCATTCTGCTGTGGGGATCAGCAGCAGACGTTGACTCAATTTTCATATTACAAAAGAGGGCAATCCGCGCGATCTATAAAATGGGTCCTCGCGAGACCCTCAGAGAAAAATTTAGAGAGATCGATATACTGACTCTACCTTCACTTTATATTTTAGAATGTATTTTGTATGTCCGCAAAAATCGAGGGCTTTTCAAAACTAGAAGCGACTTCCATAATTTAAATACACGCAGTAAACACGAAATTGTATTACCCAAATTCAGATTAACGAAAACTAGCAAGTCTTTTCTTATAAACAGTATACGCTTTTATAACAAGTTGCCAAAGTCAGTTATAGAACTGACCGATGGAAAGTTCAAAAATCACATCAAACGTGTCCTTATTAAAAAATCATATTATAAAATCAAGGACTACGTTGAGGATAAAAATATTTGGTTTTAGCTCCTTCTGCACATGCGGCTTCCCTGGTAACTCATAAACGGCACAAATATGTGGATGTCTCTAACTATTCTCAATCTCATTTTTTCTTCTTTTAATAAGACTTTTTACAATGGTTTTCAATTATCTTTATAGCCCTTTGCTAAGAATAGTTACAGCACAGATAACAACATTTGTGCCACATGTTAAATTTAGTCTTAGTATACTTTGTATAGATTATTTTACCGATTGGTTTGTAAATGTGACAACATTGTAGGCCTTCTAGATTTCTAGATTGTTAACATTTTATCTCGTTTTACTTTTTTAAATCTTTTGTTTATTTATTATATAATCATTTTTTGTTTTAGTTTCTTACGACTTATCGGGTCTGCGTTGTCCCCCCATCTAAGTACTGCTGTAACATGGAAATATTGTAAAACCAAACAATTTTTTTTTAAAAGAGTCACCATGGAGTTTCTTGCCGGTTCTTTTCCATAGGAATCGACCAACCCGAACCGTGCACACTGTCGACGTTTTATAAGTGCCCATGTAGGCCTATGTGAAATAAAAATTATTGATTTTGATTTTGATAAAGTTATCAGTGTGACACCCTTTGTAATGTTCGTTGAGTCATGTTGTGCTCTGCGACCTTAAGGAATGGCTGTTTATAGGTATATTTGTATGTATGTTATATTTTTTTTTACCTCATATCATGTAGCGAGAAAAGCTGGGAAAACGGTTTCGGTTTAATTTTATATGCTAATTTGATGGGCCTACTTGTTCAAATCGAAGCTTGAAAAGAGTCAGCCCTTGCCCTCTGGAGCAAGTCATAACGTTCATATCTCCTACTCATCCACATTAATTATGTCATGGATTGTACAAGTTATGTCCAGTTGCTAATCTGTCCAGCTGAGAAACTAACCAGCTGAGAATCTGTCCAGTTGCTCCAGAGGGTTTCAAACCACTAGACGAATTTTTATAATTAAGACATCGTTAGATAGGTCTGGACCGCCCAAGTGTTTTTAGATAAGTAATGATAAAAAAACAATTTTTGCGGTTTTTGGCGCGATATTGTGGAGATACCATTTTTTTTAAATTCAATATCCATCGATTGGGGTATCAAAACGAAGGATAAAATAGTTAATGAAATAAAAAAAATAAAACTTTTTACAAAAAATAAACCGACTTCCAAATAAAAACACAACAAAGTGAAAAATAACTTCAATTTCGAAAGTCAGTGTTCTTGTTTTCGTTTCTTCGTTTTTGACACCGACTGCCGAAATTGAAGTTTTTATTTTATTTTTACTTTTTAGTTGTGTACTTACTAATAATAATAATAATAATAATAATAATGACAAATGTCGCAAGTGTCACAGTCAGCCAGAGACCATACAACACATCACGGGAGCATGCATAAAGCTCACTCAGACTGACTATACTCACAGACACAATCAGGTAGCAAATGTCATCCACCAAAAACTAGCAATCAAACATAAACTCATACAAGATACAAACACTCCTTACTACAAATACGTCCCACAAACTGTTCTAGAAAATACCACCCACAAACTCTACTACGACCGTGCTATACTAACCGACAGAACCGTTCACTTCAATAGACCAGATATTATTCTCCTAGATAAAGTTAATAAAGTTACTTACCTGATAGACATTGCAGTCCCCAACACACACAATTTACAAAAGACGATAGGAGAGAAAATAAGCAAATATGCGGAACTCAAGGAAGAAGTGACCAGAATCTGGAGGCAAGAAAAAGTTTACATCGTACCCATAGTTGTCTCCACTACAGGTGTTATACCAAACCATCTCCACCATAGCCTCAAATTAATAGACTTGTACGATTCAATCTACATTACTCTTCAAAAGGCTGCAATTCTAAACACCTGTAGAATAGTAAGAAAGTTTATGCAAATTGAAGAAAACGAAATTTCTGTCCATAACACCCCATCTTCATCATAAAAAATCACCACACGCTACATTGACTTGGCTTTTTCCCGTTGATGTAGCTTAAACTAGCCAAAGAGCTAAGAAACAGTCCATGTTTTTCAGAAAATAATAATAATAAATTTATTCAAAAAGGCACACAATCCCAGTTATTTAAAATTACAAATTCATAGATACAAATCATCATACATTCATTAAAATTAATACATTGAAACAAAATTCTTTATAAAATAATAATTCATTCATATAAAATACATGGTCAGTAGAAATCATTAAAATTAGTCGATAGTCGTAGTATATATTAAAGGATATTTACCTTTGGTTGGCACTCTGGTGAACGCCGAGCCAATACCTGTGGATCGGACTGGACCAATCCTCACTAACGACCCTTATAAGCTGGTTAGCCGATCCTCGCAAGCTGTTAGAAAAGGATGCTATGCGAGATCGTATGACAGCATAAAAGTCAGGCACCCTCGCCTCAGCGAACATGCTCGACGCACTACAGTATCGCGGCAATCTCATCAAGATTCTGTACGCATCGTTGTACTGCACACGTATTGTACTTATTGTCGACCTTTTAAATGTAGTCCACAATTGGCAAGTATAGAAGCAGAGACAATACGCACGGAACAAAGTCCTTTTGACACCCACGCTGCAGCGAGAAAATCTGCGAGCGAGCATATTGCATCTTATCGAGAGTGCCCTTCTTTCCCGCTCAATGTCGGCGTCATCAGAAAGATCATCAGTGAGTATGTGGCCCAGATATTTAAACCTTCGTACAACCCTCACTGGTGAACCATACAGAAAAACGTCCGGGACTTTCTCCGGTCCCTTACCAGCTCTGAAAACCAACATTTCAGTCTTCATGACATTATAAATCATGCCATGAGAAGCGGCGTAACGTTCGCAAATTTTAAGTAGATTTCTAAGGGCCCTTATTGAGGGGCTAAGGAGGACCATGTCATCAGCGTAGCTTATATTATTAAAACACACGCCACCAACGTGACAGCCGACACCTTCCCTCCCCAGCTCCTCAATAAGTCCATTCACATATATATTGAAAAGGTCCGGAGAAGTCAAACCCCCCTGACGAACCCCACATTCTAACCTATAATCGCTAGAAAGTGCGTCGCCCCATCTAACATTGTTAGTTTGGTTTCCGTACCAGTACTGTAGCATACTTATAATGTCTGAGTGCACCCCCGAGCCGCGCAATTTGTCCCAGAGAATCTCATAATTGACCAGATCAAAAGCGCGGCTCAGGTCCAAGAAACAGGCATACACCGAGGTGTTACGACTTTTATAATGATTCACCGTATGCTTTAACGCGAGTATCGCTAGATCAGTTGATAAGCCAGGACGGAAACCAAACTGAGCATCATTAATTTTAACATTTCTCAACAGTAAGGGCTGCACAAGTCGCTCCAACACTTTACCTACGACAGTTCCAAGAGAGATGGGTCGGTAGTTGGCAGCAGAACTGAGATCCCCTGTTTTATTTTTTGTGATCGGAATGACAATTGTTTTCATCAGTGTTGCCGGCAAATAAGAGTATTTAATACATAAATTAAAGAGCGTACACAGTTTACTGTGAATGAACTTCCCTGCATAAATTAAGTGCTCGATGCTCAGGTTATCATGACCTGCAGATTTACCACGCTTCATACGTTTTATTACGTCAAAAACATCCTGTGGTGAGAATTGTAACTGCTCACAATCCACACGCTTCTCTCCCTCACCCAACCCCCGACCACACTCTCCCGGAACATGGTCGGCCGGATCCACAGGCACAGGCTTCATTTTAAACTTGTCAGCAAACATGTTTGCGATTTGAGACGGCTCAAGTAGGCCGTCCATGGATAACGGAACATTTTGTTTGTTATTTAACTTTTTTGTGCTTTGCCAAAATTTTATGAAGTTCTTGCTGTTACAATGTGTAGCTAATATATCCATTTTAATTGATTCTTCATTACGTTGACACCACTTTAATTTGTTTTTAAATATCTTACGATGAATAACCATATTATCATATAAGTTACCCATAGACGGCCTACCGGCCATCACCCACCAATTATAATAACGTTTTGCTGTGCTATGGGCTTCCTGAACATGATAATTCCATCCCGTAACTAGTTTACGAGGTTTACGTCCACCAGAGTTCAAACCATAACATTTTACAGCCCCCCCCTGAAGTACATTAACAATATCACAGTATAGGTTATCAATAAATTTACAATGCTCATTTATTTCAGTACATATTTTACTATCACAGTTTACACAACACAAGGCATCATTTACTGTTTCCAAATGCAAATTACAATAGGTAGTGTATTCTATAATCTGACTAGATGATCTCTTGCCCCACAAAACCCTATTACAATTAGTTTTGCTGCAATCGGCAGCCAGACCACTGCTAGACCCCCGCACATCACACACAATGCGTAATGGAAAGTGGTCCGACGTGAAAACATCATGAACAACATTGACTGACCTGACTGTGCTCCAAGCAGACGCAGTGACCACACAGTGGTCTAACCACCGGTTGCAACCATGCGCTTCACTTGTAAACGTATGAGTACCCGACTCCAAACCCAACATCACTATATCCGCACATATTAGTTTTTGCTCGTCACAAAATAACAGTAATTCTCGACCAAACGGCGCAGTCGGGTGACCATTAAAATCACCCAACATGTAAGTGGTACATACATCCGATTCTTCTATGATTGCCCTCATACGAGCCAGACAGTCAGTGTATTCTGTTAGGTTTTCCGGTTTGTCCGTAGGCAGATAAACACTAAACACCAAGAACGAACTCACGGCACTGTTAACACGGATCGCAATCAACCTGTCAATACCGCACTCAACTATTGTTACATTTGGAAACCTCCGCTTTCTCCACATCAATGCTAACCCACCGTAGGGTCGCCCCCGTAGTACGCCAGCCGAGGTGTCAACAGAAGATTTAGCAGTACAGCCAAATTCCTTATCAATATTGTGTACAAAATCCAGGTCGTGAGGAAGCAGCCAGGTTTCTTGCAACGCAACAATATCTGCATTGTCACATAGGTGCCTCACTTGCTGTACTGATCTTTTCAAGGACTTACAATTAAAAGACAACATAACTATCTCGGAATTTGTACTATCCATGTTTATGTTGATTTGTTTACGTTAGTTGTACGCTCACGAAATCGTCTGAATATTATTCCACTCGGCCAGGAATTTGGACTTAAGAAAGTAGCCAGCTTACTTTTCGATACAACAATTTTAAATGAACGGAAACTAGTTTCTTGTCTCTGAGGTAATATTTGAACATCCATACATTGTTCACCCAATGACTGTATATGTTCTTTAATGTCCTCAACGGTCGTGGTGTTTTTAAGCCTGGATAGGTACACCGCATCTGGTATATCTGCTACTACTAAGCGGCTTGATGCCGACGCCGTTCCACACATATTCTTGTTACGAGCATATTTCTTTTTTTTTCTACGTATATATACCCATCGTCATCTGCGAGTGGATCATTAGTGCGTAGTTTACCGACACTTTTCACAATATCACGGTAGGACGGCGCTTCGATAACCGTCTCAGTCGATGTTTCGCATTCTCGCTCAGCGCAAGTTGAAGGTAGGTGAATATTACCAACGCTCTCCATATCAGCTGTTTGTTTTCTTATCTGCGGCATTGCACTTGATGTTGCTCGGTTCTCACCTTTATTTTTGACACGGTAAGGTTCAGATTTCTTTGCAATGCTCGTTCGCAAGTCGATTAATTCCGTATTAATTACGGCTTGAAAAGTACTCATGTCTTGTTTGGAGACTGTGCTTTCGCGTAAATACTGCAATTCGGTCTTCAAAATAAGAAGATCCTTCAGGAGCCGAGACACATCTATGTAGTCAAACGTCACGGGGGGTAGGCGATTCAGATTTTTCGCCACAAATACTGGTTGTTGCGATGGGTCAGACTCCTTGAAGGCTTTAATCACATCTCTAATATTTTTCTTGATTTTATCCTCTCCTTTTCTCTGCACACATTTTAGCGACAATGAAGTAAAAAGCACAGATTTTCCGATTTCAATCTCGCTTTCGGTGAAGTTACTAGCACATACTTGTGTTACAATCAGCTCATCCATAAAATCAATCTTGTTTTGCACAAATGTAAGAAACTCATTAATTATAATTTTCGGTTCAGCCATTTTTAGTTCGTGTATGCGCAGGACATTTATGCGCACGTCACTCGTCCGCGGTGGCAACGACCGAACTGGACTAATGAACCAATCATATAGTTTAGGTACCAATAATGCCCAAAGAGAAGCCAGAATAGATTAACCCAATAACATGAGACTTAAACAAAACCGGTAGAATAACAATATACGAGTACTAAGGTGAAATGTTTACACCTGCGTACCCCTTTAGAGCATACTAGTGTGATGTTATGTTATGAAATGGTGTAAACAATAAACAGAAATGCGATAGCAGCTATCCCGAGTGATTTGCCATCATTTATTGAAGAGTTCTGATGTATATCGCCGAAGTTCTGCATCAGATCTTGATGGAAATTAAATGGGACCATGGCAAGCACCAGCTTTCAAATAAAAAAAATATCATCAAAATCGGGTCAACCAGTAACAAGTTCTGAGGTAACACATAAAAAAAAATACAGTCAAATTGATAACCTCCTCCTTTTTGGGAAGTCGGTTAATAACTGACTGCTTATGAAGCGAACTAAAAAGATTTAAACAAGAAGAAAATCATGCTGTCTAGTCGGAGTATACATATTCGCGAGCTGGCTGACCAAACCATAATAATTATGTATCCTTCGACTGCACAGCATGATTTTCTTCTTGTTTACATCTTTTTAGTGCGGTCGGGTTTTATTATTTTATTAACTTTTTATTCCTGATGAGCCCACTCTAGACCTGTATCTCGTTTGATGGTAAGCTGTGCATGAGTTTTACGATGGAGCCAGCGAGCCTATAATATGTATATATTTATTCTTGTATCACAAAAACTACTAACTCTTGACTTTTAATACTTAATGGCATAAGGCACGTGTATGTCACGTAAAATATCAAACCATGTCTACAAAATTCAATCTCCTACGATCCCAGAGTTATCCATATTTGCAAGTCTTCTAAAGCTTACGCAAACGTAAGCGAACTAAATCCTTAATCTGATGGAATATGGATTGAATGGCCTTTGAGAGCTTTTCACATTGATTTGAGTCCTCCTCCTCCTCGCGTCGTGTTCCTCATTACTGAGGGTCGTGATTCCCCCGACAAGAGATCAACTTTTCATTGACGATAATTCTCCATCTGTGTCTGTCCTTGGCGACGTGGAGTGCATCGTGCAGCTTTGTGTTCAGCGTTGTACGTATTTGGTCAGACCATCTGATCGGGCTACGGCCCCTCGGCCTCTTGCCTTCGACCTTGCCTGTGATCATCAGCTGTTCGAGGTTATGACCATCCTTACGGGCAATGTGACCAAAGAACTCCAGGATTCTTTGCAGGCAGGTGGTGGAGAGCCTGGCCTTGACGTTCAGTTGTCGAAGGATGGACTCGTTTGTGCGGAACGCAGTCCATGGAATTTGAAGCATCCTTCGCCAACACCACATCTCGAAAGCGTCAATGCGATCACGATCAGCCTTCCTTAGCGTCCACGTTTCCGAGCCGTAACTAAAGATGGAGAACACAAGAGTGTTCACCAGCTTCATCTTTGTCTTGCGAGATATGTTACGGTCTCTCCAGATTCGCTGCAGTTGGGACATTGCGCTTTTGGCCATACCGATTCGTCTCCTGATTTCCTTCTCGCAAGACCCTGTGTTGCTGATGGTAGCGCCCAGGTAAATAAACTCGTCTACCTTTTCGAGGGACAGGGCACCTGTGATATGGAGTGAGTTGGTGCGGTCTACCACCATCACTTTGGTTTTGGAATGGTTGATTTTAAGACCCAATTCCATGCTGATCCTTTCAATCCTCTCCAGCAGCCTTACCATTTCAGCTTCGTTCGCCGCTAATAGCGTTGTGTCGTCTGCGTAACGGAGGTTTGTGATCCTACTGCCACCAACAGTGACACCTCCCTCCCAGTTCTCAAAAGTACGCCGGATGATGTACTCTCCATACACGTTAAATAGAATGGGGTTAAAATTGATTGGTTTAAATTGATTGGCTTAAATTGATTTGAGTAAGTAACTTTATACCTATAAAGGGAAAGGGTGAAGCGTGTCTTAGGAACTTTTTAAAAGTTCTCTGTCCCTTTTATGAATGGTGTATTTTGTTTATATCATTATGTTTACCCGAGTGCCTCAGCAGGAAGGTGAAAAATTTCAGAACGCCATTATATTTTTATACAATTTTGACTCCGTAAAATGTTTCTCTGAAAAAAACTGCTCCGGTAACAGCTTGTTATTTTTCATTTTCCGTAAACTGTTAACACGTGTGTTGGAGACTAATGAGCGTTAATGCACTTTTTTGGCCGCTTTCGTGAATTTATTTTATCTACAAAGTTTTGCCCAACTGGACAAAAACTCTGGCACAAAATGTTAATCGTTGCTTTTGTTGCCCACCTTTTGTTATGACCAACGGTTTACATTAACTTTAAAGTCCTTTTAAAACCTGGTAAAAGTAAGTGTTTCTTAGAAAACAAAAGGAAAAATTATGCTCCATTTACCCCAATTTAATAACAGAAGCCGAAATTGCCGAAACAAAGACCTCATCTAGTCTAACTGCAGTTATTTATCAAAGAAGATACTCACGTAATTGTTAACTTTGGCGCCATTTTTAAAGCGCCAACGACGCAGGCACCGTAAGATATGGTGCTTATTTAATATTGTGTCGCATCCTCGCGTCTGTTCCCTGGTCTAACGTTCATTACACTGCGGGAAGCTAATCCAATTTTACGACCACATACACATAGCGCTAGGGCGATGTTTTCCTGCTCTTGTTGGCTTGTACCAGACTTTGTGAGGGAAATTTTAAGTTAAATTGTAGCGCAAACTTCGTGAGAAACTTGTTCCGTGCTTATCTGTTGGGGCGAAATGTAGAATGTGTCGCTTTTGCAAGGGCATTTTAAAGTTTGTTGTAGTTTGGGAATTAAAGTGGTGTATACTAGTATACTGATTGATGTGGTTACACTTGGGGAGGCCTGCTGTTTTAGTAGCAGTGGACTTCTTTCGGCTGATATGATGATGATGACAGTGGTAGTAGGTACCACGCTTTTTATCATCATCATAAGTAAACCTAAACATTTTGGACACATATTTATTCTTTTGCCACTTAAACAAGAAAATATGACGATAGAGTGCGTTGAAATATCGTGTGACGTCACTGTGTGCTACACTTTATACTGAAAAAGTGACGTCACAAGCCCCCACTCCTGAACTTTGATGCGCTTTATCTTTGTAAATTTTTATTAATATGTTATATTAAATACGGGTATTTCATAATCTCACTGGCGGACTAAATATAATTATCATTTTTCTACCTAGGAACCATCCCTATTGTAATGTACATTTACACACTGCTTCACATAAAACATTATCACATAGATCCTCTGCTAGTTTTATTAACCATTATTATCACCAGCCTATAGCAAACCACTGCTGGACTATGATATGATACGAGTTAAATCGCACGCTCAATCAGCAATTCTCATACAACTGCTACCTGCAGCTGCTCGCCACTGCAAAGAACGTCGCTATTCCTAATCCACGGGCATTCCTATCTTACGTTTATCGATTCGTCAAATACCAACCACTTACCGTCATTACACTTAGCATGCCTAAATACAAAAATAAACTTCTGAATTTTGACTTTAACGACTGCGTTTTATGTCGAGCCTTCTAGCAAGACTGAGACTGAGACTTCGTTTACTTACCAACTGACTTTAGAAATGCAATTCATCTGTCAGATTTTCTTATTCGTTCCCCAACTCGGTAACGGAAAAACTTGCTTCCCTCTTCCTTCTCCGAGTTAATCTCAAATCCTTCTCGTTTATATAAATCTGAATAAGATTTTTTTTTAATCGTTAGCAAGCGACAGTAATCCGTCTTATCAATATTCCAGAATCTGCATTCGCACTCGTTTTGTACGGGTTATTTGAATTTTATTCCCTCTCAAAAGATTTTTATTGAATTGAAACTTGGCAATCTGAAATAATAACAGTGATATTATACTTACGTGTAATGTACATATGTGTTATTTTGTATGAAGGGTTCAGCTGTGCTTTCACATAGCTATGATAGCCATTTCTTATAAAGAAGAAGAAAGAGAAGAAGAAGAAGCCCAAATATGCCCGATGATAATGCAAAATTATGGTGCGCTGGACCTGATGCTGGAGCTAGGACCATACGCATGACGTCCAACCACTAGTTTACACTCCTAGCTAGCTTACATCTGCGCAGCCGATTTGTCTTGACAAGTACTTTTTAAATTAAAAAGCTTGTTTAAAAAAAAAGATTTTTTTACTGGTAATTGACTGTGAGGTAAAATTTGTCCCTTTCTACTAAAGCGGGGAGTTCACTATACGGATTTATCCGCAGCCATGTCTCGATTCTTTAGGACAGTCTGTCTGCGTGTGACGTTTACACATCAAACAAGTGAACAGCCATCGGATAGACCTAGAGTAGCGAGATTCGACGGGCATGAACTGCTGTCAAGCCAAGGGGCAAGTCGTGTAGTGAATTCGACTCAAGGCCTGGCTAGGTTCGCCATTCCATTCATAATAAGCAACTAATTTGACAATTGGTCAATATAATGAAGAAAAGCGTAAAAGGCAAATAGATGTAAAAGGGTGACAATATCGTCGTCTCCAGGCATACGTTACTGGAATCCCGAACATCCGTTTATTAGGAGATTTGCCAGCAAGTCTTAGGATTTACCCGCAGCTCACGGTAAACGATATTTATTTTTTGGATAAGGCGTAATAAGTCCTTTTTCTAGGCCTTTACCGATTCGTTTTGGATAGATTGTGTAAGGCTTTGAAATAGTTTGAGCTAGATTGATAGTATTTTTTTTTGCTAACGTGTGGAAAACTTCAAAAGGCGCCTGAACTTTTGGGGAAAAGACCATGGACTGTAGACTTTTACCTTACTAAAATCACCTGGGTGATCACCCTCAATACGTATACCCCCGTGACCTCTTAAAAGACCACCCCAGTAACCCCTTTGTGAAAAATTGATATTACCAAGGTTAATTTTTATTCTTTCTAAATGTACACTCTTTTATTACGCCCTGATTTGCACTTTTTAAATAATGATACTTACCAATACGAACCAAATCAACGACAAACCATTTTGCATTTAAATAAATGCGGTAGTTATTTTTACTCCCCACTTATTTCGTATCATCCCCAGCTATCTTTTTACAAATTCATAGCCAAAGCCAATCCAGGTTATTTCTTCGACGAAATGTCGTGAACGATATAACGTTATAAGTAATAACAGTTTGTACTTCAGTTGCCTCTTTCCTAGCCAACTCGATTTAAAAATACGCCGAAAATATTTATACAAGCTAATACATTGCTCGTTGACTGAAAAAACTGCGAAATTTTGCCAAAGAATGCTTGCGATGTATGTAGAAATAGCTGTATCTATAGCTTTGTAATAAAAATCGGGTACAGTACAGAGAAATTGGTGCCGATTGAAAACGTAAGTGACCTGTGAAATGTTCCCGCGGAGGTACGGAAAATCGCATATAACTTTATCACTGGAGTGTCAAACTAGAATTTTCTATTTTCAACACAGCTTTACGGATTTCGTTGTTATTGAGTGGACGGTATTCAGTGTATAGAGCCGCATGCTACTTCTTTTGTTTAAGCGTTTCATTTGGTCTCGTTCCATTTTTAAACCCAGCGTATTGCATGCATGCGGCATGACAACTTTTTTAAGGCATTCTTTGATGTTTTATGAAGCTTAATTTACCAACTCTAGTGCAGTTTTAATTTAAATAATCTCTAAACTTGGTCTTTCAGGAGTCGTCTATATTACTATAGCAGATCACTTTCAGCTATTAAGCTGCTAATTGTAATTTGTTATGGTGTACAATCAGGAGTATACTATTTATCTAAATTTTCTGTTTGGGTTACAATTTATCCTCTCATTAAGTTCTCGGAGGATAACCTAATGTTATCATTCATCAAGCAAACTTCTGAAGTAGGTAACACTAAAGAAATGAAAAAGTTCACAAGATTTCTTTATAATATCACTCTTTAAGTGATACAAAAAATAGATACCTAGGTTACAGTGGGTTAAAATAATGCAAATTTAAATCGAATTGTCATAAAGGATTCGATCACCATAACATTCCAACAATAATATGAAATGATAGCATAATTATACTGTAATGAATAAATCGCAGTAACTTAAAATAAAACACTTCTATTAAATTCAATATTATTCCGACAATTTGTACCGTGAAATCAAATATTTGATGTCTGTAACGTAACCATTCTTACCGCACCTGTGTCACCTGTGTTTGGTGAGCTGACGTAAAAATATTGACACAATACATACAGACCTTTTATGAAAGCTTACTCAACATGATTTGTTATATCGTAATCAATTATAATACTGGCATAATTAGAGATTTTGTGTTTGTCTAACGAAACAATAAAATGTATGGTTTGTACGTAATACAATAGGACTTGACGTGTGTTTTCGGGCACAAAGGCTCTTACACATGTTTTGGTTAAAACAATCATTCATTCATTCATTTTGTTAATAGGAATGTGTAAATCATGCGAATGAATACTGATTTGATTTATTGAATGTATTACAAAAAATAAATTTGTACACGTCAGAACGTAGGTGCTTAGTTTATCAATAAAATTCATAGTTACTCTTTTACACTGTTTTCTTATTTATTTTGATTACAATGGTGCTAGTTATAAGATGACATACTGTAGACCTGTCAAATATTGTCAGGTAAAATTACTAAAGTACAGAAACTACCCTCAATCGACTTTCAAAAGATTGTAAGTAATCAGTATTTCAAAACGATGTTGACGTTTTTAACCTCCGCCAGAAAAAGAGGGGTGTTATAAGTTTGACGTGTTTTGCTTTGTATCTGTGTGTCTATCTGTGGCATCATAGCATCCAAACGAATGAACCGATTTTGATTTAGTTTTTTTGTTTAAAAGGTGACTTAATCGAAAGTGTTCTTAGCTATGTTTGAATAAAATCGGTTCAGCCCTTCAAAAGTTATGGGCGTTTTACTGTTTGAATCGGGGTGTTTTCTCAAGATAGCGTATCATAATTACGTATTCAATAGATTACCGATCGAAGCGTATCTACTATGTACTAGATAAATTATGTAGCATGATATAAAAATGTGTCGGGGGTTTTTTAAATATTGAAATTTTACTTGTTTAAGTCAAAGAAACGAACACGGACATAATTTTGACATTAGTTATTCCTTTTGAAACTGCAGTTAGTTCAAGACTGCATAAAGGCATAATAATACGAATAATAATAATTAAAATGTGTATCCGCATGGCAGCTTTGTGGCGAGCTGGTAGGCAGTGGCGACCCCACGGACCTGATCTCCAGGGAGAAGTCTTGTCCCTCAACTCCGGCCTGCCTTTATTGGCGAGTCGGAGTGAACACTGACGGGGAACAGAGCTCCTACCTCACTCTTGCATTAGTTGGCTGGCTTGAGTGGAGATTCGCAAGAGGCAAACGTGGTCGGAGGTAGGAGTTAAACCAGCAGCAGATTCTGGTAGGGATCTTGACCGTACTTCCGGGATTGTCCTGGAACCGAGCCGTGGTTTAACTCACCACCCCTCAAGCACCTCCAGATATGTTGGTCCTTCATCACTAAAATGCTAGCGACCCCCTAAAGGATAGCTTGCACTTTAGTGACGAAGGCCATTAATTGAGTGTGCCAGTCTCCCCTTGCCATTTTATAGCCGTGTGGTTCAACAGTGGTCAGGCAGGAGCTTCTATAGTTTGAGGTAATCGATGCACCTACAAACCTACCAAACCCATAGCCCAATACATTTTTCTCCATACTTTGCAGTAGTCCTGCAGAAACCGGGGATTGCCCTTCGGGTGCACTTGCACAGTGCATACAGGTATAATCTACGCTTATTGTCACATTTCCTGATACATGCCTAACAATGCCTCTGCGAGTTGACTTCGGCCCCTCGAGATTGTATAAGCGAATAATAATAATTCATATCTATGTATATGATAGAATATTTTATTTGTGATCAGTATTGTAGGTATATTACTCAGTTATGAATCGTTTTATGTATTTTTTCCACTCTACAGACTATGTCTACATTCTTCTTTTCGCAGGTATGCTGGAAGAGATTTCTTTAGAAATAAGCATAACCACTGTACCTAATTTTCTCTTCCTTCTTCTTGTCTGTATATTATGTGTGTGTCCATAAATACTTAAAAAAATAAAAGGCTACCATTTCCAAATATATTAAATCAACGTACCTTTAAATTAGTTTGCAAAACTGTACAGTATGCATAGAATGTTTGCACAATATTCTCTTTACACACAAAGGCCCTCAGGGACAAACCTTTTATGACGGCCGCGGCGTATGACAGAAGTTAGTCATTGTTCCGAGACGAGGCCGTGACTTCATCACATGGACGTTTAGAAATTGGATTTTAAAATTAAGTTTAGCTAAGCATTGTATGAAGGTGATCTGATTGAGATGGGCACAACAACGTAAAGACAACAGATTAAGATGCAACAAATTCTTTATATCATTGTCACATTAACATATACGATCATTCTTACGCGGGGGCCAGTTCTTCATAACTTACAGAGAGATGATGAACAAGACTTGTAACGAAAGAGAAAATAAAATTAAACAAAATTTAAATAATACAAAAATATGTTGCGTGGCTGTGTGTGTGTTGTGTGTGTAAGTGTTACTGTTGTTTGTGAGAGTGTGTGTGTTGTGGGTGTGTGATGTCTAACTTTATTGAAGTGTTTGGAAGACTATTTCTATGTCGTTGTAAGTCTTGCTTTTAGCCAATTTATTAGGGATTTTGACAGTGTCTCACAGTCATCGGGTAAATGTTCAATATTTTATTTATTTTGTTGTAAAAGTTTATAGATAGTCTAGTATATTGTCTTCCTGCGTAAGTTGAACCTGGTTGAAACAGGTTTATTTCCCCGGTAACGATGTAAAACATAATTCTAATGTATTGGTAGGAGAGTGTCAAACTGTTTGGAAACTCTTTTGCGATTTTAAAACAACGGCCTCTAAGTAATATTACTTATTATGCAAGGAAATAAATGCGTATTGAAAGAAAGAAAAGAAACAAAGAAAAATATTTATTTGTGACCCGCACAGGATATACGAGAAATAAGCATACACTTAAACAATAATAAAATAAAAAACCCTGTGCGAGACCAAAACGGCTCCTATCTCAGCATGTGCAGCGATATCCAAAAATGGTAATAACGCTGCGCTGATATTCTGATAGGGCCTACTGTTGATGCCACGGACACACTTACGGCAACGGGACTTATATAATAAAATAAAATAGAAAAACATATATAAATAACAAACAAAATAGAATAAAACACTGAAGTATGTGTAAGTATAATATAAATTTTTCATGAATATTTCTATAAATAAAATCTAGTACCTGTCCTATTGTTCTTATATCTGTTTCTACGTTTTGTGTACAATACAGAATAAATCATGCCATTTCCGTCAGCTTACGGATCTGTCTCAACAAGTTCCTGCCATAAGCGGCACAGGAGGACACCGTGGAGTTTTAGTGGGTTGGAGTCAAACATAACTGCACTATCTCCCCGTGATAGTGCAGCATCCATGAGAATTTCACAACGTTAAAAAACTGCTAATCAATGAGTAAAACCTCTACATTACCTCGTAGAAGTGGAGACTATCGCAAATTTTGTTATAACAGATAACTACCTGATATAAAAAGGCAATGTCTTGATTAGACTCATCCATAAAAGGTAGGTAGCTAGGAAGATTCTCGTCTACACTGCAGGAGTGACTAAAATAAATCTCCGAACGTCTGTCTTCGTCTTCAATCCGTGTCCCACTTAGATTTCATTCATCACAGACATCGTAAATTGGATCGTAACTAAACTTTGATTGGAGATAAGAAAGAACATAATTTAATACGAAAGTCATTCTTAACTACGAAGTGATAAAATTGTAATAAACCTGAGGAATAGTTCATGTGCTTGGCTTTTGTAGCAACCGCTGAATCTGCTTATTACCAAGTGTTAATAAGCTCCATAAGTGTGGAAAGCACCTGCATGATTATGGAGCTTATTACCACTTGTTGAAATCATATGGGTATAAAGGCAGTGGCTGACCAAAAGCTATGTTAAGATAGCTGAGCTTGCATAGCTTAAGTAGTTCTTTATACCTGTTTTCATAGTTTGTCGTCTGCACACAAGTGTGAAAATTATTCTGAGCTATACGAGCTAAGTTTATATTTAGCTGCTATATCTTTGTCTGCAAACACCTTTATGTTTAAATCATTGACAGCTTTGTTCAACCCACTTCTAGTATATAACTACTCCCGTCAAAAATAAACATTAATCTTTTGACATTTAAATACCGGCTATTGCTGTAAACCAGTGCTGAAGCACGCGAGTCCTAGCATTATGGTGAGCAATGATCGTTTTGCGTTGTTGTATTTGTAAACTTGCATATTTGTATTTAAGTTTTACCTTTTGTTTTCTTTTATGGTATGCGTCGTGCCTGGTGAAAATAAACGTTTTTTCTTTCTTTCTTTTTTTCGATAGCTTACACTTTTTGACAATCTTTTTCGCTGATAGTATTTCACTATTTGTCTATAGCTAGTCAAATTCGTAAGAGACACTCCCCCCCGCCTCCCGCGCGGATCATGGTAGTGTCACGTACAAATTTGCCAAGCTATAGTACCTCAGCTCTTTGTAGGTTATCCACCCATCTGGCAGTTAGTCTGCCATAACCTTAAAACACATTTGAAATATTGGCTAGTATGACACGCTCCCATTCGAAATAGATTATATTTTGGCATTTGAACAATGTTCAGAGTACCGTATGTTTTAAGCCGCTCTTCGGAGGCAGATCAATGATTGTATTTGTCTCGTTGCTGCGTATTGCTGAGCTTGAGACCCCGGGTTCAAATACCGGGGCAGGCAAAGTGTTATTAGGGTTTTTCATCTGGAACTTCTCAGTAGCAGAACAAAATTTGTATGGTCCGGTGCCCGGTTGATAACAATAGGTTCGATTAACGGGACATAAAAACATAACTGGCCATTTTTTTTTGTGTGTCGTCTTCCCGTTCAAAAAATGTGTTTGGCTACTGCTTAACCAGGTTTTCCCTTGGAGACTAAACAAGAGCCTTCAGCCAGGGCAAAACAAATTTAGAAACTAAGCGACCGCGCTGAGTGCACCCCCCGTGGGTACGGATACGGACCTCAACTCAGGGCGTCGCTGAGGGGACAGCAAGGGACGGGCTGGATCAGATTTAGATGATTTAGGAAACATAACTGGCCAAATTTGGGTGTACTATATAAGTACAGCAACTGCCTACTCTTAATGTTATACGAGTGTAATGAATTTTCTCTTCGCAAAATGAGACTGATTTAACTTGCCAGTGTGATACGTAATTAGGCCGTAGATTGGGAACCCGCGAGTAGCAACTGATCCTACTAAATATTTATATTCAATTACGCTGTACCACGTTGTAGTAACGTTTGAACACGATCGTCGGTTTGCATTTAATCTACAATTCAGTGATTGGTAGATAGGCTTCAAGTATTTCTGGAACAAGATGAAATCATCATCTGTTGTGATCACATAAGTTCTATGGAAATGTACAAAGACTGGACGACATCCACCTTGTACCCTGACATGACGTTTAGTTTTCCCATTTACGTTCGCATAAGTCGACAAACAGTTGAGAGGAACAACTGATTTTGTTAATCCTCAGCAACAAATATCATTGTATAGTCATTGTTAATTACTCTGTAATCACTTCAGGGGGTTGTAATTGTAAACTTGGGTTATACATAATCTTTTAGGTAATGTACAACTATTTTCTTAGTGTCCCTAGGAAATACTGACATTTCCGAAAACAAACGAATGCTAATTTCCATGTCCATCAATTATTAGATTTATCGTGTATAATAATTTGAGTAAGTAGGTACTTTATTGTTGCTTTTTTTTGTTTTCCGTGTGAAATATTAAGAGCTGTAAAAATAGCAGCTTTTACTCCCATTTTTTTAATAAATAAAAACATTATGTTAAAGGAGTATTAACAACTCTATATAATGCCAAGTTGATTGAGAGCGTCCGGTCTGCACCAAGTGCACAGGGTAACTGATAGAAATCCGACGACTGACGAAATACGAAGTTTGCCGTGGAACATTAAAAAAAGTTTGTACTGTACCTTTAGAATTGATTTACAAATATAGTTAAATTGTTCCATTGCCGCATCAGTTGACAAAGACGTCCGTACCGCACAGTAATTGGATTCAAAATGGAACGGAAACAAAGTTTGACTGACGCCAATTGAGAGTGGCAAGTAGTGACAACTTTGATATAGGTGTTATAATTAAACCACCAGCGACTGTTCGGTTTGAGGTTGACGTGACTTCGTTATGTTTGTTAGATGCAACCTTATTGAGGTATAACGGGGACTTCTTCACTACATAGTGTAAAATAAATTCGCTTTCTGTGTCTATCCGTATATCCGCTAACTCCTCCTAAATCACGCAACGGATTTTGATGCGGATATAATAACTAGCGACCCGCCCCGACATCACAAAGGTTTTTTCTAAATTACACTTCCGAAGTCGGGGCAGGGCGCTAGTTTCACATAAATTATGGACATAATTTTCTAGCTTTTCAATCCCACAATCCCCAAGAACCGTGAATATTTCCAGGATAAAAACAATCCTATGGTACTCAACGATACTGTAGCTTTTTATCAGTGTGCTAGTTTTTTATCTTAGTAGGATCAGAGCTAGGGCCTCTGATCCTAGTACAACTACAAGTAACATTCTATCATCGAAAGCGTGGCGATAGCGATTGTCAAAAACGCAAATCACGTGATCAATCAATCATTTAATATTTCATTTATTTTCTTCGATCCCTTACATTTAGACTTTTAAAGAAAGAAAGAAAGAAAACACATTTATTTGGCACAACCCAGAGTACACAACATTAAAATAAAATAAAGAAAACTTAGATTAAACAACAATAATATAAAAATATGCACCCTAAATGTGTAATATCAAAGAGGAGAGTAATCGGCAATCCGTACCAGCAACACACACAACACACAAAACAAAAAAAACACCAAACAGTTCAACAACAAAAACAAAACAACAATACAAACAAAAAAAAACAAAAACAACAAACACCAATAAAAAAACAAACAACATCAACACAAAAAAAACTACAACACACGGGTTTACAATTTTCCCTTGCATTCATGTTTTCATAATCGAAAATCCGTCTACTCAACCTCGTAAAACACGCAATGAATATTGTTGAGTTACCAAAATGAAAGGGAAGCAGTGTGCTCCGTGCTGTAAAAACAGATACGCAATTAGGGTGCTGGTTAAGGTTACGGGAATCTAGTCGATGCGAGACGCACAGGACCAATCAGTGTGGCGATGCTTGGGGAAGGCCTATGTCCAGCAGTGGACATCTTTCGTCTGTAATGATGATGATGATCACTTGACATTTTGCTAGCGCTTGGCATTCCCATACATGGTAACTTTAAAAGTAAATTATTTTCCTTCAAGCTCTTTGTCTCGCCTTTATGTTTATGTTCTACATCTGACTGCGAACATGTACAGTCTGCACATCTTATCTTAGGGGAGTGTATTCTTTGGCAGAATGAACGCAATATTATGTTGTGTAATGTACAGGCTGCATCTAGAGTTGTTTACTACACGGACCTTGTGGAAACTAGAACAAAGTTCCGTGCGTTCAAGCGTTTTTACCATGCCCATTAATATTAATGATCATTTTTATCCGTGGTACTAGGCAACTGGGGGGTGAACACAAGCTCTTAGAGTAAGGTTATTTTGAGATCGAGTAAGTGACAGATGTATACACGTCATATACACACACTCAAAATAACCTTACTCTAAGAGCTTGTGGTCACCCCCCTGGGCTTGTTGTAAACGACCCTTTGTGCCTATTGGCCTTGTTTGTTCTGTCTCCTACTCGATATAGAGGCAAGTGGAAATTTGTGTTTTTCCCTGCACCTCCGTTATTCTTTTCTGATTAATTTCGTTGCGGGATCAAAGACAGTTAAATTCATGCTGTGGAACTTCGTCGAGCTTCATTGCCTCGGCGCTTTTCTAGTGGTCACCACTGTTGATTCTCGTTCTCAGTCGCTCTCGTTACAGTGGTTTAGTGTTAGTGGGAATAGTGCGGTGGAATTGTACCAAAAAATATTTTTTTACTTTGTTCCAAGCGCTGTGGCGGTGTTTTCGTTGAAAGAATGCCACATGTCTTATACCTTAAGATACCTTCTAGTCTTCTACTTCAATCCATATTTATGCATCGTTCCTGTTCAATAGACCTATAGTAGCGTATCATTATGTACTAATAACATAGTCTTGCAATTTTTGGAGTATGTGGAACTGGGTGTAAAGTCCCGCAAACCTCCGTAGAAAATGGAGGATCCTCCAACCAGACGGTTGTTGTGTCTGGTCCGGACAACTGACCCACGGTTGTCGGACTGTTGTATACTTTCAAATCACGCCGAAAACTTTGCTTGCGCGATGCAGGCTTTGTGTGACGTCATGTCTTTAGTTCTTATGTGGCGGCGTTGGTGCCGCTACATCACTCCGCTCTGAAGACTGGAGGTCGATAGCAGGTTGAGTTGTCCCTACGTCTCGTGATGCGTGCCAGGCCAGTGGAAAGTTGTTTCCATTAGGTCAGAATGATGCTGCAGGCTCCAGTGGGTCGGAGTGATGGTGCAGGTTGAGGGTGATGACAAGGAATTCGCGTTCGCTGCATGCTGGTAGTTAGGATACCCCCATAGATACCGTGAGTACTGTCTGGCTGATGACTCGTTGCTCGGAAGCTTGAAGAAGTGATGATGACGTCACGGTGGAGTAGTTCTACACAAAGGCTGCGCTGAGCTTCATACTCGAGGGTCAGAAGTTTGGAGGCATTTTGGAACAGGATGTAAAGTCTCAAAGACCTCCAAAGAAAAGGGAAGATCCTCCGACCAGACGGTTATTGCGTCTGGTCCGGGCAACTGCCCCACGGTTGATGTCGGACTGTTGTATACGTTCAAATCGCGCCGAAAACTTTGCTTGCGCGATGCAGGCTTTGTGTGACGTCATGTCATTAGTTCTTAAGTGGTGGCGTTGGTGCCGCTACACACCTTAAACAGCCACTAAGCACTTAATAGTGTGCAGGCAATAACTCACGACTGAATAGACGCACGCCATTATTTACGAGACACAAATTTGCTTAATCCGGAGTATTTAATTTATGTACACGTTCTAATAATTTCTTGTTCCACCTTCCTTGCTTTGTGACATACAGACACAAACGATTGCGAACAAAAACAATATTTTATTTAGTTTCAGTTGTTTTAGTACGTAGACTTCATGGTCTTATAAAAGCTGTGTCGTAAGAATTCGTCTCAACTTAAATAATTAAGTTGAGACGAATTCTTGCGAATAGATTGCATAATCTGATAAGTCCTGTCTTGGGATATAAATTGATATTAGTCGGACTTCGTTTTGTACCATTGATAATATATTTATTTGTGCAAGAGATGACTTGACGCTACAGGCAAGTATTTTTTTTACCGTGAATTTTTCCGAGCACTTTAACGGTTATTGGCACCATCTCTGTGATATATAATGAGATTAAGGTAGCAAGAATTTAAGACACTTGTCTGTGCCTTATCCCAGAGGGACCTTTTATTTTGTGGTATTTAAAGAAACCTATGGCACTCAGCTATAGTAGGTATAGCTTTATGTCAGCGAAAGAATTTTCGTCATCAGAGATTTCCAAATCATCAGCATTAATACAGATAATAAATCTGTAGAAAAGGCATAAAATAAAATAAATATTTAAGTGGGGCTCCCTTACAACAAATCAATACATATAAATCTGTAGAAAAGTCGTTTTTATACATCGAAAATAGTCATATATTGCCCAAAAAAATAGTCTGGGTGTTAAAAGATAACCAACAGAACCCATTTTCAGCATTTTTGGTACTTTTGTCTGTTTAGTTGTGCACGCATCATGTTAAATGTATGAAAATGTAGATAAGGTTTATACAGTTAAATTTTGCGTCATCATCATCATCATTTCAGCCGAAAGACGTCCACTGCTGGATATAGGCCTCCCCCAGGCGTCGCCACATTGACCAATCCCGTGCGTCTCGCATCCAGCGCCTTCCCGCAACCTTAACCAGGCCATCGGTCCACCTAGTGGGAGGCCTTCCAACGTATCATCTTCCGGTTCGCGGTCGCCATTCCAGAACTTTTCGGCCATCCGTTCTGCGAGCAATGTGCCCTGCCCACTGCCACTTAAGTTTGGCAATTCTTCGGGCTATGTCGGTAACTTTGGTAACTTTGTAAAAATTTTGCGTAACTTTAAACATTACTTAGTGATGGTTTCATTGCAGTCGGTTCACTTTATCAAAAGATATATGAATTTAAAATGTTTAGCCACTTAAAATTTACCATAACGAAAGTAATTCAGATACTCGGACAGTCGAACTGCATATTTGATAGAAGGCGTTGTGCATTTGTCGTCATTTTCTGAATGGCGGTGTTAAGATTCTCCGCGGAAGAATTACCCTAGAAAAAAAATTTGTTAATTGACGAGAGCGAACCCGCAGGCACAGCTAGTACAACATATCAAAATACAAACAAAAAGTTGACCAGTATAATACTATTATAGATCAAACACCGGTGCAGTCCAACATGTTCGTCCGTATGTATTCACATATATTAATTAGAGTTAGAAGCCGCTGACGGTCGTGGAATTCTACGTTTAGTTGAGTACTGCACCCTTCAATGTAATTAATTTGCTTAAGTTATATACACGTGTCTACTTGCTGACTGAATATATGTGAAGCGAGGATTATAATGAAAATGAAATGTTTAGATAAATAAATAGTTACACATGGAATAGTTGCTTCAAATGAGTCTCTACGTGTGTCCATACTTTGAATCCAGTTGCAAATCAATACCTTAGTTGTAAAATACCTATAACTATAGAATGACAATCATCGGTGTTTAATTTAATTTTCGACTGTGACTCTTCTTGTACCAATCACCACGTTCCTGAGCCAACCTCATCCAGGTTCTATCCGCAATGGCAACAATGTCGTCTGACCATCTCGCCGCTGGACACCTTCTTCTTCCAGACCTTGGACGCCATTCGGTCACCACCTTACTCCACCTATCATCACCGCGCCTTGCCAGGTGTCCTGTATGTTTTCAGATCTCATGGCTCTCTGTGCAACTCGAAGCCTGTACACAGCCTCCTGTATGAGCGTCCACGTCTTGGCACCGCGTAGGTCTCGGCACCGTAGGCCACCGTAGGTGGGCAAAGACACACTGTGTTTCCGTCCGGATAAACCTGAAATAGTACGTGATGCTAGAGAAAACCCGAAAACATAAAAAAATTGCTCGTCTGATATTGTGTAGCTCACAGCTGGGAAAAGGGTGAATCAATGATAGAGACTTATTTAATATTAAAATTTAAATTATATTAACAAGTTGTTTAATTTTCAGTCTGAAGTGTAATTTAATAGTACATAAAAGTTCCATCAATCTTATTAACCAAAAATAAACCCATGCTGTTAATATGTGCACGTGGTCAACGTAGATTTACTTAAACAGTTTAATTAAAAACAAAAACATACCTACCTACGAAATAATCAACGGGTTCTCAATTATACGGATCAATCGAATATTAATTAATTTTGATGATTATGCCGACTCTTCGATATAATCTGATGAATATTTTTGTTTACGAAACTGTTGGGGAGGTATTTAAATTACATTTTAGTGATATAAAATACATTTGTTATACACCGACTCTTGACAAATTACAAATTTTATATTTAACTTATTAAAATCTGCTAATTAAATGAATACTAATTTAAATAAAAGCCTTCGTCCTCTCTCCTACTTTTGCGTATTATTTATTCTTTGCTTTTGTAGTGCCCGATATGGTCCACAATGGTCTAAATTTGTAACCTACCATCTAAGTTCACATGTGGAAGTAAAATATTCTTACAGGGGTACAGAGAAGCTACAAACTACTACTAAGATTACCTACCTTAGTGCTATGAGCCCCTCTCATAGTACTTAGGTACCGTGCCGGGGTCTAGCTCAGTAAATAATAAGCAAATTAGGGCTATAATAGGACTTTTATTCCTGCAAAGATTTATTTTAACATTACCTAAAAAGCCGCCTGTCAGACTATGGTTGCCTATCTCGTAGTTTCTCGTCTAAATTCGAATGAGCGTTCAAAGCCAGCCAAGAGCAAGGTTATTTTTATTGTGCGTAAGGGACAGGTGTATCTAACTTGTATAATAATATATCTGTCCCTTTTTCACAGTCGAACCATCATAGTTTTGACACTCCATGGTTCGTTGACATAACTCAGAATCAGCCAGCCTGAATTCTGTAAAGTTTTCTACAGCAGGCCACACAGTAACTGCATATTTCTTTTCTCCGCTTCGTTCATACATTAACTTCCATTAAAAAATTGCACACATGCACGTGAAGGTCTACACAAGTGTCACTCGATGTCAGCGTTTGCGATGATCTTAATGCTGGCTTCTCACGGCGCGTGTTATCACGAATCAGCCTGTGAAGCGTTCATTAGCAGATCCAATTGCCAAAATGTAAAGGATTGATCACGTGACATTTTGGTAGCGCTTGACAATCCGATAAAACATACAGTTTTGACACTTAGAAATCCCTATCGTTGATTTGATATGAATTTACCGATCTTTCTGAAGGTCCAAAAACAAAATAAATATAAGTAGGTAGGTTTATACCTATCTGTTATTAGGAATGGTACCTACTACATTTTCACTATGTTACATCTCGCGTGCTGATATGAAACGAAGCTACAGGGATTTCTTACTGTAATAAAGCACCTTGTGGTCCCTGAGTTTTGGTATTGTCATTTATCTCTATATATTTTAATATTTAAAAACTACGCATGGCCGGCCAGATGACCTTCGGGTTTAAATTATGGTTTGACAGGCAAATTCATAAACTATGAAATTCTATTCATTTTAAAAGGATAAAACAATACCGAACCTTTTAATGATACTCATAATTTGCCTTTTAATGTAAAAGCTGTCAAGACAAAAGTAATATTCTAAAGAGTCTTCGAATATCTGATTTCTAGCACGAACCCGGAACCAGTCCCAAAGCAATTAAGCGATGCACAAAAAAACTGAACTGAAGAGAAAGCAGATGGTTTTGCGGATGAAATGGGATTGGCGACGGGCTTGTGAAGAGACACTTGACTTGAGGCAGGGAGGGAGGACGGTCTGATTCTGAGGAGCGGGCGAAGACGTATGAGTGATGATACCAGAGTGTTAGAGTGACATAGAGTCTAGCTTTGGAAACGAATAACCTAAAGAAGAGTCGTGGTAGTTATCGTGTAACTTATTTAATTAATAAGTTTATTATAATTTAGTCTAATCTCGTATTAATATGGTGTGAGTGAGTGCCAGTATGAATGAGGTAAGTTTTTAATAATTTTATTAAATTGGTACTCGTACAATTCACTAATGTACTATTTATTCTAGCGTGGTGAGCCCTTGTATTTACTTCCTGATCCGCGCTTTGGCAGGTATTTGTGACTAGCATTTGGTTTAGGGAAGCGGTGAAGTCTTTCGTCACACGTTACATGCCCTAATCCATAATTTATACACTACACAATTACTCATTTTATAATGGACTATTATTGACTTTTAACTGTTGTTAGTTGTTAAATACTGCTTCCTATAGAAGGTCTGATAACGGGTCTCATTGCATTGCCATGTTGTATGTTCACTTATAAACTAAAGGGGGTAGTCATCGCTGAACATCACAAACTGGGATATGATCAATTTAATGAATGTTAGAGTCGTGTCTCGTTAAATCGCAATAGGATTTCGGGCCAATCTCTGAATAAATACATAATATTTGGCGAGACACGGTGGAAGCCCAGTGGAAGACTCCGCTGATGACGTTGCACGGCTGTCAATTACACTGGAGCATCCTCGAAATTGGGAAGTTTAAAAAAGTGTGAAGTGACGAGTTAATCCATTTCAACGTATAACAAGGCAATTGTGGTAAACCTGCATCAGACTGAGTCTACGGTACGCTTGCTAGTTTCGTATTGTCTTAGTAACGGGTGTTAGGTCGAGGGTGAGCTATTTATTATAGTGCGCGTCCAGCAATTCTGAAAGCATGTCTCGCTCGATGGCAGGACACTTAGGCACAAAACTGTCCTAGTCTTGGGATTGTGTAAGACAGTTTTAAGTTTAGGGAAACATGTATTGTATGGACCGCTGCTAATCCTTCCTAGGACTCGCATTCGAGGCCCTGCAGTACACGTATACGACGTGCCTCCTTCTGAAAGGCAGTCTCACGTCACTTGGGGTGAGAATTTAGACTATTGCCAATTAACTTATTAACGTAGTTTAAATAAACGTATTTATCAATGCAAGCGTAGCGATCCTACCAACTTCCTTTCCTTAGGTAAATAATGTACTTTGCAATCCTTTCGTCTAATTAACTTCATACATCACCATTGTTTTACTAATATAACCTTTATGGCTAAGAGACAGAAATGTGTGCTGGGCAGTTTGTTTCATTATTTCTTCTTACCAGCTATTACACTACGAAATGATGACGGGATGGGCGCTTTTGGGGCTGTATGTAGGAGAGTTGATATTAGCAACTCCAGTTATTTCCTAAATTAAACTCTCTGCCAATTTAGTTATTTGTATTTTTATTAATCCTTATGTATGGAAGTGAAGGCTGGGTATGGCAAAAAAGACATGAAAGTAGGATTAATTCAGTAGAAATGCTTGCGGAGTATGTGTGGTGTAACTTTAAATGATAGATTGAGGAATGAGGTAATAAGACAACGTTGTGGTTTAAAAGAAGATGTAGTGACTAAAATTGAAAAGAGTATGTTAAGATGGTTTGGCCATGTTGAGAGGATGAATGAAAGGCGACTAACGAAAGGTATTTACAAGGCAGACGTGAATGGAAACACCGGGAGGGGACGCCCTAGAAAGACATATATAGACCTTATAGGTGATGTTCTTCAGAAAGGCCAAGTGCGCAGTACCCATAACCGGCGTGTGTGTATGACTAGATGTATGAATGTGTGTGAAGCAAAAGAAGTATGTAAGGATCGTAGCAGGTGGCGTTCTGTAGTTTCTGCCTACCCCCATGGGAAAAAAGCGTGAGTTTATGTATGTATGTTAATCCTTGAATGTATATTCACTATCCGCGACCATTATTTGGTCTTTGATTTAAATACTCTATACATTAGTGTAAAGGGTTTCTCACACAAGCTTTAGTTGATTATAACAATCTAGTTTCAATCCCTATCACTAATAATCTTATAACTGTGAATTCCAAAACAAAATAAAACATAATTTGGAATTCACTTAGTCTGAAGAGAATTAACCAAACCAGGTGATGAAATTCATTGTGCAGCGCGGAATTGGCGGGGCGCTGTACCTCTGTTATCAAAAGTGCCGACTGTAACACTAAATCTAGGACATTTTAGGAAAAACTAAATTTTTATCAGCCTAGGGTCATTTAGGAACAGTCACAGTATCATAAATATTAGGTGGGTTTATGTAATAGGTATTACATACATCAGGTACATACACTCAAATCTAGTGAATTTTATTCCAGTATCCTGAAATATCGAGCTTGTCACTATTAAGGCACACCTCTAGAATCTGAGCTGATACTAGAGATTTATCAATATCTTCTTGTACTTTTGTCATGTTCCTTGGGGTCCGGGCAACATGTTTTCTTTTCCATTATCTGCTATCGAACATTACGCTATCGTCATTCGCTGTTCTATACTCCATACATCCCTCATGTAGGCTGATATAAAGGATTTAGATCAATGGGACAGATCTAATTGATGGACTTGCGTAAAATAATAGTAACAGTTGTGGTAAGTACAGACTCAGCGAGGCACGCAATAAATTGAGGCTCTTCTAATATCCCTTTCCAACTGAATATGTTGAGTCCGCAGAAAAGCTCCCAGCGGGCCATAAACTTCCATATCCCTGGAAATATCTAAACCGGTTACGAAGCCAAGTGGGCTGCTGTAGGCATAACTTGGCCAGATGAGTGTACTCCGATCCGATCAACCGCAATGTGACTGTGGAACCAGTCCACAGTCGATGCCCCATCTCCTTTCCTGCTCCTTATGCAAAATCACCTGCACCATGCAAGATATTTGTGAGGCCAGCGTTAAGGCTATAGACGTGACTCAGTACTGGTCGAAGACATTAAAAAAAAGGAATCATTGAAAGAAAAGAAAGAAAGAAAAGACGTTTATTTGCACCAGGCACGACGCATACCATAAAAAACAAAGGAAAGCTTAAATACAAATACAGAGTATGCGTCACAACCACGCAAAACGGTCATCGCTCCTCATAATGCTGGGACTCGCGTGCAACAGAGCCACAGCGCTGGTTTTCAGCGATAGCCGATGTCAACTGGGTGACGCCGAAACAATGTAACCTTAAGGGCTAGTGACGGAGCGAACATGTACACACACGACACACACACACACATTGACACGAAGAAGAAGTACAAGTAGACTACCATTATCACTTTTACAGTTTGAAACAATTAGGGCGAGAAAAGCCATTTTCCAACGAACATTTTAAGAGTTTACTTGCGCAAAAATGGGCAAGTTTCCAGCGAACGATAATAATAATTTATGCTGCTGATAGTGTTAGTTGATATACGTGAAAGTTTGAAATAAAGTAGCGGATAATAGGAGTTCACACAAATATGCCTGTCTTTTTATTACTTTTTTTAGAAATTAACATAAGTTAAGAAGGTGGGGGGAGGGGGGGTTAGGTAAGTTAAGTTTTTCTTGTATGTGTATAGCTTTTCTGGTGAAAAATAATGTATCTTGTTCTATCCTGTTCTATCCTGTTCTATCCTGTTCTATCCTGTTCTATCCTGTTCTATCCTGTTCTATCCTGTTCTATCCTGTTCTATCCTGTTCTATCCTGTTCTATCCTGTTCTATCCTGTTCTATCCTGTTCTATCCTGTTCTATCCTGTTCTATCCTGTTCTATCCTGTTCTATCCTGTTCTATCCTGTTCTATCCTGTTCTATCCTGTTCTATCCTGTTCTATCCTGTTCTATCCTGTTCTATCCTGTTCTATCCTGTTCTATCCTGTTCTATCCTGTTCTATCCTGTTCTATCCTGTTCTATCCTGTTCTATCCTGTTCTATCCTGTTCTATCCTGTTCTATCCTGTTCTATCCTGTTCTATCCTGTTCTATCCTGTTCTATCCTGTTCTATCCTGTTCTATCCTGTTCTATCCTGTTCTATCCTGTTCTATCCTGTTCTATCCTGTTCTATCCTGTTCTATCCTGTTCTATCCTGTTCTATCCTGTTCTATCCTGTTCTATCCTGTTCTATCCTGTTCTATCCTGTTCTATCCTGTTCTATCCTGTTCTATCCTGGTCTATCCTGTTCTATCCTATTCTATAACATCACGCTTGTATTCTCCGAAGGGTTGGGCAGAGGGGCATCTATATAGTAGACATACACATTTTACCGGTTATGCTTAAGCTCCATGTAATAGGGGACGAGCCTATTGCCATCAATCGGAACAAAAATCCACTCTGGACTACTACAGAGAAATGCCAGATAGAAAACCCCAATAACACTTTAATTTTTAAAACTTTGGGCGCACGGTTGGCGCAGTGGTTGAGCGATTGACTGCTGCGCTGCGTGTCGCGGGTTCGATTCCCGCACGGAACAAATATTTGTATGACCTACAGATAGTTGTTCCGGCTCTGGGTGTTTGTGTATGTGAGTTTATATGTTTGTAAACGCACCCACGATACAGGAAGAAATTCCTAGTGTGGGGCAACGTTTTTTTTTTTTTTTTTATATTATGCGTACAGCATAGGAGTAGAATTCCCTGCCGGAGTCAGTATTTCCTGATAGCTACAACCTGGGAGTCTTTAAGTCAAAAGTGATTAGGTTTCTTCTAGGCAAGCGTGCTTCATCGTCGACCACATCATCGCTTACCAACAGGTGAGATAGTGGTCAAGCGCAAGCCTACTAACAATATATCATCATCATCATCATTTCAGCCGAAAGACGTCCACTGCTGGACATAGGCCTCCCAAAGCGTCGCCACACTGATTGGTCCTGTGCGTTTCGCATCCACCGGAAGCCCGCAGCCTTGACCAAGTCGTCGCTTCACCTAGAGGGAGGCCTTCCAACGCTACGTCTTCCAGTACGCGGTCGCCACTCCAGAACTTTTCGGCCCAACGGCCATCAGTTCTACGAGCAATGTGCCCTGTCCACTGCCACTTTAACAATATATAAAAAAAAAACTTTGGCCGACCCATGACCTCATGCTCAGCCGTAGCGCTTGCGACCACTAGACCGACAATACAGTCCTGACAAAAGTTCCTGTCTTAGAATAACTTGTTTTATTTTAAACAGCCGATACTCCATAGCTAAGATTATTTCTAAGAGCTGTCTAGTACACTAACCCAAAAGCGAGTCACAGTAAACCTTTACTCGGCAGATCGCCAAAACACGAAAAAGGGGAACATTAAACTATTACTCTAAAAACAACGGAGCAAGCATGAAATATTCCTTATTTGATAACAAACGATTCTTCAAGCAGATTTATAGGCCGCGTACGGGCCATAATTCACACTTACAACAGTATTACAATCGTGATCGGAGAATTTCTTCTATCGGAATTAAAGGGTGTGTATTTACTTGTTCCATTTAGTAAACAAATATTGCTTTCTTTGATTCCGCTTTGCAAAATGAATCTTTTTTGTCCATTATCAGCCTTGTAACGATCCCACGGCTGGGAAGGGATAGGCACACAGGCCTCCTCTCGTTAAGAGGGAATGGGCCGTAATCCACCACACGAGCCAATGGGTCCGCTAGACGTGTGCCATTCATCAAACCGCCAGTGCACAATTCTTTGAATTTTTGGTTCTAGGACATCCCGGTTTCTTTCACCGCTTTGAGAGCAGTGGTCATGAAATAATTTACACAAAGTAAAGTGCCTGCCTGGGTCCCCCACATACAACTTGTTTGTCGCGGCCGTTACCACTGAGTCATCACTGCTCCTGTTTTATTAAACAATTTTTTCCCATTATTCCACGGAAATATACACCCGGGATGATAAATCTATGTCTTAATGCAGATCACGATCTATTCGCGTGCTATTTTTTTTTTAATCCGTTCCGAGTAGGATGCGTAGTAGTTTTTAAACGACTACAAAAACGGGGGCAGAGCGATGAATTGAGAACTACCCCCTGCAAATCATCGAATATTTTATTTTAAATGTATTTTTAGTTCTTAAAAAGATCATACCACTCTTATAATGTGCAATTGATGAAAAATGGTGATTTCTTTATATTTGTAAGACATATTATGTAAGAATAAAACACACTATAAGTAGTTTCGTTGGTAACGGTTCAATAAGTTTTAAACTTGGCCATTTGGGGCTGTTCGCTTTGCATAAAGTTTGTTCTCGTGGGCCGTTCGCTACTGAGTCCGTTATAGCTGTACTGGGAGTTCGGAAATGTATTCGATAGTTTTGAAAAGGAATAAAACTATTTTTATGCGAATTTTCGCGATAAATGACTTGGTTAGATCTAGTTTTAGGTACTTAGGCTACGTAACATAACATATAACATTACATAATGTGAGGTAGATATATTTCACAGCAGCCTGATGAATTTCACAGGAGTAACTAATACTTTTATTTTTTATATTTTTATATTAAATTTTTAATGCACTTCGCATTGAAAATGTTGCGAAGAGATTTTAATTGTATTTGAATTTTTTTGTTAATTTTATTTTTTTGATTGCATTTTTATTGAATTTTTAATTGTAATATTTGATTGTATTTTGATTGTATTTTTAATCTTATTTTTGTTAGTCGTAGTAGCATGTGTATATTTAGGGTAGTAACATTGCATTGGCGTTATAGTTGTTAAGGTTTTATTTACATCATCATCATCTTCATCTCAGCCGAAACCCGTCTACTGCTGGACATAGGCCTCTCCCAAGCGTCGCCACATTGATCGGTCTCGTGCGTCACGCATCCAGCGGATCCCCGCAACCTTCACCAGGTCAACGTTCCACCTGGGGGGAGGCTGGTTATTTACGTAATTTTGAATAAATAAATTATGCCTGTATGTCTTGAAGTCATCCACATTTCGCCAATTTTGTTTAGGTAGAGGACGAGCCTGCTGCAATTAACCTGGCACAAATCTAGACTCTGGGCTACTACTGAGTCATCCAGGTTAGTACCTAGGTAAAGTTCAATATTCAATTAAGATTTGCGACAAATAGGTTTCAATATTTTCTGTGATTTTTATTTGTTGAGCACCTAGTAGGTGAGTATCTGATAATAAACCTGCTGGATTTTCCTTTACCTTCGGCTATCAATTTCCCATACTTTCGGTTTTCAACCTGTAATCCCATATCAAAAACCAATCCTGTATAACGTATTATATTCATACGTTGCCATGCAAGGTATTAACGTGACCCTGTAATAGATTCCCAAACTCGGCTTAAATTAAGCCGATTTTACGTAGAGATTATATTGTGAATTTTATTATTCATATGTTTAGGATAGTTGTTTATCTATGAGAATCTGTTTTGTGATAGAAAAAGGCGTAATGGAGAGGTATGGTTTTACAGTTTAGCTGATAATTGATAGATTTTATCTACTCACCTTTTTTTTACATTCGGGGGAAACCTTCCAAAGGCGTCGGGACTTTTAGGGAAAAGACAACGGAGTGTGGGATTTTTAACTCACTAAAATCACCCCGGTGATCACCATCAGGACATGAAAAGGGACCCCGTAACCTCTTATAGACCACCCCAGAACCCATTATGTACAAAGCGTCCCTCGTACACTCGCCGCGCTCAACGCTCTCTTGGATGCTAAGCCCGATTTTGATGTGTTCGCGGACGAATGGAAGAAGATTTTGTCTGTATGTCTGGAATATTGTGAGATGAGCGTATGACTGCCGTGTAATTATAAATATTATCATTGTTATTTGTTTTTATTATTTTTATTCTTTTTTATAAACATGTCTTTAACTAATGTAATTGGCCTTTGGCCGTGTTATGTTAAAGTAAATAAATAAATAAAGCGTCCCTGGGGAATCTGAAAAGCATCTCTTATAAAAGTGTTTGGAAAACTACGTTTTTATGTACAACTTAAACTCCTATGTTATTCAGAATTAGTTATTTTGTTACATAATGTACTGCAATAGTTCAAGTTAAAAGAACAATAGGTTTCGCCTGTTACAATAGATATATATTCACACGTTGCATTAAGTAGTGTTACTCAAATATTTGCATAATTATTCGGTATTTTCACAGGCAATCCGTGCATTGAACCCAAAAACTCTTTGCACACGTTCTATAACTACACCTAGGTAATTAATAACTATTTTCTTTTACTTGTACATTATTGTATCTTCTTTTAAATACTAAGTATAACCATAACAATACTTTAAAAATAATTTTATTTTTTTGGGGAATGCTTTATACAAATACAGCTACATAATTATATGGTGATCGGTGATATTTCGGGGATATTATCCTTCACCGGTAAACCGGTGAAAGAAAATATGATCATGATGAAGACTGAACTGCCTGTCATGAGCAAAGGTTGGTGAATAATACTAGTGCCTTTTCTGCATGTAAAGAGATCTTTTTCCTGGAGTGGGACAGTTACAGACTCGTATTGTATAATTATACTAGCGACCCGCTATATATTTATACGATCCCGTCATCGGTGTGATGCCCACCCCTTTGAATTTATTTTCGCGCGCGTTAGCTTTAATTTTGCGATAACTCCAAAGATATAAATTTTAATGATATACTGATATGGGCAATTTTCATCTACATGAAATGTACAACGTATCTAATGTATTATAATGGATAAGGAATAATACAGTTTTGTTTAAAATAGCTTGGACATAACTCATTTTTTTGTAATATGTAAAAGATATAAATGTTTACTGTAGGTTATCTTTAGAAGATAAACATATACCATTTCTAACTTTTTATCGGTCATTTTAAGATATACTATACCATAGCACATTAATTTGATCTATCTCGTAAGATTTAGCGTTTGCAATGTAAGCTCACAATAATATGTTGGTTACGATATCACGTTACAAATCTTTGTATTTCTCGCCTTTCCTCTACTATGATATGCATTAGTATACAAACCTTCCTCTTGAATCATCACTCTATCTATTGCTGAAAATTGCATTAAAAGCCGTTGCGTAGTTTAAAAGATCTAAGCGTACAAACAGTGAGAGTGACTTTGTTTCATACTAAGTAAAGCAGATGGAATTACAAGAAAAAAATGAGGTTACCGATCTTTTTTCGAACGTCGAGAAAACCTTTCATTTTTAAACAAACATGGATCTTGAGCAGCATCAAGGATGGACTTCACAGATTAGCGATCCCCAAATTGTCGATTGTATCAACCGAAGAGCACTGGGCCAAGCACAAGCCGCTGCTAGTGAATTCCGATCGGAGTTTAGATTGGATCCGGCTCGGGTAAACTTCCGCGGTTGATCCCCTCCCAGTGCTAACATTCAAGTTAGTTAGAGCTCGCTAGAACATTAGTAATGCATTAGACAATGTTACTTAGTTTCTGTTCTACTTTAAATAGTCGGGATCAACTTGCTAACCAGATCTACGGATGCAGGTGTTAGATAATCCCCCGGTTTCTAGCAAAAAGTAACTGGCAAGTTGCTAAGTCAAGTGATGTGATTGGATGTTAAAAATTAATTCAACCAATCACAGGTTACGTGTGTTTGAGAATATGCTTTCCAGATTTTTGCCTATATATTTCATTGGATTAATAGTTTACAACTATCAGTCTATGGGGATCAACGAAATCCAGGATATTGGCGTTCCAGTCGGTGGTGCGTGAGAATTTACTTGTATTCCGGGCCTCCGACTGATGGTAGCAGTAGGAACTGTGGGGTGTTAGTCAGTAGGAGCCCAATATAATACTCCATTCGTCCAAGACAGAGGGTATCTATGAGGATTTACTCCGCAAAAAAGTTAGTTGAGAGACAGCGGACCACGGATACAATGATGAAAGAAGTTACCCGTAACACAGGTATTCAATACCTTCTTCGGGCACCAGTCTCTCACAAATGTTTTCTTTTTTATTGTATTAGTTTAAGCACTTTTGGAACCTTCCTGCAACATTTGTGATGAGAAAATAAATAAAAATAAATCTATCTCAACAAGTACTAGCATTTTTATTCGTAAAACAAAAACATTGCGTAATGGTTTAAAATTACGCAGTTCTACGTACTGAAAAATCACATACCCCGTTTTCACGAGTTACGGACAGGTTAAGTACGACCAAACGAAGCATTAAATACCCCTACTTAAACCCGAGTGCAGGTAAGTGTGTATTACAGATTTACCCATATTAATCTGCCCCAAAGGTGTTATATATATCTTGAAGAACCCTTATATATCAGAGGCGCGCTGAAAGTAGCTTGTGGGTGGCTTAACCAGGTAATAACCAAGATTTAATATCCGGCTTGGGATAACCAAACACATATAAACCCATATTTCATACATATAGCTCCTACATGAAAATTCAGCTTAAGAATGAGAAACCACACGTGTAGTACATGCAGGTGATATATATTTTACACTTCAATCTAAAGTTATTTCCTTGTTTTTAAGACCACTCTTGGATCTTGAAAAAATACGTGTCTTCGTGAGACTGTTTAAAAATTTATACCTTATGTTACACTTCTTGTAAGAGATACAAGGAAGTTTACACATATCGTGGTGAATAGATTAGAATAGAACAGACATTTCTTGTCTCCAGTATTATAGTTTAATGAGTCATACATAGAGCTATATCATCGAAATCCAAAGGTTCAAGCGTCTCTATTACCTGTAGGTGCTTAGGTCCTAGTATTCCTAAGCGCTGGTTTTTTGTTGCTGCTGATTGGCGAGTAAGCAAGTTGGTAGCGCCTTGCTAACTGACTAATTTCTGACTGAAATTTGATGCTATTGATGGACTCTTATAACCGCTACTTTTAGTATATATAGGTCCTTTTATTGTATTCCAAAATTCGAGCATCCTAAAGCGTAATCTCTGGAAGTATCTACTGTTACGTTAACAAGTATTTTTTCTCTGATTGCATTGATTACATTGACAGTATTGATGTGTGTCGTAGACAATTTTTATCCCGAAAAATGCACGGTTACGGTGGGATAGGCCACCCGTGTGAAGCCGCTTGTAAAAGCTAGTTCAGTAGTAAATGTTTACGATTGTGTACAGTCTTACACATACGTGCAAGTTTCTGTTTAACCACAGTAGTTTTATACATACGTGCAAGTTTGTATTTAACCACAGTAGTTTACACATACGTGCAGGTTTCTGTTTAACTACAGTAGTTTTACACATACTTGCAAGTTTGTATTTAACCACAGAAGTTTTATACATACGTGCAAGTTTGTATTTAACCACAGTAGTTATACACGTACGTGCAAGTGTCTGTTTAACCACAGTAGTTTTATAAATACGTGCAAGTGTCTGTTTAACCACAGTGGTTTTATAAATACGTGCAAGTTAGTATTTAACCACAGTAGTTTACACATACGTGCAGGTTTCTGTTTAACCACAGTAGTTTACACATACATGCAGGTTTCTGTTTAACTACAGTAGTTTTACACATACGTTTAAGTTTGTATTTAACCACAGTAGTTTTATACATACGTGCAAGTTTGTATTTAACCACAGAAGTTTTATACATACGTGGAAGTTTGTATTTAACCACAGTAGTTATACACGGACGTGCAAGTTTCTGTTTAACCACAGTAGTTTTATACATACGTGCAAGTTTGTATTTAACCACAGTAGTTTTACACATACGTGCAAGGTTCTGTTAAACTACAGTAGTTTTACACATACGTGCAAGTTTCTGTTAAACTACAGTAGTTTTGCACATACATCCAAGTTTCTGTAAAACCACAGTAGTTTCTTGATTTTCTTCTTAGCGTGTCGATGACAAATATAAAAAATTATCTGACCCAGCAAACTTTGTTTTGCCATAAAAACACCAAACTTTGATCTACCCTACCTTACACTACCTACCCTACCCTACCCTACACTACCCTACCCTACCCTACCCCACCCGACCCTACACTACTCTACACTACCCTACACTACCCTACCCTATCCTACCCTACACTACCCTACTCTACCCTACACTACCCCACCCTACCCGACCCTACACTACCCTACCCTACCCTACCCTACCCATCCTACACTACCCTACCCTACACTACCCTACCCTACTTATCCTACTCTACCTACCCCACATACATGATTCAGCGCACGCAATGGAAGCTCTCAAAAAGGAATATTTTTGCCCGTTTTTGCAACACTTTTCATTTATGCTCAGCTCTTATTGGTCGCAGCGTGATGTTATATAGCCTATAGCCTTCCTCGATAAATGGACTATCCAACACAAAAAGATTTTTTCAATTCCAACCATTAGTTCCTGAGATTAGCGCGTTCAAACAAACAAACAAACAAACTCTTCAGCTTTATAATATTATATATATAATAATATAAGTATAGAAGTATAGATTAATATTATGTTCAGCCCGGTATTTCGCTACGGTAACGCAGTCATAAGGTTTCTTGTTTAAACGTTAGTAGTTTGCGATTCAAACTTTACACAACACGTTTGACTCACGTCCTTGCGATGTTAGAGTACCTGACATAATATCTGCTTCATTCTATGCAATATGTTAATAATTATTATTCTAATGTTGCAATCGTTTAATTATTATTAACCTATTGCAACACTAGAAAGAGAATGGCTTTAACATAAAAAAGAAACAGGATAGAAAATTGTATTCGACACAGACACAGCACAACAGCAACAATTATCAAGTAACAGTGAAGAATTATAGTCTATATATTGATTTTTAGTTTTATTCTATTTACATAACGCTAGAATGCCTTCCAAGTGATGGACCAAAGGCCTGGTGAAGGCCTCTTGATTACGCTGGATGCGAAAAAAGCAGGAAAGTTCTTATGAGGACTCGGCCTATTTGCAGCATTGAGCGTATTTCGGCTGCAATTATATTTGTACCCGACTGCAAAAAGAGGGTCATGTGTTTATCAGTCAATGTATGTATGTATGTTTGTTCCTATGTGACGTTCTAGAGACCAAACGAGTTGGCTGATTTTGATGATTCTTACTTCAATCGATTCTTATTAACCCTGCGTGTGTCACTGGCTACATTCGAATTGGAAAATAGAAAAATGGCGGCTTTTGGGCGCCATATTGTGGCAGCCCAACTTTTTTTCTTCCAAACCCATCGTGTGGGTTATCTAAATAAAGGGTTTTAAGAGGTTATTTCAAAAATATATAACACGTATAGGTTTAAATGTACCTAATTCTAATAAAAATGTTAACTTAAAAGTTATAAATAAAAAAAGTTAATAAAAAAATCTAAAAACCTGACTGCTTAAGAAGCGAACTAAAAGGAATTAAACAAGAAGTAAAACATGCTGTGCAGTCGGAGGATACGAGTACATCTGGTTTAGGTCAGCCAGCTCGCGAATATGTATCCTCCGACTGCACAGCATGTTTTACTTCTTGTTTACGTCCTTTTTAGATGTTTGTTAATCAATTACGAGATAAAAGATTCGGATGAAGGAACACAGGTAGACCATGACCTGGATTCGACCATACATATTAATTTTATATCCCGGTAGGATGTCAAACACGAGGGTTAATTGTCAACTTTCACGCTGGGTAAGCCGTTAGCGAAAGCTAGTACAGCAATAAAATGGCTGTTGATGACGGCAATGATCATCACACGCCTACGCTCATTAATAAAGCAATTCATGAAAATGACACGCGCGTTAATATGCGGTTAATAAGCATGTGTCATTGGCGTGGTTGTGACACGTGTCTGTGATAGCTATGTCCTTTAAAGCTAGGATCACCGATATCCTACTAATAATATTTCAAATGGGAAAGTTTGTATGTGCAGAAATGGCTGAAAGGATTTGTATGAAATCTTGCTCTTTATTTATAAGCCGAGAGTAAAACATAGGATATTTTTTAATCCCTTAGGAGTATAAAACCCTATTGACCTGGGAGAAGGTGCAGGCAGAAGCTGGTCTAAAATAAATTGAAAGAACGGTTTCGGGGAAATACAACACATTTTTAAACTAGTAACAATTTTCAAGGAAAAATAGAATGAGTTGGCGTATGTTTTTATTTATAAAAACGATTCTGCTATTTTTAGGGTTCCGTACCCAAAGGGTAAAAACGGGACCCTATAACTAAGACTCCGCGGTCCGTCTGTCTGTCTGTCTGTCTGTCACCAGGCTGTATCTTATGAACCGTGATAGCTAGACAGTTGAAATTTTCACAGATGATGTATTTCTGTTGCCGCTATAACAACAAATACTAAAAACATAATAAATTATATATTTAAGTAGGGCTCCCATACAACAAACGTGATTTTTGTGCCGTTTTTTGCGATAATGGTACGGAACCCTTTGTGCGCGAGTCCAGCTCGCACTTGGCCGGTTTTTAACATACACGAGGCAAGTTAACAAATATTGTACAGAAAGGAGGCCTGCGTCCCAGCTGTGGGAACATAGGCTGATGAGGATTACGATATATTTATTGCTTCCATATGTGAACTTAGATGGTAGTTTACAAAATTAGATCATTATGGACCCTGTCGGGCACTGCAAAACTCCGAGAGAGTATTGTTTAGACGTTAAACCTATTTACATTGATAAGTATCATTGCTTAAAAAGACACTAAACTACACTACTACCATGATTTTTGTTGCACATAAAGGTTACCCAGGAAAATGCCCAAGTGTTTTCGAGTGAAACAGTTTCAAATCGGAATCTAGATTTGACCTAACCAAACTAGTCGAGAAAAACTAAGTTATGTTCGTGGTTAAATTGAATAAGGCTACGTTACTAACTTTGTGAGTCCTTTGACTAGAAACTGGAGAAACTGCTATCAAATGTTTCAATTGGAGTGTACCAAAAACACATGAAGGAATGCCGTCTTTTGTAGATAAAATGAATTAAAATGAACCACATCCTTTAGCATTCTTTTTCGGTTGTCCTGATGTTAAAAAACGTAGCTAAAACCCGGCACCTTTGGGTACGCAGATGACAGCACTGTTGCTGAGAGATACGTGTCCGACGCACGAACTACTGGGCCTCAGATTCGGTCTCTCCGGGAGGCCATGGTCGAACGCTTGAATCTGTCCTTGAAGGCGGTCTCCGAATGGGGTGATGCCTATCTGGTCAGTTTTAATGCTACTAATACCCAGGCGTGTCTTTTTTCCGCTAAGAAGAGCCAATTCCACCCGGCTCCATCTTTCCGTGGTGTAACCGTGCCGTTAACGGACCATCTCGAACTTCTTGGTGTTACGTTGACATCAACCCTTAATTTTGGTCCATTCATAGACGCGAAAGCTCAGTTGGCTGCTAAAAAGTTGGGGATTCTTGCAAAGGTAAGACGGTACTTCACACCTGACCAGATGCTTAACTTGTATAAAGCGCAAGTTCGATCGTGCATGGAGTACTGCTCTCACCTCTTGGATGGATCTGCCAAATACCAGCTTGATGCACTTGAGTCGATTGACAGACGGGCCAAGAGGCTTATTGGCAATGATGCACTGGTCGCATCAAAGCTCCAGAGCCTCGAACATCGACGCCGAGTTGCCAGCCTGTCGGTCTTTTATCGGTTACATTTCGGGGAGTGCGCGACGGAACTGCACAATTTGATTCCGCCTAGCCCTTTCCATCATCGGACTACAAGACGTACGGCCATGCGCCATCGGTACATGGTGTAATACTTTCATTGTGCGCACAGCTAAGGAGTGGAATTCCCTTCCGGAGTCTTTGTTTCCTGATAGCTACAACCTTGGGGTCTTTAAGTCAAGAGTGAATAGGTTTCTTCTAGGCAAGCGTGCTTCACCGTAGGCCACATCATCGCTTACCATCAGGCGAGGTAGTGGTCAAACGCGAGCCTATCGATAATAAAAAAAAAAAAAAAAGCTATTTAGTTTATTTTAGCAATTGAAAAAAAAAACCCATGTCTATATATGCCAGGTTCAATTATAAATATTCTGGAAGCAGTTCGAGCTATAAACGATAATTTGACGAAGACACGACATTGTATATAAAGGGTGTCTCAGAATGTTTTTCGTTTTTGATACTTAAAAAAAAGGTAATAGAATAAGTTAAAACTCGCTTTATTTACTGTTTAATTAACGAGCAGTTTTCCAATTTTGTTTATTAAAAACAATAATAAGTAAATGTGCATCCTTGACTTCCTGACACTCAATTTTCCTGGAACTAAAATCTTAAATCACACGCCAAAAAGTGAGGGACCGACTATTCCTTGACGTGATATGGCAGCCCAAATAGCCCAGATTAAACGCTTGCTGATGTTCTCCTATAGAGCTGCTTAAAAAGTTAAGTTTACAAACTAGTGCCACCCAACCTGAATGTTTAAAAGCAAGCAAAGACTCACAGACGAAACAAATAATGAAAATTTTAGTTGCAGGCCAAACGAGTGTCAGGACGAGGAGGGTGCGAATTTACTTAATTTCGTTTTTTACAAATAAAATTACAATACTGCTCATTAATTCAACAGTAATTAAACTGAGTTTTAACTAATTCTAGTACCTTTTTTTTAAGTATCAAAAACGAAAAACATTCTGAGACACCCCTTATTTATCAACTACTTTTGGTGATATTAGAAATCTAATATTTGTATATCTTTCAAAGAACTTTAGAAAGAGCTTACCAACTAAAGAATAAGCTATAAATGAAGGGGGTTTATCAACTCAGAAAAAAAAATTTTTACATAATCAACCTTCTAAATAAGGCCAAAATTAACAAACCGAACACATTGTATGACGAAGAGAAAGTAATTCATCTCGAGATTTGGCAGAGAAACAGCATAGTAATAATACCATGTAATATCAAGTGCCTACCGGCCGGCGACGGGCGCCGTGCCTATGTTTTTGCCCAGAGGAACGTTAGCAGTCATTAAATTTCAATTTGGTTTTTATTATTTTATTTTCTTTCCCTTCTTTTGATTGTATTTCGGCTTCAAGGATATTTATACGAATTTTAGGTTTCAGGAAGACAATCTATTTTGAAAAGTTATGGAACATCATTGCTTACCTTAAAATAACGTTTACAACAAACAAGGTATAAGCTATTAAAAAGGCTCCCTGCTTCGGTTTTCTAAAAGTTGGTTTGGTTCACAAGACTGAAGGAAACCATAACATTAGTATGTATTAAAACATGAATATTTAAAAATCACTTTCATTTACGAACATCTAGTTTAAAAAATGAAACGTTTATTTCACTTCCTTGACGTGAATTTGACACAGAAATAAAAAATGTGTCAGAAAAAGAGCAAAGAGCCAAGAACAATCATCTTAAAAACAAAAAAGCCGACTTACAAAATGTCGCAATAATAAAAAATGCGGAAGCGGTTATACAAATTTAACACAACACATAAAACCAACTTGTAATTCTGCGGAAAGTCGCGTAAAAATGTCGCCGTCGTGGAATTTTACATAAATTACTGTACAAAAGGAGTCGAGACGGCTGTCGTTCGACCGCCACCCTGAATTACGAGCGGGCTATTTGTAGATGTCAAGAATCGCTTTCATTAACAATTCGCGATAAAACAGCTCCCCCGGCTCAGTGTCGAAAGAGATTTGATGTGGAGCGAGTTCGCGTCACGCCTGCTTATTAATTAGGGTCCCGCAAAAAGGTGTCGAGGTCCAGTGGTTGTGACGCAGGCTCCTGCGGCAAAGCCAGCATCCAGTATCCACCCGACCGTGGACGCGCGCGCCCGCGCCAGAGGCGTCCCGGCTACATCGCCCGCCTCGAACCGCGAATACCTTTTCCAAAATCGATCTCAAATTAAAACTAGAATTTTGTTTTCCTTGTGCAATTTTCTCTTGTGCCAGTACTGTCTACAGTTTTTAATTGATGGTTTTAAAACTTTTTGTTTTTCTATTATGTAACGGATTCAAACTTTAATTGCGGGTATGTAAAAAATTGTAAGTTATAAATATTTATGAGGAACTATTTGTTTATGCAAGCAGCATGTATAATCTGAAAATTCGGGGCAATTTTGGCTAATTCTTGTGCATATTTCATGGATTTTAACATTTAAAATGTAAATAGCAAGTGTTCGTTTTAAACGAGCGTACTCTGGTGTAAAGTTTTGTGGCAGGAAAGTGTCATAATGCGTTTTTGGGGATTATTTCCAGTCGGGTCACGTCATGTTACGAGGCCTGGAGGCTTTAGTTAAGCCTGATTAAAGTCATCGATGGCTCGTGCCTGTATCGGGAAATGGAAAATATTAAACAGGGAAACTGTGAGTCCTGATAATTTTGGGATTATGTTATACATTTCATAGGTATAAAATTTTATTTATACATCAACGTATTTACTGTTATTTAGAAATTAGTAAGTTGGAACGATTAGAATAGTAACATTAAACATAACATTCACAAAAATACGCCTGCAGAATCCAAGAATCTCCTAGAACTTACGTAAATGTAGGAACGAAAACAGCGTAGCATAATAATTAGACGTTCATATGCAGTTAACCTCAGCTTCCTTACGACTGTACTAAAAAGTAATAACCCATTAGTAACTCGGCTCCCGGGAATTGTCTCCAACGTTCAAACAAAAAAATATTCCCGGGAATTTGCCCGAATGAGGGAACGAGGCTCGGGGAAGTTACCAGATGTTTACAATCTCTCGCTTCGGAAAAGTCTCGACAATTATAAGAAGCTTGGCAAAGGCCCTTGGCAAGGATGAGAAGCTTTGCCCCTCGGTAAATACTTGGCAAGTTTTTCGCCAAGTCACCGTACACCAAATTAGTGCTGCGCTTGTATTTTACTTATAATCCGATATTGATTTTAAATTATCTGCTAATTAATTTCGTGGTGGCGATGGAATGTCATTAGCTTGAAAAGAGGGTTGACACGAATGGGTTCCAGTTAAGAAGGTTATGTTTAATTAAATGGTTGTTTCATGAGGACCTCCTGAACATTCTATTTGGTTTACATTTGTCACGGGAATATTGCAAGCTCCGACAGTTTATGATAAAGCGCGTGATATTGTAAAATCTTTCTGCTCAATATGATACAGGTAGATTTGAAACTGTCGTATTCGAATGAGATTTAATAATAATAATATGTATTTAAATAATATATTTCATAATATTTAGAGAACTTAAAATCTCTTCCTGAATTTATAAAATCCCGCAAGATTAATTATAACGTAACGAAATCTTCAATAATCTGGTGACATATTCACGAGACTACACTAAAATTTTATTAGTTTATGTAGTGTACTATTTAAACTACTTTCAATCAAAATATTTTCAAACAAATCTGTGCTACATAGTATTTAAACTAAGCTCTATTTCTTATTCATACCGGCACACCAAAAAAGCCACTTTCATTAATTTAAAACAAAAACATTTGTTTTGAAAAAAGAACTTCATCTATTTGGCGCCAAAAGCATAAACAAATTTCAAACTCAGTGAATAAAAAGGTTTTATTCATAAAAATATAAAACTATGCGATCATTTATATACTTGTACTCAGTCTTGTCGGCGCCATACAATAACACATAAAGCATGTTTTCATTAGCATGTAATATGCGTTCCACATCATTTGTAGAACATCTATTGTCTACGGCGTAGCGGCTCTACGAAAGTGTTACGAGATTTCGTAGCAGAATCTTTCTAAACTTGCCAGCAACCCCATGTGAAAGGCGAAAATTATTTAATAGGAATGTATTTCTGAGATTACAAAGGCAATTGAAATTTTTATAATTTTTTCTTATTTAACAATTTATGTAAGTTAACCAGCCTTGGTCTAACCATTCTAAACTTGGTCTAAACATTTAAAATGCATTCAGTCGTTGAGGCGTGACTGACTCACACACATCCAAACATACAGATTTTCGCTCTTTAACCGAATTTCCAAAAAGGAGGCGGTTCTATGTTCGACATTCTATTTGGAAATCGGTGTCTATAACGAAAAAAACTGGTACAAAACAAAGACACCGACTTCCAAAAAGAAAGTTAATTTTCACTTCTCAGTGGTATTATTTGGAAGTCGGTAGTATATTTTCATTTCTTTTATTTTATTTTTATGAGTTGGATTTTACTAGTAAATACACAAACGCTCCAATATGCACAACCAAATTAATTTATGGCTTTGACATCATGAATGCATAGTGAATTCGCACGCAAAACTATGTTACCCGTAATTTGTTTAACTAAACTAAAACCACAATATGTACCGTCCAAAATATATGCATGTAATGATAATATACATACAAATAATAAACCTATTATTTGTATGTAATGTCCAACACAATCTTTCACATAAAAATAGTCACTGGACAAAATTCGTAGTTTCCCTTTGTCTGATTGCTTGTTGGCCTTTTTTTAAACCGGCTTCAAAATGGAGGAGGTTCTCAATTCGACTGTATTATTTATGTGTGTTACTTTAGAACTTATTACTCAGTAAACCGATTTTGATGAATCTTTATTTATTTGAAAGCTGGTGCTTCTCATGTGGTTTCATTTCAATTTGATCTGATTAAATCTTTGGAGATTTACAACAGAACTCTTCAATTAATGACGGCAAATCTCTCGGGATTGCTGCAATGGCATGTCTGTTTATTTTTTACACCAGTTTATAACATAAAATCACGCCGGTACGCTCTAAAGGGGCACGCAGATGTGTACAGTTCACCCTGGTACACTCTAATTTCACCGGTTGTGTTCAAGTTTCAAATTATTCTTGTAATCTAATCTAGCATAACTGCGGGCATTAAATACTATGTACCACAACTAAAACGTGAAAAATAAAAACAACAACTGGTGGTTAGTTTTAGAAACACAATAGGTACAAAGATGACTAAAAAAAATTACAATTTGGTAGTTACTTTTGATGGACTTGGCGTTTATATTTTTTAAGCGTTGTGGAATAGATATCTATTGATTCATTGCAATTATTAACGAGCCTATAAATTCTGGGGATAGGGGAGTTGGATCCTGATACAGTTTTGCGGAATGGAGGATGTAATAGTTTGATAGGGTGACGCGGGTGATTTTAGGGTAGGTTAAAATTAAATTTACTTAACAACTGGGGTCAGCCGATTTTACTCTGAAGTATTATAAAATAAAATAAAAAAAACTGTATTATCTCTTCGTGTTATTGGGTTTTTCTATCTAGAATTTCTCAATAGTAGCCTGGAGTCTGTCTGGAGTGTCTGTGCGTGCCTGTGTGTAGAGTGTGTGTGTGTGTTTATGTTTCCCTTTATCATAAACCCGCAAAAGAGGGACCCGATATAGTTATAAAATGAATACTTACAATTTTGGAACGTTAACCTGGACCGTAATAAAATTAGGATTAAATTGTACTATTAGATAGCTTTACAAAGAACTAGTTAGTAATGTACGTGAATGAACTGACGAATATTTTTCGAATTGAAATGTTTTTGTTGACGGTCGAGTGAAAATACGTGAGTATATTTTTAATGAATTACTGAGTTGCTTTTAGTTGAATTTTGTTTATTATTTTATAACTGGTGATGTTCTCTAGGCAAAATCACTCGATCACTCTATTTGTGGCTTGGGGCATTTCTTTGGCCATCCCCTCCCTCCAGCAATCCATCAATCTATCAAACACGAAGATCCAGACGCATGAACATTCACAACAAAAACAGAGAAAAGATAACTGGAAAATGGTCTCTCTCTTGTTACGTTTGTCATGCATTTGAAAACAAGGAGGAGAAAAATTTTCAAAATGTATTTATTATATAGCTAAAGTTTTCAACCACTGATCGATCTGCTTGGCCTTGACATCTATGTTGGTTGACATCAAGCGTGGTGATCAATGCTTGTTCCTTCTCTGTATCAGAAGGGACCTTTGCCCTACAGTTAGACAGTTCAAGCTGATATTTTACTATCTGACCTCGATAATCATGATCCTCAATAATTTAAAAAAACCGCTAAAAACCGTTAATAATTAAAATACCGCTTTGAAAGACTGGCGATGAGAATTTTGGGTTTCTGTTTACACGTAACCTCTGATTTAAACAACGATCGGAAAAAGAGGCGTGCTATAAGTTTGAGGTATGTAACTGTGTGTTTGTGTATCTGTCTGTGGCAGGCTACATAGCTCTTAAACGGATGAACCGATTTTGATTACGTTTTTGTTTGAAAGGTGACTTTGTTAGAGTGTTCTTAGCTATGCTTGATGCAAATCTGTTCAGCTCTTCTATTGTTATAGTCATTTTACTATTTGTATCAGGGTGTTTTCGGTAGATATCGTCTCATAATTACGTGTTCAATAAATTGTCCATAGACACGCTTCGTCTCCTACTATAAAATGTAGTATGAAACATTAATGTGTCGGGGGTTTTCTTAATTTTACTTGTTACATCACTAATGAAACAAATGAACCCGCAGGCAGAAACTAGTTTAACATAAAATAACGATTGGAAAGGCGAACATTTTGAAGCGACTGCCTTTTGGCATACGCAGGCGAATCCATTAGGAGTCCTTGGGGACGAAATATTTGCGTGGCTGAGGAAATTATTTTCGACCCGGAATATTTTGTATACCTATGTATGCAAACTGCGTAGTACAAATTTAAATTACAGTTCGAATGTGGGTCGTATAAGTTTATTGATGGATGTGAATCTATAAAATCTTCGTATTGTTCTCCCATCATACATCATCAGCCTATTAATTGTTCCCACTAATGGGACACAGGCCTCCTTACTGTGATAGGGAATGGGGCGTAATCCACCACGCGGGCCCAGTGCGGTTTAGTGAATGACACATGTCTTCGAATTTTTGGTTCTAAGATATGCCGGTTTCCTCACGATGTTTTCCTTCGCCGTTTTGAGAGCAGTGGTGACGAAATAATTGACAAAAAGTAAAGCGCCTGCCTGGGTTCAAACCAAGGACCCACGATTTGAAAGTCGCGGCCGATACCACTGGGCCACCACTGCTCTCATGTAAATTTTATACTTTAGACAAATTTAACTCATAATCCACTCTTCAATATTGGATATGACCGATTTCCAATTTTTAATATTACCACTTTAACTATCAATATGGCTCATTAACCGTTAAAGATGTTATCCTTTCAATCTCGTTGTCATCTTTGTTCAGCAACGGATTACGTTTTCTAGTGTTCTTAACTCTGTTGACATTTGGACCTGGGGTTAAACTACAAGATACAGATTTGTTTAAAGCATACTTAAACTGCAACCTTGACGAAACTTGCATTAAAAAGGTAAACGTAGTTTTAATGTTTGAATTTTCTACATAGACTGTAGTTTTCTTTCGGCACAAGAAGGCTTGTGTTTCTATTTCATGGGTACCGCAAGATGGATGGCTAGTAGAATGAAATATTGTACCCATCGTTTTGTATAGCAAACAGTATTTTGTTTACTTTAAGAATGGGCTCCAGGTAGAGTAGTAGTGTTGATAGTCTTTAAAGTAATATTATAATAGGATGTTTAGTTTGCTTTGAAAAGCATATATCTAGCCTTTAATCAGCTATGTTGGTTTTATCAGTTATGTTCCAGCGAAACCAAAGCAATAGGATATTAGTATTTTTTTTCTTGAGCAAAAGTGATCTATGTGCTGCCACCGACGATGCTGTGGTAGTGGCAAAGTTTTGCACAAATCAAATTTGAATTACTGTCGTATAGTCCCCGGCATGTAACTTGGCAAGTGTTTGGCGTAGTGGTGTGACAAACCATATAAAGTGAAAGGAACGTGGATGCGATGCCATTGGTAAGTATATTCTTGTGTCAACTGACCAACAAATCGCGCGCACGGAACGGTGCTCAACATTAAAAGAGACCTAATAAAAAACGACTTGTGCGCATCTAACGACTCTTGCCAAGATACGTGCCGAAAACTACACCAGCGTTAAAGAAAAATACATGAAGCGACTGCCTATTTGATCTCCATTACCATGTTAGAGCTCGTACACATTGTCTGTTTTACTGGTCCGCTTTATCGTATACATTTTCGTAGTTGTATGAGCGAGTTCACATACACAAAAGTATACTGTACTCGTATATACACAAAATAATACTGATCTGTTTTATCTGATCGAAGCCACGCGGGGCGTGCCCGTTCTAGCGAGGGATCCGTTAAAACGGTACTGTAAATGTGGTGTGAACATTACCCCAGTAGCGACGGATCCTATAAAACAGTGTTCTAAATGTGGTGTGAACATTACCCCCAGTAGCGACGGATCCTATAAAACGGTGCTGTAAATGTGGTGTGAACATTACCCCCAGTAGCGACAGATCCTATAAAACGGTGCTGTAAATGTGGTGTGAACGTTCCCCCAGTAGCGACGGATCCGTTAAAACGGTCCTGTAAATGCGGTGTGAACGTCACCTGCATTAGCGACGGATTCGTTAAAACGATTCAAATACGGATGTTCTGTGTGAAATAACCTTAATTGGTACCACGATACCCTGTCTTCACCTTCATCTTTCCTTTTTTGAAAATGGCTGTAAATTATATTAAAGCAGTTTCTTTATTAAGATAAATATAAAGCCTTGACTTTAGAGGCGAGGCCAACCGTAACATTCTTTGCTCTCAAATTGAGATTAATTTGTATACTAAGGGTCTGAATTTCATGGGCCTGAACGATGAAATGAAATACAAATTGCTTTGCCCTTGTAAAATAATTAGGGTAAAATAAAGGAATAAAAGAGGTGCCGGAAGAGGGCGGCGTGATGATTTAGTTAGAGCAATTTGGGAGGGATAGGGCGGAGAGAGTTAAAATAAAAGTTTTGGTTGTGATGATAAAAATCTTTCTTCCTCACATTCTATAAGTACCTACTTCTTTTTTAGCTACCCGAAGGGTCCAAACAAGTCCTATTGGTGTCACTCATATGTTCGTCTGTCTATCCGCCGTCTGTCCGACTTTGTGCCGATTTTTTAAACTTTCCATTGACCTATGAACTTGAAATTTGGTGATAATGTTTATTATTACGAATATTTTACTAACAAGTACCAATTTATTCTACATATTATATGTATTTTACAAAAAAACAATATATTGATGAATTGGTACGGAACCTTAAAGGTGCGAAGTCCGACATGCACTTGGCCGAGTTTTTGTTTAGTGCTCAAGACATTTTGCTTGCCTAGTTAGCATAACTATGGACGTTAAATTTGGTTTCTAGTCTGATAATACGGAGTTAAATACCAGTTATTAACATTAAGTAAGTGCCTAACTGACCTCCACAACCCAAGTAATTAGCACAGGATACCTTTGTCTCGTTTTCTAATATGTTCAGCAAAACCCGAGCTTTTTCTTGAAACTAGTGATAAAAATAAAAATTCATTTTTATTCCAATCATTCCTTTTTAATTTCATTCTTATCTTATGCCCGTTTACAAACGATTCCAGGCCCATAAATAAAACCGTCAAGTAAAATAGCAAATAGAGGTTTTTGTAATCTGCTCTCCTGCATCCATATTCCTGAACCTGGTTGTAACATATTGGTCGTAGACATTTGTTCTAGATCGTGATTTATGAGAGTAATCCCCACCAGGATACAGGGAATTCTGCCAAATCGGTTGCAATTTGATTGAAACTTTTCATCTTATTCTGAGGACATTTACATTGCGTTTTATATTGAAAATCTTAGTGGGTTACTTTATAAAAATATCAAATATCCAAAAAAACATTCAATGCATTGGATTCAATTGTGATTTGATTTTGATTTCATTTTGTTTTAATTTAATTTTTTACTCTTTTGTTATTTTCTATCATTTGTTTAAAATTGATTAATTGATTTGATTTAAAAATATGTTTTATTTTCTTAAACTCTTTTTATATATTTTTTTGTTATAATGTGCATGTAAGATTTTTGATATACAGTCAAGGGTCAAAAGTGCAGTCATACTCTCCCAAAACTCAAATGGCTGGTTTTAGTAGAAGAAGTTAAATTATCCACAACTGATATAATATTTTGTATAGAAATTAAAGTATAGATTATTCCTACTAACCGCGAAAAGTTGAAATTCTGCTGCCTACAAAAAAAATTGCCTTTTCTGTTTTCATTGACTGCACTTTTGACCCTTACAGTACATTATTTTCTGGCATTCAATATAATTATGGCCCGATGTTTTTGTCATTTTAAAACTATTATATAAAATAGAACGATGAATTACATTCGCATTTAGTGGCTTCTGGTGCCTTAGTATAAAGCTGAGAAACAGAAAGTGCACTTTGCGTTTAAAATCACGGTCTGCTGCACAAATATTTTTATTGAGGTTGCAATCTCCTATAGTGAAGTTCAATAATGATATTAAAGGCACTTAATGGCCAAGCGAGTAGGTACTTTAGAAATCCATTTTGGTCTTCCTTATCTGACAATTGAGTGTGGGTTCAAGAAGCACGTTCAATATTTTTATTTAATTCCCTATGATATCGTGATACCCAGTTACTGAGATGTGGAGGTCAGATAGGCAGTCGCTCCATGTAAAACACTGATACTCAGCTGAATCCGGTAAGACTGGAAGCAGACCCCAACAATAATTGGGAAAAGGCTAGGCAGATGATGATATGCATTTTTTCTTTTTGAATTTTAAATTTAATTTGAATTTTAAATCTCTCTCAAAAAGCAAGGATGGCCTTTGCGGTCTAATCTTGACCATAAGGCTACCTTTATCAATCGATTCCCTTGGGCATCGACAAAGGGTTGTATTAGTAAGAGAAAGAGTTTTTACAGATTATAAAAATTAAACCCGTCTTTTTTATATTAAAAGTAATTTTGTGCCACTATTGGCGTATATTTTAGTATTCGTCTAGATATTTGTGAAGAGTTAAATGTCCCAACATCAATTGTACGCGGTGGGTGTACCCCATTGTTGCGAAGTTCATTACCGCGATGTACGGTACAGCGAAAGTTTACTATCGCGACGTTCGTTGTTGCGAAAGTTCTTAACTGCGATGTATGTTACTGCGAAAGTTTACCATTGCGACGTACGCTGTCACGAAAGGTATTTACTGTGACGATTGCAGTTTCGATAACACGCTATTGTGATTTAGGTCATCTAGGAGTGTTGCTGATACTGGTGATTGTAGAAATATTATATTGTTAGACATGACTAAAAAATTAGCAAAAATTGTGAGCAAATTTAATTATAATTGAACCAAAAGATATAAATAATTAAATATACATGAACAAAATTCATGAACCTATCTATCTAAGTCAACTTATTAATATAAAGAATGTATTTCTTTAGGTTAAGTGTATTTACAGAGAGAAACTATGCGTGTTTATGTCTTATTTATGTAGATACCTTTAAACGAGCAATTATTGCATATATGTATATATATAGATAATCTGAATTTCGGAAACGGCGCCAACGATTTTCATGAAATTTAGTATGCACAGCCTTTCGGGAGCGATACATCGATCTAGCTAGATATTTTTTTTTTTTAAATCGTTTCCTATATTTTCACCCGAGTAGAGCTCGGTCGCCCAGGTACTCTAGATTAAGTATCTAGTGTGCGATATACTTAGACAGGCACCTACATGAATTTTGTTTTTGTTGATCTTTCTTTTGTTCCATATAAAAGTACCTACATGAATTTTGTTTATGTTTATTTTATTATTATTATCTTTTGGTTCAATTCTAATTAAATTTGCATACAATTTTGCTTATTTTTTAGTCATGTCCAACAATATAATATTTCCACTATCACCATTATTAAGAACCCTCCTAGATGACCTAATTCGCAATAGCGTGTTATCGAAACTGCAATCATCACAGTAAATAACTTTCGCGACAGCGTCCTTCGCAATGGTAAACTTTCGCAGTAACATACATCGCAGTAAAGAACTTTCCTGACAACGTACTTCGCAATGGTATACTTTCGCAGTAACGTCCATCGCAGTTAAGAACTTTCGCGACAACGTACGTCGCAATGGTAAACATTCGCAGTAACGTACATCGCAGTAAAGAACTTTCTCAATAACGTACATCGCAATGGTAAACTTTCGCAGTAACGTACATAGCAGTTAAGAACTTTCGCAACAACGAACGTCGCGATAGTAAACTTTCGCTGTACCGTACATCGCGGTAATGAACTTCGCAACAATGGGGTACACCCGTACGCGGTTTACTCGCTTCGAATTTTATACAAAGATATTGACTTGAGGTACAATACTTTCATAAGCTTGAGAATTTTTTGAAAAGACATTACTGAAAAAACACAATTTTACAATCGTTGAAAAATGTTTCAAATTTTGTCGTTATTACGATTAGTATTCTAAAATAAACCACCATCCGAGTTAAACATTGAAACTATAGCAGAAGTGTTAGTAAAAGTTTTAATGCTGGAAAAGATTTCCACCATACGACGTCGTATTGGCTTCAAATAGAAGGCTTCTATTAGTTCCCCTGGGCATCGCGCGAAGCCGTTTCAATAGTGTGGAGCGAGATATATTTACAGTTTATTAAACTGGAGAAAAATACTTTTTGTCCCTTATCCCTTAAGCCTCTCGCTTACAGATATGGGTACTATGGCCAACATATGGGCTATTTTTGGTCAGAAATAGATATTATAAAATATTTATATGGTACCTATAACACATGACAATACATATCAAGCATATAGGTACCAAAATGGAAACAATTTCAAATTAATGACAATATTACAAATTATTGTTTAAGCTGAGTGGTGCCAATCCATCCGTCATGTTCGTCAACGGGATCATTTGGGATGGGCCATAACTTGGTTGCCTCGATGTTTTTCATTAATTATTGTATTTTGAGGTTGTTTATTTTACTCTAGACGCTTTTACGTGCACGTCTTTTTACATCCTTCTCACAAGAATGTTGTAACCAAATACTTGTAATTAAAACTTATTGATGGAAACGAGATTCCGTGGAGTTTCTTGCACATTCTTCTCCACAGATACCTACTGACGCTTGTGAATGTGATAACTGGTTCTGAATTCGTTGGCATCTTTTTTTTTTCGTTTTAAAATGGAAACGATTACATATTAATTACATTATTACAAATTTTTGTTTAAGCTGATTGGTGCCAATCCATCCGTCATGTTCGTGAACGGGCGCCATCATTTGGGATGGACCATAATTTAATTGCCTCGGCCTATTTTTAATTAATTATTGTATATTGAGGTTGTTAAATTTACTCTCAACGCTTTTACGTACACGTATTTTTGCATCGTTCTCACACATATGTAATTTTCAAACAAGAATAATGTAACCACTACTACTACATACTTGTAATTAAAACTTATTGATGAAAAAGAGTGTCCGTGGAGTTTCTTGAACATTCTTCTCCATAGGGACCTACTGAATCTTGCAAATGTGCAACAAGATTCATCTTTATTATAGTTTCACAATTCAAAAGTACCTATAAGGTTTATTTTAAATAAAATAAATAACGACCTTTGCAATCTTCAAATTGCAAAAGCGTCAATAGTTTCATTTGCAGATGATACTGCCATTACTTTCGCCGCGAACTCTTTGTCGGACCTCCAAGTAACTGCACAAGACGGCTTTAATTCTGCCCTTAAATGGCTTTCCTCTCACTCCTTAACTCTCAATGCCAATAAAACAAACTTTATTACTTTTTCTATCACGAATACTTCCCAACCTAAAACCCCAATCTGTATAAAAGCCCATTCTTGTTTCACACAATCTCAAATTAATTGTCAATGTCCTACCATAACCTCAGTGGAACAAGTTAAATATCTTGGAGTAGTTCTGGACAAAAATCTTAATTTAGGGTCACACATTAATGCCATTACTGGTCGCATACGCAAGCTCATCTATATTTTTAAAACTCTGCGTCATGTAGCCAACCCTTCAATTACCAGAAACGTTTACTTTGCTCTTTGCCAGTCAATCCTTATTTACTGTATTTCTTGCTGGGGTGGTGCTGCAAAGACCATACTCAAACCTCTGGAGATAGCACACAGAGCTATTTTGAAAGTGGCTACGTTCAGACCAATTATCTTCCCAACGACCGAACTCTATAAATCTTGCAAGCTACTCAATGTTAGACAACAATTTATCTTGCAAATGGTCCTACAACAACACAAGAGTACTCCGTTTAAGAAAACCTCTAAACGCCGAAAAGACCTCATCTGTACAATACCAACACCACGCACAGCTTTTTTTAAAAAATTCGCTCTCTATCTTGGCCCATCATTATATAATAAGATGAATGCAATAGTGCCGACTTACGGATTGAGATATCGTATATGCAAAAAGACTGTTCGCTCCTATTTACTGAACCTTAGTTACATTGAAACAGAAGAACTCTTAAAGAAGTGATCACGCTAACACAAACATGCATCACACCCAACATAGAAATCTAACACACACTACACTTATACATGTACACTACACACAATCAATCTGAACATAATTTTTATATAATTTGCTATTTTTTATTGATTGATTATTGTAATTTATTTTATTGATTATTAATTCATAAATGACATTCGATTTAGTATCTAGCTAAGATTTTAATTTTAATTTTTAATTAAGTTACACTTATATTGTTTTAAAGTTTTTATTTTGCTGATAGATTTTAATAATGAAATGTTGACAGCATATTCATGATATAAGTCAACCCTTATTTTGACGACAGGGGAACGCAATCTGTTTCTTCTAAACACAGGTGACTTCATCTCCTATCTAGAAGGACAGTACTGCACCCACTAACTAGATTAAGAACTTTAATGCTTGTCTCACTTAACTGTGCATGTATCTAGTCCTAAGTTTATGAATGAATAAATTTAATTCAATTTAATTCAATTTAATTCAATTTAATTCAATTCAAGAATAGCGTCATGTTGGTTTTCCTTCAAGGAAAAATGTGTAATGTATGAATACAAATAGGCAAATACATATTTAATTTGATTTTATAAATGAAACGGAGTATATAATAAATTAAAGTTTTGGGGAAAACATCATGATTTTAGTTAATTTATTACGTAACCAAATAGAGTCCAAATTAAATTATTGGTAGTACATATTGTTTAGTTGAACAGATTCACTTAATCTATGATACACGAAAGCTTGTTTTTGACAAACCAACACACACGAAAAGCATTTTTTTTTTTAAATCATCATGGCATTCTCTTCTTGCTTACTTGTGGTCAAGTTATGTAGTGGTTTTTAAGTTGTTGGTTAATTAAGTAGTGTTGTTAAGTACTTTGGAGTTACTATTTCTCTACAAAAACGCATTATTTTCACAATGATTTTGACCCCTAACATATTGATACTTAACGGCGTATATATATTACCTAATGTTAACGTGGTAGTGGCCGTGTGCCTGCTAGGTGCCAAATATCAATATTGAACCTCCTTTTGGACAGTTTTGTTTGCAAAATATTTTTAGAATTATATATCCTATGTAGGTTAAGGAGGCATTCTAAACATCAATTTTCTTGTGTAAAATTATTTATAAATATCCAAGTCCTTTTGGAGGAGAATGCAAAAGAAGTGAAAATTGTATTATTGTTTTTTTTTTAAGTTATAAATGTTATAGTCATACGAAAAAACTATGTTTCACAAATAATGAACATGGTTCAATAATATTTTTTTTCATACTTTTAACCTAGCCGTTACTACTAAGGAGTATGCTTTAGAAAGTAACCGTTTAAGCCCTTACTGCGTTAAACCGTACAACCAATTAAAACATCTCCATCCTTTAAAAATAAAAAAGCTTGCCTCCCGACTACCAACCGCGATCCAACATTTGCTAAGGCCTTACACAGACTTTCGCAATTACGAGTCGGTCGGTTAAGCCAGGGGAGTAGTGGGCTAATTAGGTACATTACTGGCTTATCGTGTCAAGAGGAAGTTCGGGGTATCGCGGGTCAGTTGCGATATGTTGGTTTAGTGTCCGGCCTTATGTAGGTTGAGTTACAAGGATTAGTGTGAAGTGTGGTTGAGTTATGGCTGTTTGCTATCGTGTACTGCCACTTTTTAAAGCCGGGGATAGTAAAGACACAAATAATTATAGACCAGTATCCATGTTGCCGGTTTTCAGCAAGGTATTTGAAAAGATAATGCTAAATCAAATGCTCATTCATTTTAATACGAATAACATCTTACATGATAAACAGTATGGTTTCACCAAAGGACGTTGTACAACTGACGCTGGTGTCACCCTATTAAAACACATATTTAATGCGTGGGAAGAGTCGCAGGATGCCATAGGTATCTTATGCGACCTGTCGAAGGCGTTTGATTGCGTTAATCATGAAACATTATATCTGAAACTTGAGCATTACGGGCTAGGTCAATCAGCGTTTAGTTTGGTTAAATCTTATTTGAATGATAGACAGCAATTAGTTCAAATAAACGGTGTGAATTCATCGTGGTTAAACGTGAAAATGGGTGTACCCCAGGGATCAATTTTAGGTCCTTTTTTTAATATACATAAACGATTTACCCAGTTTATTGGAAAACTAACTAAACATGGTGTTATTTGCTGATGACACATCTTTAATTTTTTAAATAAATTGACGTACTTGTCAGGTTGACGACATAAGTAACGCGCTACGGCAGGTTCAGGATTGGTTCACTGACAATAATTTAGTTTTAAATGGTAAAAAACCAAATGCGTAAAATTTTCTTTGCCAAATGTCAATAGTACTGATTGTGACATTATTTTAAACAAGGAGAAGCTCGAATTCGTAGATAAAACGGTTTTCCTGGGGATCATGCTAGACTTAAGGTTGCAATGGGGTCCTCATTTAGTATCACTTGCGGGGCGGCTGAGTTCGGCAGCTTATGCTGTTAGAAAGATTCGTCAATTTACTGATGTGGATACCGCTAGGCTAGTCTATTTTAGTTACTTTCATAGTATAATGTCTTACGGTATCTTACTATGGGGAAGGGCTGCAGACATTGAGTCAATTTTTATTCTGCAGAAACGAGCCATCAGAGCGATACACAATCTTCGCCGGTGCGATTCTCTAATGGAACTGTTTAAGGACATTACCATCATGACGGTTCTGTGAGATTAATGTAAGAATTTTGTTGCTATGGGGGAAGGTAGACACTAAAGAACGCTACTTGCTACGATCTTTACATACCTACTATTTTTACCCGACCGCAAGGAAAGGGATTTTTGCTTAATTAGCGGCAAGTCATTTCTTAAATTAAAAATAAATAAGTTATAGTGACACATTGCAGTACCTACATTCTACAAAAACATTATGTTAAAAAGGGTTTCTGATCCGTTATCCCAAAAATATCTATTTATAGAAGGAGGTTGAATGCATACGTCAAAGATCTTAAGTGGGGTTTATATAAAGCTTAGGAACTAGGGCCTGACAGATGCTTAGCAAGATAAATGACCAGGCGACCCGGCTGTTGGCGTTACAAGGACCTAGTGATCCTTCACGTTTGGGATATACAAATAGTTTATCTTTACTATAAATCTTGTACCATACACATAGTTTTAATTTTCATAGCTCGAGAGAAATTAAGGGTCCCGTGGATAAGTATTAACAGCTTCAAGGTCGTCAAGATTAAGCAACGCTGAGGTTGGTACGTGGATGGATGACCATCTTAACTAACGTTAAGTTGTTGGTCCCGGGAGTCGTTACGGATAGTCGGAAGCAAAAAATTTGCTACCAGTATAACCAAGCGTTATCGTGTTTATTTATATAGTTAAAACTTCCTGCACAAAGGTACACAGGCGGACTCAATGCCCTAGGTATTCTCTAACAGTCAACCAAGGGTGGTGAAGAGACATTGCAGGTGCATTGTTTAAAAAATAAACGTTACTTATAATACACATAATTATATATTTAATATAAATTTATATATTAATAAAGTAATGAAAATAAGTGACCCTTTCCCCCGCTGAAGATAAAACCGCAATTTTCACTTGAAGGCATACCGGCTGGTGGCCGTCCTGATTTCGAAGTTACCCAGTTTCATTAGTCTCCAGTTTGCGTTGGTCAGATTGGCTCCGTGTAAAATACTTACTCAGCTGCATTCAGTAAGATGGGAACCGAAATACTTAGGAAAAGGTTAGGCTGATTGATAGAACGAGACAAATCTCATAGATTATTTTAGCCGTAAATTATCACTGTTATAAAAAAATATCAAACGTTTTTGTACTTCGAAAATTGAACGGCAAAATGAACACGTTTTCACATGAAAATTATTTTACCGGTTGAGTCTTTGATGTTTGTGTCAAAGCAAAGTATTTACGAAATATTCGGCTGTAACTGGTATTTAGGCTCGTATTATGCTACGGATTTTACCGAGATACCAAAGTAATCATTTTCGCATACATCGATAGACTAGTTTCTGCGTGCCGCTAGCTCAGGAATGCAAGTAAAAAATTATCCAAGGGGATTTTTCCACTAGTCGACCTTAGGGTGGCGCAGAGACGATAAATGGCAAACATATTTATTCTATTTGTGTGTCTTTCAAGTAACACCAAATGAAAAAAAAAAACCGTTCAAAGACATGATTGATTAATAAACCGCAAAAAATAAAGACTTTCACAATTAATTATAATGCTAGTAAGATATGATAGAATAGAATATTGGTAACACAAATATGTATCCTCAGCCAACATAACTAATATACCTACACACACAGTAACTGCTAGTTTCACGAGTATTCCAACCATTATTTAATTTATTATTCCCCTCCCTATTTGATCACTATTTCCTTTGAATCTATCATCAAGTAAACGAACATTTCTATGAAGCACTTAGTCAAGAATCACTATATTGTGCTCGTATACATACCCCAGAGCACGGAATAGCTTCGCCGGCAACGACAAGAGAAGCCATTACTAACAATATTCTCCCGCGCAAGGATTGCAGAGCACAAGTTTCAGCTGCAAATCCTTATTACTTTTTCAACCAATACAAATAATTGGATACAGGGCAAAAAAGTTTTGATTCTTGTCAGTGAGTCATCTATATTTAAAAACAAAAATGTGACGCGTAAAGGTTTTATTTAAAACAATTTACTGAAGAAGTGTATGATTTATCACACATCACATCACATCATCAGCCTATTAAAGTTCCCACTGCTAGGACACATGCCTCCTCTCTGTGAGAGGGATTTTGATTTGTCATTTAATCAAAATTCTCTCGAGTCGTCATTACGAGTCAACAGTAACCCTTACTAATACGCCGCTAGTAACTAGTGGCCACCGAGACGTCTCTTTGCTCTGCGTTGTATACAGTTATCAGAGTGCATAAGAGGGACCTTTATGTAAGGACTTTGGGACGAATTGCGAAACAAAATACTTGAATGGAAGGTATTGCTGATATTGAGTTATAAAATGTCTCTTAGATTTATTTGTGTCGTAAACTGGAACTATTTGATTTGTTTACCGATACTAGATGTTTTATGTTAAATTTACTACTTCTGCAACTAACGATTTAGATAAATAAAATTTTAACAACACTCCTGTGTTCTGCAAAGAATCCGCAGTCGTGTATCATATAGAGCAGCCTTACATTGTTCCATGACCAATTCCCATTAACTGATTAACCATTCAGAATTCAAAAGCTACTGAAAAATTCCTATTTAAAAGACCAATGTTACTTGGCTAGAACTGGTGATCAAATACTGGTCTTCAAGATCAGCATTATTGCCTGGAAATCACTAGACCAACGTGCGATCTTTTTTAGCAAGGATGCACGAAGCGTCATGTCAATGTCAATGTCATCCGATTTCATAACTCTTTGTTTTAAGGAAACCATACATTAAATTATGTCATTGTATGTATGCTTCTCAGTAATGTATACTTAGTAGCAACTTTACGAACACTTTGGAAAGATTTACCTCTTAGGTATGTACCCATTCTGTTATCAGTACGTAAACCATGTATTACGTACTGATAACAGAATGGGTAAATTGGCCCTTGTAAATTGCCTTTGGGACTGATTGCGAGACAGATATGATACTCCTATTATATAGTACATTACTGAAGCGGCCAGCAAAAGACGCATTGATGGGGACTGACGTATGTATGCCTCGGCTTCGCCTCGGCCTAAATTTACACGTTCGTCCATCAATGCCTAGATATGGCCAAGGCTTGTATAGTACTTTTCTCAAATAATGCGCGGAAATTAAAACTAAGTAGTACCTAGAACATTTTGTCAAAAACAATTACTTTTCAAAATCAATGACGAACAACAATATTTTTGCCTGCTTTAAAGTGTTCATTTGTTTTTTTTTCAATAAACAGCTTTTTTATTTGCAAGCCAGTACGAAATTTAAATAAAACCTTTGATAAGTTACCTCATTGGTTACCATGTTTCGGAGTAAAAGATCGTTCCTCTTTTAAATTACATGAGAGATATGAGTTTACTATGCAATTTATTTGGCCTCTAAACCACGACACATGGATTTTCATACAACTTTTACCGGCCGCTGCTCGTATGTATTTGGCCAGATTTATCTCGAAGAAGGTTGTCAAAATAATGCTCAAATTTCCAAGCATGTTTGAGAAAAAGTAATATAAGTATTTTCTCAGTGAATCTTATGGTGTTAAATAACTCTGTTTCATTGATATTGTGGTCGTATCTGCGTAACTGTTACTGCTTAGTATGAGGTCATAATTATGTTCGATGCCCGCATGCAATAAACTCGCTGCCGATTACATGGGACTTATGTGACAAGCAAAAAGTGTAGAACGGTGCACCTCTGCCTAAACCTTCCGAGGATACTGGTGTCATAGTAGTGTCTTAAGTATATTCCTAAAGCGTTTATGTCAGTATTTATATTCTGTCAATAGGCACCTGTAGACCAGGATCGAAAATTTTTGAAACCAAAAAAATTACAGTAGGATGAAACCCATTAGAAAAGGAGGGGAATATGATCAAAATTAAAGGAAAAATAAATTACGGTCGATCCGAGTTCGGGCAGTGGGAAGGGGTGAGTTTTTAAGGGTAAAAAATGGTTTATCTTGATTTCCGGCAAAACTACAAGTCCTATGGAAAAAAGTTAAATGGCAAAGTTCTAGGTCATAAAAAGATCTACAACTTTTGTATTTGCAATTTTTTCACAAAACCTCAAAATTTAGGTGAAAAATTCAAAAAACCAAGTTTTTTAAAAAAAAATTTTTTTTACCAAATTTGGTGAAAACTTACCTTATTATGTCCCAAATACACTGTAATTTATTTGATTAAAAATATTTATTTTTCGCCTCATTTTAACTTAATATAAAAAAGCACCCTAATTTTCAATCGAAAATTCTGACGTCAAAATATAAGCTTTATTCAAAAAGTTTGGGGGCTTTTTATTCGTTGAAATATCTTCTTTCTGATGGTGTAAAAAAATATATACATTACCATAGGAAATATTCTTAGAAAATGCAAAAAATTGAAAAAACCTCAAATGTACAATTTTGAGGTATTTATTAAAATTTACACATCACATTTTATCTTTTTCAAAATTTTTTTTTGAATAAGATATAAATAAAAAACCAAAAACTTGTTTTTTTTAATTTTTCACCAAAATTTTGAGGTTATGTGAAAAAAATTGCAAATATAAAAGTTGTAGATCTTTTTATGACCTACAACTTTGCCATTTAACTTTTTTCCATAGGACTTGTAGGTTTGCCGGCAATCAAGATAAACCATTTTTTACCCTTAAAACTCACCCCCTCCCACTTCCCGAACTCGGATCGACCGTAATTTATTTTTCCTTTCTTGATAGTGGTCAAGCGCGAGCCTATAATGAATAAAAAAAAAAAAAAAATTTTTGATCATATTCCCCTGCTTTTCTAATGGGTTTCATCCTACTGTAATTTTTTTTAATTTTTTACCATTTTTGAAGGCTTCGGCCCTGGTCTACTGTTTCATTTTCACGACACGGTTGGCGTAGTGGTTGAGCGATCGGCGGACCTACAGATAGTTGTTCCGGCTCTGGGTGTTGTGTATGTGAGTTTATATGTTTGTAAACGCTGCTACGATACAGGAAGAAATTCCTAGAGTGGGGCAAAGTTTTTTCAAAAAAAAAAAAAAAATTGTAATGTGATAAACGATATTTTCCCGAAAATGTATACTGTGGTTAAGATATTCGTGACTAACCGCAGAACCAAAAATATATTACAATTTTTAGTTTTCATTAGAGAGGATACTTTTCAGTCAGTAACGTTGCAACCTTAGAAAATATCAAATCTCAATATTGTTATGTAATCCACATGAGGTATTATGTTTTGTACTCGTTGTATTTACCCACCCGCTCTATAACCTGATGAAGTTCTGAAGGTAAAATAGTAACAAGTGATGGCCTAAGTAAATATAAGTGTCAGGAGAGTAGAGAGAGTAAGGGAGTCAATATTTGTGCCTGGTTGATTGCACAAATCGCCTCCAATTACTTGTATCTACTACAGGTACTAACTATACTTTTACCGAAACTTTCAGACAGCGAAAACTGGCGTGATGTTAAGTTATAGTGAGAACTTCAAAAACAGCTGTCTTGGCCGTCTATTGCTTTGCAGAAATTACTTTTTCAACTGTCTACATTAAACGATAACATAAACCAAACCGTGGCGCTGAGTGATGCAAATGTCGCGTCCATGTGAACTGTGGGGCGTGAACACAAAGGGACATATTCAGCATAATCGCACAGCACACGGCGTTATTATAATTTCATAACGTGCCACCGCGATACTAAGCTTCTCATATGGCGTGGTTACAGAGTAGCGTGGCGGAAAGCGGAGCGATTACAATAGTATGGATTTTGTATTGATATTTTTATATTGAAGCTCTTAGAAATGATAGAAAAATTGCAATTAAGAAGCAAAAATATCTAGTAAATCATTTCCAACCAAAAAAACCCTTTTTTCTAAACAAGTTTTTTAGCTGACCGTGCGTTGGCATCAAAACTAAACGTATATAGATAATTTCAGGTCTATCGATTGGGGATTTAGTAACAAGATTTGACCCACACGTACTACAATACATACATACACATAAACATCACGTCGACGATGTTTATTTAAGTAAAGGCAAGTTTAATAAAAGCTTCTAAAAAACATGACTTGAATCATTGTAACGTAGGTATTCTAACAATAATCGGTGATTGTGATAAAACCATCCATTGTATTAACCATTTCATAAAAAATAGGTTTTTCTATTTATGGTGTGCCCGCTCCTTTTCACAGCCCTATGTCTGAAGAGTGGGAACTTTTATTTCCCACGTTATTGAAAAATTATGTCATTAAGAAATTATGTCCTTGATGTCAATATTTATATGGAACCTTATAAATATTGACATCAAGGATAAGAAAAAGTAAGTGATCTTGATTAATTTTCAGCTACAGACGGAACAACCGATTGACGTACAGTATTAAGATTTATGTAAAAATCCCAAAATACACAGAGTTTGCCTCCGTAAAAGCTAGATACGTTTGAAGCTCTTGATACATTACGAAATACTTTATGTGACGCTAAGGGACGCCTTGGAGCGTAAATAAATAGATGGAGCAAAGGGATCGAGAGGCGTGTACAAAATTTAATTAAGAGGGTTAGCTTCCCAAACATGGAAGCTGTGTGGATAATAATAATTATGACTTTGTAACTGAGTTTAAATGTGATTTCGTTAGTATAACTCTCTAAAAGGAAAACGTAGATTCCACTATAGCATATTCAAAAGGGGTGTGTAAGGATCGTAGCAGGTGGCATTCTGTAGTTTCTGCTAACGCTCATGGGAAAAGAACGTGTGTTTATGTATTATATTTTACGCAAAAACTAAATTTGGTTACGAAAGCGTAGCAATTCTCGCTACGCCATATGCTACGCGGTGCTACGGCGTAGCAGCTTTAGCTTGTGTGAAAGTAGACAATTTTCATTTCATTTGCAACAACCGTGGTTATTTTATGGAGCCACTCGATTTGACTACATTTTGTTAAAGTGGCAAAATGTTTAGATGTTATCATAATCATATCTACATACTCATGTTAAGTAAAACCTAAAATGTTTTGTTTAACATTTTTAGAACTCAGAAAAAATGAAAGAATTTAGCAGTTTTATAGTTTAAATTAGCCTCGAGCATGGTGTCAAAGCTTTCTTCTGCATAAAGTTTCCAAAAGCTTAATCCATTTACGTATTTTCGTTCAGAAATTGCCTTTCAAGAATCTTGCAACACAAAATTCCTAAAGTTTTCCTATCTTGCATGTTATTAGCAAGTGATTAATTTTCACAGCACACACTGCTTCTAAATTCGCATGTTCATTAACAGGCGTGTCCTATCTACGCCGGGTACGCCGCGTAAGCTGAGTACGCCGCGTATTTGTTCAGCCGCTGAAATAGAAGGCTATAGCTAACTGACGAACTTTATAGGATTATTATGGTGTAATGTTTGAAAAGTTTTTGATCAGTATTAATGACAAGCTTATAGACGTGTACCTTTATCAGTTAGATGTGGCCAAGGAAATGTTTAGAGATTTTTGAAATACATTTTTTTTCCACATGGTATGTATATTTTCGATGTCGTCAATGTGTGTCCGCAAAATAAATCAGAGGGCTTGGGTATTTTTTTCTTACATGTCAAGCTCTAGACCGAGATACATTATATCAGTAAAAACGGTTGTTATGTATGACATGCGATACTGAAATATCACGTGGTCAATTCCAAGCCTTGGTATGTATGTATCTATGTAATAGCATCTTTGATCGTGATTTGCACCCCCTGTAAAACGTCGGATTAATTAAACTTTGCACACTTATCAAGGACCGATGAAAATGCAATAATTTAAATAGTGTGTCCTATTATCCTTATCAGGTTCTTCACGATTACCGATTGAACTAAAAAGTAAAAATAAATAATAGCTAAAAAAACAACACACTCGCTTTAATAGAAAACCAAACGAAAAGGTAGATTTTTTTTCAATAAATTTAAATGAAGAATAAAGTGATAAAAAAAAGCAATTGTAAAAATGCGTGTTTGATGTCAATTTCATTGTTATAATATTTTATTGACATATATTGGTAATAGTTTTCATTTTGAAAATATCTTATTTTACTGTCACCATCGTAATCGCTGATATAATTTCATTTTGTCCGGAGCCCTAGATCAAAATTACCAAAATCAATAAAAAAACAAAAAAAAAATTACCAGAAATTGCTCGCTACTTTGACTGTACCTCACACATACATAAACACACACATGAATAAGGGGAAAACAAATGAATGCAGTCGTCCGAACATGTTGAATGAAACAACTAGTTTCGGTCTCAAACGGCTAGCTGATGTCCGCAGTAGCACCTGCTGGGAAACTGTAATTCAAACTATGGGCACTTTGTCGGTGTTCCAAACTGGTCCGGTAATACGAATACGCGGGAGGACAACCGTAAGCAATTATACACATGAATGTGTTTCACTGCCTCTTTGGTCTAATATTGGTCGAACATGTGTGAACATGTGGTCGCTTACAATGGACCTCATCAGAAAGCTTACAGTCACTCAAAGGACAATGGAGAGGGCTATGCTCAGCGTTTCCTTGCGTGATCGAATCAGAAATGTAGAAATCTGTAAGAGAACCAGTGTTACTGACATAGCCAAACTTAAGTGGCAGTAGGCAGGGCACATTGCTCGCAGAACGGATGGCCGATGGGGCAGAAAGGTTCTGAAGTGGCGACCGCGAACCGGAAGGAGTTGCGTTGGAAGGCCTCCCAACAGGTGCACAGATGACCTGGAGAAGGTTGCGGGGATCCGCTGGTTGCGGGGATCCGCTGGTTGCGGGGATCCGCTGGTTGCGAGACGCACGGCCTATGTCCAGCAGAGGACTTCTTTCGGCTGATATGATTATGTGTGCCACCGGATTATTGCAATCATCGCAAGACAATCGCAATCTTGCGAGATTGTCAACTCTTGGTATATTGTAAACAGATCATTTTTAAAACAATGAATCCCATCAAAATTAGATAGTTTACAATATAACTGTGTCTTGCTAAAAACGTTACTAATGTATAATAAACTATAATTTCAAAAGCAGTTGATAAAATTTTCTATAAAAGTTTTTTATTTCAAAACTCTGACTTCTATAGTTTAGGAGAAATTGCAATTTAAAAGGTGTGGTACTAAGTTTTGAAGGCCAGTGTAGGCTAGCCTGTGGTCCTAGATTTGATTTGAAGAATTAAGGTGGATACGCACTACACGTCCGTGTCCGGAATCCATATCCGTGATTTCAGTTCCAAAATTTTCTGAATTATGACAGATTATGACGGATAGAGTTCGGATGTAGTGCGTAAACTGCCCTACAAGAAGAACTACGTTTACTTTGGAACCGAAATTTCACAAACACGGATCGGATGTAGAAAGTAACCACCCTTACTGAATATTTAATTACGGATTCCTCAGTAGCAGCCTCCTGGCTGCTCTTAAATTCATGCCCGATTTATAAACAAACTTTATAAAAAGCAATAGCTCAACAAAACCATCATCAAAATTCATAATGAGTATAATGACATCCCATATCGTATTTCGAGGGTATAATCAAATAATAATTACCAAAATTAAGCTCCAATTAAAAAGGTACCTTATCATTAAATAATAAGGATGATTACACTAAAACGGTTCAAGATGGGAACAAAAGAATAATTGTAACGTTTTGTAAATTAGCACAATTCGTTACAACCGTTGTTAACGGCCGCGGAACGATTACTGCCCCTTAAATACAGATAATTCTGAATTACTGATTTTAATAACGACCTTCTTTTGGGAAATGGTTTAAGATTTATCCGAGTCGCTAATGACGATTTAAACAATAAAATGGCAATTTTAGGAAGCGATTATTAAATTAATATTGAACTTCGAGGAAGTAAGAGGCTAATGAAAATATCCATGGGTTGATGTTTGAGTAATATGAAAGAGAAGGGAGTTATAAATAACTGGTTGATAAGTGATAATTGAACGGTTAAACGGATGGAATCCAAGAAGAAACTTTTTGCAATTTAAATTAGAAAGCATTCCTGTTTATCACCATACTAATCTATGAAGGCAAGACAATTTTTAGACAAACGATTTTTTTTTACTTTATTAGTAAGAACAAAATTCTATCAAGCCTAAAATATTAATAAGCAATCAAAATCGAAAATCAATAATTTTTATTTCACATAGGCCTACATGGGCACTTATAAAACGTCGTCAAAATGTGCACGGTTCGGGTTGGTCGATTCCTATTAAGAAGAACCAGCAAGAAACTCCATAGTTACTCTTTTAAAAAATTGTTTGGTTTTACAATATTTCCATGTTACAGCAGTACTTAGATGGGGGGACAACGCAGGCCCGACAATAAGCCGTAAGAAACTAAAACGAAAAATGATTATTTAATAAACAAAAGATTTAAAAAAAAGTAAAACGAGATAAAATGTTAACAATTTAACTATAACTTAATTATGTTTAGTGATAAATTATGTTGATACTAAGAATAATGTCCATTTGCACTTTTACACAAGTATGTAGCACTTTCTTTGAGACTGATATAATTTTCTGTAGGTATTATATGAATCAATAAACAACTTTGGACACAGATCTTTTTGAGTTAAAGCGTTGATACATATCACATAATAGCTACGTACAATGGTTTCCCAGTTCAATTTTATTTATTGCTCTGAGCAATTTTACCACCATTTTTATTCGCATACCTGCCCAAAATTCCACAATTTTATTTCCTTTACTTATCTTCTTCACACTCAAATTCACCAGCGCTCCAATAAATATCCTGAACAATGCCCATGCTCGTACATTTAACACATTAAGACGATGTTACATGACACAAGGTCTTAACCATAAAACACGGTATCGCCACGCTGGCAGCGACTAGAGGCGACAATTGCTGGGACACAGGTCTCCTCTCCGTGTGAGGGAGTGGGCTGTAAACCACCACAAGGACCCAGTGTGAATTAGTACATGTTACATGTCTTCGAATTTTTTAATTCTAGGTCATGCCGATTTCCTCGTAATGTTTTCCTGCACTGTTTTGAGAGCAGTGGTGAAGAAATAAATTACATAAAGTGCCTACCTGGGTTCGAAGACTCGTAAGCTCGTAAGTCGAGGTGGTAACCACTGGGATACCACTGCTCTCCCAATAATTAGACGCAATTAATACTTAATATTCATGTCCTTTTCTGTTATGAGCACAAATTGCACCCATAACAGTATTGTCAATGACCAAATTGTCTCTGACACGCTTGGCTCGTATAAACACACATTGGACACCAAGGAGTCTCGGTGCTCCGCCATCATCATCAGCCTTTAGTTGTCCACGGCTGGACAAAGGCCTCTCCTATTGCTTTACTGTAAACCAAAAACAATATTCAGTACAATGTGATAATAGAGTTCATGTATAAAGCAGAGCTTAACTCAATGTTGAGTTCTCTTACAGCAAACCCTAGAGAGTGACAGAGAATGATGACAAAAGAGGGTAGGATCCAGTGTACAATTTTAAAATAATATAATTATAATCATAAAAATAAATAATTAATATATACATATGTACATAAATAAATATAAACATATACATATCTAACTAACTAACATTGCGTTAAATGGAAATTTTGTGGCATCTCTCATTCAGCCTGCGCAGTTCGTCGCTCCATCTAGCCCTTGCGGTGCTCTATAGCTGTAACCAAATCGACCGGCTCGGGGACGTCTACGCCGACCGATAAATTTCCCTGACGCGAAGGGCGAACTTAGGTCTGTACATCACGATCGTTTCTCGGATAACGTTTATCATATTAAATGGCGGGACGAGTTGTTTACCGATGCCAGTTAGAGGAAAAAAAAATATTTTGAATTTTTAGAATAGGAATATGGATTTTGAATCTTTGATGCCAGTGGTTTCATATCACAAAAGATCAAGCCTAAGGGTTAGGTTTGGTGATAAGTGTAACTATAGTACACCATAATTTACACAGTAATAGGGGCGAGCCTTTTACTATGTATGGCGAGCCTTTTACTTTTACATGTATCGAGTAGGGAAAAAAGGCATAAAGAATCGACCGCTTGTAATATAATTGCTCAGTAAAAGAATGTCCAAGTATATCGTCAGCAGCAGCCAGTGCTTCCAGGGAACTGGGCTGGGTGTTTCTGAGTTTTTAGATGCAAAATCACGAAAAGAAAGGGCTCTAATGAGAGAAGAATTATTTAAGGCTAGACAAAACGGACACTACGCAATAATAAGAAATAACCAATTATACATAGATGGGAAGTCTGCTAACAAAAAATATCAAAACATCAAACCACAAAATGAAGATTCGAAATACCAGGATAACGATATGAGAATGATGAGCCTCGCTAACCAATCTCACCATATGGATATACTGAATGAATCTGTAAACCATACATTTCGTAAACAAAGACCTACCATTTAAAATACTATTCCAAAATTTCCAAAGTCTTAACAATAAACAACATTTACTTGATGCTTTCATTACCCATAATTCTATGTATAAAGCAATATGTATCTCGGAAACCTGGCTCACAGAAGAAAAACTAGAACTAATTAAGATCAGCGGCTACAAATTTGCATCATCGTACTGTCGCAGTACCCGAACAGGCGGCGGAGTATGTATTCTGCTTCAGGAACATATAGACTGCATACATAGAAGTGATATAACAAACAAATCTATAGAATATGTGCTAGAGTTATGTGCTACTGAATTACCTAAAGAAAACTTATTGATTATAACTATGTATTGGAATAGAAGAGAGGAAGAAGTTTTTTATCAGCAACTTAAACTAATTCTAAAATATATAAATATTAAATATTCAAAAATAAATATAATTATAAGAGGCGACTTCAATATAAACATATTATCAGATAACCCTAAATCAAACCAATTCATAAATTTAATGCAGGCATATAATTTTGCCCAACACATTAAAAGCCCTACACGTGTAACGCCAAACACAACTACATGCTTAGATTTAATATTTACAAATTTTAAATTCAAAGATATGTACACAACAGTAGAAGAACTAGGTTTTTCAGACCATAATGGTACCATTTTACATTTAAACTTGCCTAAACAAATAAAGGGAATCGCCTGGTACGTAAAGAAAAGATTTTACAATCACACAAATATATTGAAATTTAAGTCTAAATTGCAAGATATAAATTGGAATGATATCATAATAACCGGAAAGGATATGAACAGTAATTATGAAGCTTTTAATGACACACTCATCAACATATTAAATCAGTGTATGCCATTGAAAAAACTAAAGATAAAACCAAAATATAAAAAATACTGGCTCACCGTAGGCATAAAAAACTCCTGCAAAAATAAACGATTATTAAAAATACTAACAACTAAAACAGGCAATCCGATTTTAACTCAATATTACAAAAAATATGAAAAAATTCTAAAGAAGACAGTAACGACAGCAAAAAAATTACACTACAAAAATAAAATGAGTGAATCTAATAATAAAGTTAAGACTATGTGGAGCATAGTGAATGAACGAACAAACAAAAAAATTGCAAGTGAGAAATGTAACATAACCCTACAAACAAATAATGGCATAACTTCTGACCCCAAAGATGTAGCAAACATATTTAATGATTTTTTTGCTTCTATCGGGGAGGCTACGAGTAACTCGACCGGCCAACCGAAAGGATCTCCAGTTGTATGCCCTATAGAGAATTCAATTTTTCTCAGCCCAATTGATCCTTACGAGGTGAACAAATTAATAAAAAACTTGAAGAATAAAAAAAGTCACGGCATTGATGAACTTCCACCTACCTTATTAAGATAATGTGCAGATGAATTAACCTTACCATTCTATAAATTATTAAACCAATCATTTGAAGAAGTAGCTTTTCCTGATCTCTTAAAAAAAGCTCTTATAAAACCTATCCATAAGAAAAAACAAAAAACTGATCCGAATAATTACCGCCCTATTGCCCTCTTACCGACAGCTTCTAAAATATTCGAAAAAGCCATGTGTAATAGAGTATATGCGTTTTGTGAAAAATATCATATATTTAACGATTGTCAAAATGGTTTCCGGAAAAACCGTTCCACTACCTTGGCCGTTTACAAATATATTCAGAAAGCCCTTGATATTATTAACGATAAAAAATACGCGATAGGACTTCTGCTGGATATGACTAAAGCATACGATAAAGTACAATTTGAAATATTATTAAATAAACTATATAGTATAGGACTCCGTGGCAAATGTTATGACTGGTTTGTATCTTATTTGAAACATAGGGAACAAATAGTTGAAATCGAACATTACAACAACAGAAATAATGAAATAGAATTAATCAGATCTGTCAGCAAACAAATCACCGCCTCAATCCCACAAGGAAGCGTAATTGGGTGCTTCTTGTTCCTTGTTTACGTAAACGACCTACCTTATAATATAAATGAGCCGTGTGTTCTGTTTGCGGATGACATATCTATACTTACCTCATGTGAAAATAACATCAATTTAAATGATAAATTGAATTCCATACTGGATTCTACAATAAATTGGATGACTGAACACAACCTAGAAATTAACTTCAGTAAAACTAAAATAATTTCATTCCACCCTCGCCAAAAGATACCAATAAATATAAACTTTAGCTTTAAAAATAATAAATTAGAAGTAGTTGATAATTTCACCCTACTAGGCCTAAACATTGATACACACATAAATTGGAAGTCACACATTCAGAAAGTAAGAGCAAAAATATCTAAATTCTCATACGCCCTCCGTGAGATCAAAAAAACTACAGACTTAAAAACTGCACTAGTAACGTACTACGCGTACGCCTACGCATGGCTCAAATACGGTGTCATCTTATGGGGCAACAGCACTGATGCACCCACGCTATTTACCCTACAAAAAAAACTAATAAGAATCTTAGTAAATATTGAAGTCACCGATAGCTGTAAACCCCACTTTCAGGAACTAAAGATTTTATCCTTACCCTGTCTTTATATATTTGAAGTTTGTAAGTTTGTGCGTATGTACTCAGAATTCTTTACAAAAAGAGAGGACATACAAAATAAAATTAAATTAAGACATAAAAATAGACTAAACTTACCACAATCGCGACTAAACATGCATTCCAGTGGTACCTTTGTCATGCCCATCAAAATCTATAATAAGTTACCCGAAATAATAAAGAATTCAAACACATATAATATCTTTATCAATAAATTAAAGCTCTTCCTCGTAAGCAAATGCTACTATAGCATAAACGAATACCTAAATGATAAATTATAAGGAACTTGTAACTATATATTTGTACCTATACTCGTAAATATTCACTATTAAAGACGCCTGCCGACCCATATATGCAATATATATTATCATTTTTTTTTTTAAATGATCATGGAGTATCCAATAAATAAATAACTTACCTTATGAAAATACATATTAATTACGTAATAAATAAAAATGTTGATTATTAAATAAAATAAATAATAATGATTAAATAAAACTAATATTAATTGTAATTAAAAAATTAATGTTTTGTACAATGTTTCTAAATATATAAATAATACGGAGTATATAATTAATAAAACAATAATTATAATTCTTAACTTAAATTCTATATTAATAAAACAGTACCTATAACTTACTAATACCTAAACTTACCAATAATACAATTAATTTATCACATTAAACACTCAGTGTCCTTCCTCTTCTCTCCTACTTTATATATGCTGTGCCCGACAGGGTCCATAATTGTGACTTATATAATTATTTTCCTACCAACTATGTACCAGGCCCCTCAGAAAGTATTGCGAAAAAAAGTTTTTATATATGGGAGACTGGCCAGTTATAATGTTTTTCGAAAATATGATTATTTATAAGTAAAAATAAGTAAGTTCCAATTTCAAAATTTCCCTCCACATTTTTTGCGAGTTAATTCAAAGTATTGTGTCTCACTGAAATATGGATCTGCGCCGGGAACATTTTAGAGCTATGATTTTATACGATTTCAAGTGTCGCCTGAAACCGGATGAATCGTACGATAGACTTCAAATGGCATTCATGGATGAAGGCCCTTCCAAGGCAACCGTGTATCGTTGGTATAACGAATTCAAGCGCGGTCGACCAACTTTGGGGGATGACGAAAGAAGCGGTCGCCCTTTGACGGCTGTTACCGAAGAAAACGTGCTAGCAGTGAAAAATTTAATCCAAGACAATAGGCGAATTACATATCAGGAAATTCAACACATATTGAAGATTGGATCGGGAAGCGTTCACGAGATTCTACACAGCCATCTTCGCGTGAGGAGGATAGTATCACGCTGGGTGCCGCACAACCTCACCGATGCTCAGAAGCAGGCCCGGGTGGAATGGTGCCGTGATATGCTTAACAAATTTGAAGCAGGCTCGTCTCGGCGTGTTTACGACATCGTTACAGGTGATGAGTCCTGGATTTATCAATACGACCCAGAAACCAAGCGCCAGTCGACTGTTTGGGTGTTTCAAAATGAGCCAACGCCTACCAAAGTGAAGCGATCTAGAAGCGGGGGTAAGATTTTGATCGCTAGCTTTTTTAATTTGACTGGCCACTTGGTATCAATTCCCTTACGGGATCAAAGAAGCATTAATGCCGAATGGTATACTACCAAATGTTTGCCAGAAGTTTTCTCTGTTATAAGCAACAAGCGACCAAACACAGGGCTCCGCGGGCTACTGCTCCACCACGACAATGCACCTGCGCACACCGCACTCAAAACGAGGGACTTCCTGGACAGCACGCCAGTCAAACTCCTGGGTCACCCTCCTTACAGCCCTGATCTAGCACCGTGTGACTTCTTTTTATTCCCAAAAATAAAAAATCAGCTCAAAGGGATACAATTTTCGTCGCCGGAAGATGCGCTGGCTGCGTTCGAGCAGGCTGTAAACGAGGTGTCTGCGGCGGACTGGAAAAAGTGTTTTGAAAACTGGTTTAGGCGCATGAATCTTTGTATAGAGGCTGGTGGAAAGTACTTTGAAAAGATTTAATAAAAATATATGTACGTATAGAACATTTTTTTTTAGTTTCGCAAAACTTTCTGAGTGTCCCACGTAATCTAAATGTTTGCATGCCGAATGTTAAAATATGGCTGAGCTTTGATATCATAACAACTATTGTATATTACCCATATTTGCAAATAAAATTCTATTCTATTCTATAGCCAAACTGTCAGAGGCTAATGACAAGGTTTTAGTTTAATGTCAAGTAGAGGTAGAGATAAATAACAGTTTTATGCTATTTTGCTTGTTGTAAAGAAGCAAATATGCGTATATCAACTAATGTAAAACTTTTTGGTTCAGAAATAAAGATTTGTATCTTAAAAAAAAAAGATTAGGAAGAAGAATGTAGAAGTCTGTTTATCTTTAAAAGGTAAATACATATAATGTCTCCTGACTTGAAAAAGGAAAGAATTTGAAAACTGACGAAGATATAAACGACTTGACTGTACCTGAAGGTACTAAAATCTTTTCAAGTATATTTATTGCCTCAGTTTAAAAGGAATGCTTTTACTTGGCGTGATTTAATCCGGTTTTTGCTCCGTTTCTGTATCTCTGCTTCATTCAGTTTTCAATAATACTGTATGTTCCTTTGGATTGCCATCTTGAACGATTTTGCTTCTCTTGTAGAAGTATGTAGGTACGGTACGTGACTGTGGTTTTAATTTGATTTAGTTGTACTGACCGAAATGCCCGTTTAACCGAATTCAAAGAAGGAGGACTCTCAAATGATTTTTTTTAACAGTTTTTAATACCTACATCTCATGGCATAGATTTTTTTAAACTATAGTTCTTTTACAACAAAGATAGTTGTTACATCTGCGTTTGATTTGCAGACAAAATAACATGTAATTTATGTCTCCTTGACGGAAAGTGCTATTTCATCTGTCATTGTAAACGTAGAAATTATATTGAATTTTAAGGAGAGATACAAAGATTCCTGAGCTTTATTATTCGGGTTGGATTTTGAAGCGTTTGTTTATTTCAAGACACAGATGAACCGTTTCTCATTGGTATTCCGAAAATTAAAGTGTCCCGCAGTCTAACTTCAACAACAGTTTCAGTATTCTGGCAACATTTTGTAGCTACTGGATCCTTTGCTACAAATCTAATCAATTTATTCGCTGAATTCAGGTACCCACGTACCTATTTAATTATGGAGGTACAGTAGAATACCTTATCTTACAAGATCTACCTTAGGTACCGTAGGTAAAAATGCCCACATTGGCTTGGAATGAAAAAAATACACAGAGCTGCCTTGTTTGTCTAATGATTATGACCGCAAGCCCAGTCCAAACGTTTAGTTTGGATGACAATACAGTCATGGTTAGCTATTTGACGTCATTTTAAATCCAATATGGCGGACGGCCCAAGATTGCGGACTGGTTATTTTTGTGCACTGCCATGATATGGGTATCAAATGAAAGGGTTTTCTGTGAAGAATACGAAAAAAGCTTGAGTTAAAAATTTTTTTTTAATAAATAATTTTATTCATCTATAATTTATCAGTAACGGAGTCTGGATTTGTGCTACGTTCATAGTTCTCAATTCTCAATTTTTTATTGCGTACCATAATGTATATACGTGGGACACTCAGAAAGTTTTGCGAAACTAAAAAAAAATGTTCTATACGTACATATATTTTTATTAAATCTTTTCAAAGTACTTTCCACCAGCCTCTATACAAAGATTCATGCGCCTAAACCAGTTTTCAAAACACTTTTTCCAGTCCGCCGCAGACACCTCGTTTACAGCCTGCTCGAACGCAGCCAGCGCATCTTCCGGCGACGAAAATTGTATCCCTTTGAGCTGATTTTTTATTTTTGGGAATAAAAAGAAGTCACACGGTGCTAGATCAGGGCTGTAAGGAGGGTGACCCAGGAGTTTGACTGGCGTGCTGTCCAGGAAGTCCCTCGTTTTGAGTGCGGTGTGCGCAGGTGCATTGTCGTGGTGGAGCAGTAGCCCGCGGAGCCCTGTGTTTGGTCGCTTGTTGCTTATAACAGAGAAAACTTCTGGCAAACATTTGGTAGTATACCATTCGGCATTAATGCTTCTTTGATCCCGTAAGGGAATTGATACCAAGTGGCCAGTCAAATTAAAAAAGCTAGCGATCAAAATCTTACCCCCGCTTCTAGATCGCTTCACTTTGGTAGGCGTTGGCTCATTTTGAAACACCCAAACAGTCGACTGGCGCTTGGTTTCTGGGTCGTATTGATAAATCCAGGACTCATCACCTGTAACGATGTCGAAAACACGCCGAGACGAGCCTGCTTCAAATTTGTTAAGCATATCACGGCACCATTCCACCCGGGCCTGCTTCTGAGCATCGGTGAGGTTGTGCGGCACCCAGCGTGATACTATCCTCCTCACGCGAAGATGGCTGTGTAGAATCTCGTGAACGCTTCCCGATCCAATCTTCAATATGTGTTGAATCTCCTGATATGTAATTCGCCTATTGTCTTGGATTAAATTTTTCACTGCTAGCACGTTTTCTTCGGTAACAGCCGTCAAAGGGCGACCGCTTCTTTCGTCATCCCCCAAAGTTGGTCGACCGCGCTTGAATTCGTTATACCAACGATACACGGTTGCCTTGGAAGGGCCTTCATCCATGAATGCCATTTGAAGTCTATCGTACGATTCATCCGGTTTCAGGCGACACTTGAAATCGTATAAAATCATAGCTCTAAAATGTTCCCGGCGCAGATCCATATTTCAGTGAGACACAATACTTTGAATTAACTCGCAAAAAATGTGGAGGGAAATTTTGAAATTGGAACTTACTTATTTTTACTTATAAATAATCATATTTTCGAAAAACATTATAACTGGCCAGTCTCCCATATATAAAAACTTTTTTTCGCAATACTTTCTGAGGGGCCTGGTATTTATGCAACATGAACAAACATTTTAAAACCAGATAAATAAATAAATTATCATTACAATTATCATTCAATGGATCAATGAATATACATATTATCATTACAATTATCATTCAATAGGTCAATTAATAAAATATAATTACAACTATCATTCAGTAGATCATTAGATGAAGCCTGAGATCTGACACCAGTCTTACCAAGAGGTATCGTGTTACCCAGTTACTGGGTTGTGGAGGTCAGATAGGCAGTCGCTCCATGTAAAACACTGATACTTAGCTGAATCCGGTAAGACTGGAAGCCGACCCCAACAATAATTGGGATAAAGGCTAGGCAGATGATGATGATTCAGTAGATCATTAATAAATTATCATTATGCTTACAATTTCAATTCATTAGATCACTTAATAAATTATCGTTATCATCACAATTACAATTCAATAAATCAATTAATAAATAATCATTATCATCACAATGATCACCAATAGATCATATTTAAATTATTATTATCATTACAATCATACTACAATAGATCAATTAATAAATTATCAATATCATTACAATTATCATTCAATAGATCAATCAATCAACAAATAAATTTTTCTCTGTCAAAAATTCAGCCACACTGTAGTATGTTTTATTTATTAAAAAATTACGTAATCTACTCTTAAACATCACCGTATTTAAATCTTTCCAAACACTTGGTAATCTATTGTAAATAACTGGGGCCATGCAATAAACACTGTTGCGCATCAAAGTGGTTTGACATGATACTTGACATATTTTGCTTGTGTCACGCCTATTCCTTGGGAATACATCAGCTAGGCGTTCAAAACGACTTGGATTTTGCTTTGCAAACACAGCCACCTCGAAAATATAAATACAAGGAAGTGTCAAGATATTGTATTGCTTAAAATAGGGCTTGCAACTGTCTGTAGTTTTAAGTTTAAACATTGACCGGAGACATCGTTTTTGGGCCTTAAATGCTGTGTCTCTATCAGTTGAGTTCCCCCAGAAAATGATGCCGTAGCGTAAGTGAGATTCAACTATACCGTAATAAGCCGTTAGAAATGTTTTGGTATCCACTAAGGAGGATAATCTACATAAAACATATGCAGATAAACTCAGTTTTTTACACAAAATATCTATATGTGCTTTCCAATTTAAGCTGTAATCTATTTGTAATCCTAAAAATTTCGTATCTCCTGCTTCCTCAATATTGACATTTTTGTAGTGTATATGAAGATTAGTTAAGCCTGGAGTACGCTGTCTAAAGTGCATTATCTTTGTCGTATTTAAATTTATAATTAAATTATTTTTGTCTAGCCATTTAATTAGTGAGTCAAGAGAACTATTAATGTCATTTTCATACGCAATTACGTTTTTACAAGGGATCGTTACTGTGCTATCGTCTGCAAACATTGTTATAGGTTGTTCAAGGGACATGGGCATGTCGTTGACATATAAAATAAACAAAAACGGGCCCATAACGGTTCCCTGTGGTACACCGTATGAGATTTTACGCTCTCGTGATCTTGTTATCTCTTCATGTTTATTAACTACATTAATGCGGCTAACTTCGGTTATTTGTGTTCTATTTTCTAAATAAGATTTCATAAGTTCGAGCACGTTACCTCTAATGCCATAGATTTCTAATTTATTGAGTAAGGTATTATAATGGACATAATCGAACGCCTGAGTCATATCGCAAAATATAGCACATATGGGGGATCGTTTATCCATGTTTCTAATAATAGTGTATAAAAAGTCATAAATTGCCATATTAATGGTTCTGTGCTGTCTGAATCCTTTTTGTTCTTCACAAAGTATATTATTTTTCTCCACGTAATTATATAATTCTCTGTAGATGTATTTCTCAAATATTTTTGAAATAACCGGTATGAGTGAAATTTGTCTATAATATTCCATCAACTCCTTATCATCTTTCTTAAATAAGGGTTTAATTATAGATGTTTTTAAAGCATCTGGATATATATCTGCACAAATAATGAGGTTGAGTATGTGACTTAGATGACCGCATATCTCGACTGACACTGACTTCAGCACTTTTGTGGCGATTCCATCAAAACCTACACTGCTAGTGTTTTTTAGGGACATAATTATTTTATATAAATCGTGTGGTGTGCTAGGAACCAAAAACATTGAATTCAGTTTCGTGGATAGCATGCAGGCCTTTGGCTTGCATTCAGCGTCTATTTTTGGATGTATTTTGTTAACGAAAAAGTCATTAAAAGCACCAGCTATATCCGAAGGTTCGTATATAATTTGATTACCAACTTTAAGTCTCTCAATACGTTGTTTAGGGATATTGTACTTTGTCTGATTAATTACTTGCCACGTAGTCTTCGATTTATTTTTGGCTTGCTGTATTTTGTGGTCATTTTGAGCTTTTTGCATTAAATTAATAATTCTATTTTGTTTTCGTGGTTAGGCTTCAACCTGGATTGCCACAAAAGTTGCCTCTTTTTTCTACTGCATAATTTAACGCCATGTGATAGCCATTTTGGTTTTTTTATTATGTTGATTTTTATTTCTTTATAAGAAAAGCACAAGTCGTAAAATAATTTAAATGTGTTGACAAACTCATTGTAAGCTACGTTGGGATCATCAGTAAGGTAGATCTCCGAAAATTTGAGACTGTTTATACTATTTTTAAATTTCACTATATTTTCGTTATTGTAATCTCTTCTAGTTATATACCAGGCTTTTATACTACATACATTGGGAACTGGGCATTGAAGAAGCTGTGCTGTATGGTCTGATAACGCAAACTCTAATACACCCGCTTTACAAGTCTTTTTAAAATTATGCGCAAAATTATCTATGCACGTCTGACTAGCCATTCGAGTTGGCTGTTTAAGAGCAAGTTTCAAGTTGAAACCTAGTAGCAGATACTCCAGTGTAACCGAATTCTTATTCGGTTTTAAAATATCTATATTAAAATCGCCCGCAATTACAACATTCTTAGGACGTTTGTTGGACATTTCTTTAAGCAAATTCTCAAGTCTATCAAAACAATCATTTAAATTCTTAGCATTTGGTACTCTATAGATACATACAACCATTAATTTATATTTAATAAGCTCAACAGCACAACTTTCGAAAACCCCTGGCAATGACAGTTTTGATATTTGAGGTATCCTTCCATTGGTGATAATTATTAACAATAATACATGCTCCTCCTCTCTTCTTTTCCTGTCTACTATAACATGCAGCCAAACTGTAATTTGGTATGCATAGTTGTTTTTCGTTACCTTTCATGATAAAATGTTCGGTAATACATATGATATCCACATTTATATTTTTATCAGATAGTTCATTTAAGCACACCGTAAGAGCATTTGATTTATTTAATAAACCTGCAATATTTTGGTGTAAAATATTAATATATTTATTGGAGAAAAACTGTTCAATTGGTTCATTTTTTGCGTTGAGCGCATTTTCTTCTGAGATTTCCCATTGGAGGTTGAATAGGTCCTCAAAAATAATTCCCACGGTGTAGTCTTTTAAGGCGCCCGACCTTGTGTACGTAGAATAGTGATAGCTTAAGTTCAAATTAGAGTCCAGAATATATGAGTATTGATGCGTAATAATGTCCATATATAGCATGTTGTTGAACATTTCCAGTCTTGAGTTATATAAAATATTATAGTTATCACTACATTTGTATGTTGGCAAAGCAATAATTATATTTGTGTTCTTTATGTCCTGTAATGCGTTTCTCATATATGTAATTATATCAAAGTAACATTTAGTAGTCTTAAAATCTTCCTCGCCGATCATTATTACACAGAAATCATTAATTGTGTAATTTCAGAGTTTTGTCAGTATATCTCGTAGAATCTCGCTATTTTATAATAAATATAAATCTAATAAATTAAGTGGCACATGAGTGACATATGAGAGATTACGGTAATTCTGAGTCAGCAAAGCAGTTAATATCTTGTACGCAGCCAACAAAAAAAAATCATACGATGAAAAACCTATTTTTACCGTGACTTTACGTCCTAAAAAACCCTCTCCCATCCTAATACCTACTAGTAAATGTTTTATACTACAAAAAGAAAAACGAAGAAGAAGTGAAGATGCGAGAAGAGTGAGAAGAGTAGATTAATGGTAGGCAAGCATGCCATATAGCAAATTTTATCATTTATCAAAATACCGATATATTTTTTTTAAATATTGACTGCCATGCAAGCTATATTTATATTCATTTAACAAACTGGAAATTGCTTGTTAACTCAGCTTTTTGTCATATGCTAAAGAAACATACGTGTTCATTTTACTCGGCGGTTAATTATGTCATGGAAACTGACCCACACATGATTAAACTTGGGTTGAACGGTAATTACAGCTGCGTGAATGGCAGACACGAAACTTATTATTTTCACCGCATTTATACTGTTAATCAGCAAGTTTCAGTAGGCTGTATAAATAATATATTTTCGTTATTATATAGATTATACGATAAAATAGAGATGGAGCCGTCCCGACTAATCGAGATAGCCGAGTATCCGGCCATATTAATTGCAATTATTTGGCTAAAGATTTGTTCTCCCGACTATTTATTAGTACTTAATGATCTCAAGAAAAACAGAAAATAAAATAAATATATCTCCAATAGGTACTTACGATACGTGTTATATATTTTTTCAGAGGTAAAACAATCTTATACCAAACTATTAAAAACTAAAATAATTATTAGTGATGGGAGTAGCTGCCGATTAGTCATCAAGTCGGTCAAGTTTGTTGTCAGTCTATCTCTATTGAAGCATAAAATATTGTATGAAAATCCTTGTCCTTCCAATTAGATTGTTTGAGCCCCTGCCGCCTGTGATACAGGATTACCTAGTACGGGCACCTAACATTGTTGTACCTGTTTTGTATAAAAGACCTATTAGTATAGTTTACGAATTTGAAGTTTGAATAAAGATTTATTATTATTATTATTAAATGCTATCCATAAGTCGTCTAAATTCTGGATCAGCAAACAGTATTGCGTGAAACCAATTTAGCTTCTTAAAGAACAATAAATGTTCTAAATGACGGACAACTTCTACAAGAAATATAGTTTTCAAACGCTCTTAGCACTTTTATTAACCTACTAAAATATTAGTATTTTGGCAATGGATTTGCTTCTTTAATTGGGGTCTCGTAAATTATAGAAGAACTTGGCGAAAAGAGTGGGTAGTATAGGCTTTTCGATTTCAATCTTTGTAAGAATGAGGTTGACGTATTTCCCAACCTATTTAGCTGTCATTTTTTTATTAACTTGGTTAGTCATCTAAATGGCCAAGTCTGTAGTCAGTCCATCTCTAATAAAGCATCAAATCCTACCTATAAGTCATCTTAAATTCTGGATCAGCAAACAGTTCTGCGGGAATCCAATTTAGCTTCGTTTAGAACAGTAAATGTTCTAAACAACGGACAATTTCTACGAGAGATATTGTTTTAAAACGCTCTTGGGACATCTATTAACCTAATAAACTACTAGTATTTTGGCAACAGATTTGCATCTTTAAATGGATTCTCATAAATTACAGAAGGACTTGGCGACAAGAGTGGGTAGTATAGGCGTTTCGATTTGAATCTTTGAAATAATGAGGTTTACGTATTTCCCAACCTATCTAGCGGTAATTTTTTTATGTTTTTGTTATCTTTCTTCGTTTGTATTTTTTCCATCCGGTTACAGTTTAGTAATCCATTCAAGTACTTCCTATTCTCCAATTAAGCTTAAACTTTGGATTTTTATATATAACTTCGGAAACAATGCAAAATTTGGTACTAAAGATATATTTATTTGCTCAAACACGTGTGTAGTGTGGAGCTTGTCTGATGATGCAACTGGAAGGTGATCATTGGAACTCCTCAACCGAACAGGACAGCAACATCGTGTTTGGGCGCATTGGATATGTGATATTACATTTTTAGTACTTTTTAGTTCATTTAAAGCTTGTTTTAAAAATATTTTTTTCTTTACACTTATTTATCATGAACATGGCAAAGACCCTTACATGAAGTTTGTATCGCATAAAGAATCTACACTCACCGTAGGTATCTTGAATGAGGATTAATCTCCGATAATGGCTATAAGTGGATTAAGACGCAGTTCGACGCTGCTTAGGTAAGTACTTAGGGGAGTTTGGGCAACTTTGAAGGCAGATCTAAATGATTTCTTTGATGGCTATTTTCGACTTTATCCAGAGAATAATGCCAAAAGTAGACTCTAAAGTACCAATATGCGCAATATATGCCGATATGTCGAAGGCTTTTGACTGTGTGGATCATGATACCCTTCTAACAAAACTTCACGCATACGGTATTCGTGGCAATGCCCTTAATTTGATAAAAACTTATCTAAGAGGACGTAGACAATGTACGGAGATATCGAGCTTGTGTTTAGGATCTAAAAAGGAATTATAATCTAGATCGTCTTTTAGAGAAATAAAATATGGTGTCCCACAGGGCGGCGTCCTTGGATCTTTGTTATTTATATTATACATAAATGACCTGCCACGTCATATAATCCATCCTATGATATTATTTGCAGATAATAGCACATCAGTTGTTTCATGTATTGCATATATGCATTATCTTATCTTATCTTAATTAGTAGTCTGATAAAGTGGCTTGATAATAATAATTTAGTTATAAATCTCCAAAAAACTAAAATCAGGCACTTTTACCAAAGAATAGCTGCGGGCGATATGGATATAAACTTCAATGGTCAACCTATAGAAAAAATAAACGTTACAAAATTTTTAGGAATCATAATTGACAGTCAGTTTACTTGGAAGTCGCAAGCGGAAGATATATGTAAACGTTTAAGCACAACCGCATATATGTTGCATAATTTGTCAAAAAAAGTAAATTTGCCGACACTATTAGTCGCTTACCATGGTCTAGTAATTTCTGTATTAAGATTTGGTATAATATTTTGAGGTCACTGTAGTGAACGAGAAAGCATTATCAGAGCTCAAAAGCGCTGTCTAAGAGCTATATTTGGTCTTAAAGTAACAGACAGTTGCGTACCTATATTTAAGTCACATAAATTATTAACCCTCCCATACCTTTATATCCTTGAATTAGCAATATTTGTAATAACTAATCGATGTCTATTTGCAACTTTAATAGAAACTAGAAAACGAAGTACAACTATGAGATCCCAATACCAGAATCTATTATGCACGGGCGCTTTTAAAACTAGCTTATTAAAAAAAATGTTATCTGTATGGCTCCTGTAATCTTTAATAAAATACCTGATCAACTTAAAAACTTACCGTTGCAAAAGTTTAAAAAAAGTTTCACAGAATTACTTGTAGATAAATGTTATTATTCAGTGCAGGATTTCTTAAATGATGATTTTTTGTAATGTATTTAGTAACCTATACTTTGTACCACATTTGCATGCTATATTAAGGCAGAATGTACATAGATCCTATTTTATAATGTAACAACTTATTTATATGTACCTACATTCTAAGCAAATAAAGACCTATTCTATTCAATTCTAAAATGATTGCGAAATATATTTACAACTAGCTGACACACGCGGCTCCACGCTTATTAGTACTTCTATCTTTATAAATTATAGCCTATGTGTTATTCTGATGAATTGGCTATATAACTTTAAAGTTTTATTAAAATTCATACCGTAGTTTTAACGTGAAAGAGTAACAAATATCCATCCTTACAAACATACGCGTATAAATAGTATGTATAATTTAAATTTCGAAACCCTAATACACAATATACAATTTGCTCCTCAAATCTACTACATTGGTAAGACATTCCGCACCGTTGCCGCTGTCTGTGGCGAGTTTGCTAATAAAGAAGCTGCTCGCATTCGCTTTATCGGCCCTCTGAGATCAAACGCCACAATAGCTACCAGGCATACATAGCTACCAACGCCGAGGCATTCTCACGACTCGGTTACCATTAACGCCACGTTCCTCTCGGCTCGTAATATCTGCGATTCGATTTATGTCAGTAAATTCTTTATAAGTGTGAAGATGTTTGGGTCTCTTAATTTTGTGATGATGTGCGAAATTATATTTTGTGAGATATGAAAAGTGAAATCGAATATCCGTCTTGAGCAAGCATATTGATTAATGCCTTCTCTGGAATAGAAGAGCTCTTTACCCTGCAGTGGGACGGTAATATATTGTTATTTGTGGTCGCGGATAAATTTGAAAAAGAGTTACCGCGGCCCTGGCTCAAGCAACTGAAGAAACACGTATGGGTTTTAGTCAGTTAAAGTCTGACACGCCCTCTCACTTCTTCTGACACCCAGAGCGGAAGAAGTCATTGGATGAAATCCCAAACAAGAAAAAAATTGGTATTGTTATTATAATGAAAAAGGGAAAATATTACCGATAAACAATCAGAGTTTATAGTCAGTATGATTTGATCAAGCGGTTCAATCTGTAAAAATCCCGCTGTAAAAACTGAGGAAAAGTGAACTGTCATTCCACCAGCTGCTAGGATTTCATCATCAACATTTCAGCCAAAAGACGTCCACTGCTGGACATATGCCTCCCTCGCCTCCACCGGACTCCCGCAGCCTTGACCAGGTCGCCGCTCCACCTAGATGTAGGAATTCCAACGCTGCGTCTTCCGGTACGCGGTCGCCACTGCAGAACTTTTCGGCCCCAACGGCCATCCGTTCTGCGTGCAATGTGCCCTGCCCACTGCCACTTAAGTTTGGCAATTCTTCGGACTCTGTCGGTAACCTTGGTTCTCAACTTGGTTTTTACAAAATAGAATTCCAATTTATTTTTCTATCATTGTTATGACAGAGAAAGATAAAATTTTGCTAAAGCATCGTAACAATATTACAGCCTTGAAAATGCAATGCACAGTAAAATTATTTGTATGAATAAGGCCAAAATTACGTTTGAGTAAAATTTTATTACATTACACACGTAAAGTTTAAGAAAATGAAGGCCCAAGAGATTAGAATATATCATAAAGACATGGATAAATTATGATTCGCCATCAAATTCTCTGAGGGGCTTCATCCGTGTTCCTTGGACGATACTGCGAATGAAAACGGAAGTAAATTCAGAAAAGGCAATTGCCTTCTTTTGATACTTTATCTTGTAACCTATTCGGTGAATTGAGTCTCAGAAATACGATAAAAAGGCTACTTCATTTGATGGATTAATTTATTTGAAAGATTAGGGAACAAAGATTTTGATAAAAGACAATTTTTTTGATTATTTATCTGGTGCCTTTCCACGTTTAGATATTCAGGAATTGTCATTATCAGCTTTTAAACAGAACTATGATTAGGTACTTTATAATTATAGCCTTCGCCAATCGATAAAACCGACGTATTCGACGTTTATACTTACTCTAGGGAAAACTAGAGTAAGTATAAACGTCGCCGTACGCCTCTCCCTAATATTGTAGTAAATTTTTTTTTTTTTTTTTTTAATAAACTCTCAGTTGATATGGAAAGCAGCGGTACCACAAAAAACGCATTTAAAAACCAAGTGGGAAAGCATCTCCTTGGAACTTTTGGGGAAAATAATGAATATACTTAACTAACAATAACTAACCAATTTATTTTAAATATTACTAACATTTCAAATACTTAGCCATTAAGCGAAAAAATGTACAAATATAATAATTTTTGCGGGAGTTGCGTCTGCCAATAAACTGTCCTACAGTTTGGCAGAAGTAAAATCTTTTTGTATGTGTTTTTTTTGAGTATAAACATTTTTTCATTTTCATTTCATATTTACCACAGCCTGAAAACCGTTCCAAAGACAGGACGCGAAAAAGAGGTCCCTAATCCGACTCTTTAGTACTGAAACACATAGTATAATATTATTAGTGCCTACCTGTGTCGTAATGGCTTGGTTGCGACTGCTACGAGTCATGTTGAGGTACACGGTTACCTTTAGGCAACCTACCAGTACCATGTGTGTTGTTTTTGTTAAACGATTGCGTTGTGGGATTCTAGACGTTTTGCTTGTCAACTATTTATGCCGGTTTATCTTTAGTCTGTGTTGTGTTTTGTTTTTGTCATTCGTTTGAGGTTACTTTTTGTGTTTTATTTATGTTATGGTTTATTTTGGATAGAACATGTATGTTTGTATTTTGTAAAATTGTGAATGCTTTGTTTTGCCATAAATTTTTAGCTCTCCATAGTATTAGTTTAGATTCTCTAATGCTTGTCGAAAGCTAAAAAATGTTGTAACTGGGAATAAGCTACACTGTTGCAGAGTGTGTGACTTTTCATCACATAAAATTGCACGGTTATTGTTGGATAAGCCACTTTAGTAAAGCCTTCGGCAAAGTCAATAAAAATATACTTAGCTAACCTTAAGATCACGCAGTATGCAGATGTATGCAGTTTAAATAAAAAACATGATAAAATTTAACGACAACAACAGAACGATACAACGCAACGCTAAAGTGCTCTATTTATCGTACTCTTTCAACTTAACATGTGTTTCTCTCCTCATCACATGCTTTAATTACACTGTAAACTACGTATAATTCCCGCCACCCAATTCCATTGCACTACATCGTCACCGTTGCCGATCCGGAATGCCGGACAATTTGTGTACCGCTTGTGAATTATACCGACAGTTCTTGTAAATCGTTGGTGAAAGTTAAGTATTGTTAATTTGTCAACAGAGCAGTGCCTGAGTCAAAGTCAAAGTTAATGCTACCACCAATGATACCAATTTTCGTTTCACTTCGAGTTTGGAGCAAATATTCTTATGGCGACGGGTCTGTTTTTCTTTCGGTAGAGTTATTTAATCACACACTTTTTATGCTTTCTCTTCACACGCTTTAAACTGTATATAACTTTATACAACTTTACTGCTGAGCATTAACTTTTACTTTATACAACATTTAATCTTCGCCACTCAATTCCGTTGAAGCACATTGTCGCCGTTTGCGACAACGCGACGCACTGTAATGTCCGACAATTTGTGACACTATCGGGGCACCGCTTGGGAGTTATAGCAATAGTACTCGCAAATCGTTGGTGGAATTTAAAAATGGTCAATTTGTTACCAGTGCAGTGCCTGTGTCGAAGTGAAACCACCGATGATGACAATTTTTGTTCCACGTCGAACCTAGAGCAAATAATCTTGTGGCTGCTGTTGTGCTTTCTGAAATAGTGTCCGAATCAAGCTTTTAAAACCTCTACTTTTTATGCCTTCTCATCACAAGCTTTAAATACTAATAAACTACATTTAATTCCTGCCACCGAATTCCGTTACACCACATCGTCGCCCAAACACACTATAATGCCCGACTTTTTGTGTCCTTATCGGGAACCGCTTGGGAGTTATACCGATAGTACTCGTAAATCGTACGTGTTATAGCCAGTCTGTTCCCGCCCTTATATAGCCGCACGACCTGTGAACTGTTGTCGGTAAATTATGTCGTACTTTGTACCGTGTTGGCACGTGTGAGCAGGGTTGTGAAAGAGGAGTAAATAGGGGTGTTCTTTGAGTAATTTGGTGTGTGACACTTAGGTATATGTAAATTCATTGTGAATATTTAAAATAATCTACAGGTTAACTGCCTCGTTGGTCACCAACGTTACTGCTGAGCATGAGGGTCTGGGTTCGATTCCCTCGTCGGACAAAGTCTTGTGCGGTTCTTCCATCTAAAATTTCTCAGTAGCAACCCGGGATCTGGTTTTGTTCACGGTTTTTTATGGGAACAGGCTCGCTTCCTATTCATCATCAGCCTTTTAATGGTCCCACTGCTGGGACACAGGCCTCCTCTCTGTGAGAGAGGGAATTGGCCTTATTCCACCACGCGGACTCAGTGCGGGTTGGTGGCTGTCACATGTCCTCGATTTTTTGTTTCTACGAAATGCCGGTTTCCTCACGATTTTTCTTTTCACCGTTTTTAGAGCATTGGTGATGAAATAATTTACGCGTGCCTGGGTTCGAACCCACGACCTACGAAACGTAAGTGGGAGCCGTTACCACTGCTCTTCCTATTACAGGGGCTTAAACATAGATAGATAGATAAACTATTTATTCAGTGCACACAAAAGGCACAGCAGAACACACAAAATAACAATTAAATTATTTTAATTTACATGTACCTATTTGGAAACTAGATGCCAACATACAAAAAAAATGAAAATATACATAATACAAAGATTACCATGAAACTTGAACATAACCGGTGAAATGAGAGATCTGTGTACCCCTTTAGAGCGTACTGGCGTGATGTTATGTTATGAAATGGTTTAAACAATAAACAGACATGCGATTGCAGCAATCCCGAGAGTTTTGCCGTTATTTATTGAAGAGTTCTGTTGTATATCTCCGAAGTTCTTGATCAGACCTTCACCAAATTAAAATGGGACCAATTTCAAAAAATACTCTTCCAAACAAAAAAAGAATTTTCAAAATCGGTCCACAATTGACGGGGATATCGGTGAACATAAACAAAAAAAAAAAAAAACGATCATAAAGTCGAACATATAACCTCCTCCTTTTTGGAAAGTCGGTTTAAAACAAAAGACGGTGGATGCTTTGTGTCTTAATTGAGCACGGATAAGCCAGTGAGTTGCTTTACTAGTGTAGTGCTACTAAGCCTCATTGCGAGTTTTGATATTTTCAGACCTGAAATAGAAATTTGTAGAAATAGGTTTATTCCTGCTCAAACCCTATGGGGATGGCGTGAACATACAGGCTTCTAGTATGTCTACCAACCTTACCTAAACACGAAGAGGGAGTATCCATAAGTGTTTTACTTCGGCCCAAAAATACCGGGAAGAAAATAAAGTTTTCTACCCGGTCTTCCCTTTCCAGCAAGTATAAAAGAAAAAAGTTCGTTCTGAATGCTTCAGTAACGTCTCTTCGGATGGGATATCGATTCCGTCACATGTTTTCTAGTAAATAGTGAGATAAAACAAAAGACGGTGGACGCAAGGATAAGCAAAGCCAGTGAGTTGCTTTAATAGTGTAGTGCTACTAGCTTCATGGCGAATCGAGAAACTTTTAGGTTTGGGCGAAATTTAAAGAAATAGCTCTGCCCAACTCTTAGAAGTGCACAGGTGTGATGTTATGTTTACCTACCAAAGGAACAAGATGAGTATCTGTAAGTGTTTTTCTTAAGCCCAAAAAACCGGGCAGAAAACTTTATCCTTCCTGCCAGGTAAAAAAGAAAAAGTTTGTGTTGAATACGTAAGTAGCCTGCTCGGGAGAGTACCTCGATACCGTCACTTGTTTCTAAGTAAACTGTGAGATTAAAGAAAATACAAGCGAAGTTACTTTCTAGTATAGTATCTTGCCTTACAAGAGTTTAGTAGCATTAGTGAAATAATGCATCTTGGTACTTGTCTCCCAGTTAGTGAAAGTCTGCTTCGAATGCAATTTAAAACAAAAAATAGTTGAGAATTTGTGTCTGAGCATGCTTCTGAAAGCATAAGCATCATCAGCTTATAAATTGCCTCATACTGGGACACAGGCTTTTCTGTGAAAACCAGTGGGTCACCATAAAGGCTATAATCCATCATGAAGGCTCAGTTCATGATGGAGGATGTCATGTCTTTGAACTTTTTTTTTACGTGCATCGAAAGATGTACACAAAAAACACAATGAATCTATATGAAGTACTGACCAGTGCACTCCCTCGATTAAAGGAGACCACAGCATGTCTTTTTAGAATATCGACTAAATAAAAACTAAAATATAAACTCTTATTACAAGGTAATAGTAAACATTTAACATAAATAAAGAGAATAAAATTATTTACGATTTTTTTTTAAACAACCTTTTTGTATTCTTCTCAGTAAACCCTTTCATGTGATACCCATATCATGGCAGAGAACAAAAAAGAACTAGTCCGCCATCTTGGGCCGTCCGCCATACTGGATTTAGAATGACGTCACTTAGCTGACCCTGCATTGTCACTCAAACTAAACGTTTATGCAAAATTTAACCTTAATCGGTGGAGGATAACGGCTTTAAAATTCTGTTGCAATATATGACCCGAACACACATACATACATTACATACATAACAAGTTAATTAAAAGCTTGTAAAAAACAAATCAAATCAAAAACTCTCCTTATATATAATTTTACCTGAGGGTTTTTTAGGGCATACCCTGTTCCTCATGATCTTTTCCTTTTTGTGAGAATAATTACACTGCATTAATATTCCATTACATACTTTTAAATCTCTCTCATCCTCGCTCTATATTCATTCCTGTTATTAAATACATTTATATCAAACTGCCCATAAGTTTTGCTACATAATAAGTGTACGGCGCCGCATCACGCTTGACCAGCCAGTATAGTCCGAACTCGCAATGTAAAGGTTTGTTTTAAAATAGAAGGTCAGTTTCTACTGGAAATGTGTAGTACGATATTTTCTCAGGCCATAGGCTTACCATACACGTATAAGAGTGAGTTCGGCTTTATCACGTTTCTTCTTTATTACAGACGCTATCTTCAATTTGCTTTGTAAAATATTTCCGTGATGTATTTTAACTATTAAGAGCATAAGAAGAGCGGTTTTCAATTGTACGTTTTTTCGAGTGTAAGTAATATGTTTAGTTTACATTCTTTCCTTGACAGTTTTTAGTCTGTTTCCTTGTCAGTTTCAGTTGGTTTACAAGATTAGTCCTCGGATTCACAAAATAAATTACTGACGCGTCACAAATTTCATGTCAAGTGATGCGATTGACTATTCAAAATTAATTCTTCTAATCACAGTAGCAAAATCACGTTTGCCTATTTGATTGTCAATAATTTTGCATTACATAAAATGGACTTGATCCTACTGCTTAATTTATTTTGTTTTCTGATCACAGTTTTCTATGTAAAAACTGAGGTAAAACATACAATTACAGGATGGGCAAAAATCATGGATCAAACAAAACTGGGCGATAGTTAGGGTTATAAGGAGTGAATTAAAAAAAAGGAAAAACAAAAATATTTTTACTTTATGACCTACTGCACATAGCCGCAAATATCGCCTTGTTTCGATTGATTTACCAATTTTTGCCCCTCCTATTTATGTAAAATAGCTCAACAACTTTAAAAAATCCCAACAAAGGCTACCTACTCACAGTGTGAACAACAGAGCAATTGATGCGCCCGTAAAAGAGGAAACGGCACGTCGCGTCTATTCCCGAGACATTTGGCACGAAAAACCGCCGTTTCACAAAAGGCCGTATTACTCACAAACCTCCTTGGAAATGACGGATAGGGAAAAACAAATAACAACAGAAAATATGCCAAGCAAACCTTACTGCAGCCTACTTTACACGAACAGGTCAAACTGAATAGATGAACTTGTTACAGTTTGTCTTTGGCGAATGCATACCCACATAAATAAATTCCTAAACGAGACCTGTAAAAGTGTCATTTTATTCATCAGTTAGAAGTTATTTGAGGATTAAAATTTCGGCCCGTAACAGATTAGATTCTCATCATTAGACGATTAAATTATGGAGAAAACTCATGAGTTTAAAATTTAACTATTACAGTAGCTGTACAGACATTCGGAGTAAGCTTAAAAGTTCTGGAGTGTCGACCGCGAACCGGAAGACGTTGCGTTGGAAGGCCTCCAACTAGGTGGAGTCACGACCTGGTCAAGGCTGTGGAAGTCCGGTGGATGGGAGACGCATAGGACCGATCAGTGTGGCGACGCTTTGGGGAAGCCTATGTCCAGCAGTGGATGTCTTTTGAATGAACATAAGCTGTTTTTCTTACACTATACGTAGTAACGTTTTTACCCTACAATTATCTACAGATTTTTAATAGATGACACACTGATCAAATACGGTAACGGACAACCTTTGGAATGAAAGATTTAGAAACACAAATGACAACTTACAAAAAATATGTCTCACATCCTTAGAAATGACAGATAGTCCAAAAACAAATGACTACAAAAAATATGGCAGAGACGGTGAAAACGGCAGAAGCATTCCCCTTTCACAAATTGTGAGGAATCCTTTTTTATCGTCCAGTGATTTGTTAGAAGGTTCCTCAATTTGAATTTCATCCTCGTCTTGCAATTTCGTCTCGTTTACTCGCAGATTTCAAGATTGTCCGAGCTCCGAGGTCCTTTGCGGCGTTTCTTCAGCTTGCCTCTAATGTATCTTTAGAACTTTTGATTGAATTAACAGAAAGCTGTCTGAGTGATAAGACGTTCTGGGATTTCATTTGATATTCATGAGGCTACAACATTAGGATGTTTTTTATTTTTATTCTAGAAGACGTTAGTATTTTGCTTGAAGGGAATTTACACAACTATAAATAATTTGCAAAAATTTATGTATTTTCTTAGGTTTCATGTTGGTGATCTGCCCCTGCTTCGCTCACTCTTATGACATGAAATTTTTTGATTGTGAGTTTTATATAACTGGATTTAACAGTATATTGTATACATCATAAGCCTTTCGGAAAATAAATTCTGAACGGTAGTAAAAACCGTACCATTTGGATGCGGTTTACATTATGTTGCAGTCTCACTGGTTGATAGGAAAAGCGGCTTCATTTGTACCTTTAGGTTTCAAATAGGTAGGCACAATTTTATGTTCCCGGTCGTTTTATGCAAAAAGTTAAGCACCCAAGTTCTGCTAGTTAATCCATCTAAAAGATTTATTTATGTACATGACAGTCTGGTTCTAGTTTCATAACAAAAAGGCTTTACTAGCTAGATAGAACAATCTCAGACACCATTAATTTTCAAGAAAGATCGTACCAAGATAGCAGAGCTAAATAAATTACACTTATTTACTGGACTTATCTCTAGGAAAGCTATTTACACAAGTAGTTTAGTGTAGTTGGATAAAGTTTCATGAGTTAATAAATTCATTGTAATAGGAGTGTTTTAACCACTTTATTTATAAAGCGGTGTTTCTGGAACAGCAATACAACATGCAAGGTTGGCCTAGCATTTCTTAAACATTTAATAGATGGTAAGTTGTTTCAAACATTTTCTGTTTTAACATTACCTGTCGATAAATGTGACAATATGAATTTGTTTCACACAGTCAGTTATATTAATACGGGTGTTTGGTCAGCTGGACCCACTCGAAAAGGACGCGCGGGATCGCTCAACCCAATTTCATTATTAGTACAGTCACGGAGTAAAGTCGAATCGGTTAGTATAGAATTAAAATGCGCGACCGAAATTCCACTTTGTGTTTCAATGTGATTTAACAAGAGCAGTGGTGGCCCAGTGGTAACGGCCCCAACATACGTGTCGTAGGTCGTGACTTAAAACCCAGGTAGTTGCATTAATTTAATTATTTTATCACCACTGCTCCAAAAACGGCGAAGGAAAACATCGTGAGGAAACCGGTATGTCCTAGAACCAAAAAATCGAAGACATGTGACATCCACCTACCCGCAATGGGCCCGTGTGGTGGATTAAGACCCATTCTTTCTCTCAAAGAGAGGAGGCCTGTGTCCCAGCAGTGGGAACGTTAAAAGGCAGATGATGATGACGATGATGAATGTGATTGAACACGTGAAAATTTCAATCACTAATTTTGGACATTTGACAGTCTGAGAGAATTTGACCGTTACAAAACTTAACACAAAGGTTCGTGTTAATACCTACTACATTTATACGCTACAGTGGTTGCTAAAATAAATTAATACATATGATGTATAATTCTAATAACAATACTAGCTTGACAAGCGTAAAACTATTTTAATAACTCCTAACTACGTGGTTTTCACGTAAACGTACTCTAAGTCAACCCTTTCTAATAAAGCATTTAGTTGATTTATATAAGCATTTTGGTCTCCTAAGTGTCTGTATAGACATTAGCCGGTAAACAGCGATAAAACTTAGCATATTTCAACAACATTACTGCTGAAAGGTACACTCATGAAACGAAACGGTTTAATAATTTAAAACGCATTCCTTTCCTCCATTACCCTTGCTACTACTATTTTATAATACTAATGATTTTACACTGTTTCTTTAAAGAACCACTGTTCTGCTAGGGTCGATCAACAAGGTTAAGCAACGCTTGCTGAGGTCTGTCCGTGGATGGGTGACCATCTTAACATATCAAGATTCCTCCGTAGTCAGAACCAGGAAATCTGACACCAGTCTTGCTTGGGGGTATCGTGCTACCCAGTTACTGGGTTGTGGAGATCAGGTAAGCAGTCGCTCGATGTCCAATACTGTTCTCAGCTACATCTGGAGGGACTGCAAAACTCAAATTAGTTGTTTTCACTTTATAGGAAAATAAACCCACAGGCATGAGAAAATTATTAATAGCGACTGCATCTACCTATTCCTATAAATCTATCCTAAAGCAGAAGCATAAATCCTTAAAACTTTTGTTACTTTCCTAAGCAAAGTAGATCACCTGCTATTTATCACGATCGTGTTCTAGAAGTTAACTAAACCTGCTCTCATACTTAGCGGAATTTGCATAACAGTGTGGTGCGGAATAACAGTTAGGTAACCTGGGCCACATATTTTTGTGAGCTTTTTATTTATTTATTTCTTCTTAGTCATATAAATATATTATTTTCACTTTTAAAATGGTTGAAATATAAAAAATATATATAGCAGGCACTAAAATGTAAGTTTAATCATGATAAGTAGTATATACATTTTGAGGGCAATCGATGAACATACATACATACTACTTCGAGAAAGAGTTCAACCCTCGAATCCGACTCGGCTGGGCAGCGTTCGGGAAGTGGCGCGGTATCTTCTCGTCCAACTTGCCACAGTGTCTCAAGAAAAAAGTCTATGACCAGTGTGTGTTGCCAGTGATGACATATGGCTCTGAGACGTGGTCGCTTACAATGGGCCTAATCAGAAAGCTTACAGTCACTCAAAGGGCAATGGAGAGGGCTATGCTCGGAGTTTCCTTGCGTGATCGAATCAGAAATGTAGAGATACGCAAGAGAACCAGGGTTACCGACTTAGCCCTAAGAATTGCCAAACTTAAGTGGCAGTGGGCAGGGCACATTGCTCGCAGAACGGATAGCCGATGGGGCAGAAAGGTTCTGGAATGGCGACCGCGAACCGGAAGACGTTGCGTTGGAAGCCCTCCCACCCGGTGGACCGATGATCTGGTGAAGGTTGCGGGGATCCGCTAGTTACGAGATGTACGGGACCGGTCAATGTGGCGACGCTTGGGGTAGGCCTATGTCCAGCAGTGGAAGTCTTTCGGCTGATATGATGATGATGACATACATACTTGTTAAAACGATAACTCTCCTTTTGGCTTCACCGTAGTCCGGTAATAAGATTGTAATTTCGAGAACTAATCTAATTAATACCTTTA